>VDFB02000017.1:308820316-309155185 GCA_007258455.2 Sequoia sempervirens | reverse complement strand
GGAATAGAACTATCACTGAATATCTCATCCAATGGAAGAAGTTACTAGTTGAAGATGCCACGTGGGAAGACGAGGAGTTCATTCAAAAGTTTCCAAACTTGATTAGCATTGAGGACAATGATTCTTTGAAGAGGGGGGGCATGCTACGCCCTTAATATTATTGTACATCCAGGGTTATGAATAATTGACTTGTGGCTATCTTAACTCTCTATTAGTCATATTATCGGTAGTATATTGTTGTTGGTTGTTTAGGTTGGCCTAAGTCTTATATAGGTGTGTCTAAGTCAGCCCTGGGGTGATATCCTTGGCATAAATAGGTATATATAGGAGGTTGTGAGTCTTATTTCATCATCAAGTTGTGAAGTGTGTTCTCATTAGAGATATTTGGAGGTTTGCCCCCTTGAAGTGGCTTATTATTCTTAGTTATTATCAAGTATTTGCAGCATATCTCATATCATATTCTTCTATTGTGCAAGTTATTTCATAACACTTGAGAAGATGAGGCAACTGACTGTTCTATTGCAGGAAGGGTCAACTTTGGCTCTCCTTTGCCCTTAGTTTTATACTTTACAAAATTCTTGGAAAGTAGGTCCATTCTCAGAGGAATCAAACCAACTGGGGAGGGCCAAAAGTGATCCAATGGATATCCACCATGGGATACCAAGGGCTGGTATCTAGTGTCATAGACTACATGCATGGCACCTTCATGTGAGAAGTTTAAACATTTGTGGATAATGGAGGTGATTCCATTCATGGAGACAAGCCTAGTTATGCCTAGCTTCAACCTAAATAGATCTAACTCTGGGATAACATCAAAGAATGTGTCAACATCCCTAGATCCAACCAGGATGGACAAAGTGATTGAGCCATAAGGTTTAAGATACATACCATCATGTGTACAAATAGTAGATTTTGTCTCTTCTTATTTTTCCTTTTGTAACAAGTTTAATACTAATGTTTCCTCAATGATAACATTCACATGGCTCACACACTCTATCAAGACTCTTGTCACAATGTTACCATTGACATGACCATGAATATAGAGAGGTGAGGTTTTATTGTTTAAGGGTAAATCCTATGATGTGAATGTAATGTCCAATGAACCGAGTGTGGGTGGAATAGTGGAAGTTATCGTGACCATATTGGCATAGGCCTCAGGTTGGGTAACAAAATTAGAAAGATTGATAATCATGTTAGAAAAGTGTAAAAAAATGGGTCCGTGTATATCTGTAGTCCACTATTAGCTTTCATCATTGATTTGTTAGTGATTTGTTTATTCCTATTGAGACAAATGGTACCGTCCTTGATGCAGTCTTGTATCTCATGATGCGGCTGCATGCAACATTCGGTATCATGTCCATTGACACAATGGTATTGAAAATAAGTTCTCCCATTATACTAATTAGGGTAGGGTTCTTTAATAGGCTTAGGAGTTGGTAAAGTTATGATATTATCCTTCAACAACTTTTGTAAGATGGAAGTGTAAGATTTTGATAACTTTGTGAACTACCCATTGCATTTGAGGCCATTGTCATCAACAATGGCTACTACATTCACAACGGCCTTACGTTTCCCAGAGATTGATATAATGGACTTCCCCTTAGAATGGGAGTGTGAGGAGGATCCCTTGAACTGAACAACCATATGTTGGTACTCTCATAAGGCTGCACACAAGTGCATGAAAGAAGGGTATTTCATAAGGGAAAACTTCTCTTGCCAAGGCCCCTATGAGTTCCCTATAAATACCTTTTGCACGTCAAAATTAGGTGGTTGATACAAGATTTGTGCAAGCACTTGGTAGTGCGCTATGAAATTAGTGATTTTTTCATTATCTCCTTGTTTACACTAGACAAGATCCGAAAAGGTCATCTTCGGCCCAATTTTTTCTTGAAATTGTTTGAGGAATTGATTTACAAGTTGATTGAATGAGAAAGCAGAGTTGTTAGGAAAGGAACAATACCACTCGAGTGTTGTATCCTTGATAGATTAGGGAAATAGTTTAGCCATCAATGCATCGTGATGGAAGAAGCTAGTGAAAAGGGCGTTAAAAGGTAGACACATGTGTCTGCAGATCTCCCTTACCACCATAATTCTCAAATTTAGGGATATCAATTCATTGAGGGAAAGGAGTGTTCAATATTGCAACCAACAATGGGCTATGTCGAAAGAAGGCCTAGAAGATAGGTTAGGCAGAAGCTTGCGAAAGAATCACCAACTAGTTCTGTATCTTACCCATATTTTGAAGAAGAGTGTTTAGTATAGGGTCATTAGAAGATAGAGGGCTAGAGGGACCTCCTCCAGAACCACTGTCAAGGCCTCCTCCAGAGTCACCATCAATGTGACATCCACTAGAATCACTACCAGAGGCATTGCCACTAGTAGGGCCTCCATAAGAAACACCACCATGACCTCCACCAGAGCTGCCTCCACTAGTACTGCTACCACTATTAAATCCACCACCACTACCAAATCCCCCACCACTCATCCCACCAAATCCTCCACTAGTATAGGTGATAGGAGGGGTGAAGCTAAAGCCCAAGGGGGCCTTGATAACTTTGATAGTTTCAAGCTATTAAGAGACAAAAGGGATACTAATAAAAGGGACTGTGTTAGCCATATAGATGAATGTTGGAGATATCGATACTCCTAACTGTCCTTCACAGTCTTTGAAAGTGACTCCTTGTGCGAAGCTAGGATTCTTTGAAGGAGTACATGCTTTGGTGAGAACAAGGAGACTAGTTAGAAGTTCTATGCTTGTTCGATATTTACTCATCATATGCTTTAATTCATTGCCAACTTGAGTGGCTCTAGCCATCTTTAGATTTCTTTCCAAATGGTTTTCTAAGTTTCCTAATCCCTTATCAAGAGCAGCAATGTATTTTGTAGGAATTTGAATGGCCTTATGCTTGTCCACTCATGATGGCATAGGAGACATAGGGGGAGTGGGAATGTGATTGGTTTTGTTAGTGAATCCCATCTCGTTCATTGACAACTACTCTTGTGCAACCAAACTAATAGTGGGAGTAGAGAAAAGGCCCATAGAGAGACCAATTGAGACCTTCATCCTTTCCATTGGGAGGTGTCATATAATTCTCCTAACAATATACCCAAAAGTTGTAGATTGGGTTGCGATGCACATAAACCTTCACAACACTCAAGAAAACAATAGTAACGAGATACGAGAGAGGTCTCAACACCAATGGATGAATGGATGTTGGTTCACATCGGGTTCACCAAAAATACAAGAGAGGGGGACCACTGTGTGCAAGACCCTAGGTCACAGAGGGCTAAGATGCGAGAGGCTACTCTAACTTACCTCAGCTAAGTCTAGTGTTAGGAAATGCAAGGTGAGAGCAATGAGGAATATGAGGCCTCTCAGTCACTCTATAGACCCAAAATGAAGGGGCTGGGTGAGCCAGTTTTTAGGTCCAACACTATGCCTCAGGAAGCTCTCTGCCCATGGAAAAAAAATAGTCTCTAGATGACAGCATGGTGCACTAGCATTCTAAAGAGTACTGGAATCTGTATGACTAGACAATAGTGAAGACAAGGTCAAACCTAGTAAAACTAGCTAACAACTTAGATAACTAACTAAAGAGCCAAAATGATGTGATTAAGTAAATGAAATATTCTCTGATATTGTAAAGAAAAAATGTGAGGGTGAAAAGAGCAAGAAGGATCTAACCTAGGAATTCATTCGCTAGTTGATTCCTTGAAAAACACGTACTCCTACACACAACAAGAGAGGAAAATGTTGGGTGACTATTTTGTGTAGTGTGTTTTTCCTACTGTAAATGATGCAAAATCGAAGAAAATGAAAAAAAGAGAAGAGCACAAAACACCACCACAAGATAAGCCTAGTTGAACTTGAAAAAAAGAAAGATAAAAGAAATATTATACCTTGCTCAAGTTGATCCTTTGGTTGGCCCTTTGATGTTGATAATTTATGTGCTCTTTGATGGAAAATCACCTAAAATGATATGCAAATGGATGAGGATTCAATGGGGAAAGCAATAATGGATGTGGGTATTTGGATAAGTGTATGAGATGAATGCAAAGTGAGCATGAAGTGCAACAATGGTGAATCCAAGAGAATCATTGAATTCTTGAAACTTTCTTGAGTTCTTGAGAGTTATGAATGCATATAATGATTGAAAAATGAGCCAAAAATCCTCTATTTTAGAGGAAGAGTCTCTAGAGAATTGAGTGACTAGGTTTTAGCCACCATGAACATGATGGAGGGTTGTGGTGAGTTGAGGACTCACAATCCCTTACATATTTCCATGTGGAAATGAGGTGGAAAGAGGACATTTGAGGTGGAGGTACTTTCAAGTACCTTGGGATTAAGGGAAGATTTCCTAAAAAATAAGTTTTTCTCCCCATGTGGGAAGTATGTTGACATGTGAGGAATTTTAGAATTCCTCATTGATCATCATGGGGAAGAGAGAAATGTTGGAGTAATAAATGTGGATTTTCAATTCACATGATTGGAAGTACCTTGGGGATAAGACAAGGTCCTCATAAAGGAGGTCCTTGTCCCCATGTGGGTGATATGACTTATGAGTGATTTTAGAATTTCCCAACAACCTACATGGGGAAGAGGAATGCATTGGAGGAATAAATGTGAATTTTTAATTCACGTGGGGAAGAGGTCTTGGCTAAATAAATAAAGTACTTATGAAGGTTGACATGGAGGGATACCAGAAATTACATGAAGATTAGATTAAGGTTGTGCAAATAGGTGATTAAGAGGACTAATGAAGGATTTAAAGCAAGTGGAAAAATATGGAGGATGTAACATTAATCTTGATTAAAGGTGTGCACATATTAATCATGGATTAATTAAACTAATCCAGATTAGAAGAGGATCATGTAGGATGTGACAAGGAGAGAGAAAAAAGGGAATTTAAAATTGATTTAAATTCAAAAGGTCAAATGACTAAATTAAATAAATTGATATATTTATTTAATTTAGAGAGGAAGGGATGAAATGTAAAGTATTTAATTATTAAATTAAATACTTTAGGAACCTTAGGAAAAGGGAAAATATTAATAAAATAAATCATTTAATTAATATCGATGGGGAATATGAAATAGACAAATAAAAGAGATAAATTTGATCATGTGGGAGTGGTCAAATTTGGATGTCTACATTTTTACCCTCTTCGAAATACTATTAGAATAATAGTGTTTCAAAGAAAAATAAAATGCAGATGACTCAATAGAGGAAATGACCAGAAAAAGATGCCCCAGCATGGGAAAGGTTGTGTAAGCTTCCTAGATGATGGGAAATGAAGGAAGATTCCTTGGTCTCGCAAGAAAATGACCATGACAGAGGAGTGAAGGAAAATGGTAGGGTATGCCCCCTCGAGATGGAAATTGGGGAAGAAAAAGGGGCCCTAGGTGACTTTTCAATATGAGGAAACTCAGGGTACCATTGGATAGAGCTCGAAAAACCATGAAAATTGACTTTTGAACGGAGTCAAATAGACATATGGTGTGCAAATGGTGGCCCGTAGAAGTTAGAGGATTAGTTAAATAAAAAAGAGGTTAAATAAAGAGTAAAAATACCCTTAACTTAAAAAAGTTAAAAAATGTGGGAAAAATAATATATAGTAATTTTAGGAATTACTATTCCTCATTTGCACACTTAACAGTTGAGTGAGAGAGATAAAAGAGGAGAAGAAGGAGATGAGGATGGCTAAGGAGTTCAATGACTACATCATCCATGAGGGGAATGAGGTATGATGGTTTTTCCATGAGTGTGCAATTCCATGCCAAGTTAGTCTCAAAACCCTCTTTGTGATTTTAAGAATTTTTTTTTGTGTTTTTTAGTTTTAATGCATTTTTAATAATATGGGTTTTGGTATTGGGGTAGATTAGTGAAATGGGTAGGAGGTGAAATTTTGATTTAGCCCATGGGGTAGGAAGAATCACCTATTAAGAGGTGGGGAGGAAGGGGAGTGAATGTGCCTATTTAGGAAGAAAATACTCATAAAAAACTAAAAAAAAAGTTCTTGAAAAGGGTGGGAGGGTATCAAGGAAGCGTAGAATTTCCCTGGAATCAGGAAAATCCACCCAAAAATGGGTTATGTTAGTAGAATGCATGAGTGCACCCAAGAGATGGGAAATTCTACCTATCAAATGGGTGAATGCACCCATAGGATGGGTGATTGTGCCCATCCCTTGGGCGCACTTGCCATGACAGGGGGGAAAGATGAGTTCACCCATCCGCTAGGTAGACCTGCCCATCAGAGAGGTGGGAAAATTCCCCTGCTAGATGGGTGGATAGAATCACTTGTCGACCAGGCAAGGTCACTTTCCCATAGAGGTGGGCAAGGGCACTTAGCGGGTGGGCAATAGTGCCCACCCACGAGGGTCAAGTGGGTTGGCCCTAACCTGGGCAGGCTCACCCATGGGCTGATGCACTTGCTCCTCCCAAGGGCACAAGGAAGGAAAGGGAAAACACACCTAGATAATGCACAAGGAAGACACAAAAGGGGTGAATTCATCCAATTTGGGAGGATTCACCCAAAAGATGAGAGAAAATGAGAAAAAAAAGTTTGGAAAATTGTAAATTTTCCCAAAAAAGAGAGGAAATGTTGAGAAGACCACCCATGGCAGGGGAGGAAAGAATGGTGAAAGGGAGGGAAAGATGAAACAATTATGCTAAATGAATAACAACTTGTGTGGTATGGATGCAGTAGTATAAGAGCTTGCAGACATGTGAGAGGCATTCAGAGGTGTTGGAGGTGACTATAACAACAATGAACAGGGAGGACCATGAGGCATTTGGGTGAGCGGGTCTACTACACATGTTGGGGTACCCTACTATTAGAGTGCATGAAACACTGATAGAGCGATGGGAGTCAGAGACATCCACATTTTGCCTCCTGACCAGGGAGATGATGATCAACTTGGAGGATGTATGGAGGATTTTGTGGATACCAATAGCTAGGCACCTCGTGATCTGGATGAAGTTGGAGGGGCATGATCTGGACTAGACCCTATGGGTGCTTTTTGGATGAGAGGACTTACCATTACAAAGGATGGTGTTGGATGTGGATAGATGTTTAGTTTTGGGAGTACTACCACTACCTTTATACCTCTGCGGTTTGGTCAACAATCTTCTATTTTTTGGATAGGAGTGGATGCTTTTGCAGCCTCAAGTTCATGGAGGTCATTAGGCACATCGTGGAGTAGAGGGAGGGAGAGTTAGCATGGTGTCCATACGTGTTGGATTAGTTATACAAGGATATGCATGTGGTGTGGTATCAGGGGGACTCAACATTACACAGGGGAGCATATCAGTGTTTCCAGGCCAAGAGTGATGATAGAAGGGTTGTAGGATCCAAACTACTAGTAGCATGCTGGTATGGGACAAAATATGGTTGGGTATTTCATTATTAGGGCTTTGGTGATCTGGATATATGGAGGAGGATGCTGGATGATCTATAAGAGGATCAAATAGTGTGGATACCCTACATGACATGACGGTTCTTTGGATGGAGGAGAGATGAGGAGAGACATAGAGGTTATTTCTAGGTAGTATCCTACATAGTCAGGAGGGAGCCCTATATAGTGGAGTTACATAGGGTGGACTGGGTGATGAGACAGTTTGGGATTTAGTAGGACATTCCTCACAGATCGAAGAGATTTAGGTGGATCATGCGAGAGTGGCCATGGGGGGAGAAGATTACTACTGAGTTTGTGAGACATCAGTGGGAGGAGCTATGGGAGGTACCTTACCCAGGTAAGAGAGGAGAGAGAGAAGATGCAGGGGTGACAGTGAGATTCTTCACATGGTTGGTGTTCCATCGATCAACATGGATTATGCTAGTGGAGCCAATTACAAAGGCACTTGGTTTTAGACTGAAGGATGAGTTGAGACTAGTGGGATAGAGGAGGAGGATGAGGAGAGGAGGACAATAGAGGGGAGGATAGGAGGAGGCTGAGGCCAGAGGACAACATAGGAGAGGACAGGATGAGGCTGAGGTAGGAGGTTAGCAGAGGATGGTGAGGAGGGGAGGATCACGAAGGAGAGACTAGGAGGAGGCCAAGGTAGAGGATGAGAGAGACAAGCCACAGGTGGAGGAGATGGAGGTGGACACTCCTAAGGTTGATCCACTAGCCATGGTTCCATACATACCACCACCACCAGAAGACTCAACCATATTGCTAAGAGGGGCCCAGGTGAGGCTGTAGATTGTAGAGCAGAGACTAAGGGATTTGAAGGCTTATAGGAGTGGTTGGTGGTTGAGGTGAGTAGGCTACATGCAGAGGTGGAAAAGGTGTAGGCATAGGGACAAAGGGAATATGGGACCCTAGCCAATGAGGTAGCACTACATTTAGAGGAGGTACAGGTGGAGAGAGATAGACTACAGGCCGAGGTGAGTAGACTGGGAGCAGAGGTGACTCGGCTAGAGGTAGGGGGACAAAGAGAGAATGAGGAGCTAGTCAGAGTGAGGTGGGAGCATGACAAACTATAGGCTAAGGTGACCATACTATAGGCCAGGGGACAGCAAGAGCTTGGAGGATTAAAAAACTAGATATATTAAGAGGTCCTAGCAGAGGCAGAGAGAGACATGGAGGATTTGAGGAGATAGGTGGAAGGGCTATTGAGAGATAGGACTGAGCTGAGATAGGAGCAAGATGAGCTATGCAGTAGAGTCAAGGTAGAAATTAGTTGGTTGGAGAGATGGGGTTGATGCAGGAGAGAGAGGAGTCTATGAGGGCCCAAGTACAAACCATGTAGACGAAGAGAGATTTAGCATAGGTATAGGTGCAAACTATACAAGGTGAGAGAGATACAGTAGTAGGACAGATGTAGACACTATAGTGTGAGAGGGAGACAATAGAGGTATGAGTATAGACTTTGTAGGGAGAGAGGGATGCAGTGTTGGCATAGATATAAGTAGTGGAGAGAGAGAAGGATGCAGCATGGGCACATGCACAGGCCATGCAGGGTGAGGGGAGTGGGATAGGGGTAGAGGTGCAAACATTACAAAGGGAGAGGGATTTCACATAGGCATAGATACAAGCCATAGAGGAGAAGAGGGATAGAGTGATAGAGTAGGTTTCCTAAGTATAGGTGGAGATGGGTTAG
Source organism: Sequoia sempervirens (assembly GCA_007258455.2). Lineage (NCBI taxonomy): Eukaryota > Viridiplantae > Streptophyta > Pinopsida > Cupressales > Cupressaceae > Sequoia > Sequoia sempervirens. Next base: position 309,146,079 of record VDFB02000017.1, on the reverse strand, counting down.
TTGTGATTTGCACAAGATGTGTGGGGATAGGAGAGGAGATCCATATGCTGATTTCAAGATAGGTATAGGGAAAAGTGAGACTCGACTAGGTATCAAGAAATAGAGCGAGATGAGTACATGAGGGAGGCTAGCTACTATATGGCAGCCTAATACACAACAGTACTAGATCAGGCATGACATGTACCTCCCTATGTCTAAGTGGTACCATAGATTCCAACACCATCCTATTCAACAGGGACACACCCTTTGGTTCAACAACTATTGAGAGACCCCTCCACAGAGAGGGTGAGTGCCAAAATCACCACAAAGGTCAGATGTGGGTAGCTCATAGTAGAGAGGAAAAAGGATAGATGATAGGATATTGGTTTTTGATAGGTGTAGGGTGTATGGTTAGTACACATCAGCATAGATTACATGTGATTCAAAGCCTTGTATTTTATTCGATGATTATGGATATGTATTTTGATGATATGATGGATATTATATTTTGAGATTTATATGATATGTGATAGCCCTTATTGACACTATGTTGTGTTTATGTGATGGACAATTTATTTATGCACATGTGTATATTTATGATTTTATTATAGATGACTATTATGATGTGATGTATGTATGTATTTATGATGATTGGTATGCATGTGTATATGAATGATTTTATTATGGATAATGTTGATAATAGTTTATGTTGATGCCTATGTGGATGAAATGAATGATATGTAGGATGCCTAATGTTTATGATGTAGGATGTGATGGATTATTTATGACATTATATTCTATGGTTATGGATCTAAAAATTTGTGATGCAGGTGTTGATGTATGCAGTGTAAATGAAATGAATTGATGATAAATCTAAGATGGTTAGAATAACCAATTAAGATTAATATAAAAAGATTTAAATGAATATGATATAGCAATGCACATGGGATGAAATGAAATGTACCTAGAATGTGGAATGGGATGCAATTAAATTCCTTACAAACACTAATGCAATATTATTATGAGTGTAGATAAGGGCTTTCATAATGATGGAAGTGAATGGTAGGCTAACTTGATTTGTGGATCATGCTTGCTTTAGCTTATAAAATTAAGGTGGGAAGGGTGTGAAACAACACCTATCAAGAACCGTAGGTATCCTAAGAAGAAAGGGGGATGGAAAGTGAATGTTTTCACAACCAAAATTGTAGGTCATAGGTTAGGGACAAATGCAATGCAATGGAATGGAAAATGAAATGCAATCCTAATGTGATTTTCCATTTTCAGAGCACTGATTTTTACTATAGAATAAGACAAGTGCCAGGGTATGTGTAAGCAAGGAAGATTAGTGTCTAATGCATGAAACAAACACAACATACAAGAAGGCTATCCCAACACCATAAAGTTGTGAAGACCATGGTCGGGCCAGGTGTTGGGATAACCACAAGCAAAAAATGATGCCCCAACATAACACAAGACCACGAGGGTCTTGGTGGGTACTACGCAAGGCAACCAAGAAGAAAAAAACAAGAAAAAGTTCAAGATATTCCCCTATGTTAATGAGTCAAAACACACCATGATATGATTGATCAAGGCGACCTTGAAAAGTTATGATAGGGACCTCAAATGATACACAAAAGCCAAAAGCATTAAAAGATCACAATCAATTTAAAACATCCTTTGTCACAGGATCAAGAGGGTGGATAGGATTGATGAGGTCTATTAGGAAGGATGCATCCTGTATACACCTAAAAATGGTCACATTACAATAGTCTGGTAATTAATTAAATATTTTTAATATTTAATTAAATCTCTGAATTCAATTTGCGTATAAATAAATTTAAATAATTTATTTATATTGTTCATTATTTCATTTCGAATAAATAAATAAGTTTATTTAATCATCTTTTCATTTTCATTTCTTAATTAATTAAATAAACATTACGATTTATTTATATTAATTATCATATAATCTTGGCTTGAATATTTTATTCAAAAAAAGATTAAATATTCCTCTCTTCTAAATAATTCTTCAAATATCCATTCACAATTAAATATCTCAAAATATTTAATTAAATTCTTCTAAAGTCACATCACAATTAAATATTCCAAAATATTTAATTAAATATTCTATAGTTCTAAAATCAAAAATCAAACTCAATAAATGAAATTAAATAAATTTATTTATTTAATAAATTTGGGGATTATCTTCAACAACTGTGAAACAAACTGCCAAAATAGAAAAATTAATTTCTCTATTCCTGTGCAAGCTTGTTCCCATGGGTTGAAGACAGGCTTCCCTTCTTCTCTCCAACCTCCCAACCTCTTCCATCTTCCTCTCAACCTCTCCATCTTTCACCATTCAAACTTACCAGACAACCTCACAACTGTTGATCCTTGCCAACCAAGATTTTGCTTGCAAAAAGCTATAAAAAGGATTGTCGGGTCTTTACAATTACAGAGAAGCTTTCAATAGAATAACTATAGCCAATTTGCAATAGCATAGTCTTTCAACATTCTAGCATCATAGCATAGTATAGAATCATAGCATATCATGGCATATCCACTTCATTTCATAGCATCCACACTCAACAACCCCTATGCATAATCCATAGCCCCTGTGCATATCTGCATCAACACTTCCATTCCACCAGCATATAGGATAGAGAAGCTCCTTCCTTCGCATACTCATTCTATAGATTGCCATTTGGAGAAGCCAAGCGTACACAATCTGAGAGCAGTAGCTTCAAACAAATCCTTGGAGATAGAGGAAGATGGAATGGCTCTGAAGAAGCTTCATTTGTTACTTTTTTCAAATTTAATTAGTTTTTCTTCAGTTTAAAGTTCCATTATGTGTGTTTTGTTTATTTCATTTTGATCATACATATTTAACATACACATTTTTGGTGCCCACCGTGGGGCTCTTGCCCCTATTTTAATATTTTATTGCAAGTTTTTCTGATAAGTCACGGCTAAAACAGCGGATTAGTGCAAGAAACATGCTTCACTAAAATTCATACCTAGTTTAGCGCCCTTGAAGAATCCTACAGTGCCCGTGAAGAATCTTGTAGCGCTATTGAAGAATCCTACAGCGCCCTTGAAGAATCCTGCAGCGCCTGGGAAGAATCCTGCAACACCCTTGAAGAATTTTGCAGTGCTCCTGAAGAATCCTGCAGTGCCCTTGAAGTATCCTGCAGCGCCCGTGAAGAATCTTGCAACGCCTTTGAAGCATTTTGCAGTGCCTGTGAAGTCTGTTATAGCACACTTTTAAAAAGTCTGCAAGTTGTAAATTGTAATCTAAATATAGCTTGATTGAATCTGACGCAACCAAGGACAACAAATAATTTTAAAAGAATCAAGCAATCCTAGGATAGTCACATAATAAAGAATGAAGCAATCCTAGGATAGTCACATAATTAAGAATCGAGCAATCCTAGGATAGTCACATCACTTTTATTTTTAGCTAAAATGAACTCCATGTTTGTGTGAAGCAACATCTTCACTTAGCATAGCAAAATCTTTATTTGGGGTTTAAAAAATTGAATCTTTGTTTGCTTTGTTTAAATGGTGATAGGCCTATTCTCTCCCCTTAACTGGGTGATCAAAATGCCAAACTCATCTATTTCCCTTTATGCAATTTCCAGCTTTGTTAAAACCTTTTAGAGAGCCTGCTTTTGTGGAAAAAAGTACTCACCCAAGAGGAACGACTCAAGTGGGTTCAAGCCAAAGCTAGGCTATTCCACCCCACTCTAAAATTTAAAGCAAAATTGGGGAAACCCTCTTTTGACGGTAGTGTGCATTGATAACCATCCCCAAAGCCTTTGTTTTAAAGGTAGGGAGGTCTCTCAAGGGAGTCTATCATTTTCTGCACCGAACGGAAACCCTTACTATGAACTTAGTGTAGTATCCAACCGAAGTTAGTTTCCGAACATCATAATAATCACAGTGTAGGGGAGGGAAGAATCTACCCCCAAGATACTCACCATATAACTACCAAGGATTGTTTGCTCAGGGGATCCGGTATCCACTTCCATTGAGTACGCACCTAGAAAAGACAAAAACATTTTGATCATACACTTGATGTTTAGCATAGTACTTAAAACAACTATTCTACAAATTGTTTGATGTGTTTTCAATATATTAATTTAGAAAAGATCATCCAAAATTCACAATCACATTGATTACTCTCATGTTAAGAGATTGGAAATCCACAACCTTTGTTAAGAAGTCCATTTTCAAAAGAATCAAAAAGCCAAAGAAACCCCTTAGCTACAAGAAACTATTGAAGAAAAGACGATTCTTGTATCAAAGCCAAAAAGTTTTACTCAAATATAGAACCTTTCTTCATTGATATCATGATTGTGTTAGAGGTTTCACCGATGATTATGCTATAGAACCTTTGTACTCACAAGCTTTCTTTCAAAGAAGAGCTCTTTCTCAAAGACACAACCATAGTCACCATATTCATTTTTCTTATATTCCCCTACCTGCAATTGAATATTCTACTTGTCCAAATCAAATTCTGCAATAGAGAACTCAATCACATAGGCATTCATCACAAAATCCATCCTTTTACAAATCTATGATCAAAACTTTATAAAGTGCAAAGTCATCCTTTTCTTGATCTTTTGCTTAAATTCCCACCAACAAGATTTTCATCCTTTCAATTAGGGAACAACACAAGCTAAAGGTTAGAAATATTTCAAGTCATAGAATTTTCATTCTATCCTGACTTTTATATCCATCACAAATTGTACTATCTCACTCTTTTGATCAAAAGTAAGTAGAACTTGGAACAAAACTTATGCCTATCTTCACGAGATCTCAAAAACACATGGAAAAAGATGAAGGAGAAACCACTACAAGTAAAATGGGTGACCATACTGAGAAAGAAGAGGATACATTCAATATTGATGAATTAACAAAAGAAAAGCTTCAAGAAGCAAAGCAAGATCCTCAATTCCATACTCTTATGGAAGGATTTTAGAACAAAACAAAGAAATATATTTTCTTTCATTAGCTAATCAAGGAGCTAAGTTACCTCACAATTTCGATATAGAAGGGATTAAACAAAATCCTGAAACTCCTCCTAATGACTTTAGTGCCCTTACTCAATAGATAAAAGAATTACAAGGGCAAATAAAGGAGATGCAAGGGGGTACAACAAAGAAGTATGTTTTGGAAGATATATCTCCTTATCCATTTGATAGGAGTCTTCAAATGATCCCTTTTCCAAAACATTGTGAAATTCCTAAATTTGATAGGTACAATGGAAAAAATGATCCCATTGAACATGTGAGGGATTTTTGAAATATGAGTTTAGAATTCGCTTATGATGATACCTACTTAATGTGTTTGTTTCCACAAAGTCTGGGTGCACAATCCATGGAGTGGATTTCCAAGATCACTCCCCCCATCAAAACCTTTGAGGAGTTAATAAATCAATTTATATCACAATACTCCTACAACATCCAACACCAAATAACAATGCTTGATCTTTGTAAAGTGAAACAAAAAGTAGGAGAATCCTTCACTACATTTTTGCAAAGGTGGAGAAGGTTATTTGCACGATATTCCCATCCTATTCCTAAAAAGGAAAAGATGGATATCTTCATCAATAGCTTAGATCAAGAATTAAGCTATAGGCTTAACCTTCATTGCCATCATAACTTTGAAAAATTGATTGAAAATGCAATCACCATTGAAGGGGCCTTGGTTAAATGAGGAGTAATAAAACTTGATAATCCAAGTACATCCAACCAAAACAACAACGATAAAACAAGGTTTTGGAACAGAAATAAAAATGTTGTCAATGATGGTATAGTAGATGCAAATAATCTACGAACAAGACCATCTATCTTTAACTTATCAAGTGCTCCATGAACCAATCAACAAACAAATACCAACCAACAAGGAAATATCAATCAACAAGGAAACAACAAACAACAAGGACAAAACTCCAATCAAGAAAGCATGACCAATCAAAATCATGGTAATTTCAATAACAATCTTGGCAATACCCAAACATCAAATCTGTCTAGACCTTCATTCTTTTCAAATCGATGGAATTTTACCACTTTGGGTCAATCTCTTGAGTCTGCTCTCAAGGAGCTTCTTGATAATAAGGTTATCACCTTACCACCACAAAGAGATTATGAGCCACGAGTCAAACCACCATCATGGAATGACTCGTATTATTGCAATTATCATCAATGTAAAGGTCATAGAACGAATAATTGTCAAGCTTTGCGAAATCTAGTACAAGATTTGATTAACAATGGCACCATCACAATTGAAGGGCATCATACCAATTAAAATCATCAAGCATTCAAAGATCCTTTACCAAACTATCAAAAGGGGGAAACATCGGATACCAAAGCAAAAAGCATACATAATGTTGAAGACAATATAATCCATCATATCTATGTAGACAATCAATGGGTTAATGTTATCAAAATCAAGGGAAAACAAGAATATCAACAAGTTAATGTGACTATGAGAGGACAAGCAAAAGTTGTTTTAAAAGGAAGTTCATCTAAGGCAGTTATTCCTTCTCCAAGTCATGATAATCTAGTTGATCAATTGAGAAAAACATCAGCTTAAATCTCCATCCTTGAACTTCTCAAAATATCTCCTATACACAAAAATATTTTAGAAGAAGCTCTTGTAAACACAACTGTCGACACTGATTTGGATGTAAACAAATTTCAAGCCATGGTGGGACATTTGTCTTCCCCCACTTGTCTCTCATTTTCTGAAAAAGATGATGCCTCTATGACACATCCACATAATTCATCGCTCTATCTTGAAGTCATGATCCATAAAAATCGAATTAGATGTGTCTTAATAGATGGAGGAGCTGGTTTAAACATTTGTACCTTAAAGCTAATACATGCCTTGGGAATATCAGAAAATTCCATTGATTCACGAAGGAAAATAACTATCAAGGCATATGATGATGAAGAAGGAGCTTCAAAAGGATTAATATTACTACCTATCAGAGTGGGACTTGTTGTAAAGAATACATTTTGTCAGGTTCTAGATTGGGATCTTTCCTATAACATACTTTTGGGTCATCCATGGATTCATGATATGCAGGCAGTACCATCAACGTATCATCAATGCATCAAGTTTCCATATGATGGATAGGAAATAACTATACAAGCTGATTACAATAGCACCCAAACTTGTTCAAATCTTTGAGCAACTCAAGATGCTTTTGTGCCACATAATAGGGAGGCTCTTACTATTTCTTCTTCCAATCTACAAGGCCAATTGCAAGAATTGACAAAGAATCTTGACACTAGGATAAATTTTAAAGACAAAGGAGTAGGTGAATATTCGCTATCCCTTTCTACCTTACCTCCTTCTCCGAGGTCACATGGTCAGCCAACCCTATCAAATCAAAAGATTGCAATGGCTTCTACGTCCCAAGCTTTGGTACCAATCACAAAGTTTGATGGACAATTCATTAAAGCCAACACCACTTAGGAAGAAGCTGAAGATAGGGACATCTTAAGTTGGCTATATAAAGATGAAGATGAATCTCTCTTGCACATTAAGTTACCTACAGAGCAATATGGTAAGGGGTACGCTATTATGCAAAAAATGGGCTATGAAGGAAATGGTCCTATAGGAAAAAGAAGAGAAGGAATCGTGGAACCAATTCAACCTATTTCAATACATCCAAATGATAAAATAGGATTGGGATATGGTAAAGATACAAAAGACTCTTCTTCACAGCAAGCACAACCAACTCATGAAGGAGGATCAATGTCAGATAAAGCTCATGAATCAGTTTTCCAATTGCACAATAGTTCAGATACTGATTCTAATGAATATGAATGGGACACCATTTATAATGATGAATTTTGGAGAGACAAACAAGTTGATACCATACACAAATATGTACCCATTCTCATACAAGGAGAAAGTTTGGGAACACAATCACTTGAATTTGATTCACAATATAATCATGACTCAAGTGAGGATGATTCAAATTTTCACAAGATTGATTATCAAGAGAATACCATCATAGACCTTATCTACTGTGAAAATGACAACCACGTCATGACTTTGACAGCTTAAGACCTTACCCAGCCTAATGATCCCATGCCTTTAGTTTATCCAGAACTTATTGATTGGGACAATGACGTGCCTATCCATATCCCTACATTCCATGATGATGAGGACATTATAAATTTCCTTTGTTCCTCTAATAAGGAAAACAATTTTTTCATTCAAGAATCTCATACTCACAATTTTGATAAGGAGGGTGTCAAGTTTCTTAGCTGCAAAATAAATGAAATAAAAGATGGATCTATCAGTGAAAATAAAAAAATGGTAGTGGTAGATCACAACAAGAGAAAAATAAAGAGCGAATCTGACAGTGAAAACCTTTTTCAGACACTGAAGGATGAGAAACTTGACACACTTCCCAAGAATTATCATGAAAGATCTATTTTGATCGAACTGACAAAATCAATCAACATAAGTACAACAGAGCAGAGAAATTTTTTGCAACTTGTAGCATCATTAACAGTTGAAGAAGTACTGAAATTCATGGAGTTCTTGAAGGAGAATCAAATCAACTTTGCTTGGTCATATGCTAATATGCTAGGGTTAGATCCTAATCTGATAATGCATCATTTATCTATAAACGTAGGGGAAAAACCTGTGAAGCAAAAACTCAGAAAAATGCATCCACATGTTGCATTATTGGTCAAAGAAGAATTAAAGAAGCTTTTAGATGTTGGATTCATTCGGACTATTGACTATGCAGAATGGATTTCCAATATTGTACATGTTTCAAAGCCAGATGGAAGGATTAGAGTTTGTACAGATTTCTAAGATTTGAACAAAGCTTGTCCCAAAGATGACTTTCCCTTGCCAAACATAGATATGATTGTTGATTTAATTGCTAGCCATGCAATGTATTCATTAATGGATGGATTTTTAGGATACAACCAGATAAATATTGCACCAGAGGATCAAGATAAAATAGCATTCACATGCTCTTGGGGTACCTATTGCTAGAACGTAATTCCATTTGGGTTAAAGAACGTAGGAGCCACTTATCAAAGAGCAATGACAACCATTTTTCATGATATGATGCACACATTCATGGAAGACTATGTTGATGATATCTTTACCAAATCTCACACACTAGAAGGACATCTAGAAATCTTATCAAAAATCTTTATCAGAATGGAGAAGTTCAATGTTTGACTTAATCCAAAGAAATGTGTCTTCGGTGTTACATCTGGAAAACTCCTAGGATAGATTGTTTCAGAAAAGGGCATAGAGGTTGATCCAAAAAAAGTACAAGCTATAATCGACATGCCGCCACCACAAAATATCAATCAGGTTCGATCATTGCAAGGGCGACTACAATCCATCAAGTGATTTATAGCTCAACTGGCAGAAAAAAGCTTACCATTTACAGATTTATTACATAAAAATGTCCCATTCAAATGGGAAGACAAATGTGAAGCAGCATTCAATCAAATCAAGCAATATCTTATGCACCCACCAGTTTTAATTCCACCCATTCTAGGAGAGTCACTCATACTTTATATTTCAGCAATAGAAGTATCCTTGGGAGCATTACTAGCACAAGAGGATTCTACAAGCAAAGAAAGGGCCATATACTATATCAACAGAACTTTAACAAGTCATGAATTAAACTACACTTTCATTGAAAAAGCTTGCTTCACAGTGGTGTTTTCTTCTCAAAAGTTGTGACATTATATGTTGGCTGATATAGTTAAGCTGATAACTAAAATTGATCCATTAAAATACCTTTTAAGCAGGGCTACTTTAATAGGAAGACTTACAAAATGGGTAATGATCTTAAGTGAGTTTGATATTCACTATGTAGATCGAAAAGCTATTAAAGGACAGGTCATTGCAGATCAATTGGACAAAGCACCTTTACAAGAAGAAAATACAATGCACATTGAGTTTCCTGATGTAGATGTCTTCACAGCAACAATTAAGAACTCATGGACATTATACTTTGATGGATCCTACATGCAACAAGGCTCGGGGGTAGGGATTCTTTTTGTCACACCTGAGGGACATACCATTCCACAATCATATCGGTTGATGTTTCCTTGCACAAATAACATAGCCGATTATGAGGCGTTGCTCATAGGATTGAAAATAGCATTGAAATGGTAGATTACAGAGCTGCAAGTCTACGATGATTCATAGCTTGTCATTAATCAAATTAATGATGATTATCAAACTAAAGATGATAAGTTTCTACCTTACAAAAAATGGTGGATGATTATAAGAAGTATTTTGTGTCAATCAAGTTTTCACAAATCTCAAGGATTGATAATAATGTTGCGGATGCAATGGCTACAATTGCTTCCTTATTACAACTATCAGAAGATCAAACCACGCATGAATTCTTTGTGGAACAATTGTTTTCTCCCGCCTATAATAATCCTGAGACCCAAGTCATATGTCATTTAACCGGTTCTGATTCACCTTTATATGGCAAGACTTATACCTATTTGAAAGATAACATCTTACCTCCAGACTTCTCTCGAAATAAAAAATAGAATTTCATACGCCAATCATCCCGTTATACCTTGATCGCTGATATCCTTTACCGACATGGTCTTGATGGTATGATCCTTTGATGTCTTGAGCATGACAAATCTGAAAAATCCTTACAAGAGGTTCATGGTGGTATTTGTGGAACTCATTCGAGTGGTTTAACCTTAGCCAAGAAACTTGTTAGAATGGGATATTATTGGCCTACCATGGAGAAAGATTCTTTTACTTTTGTCAAAAAGTGTTCAAAATGCCAGATCCATGGGAATCTTATACATGCACCTACACAGGAATTGCAACCTTTTACTCCGACATGGCCTTTTTCTCAATGGGGACTAGATCTTGTTGGAAAAATTCATCCTTCATCATCAAATGGGCATAAATTCATCATCACAGCTACGAAATATTTTACAAAATGGATTGAGGCTGCTCCTTTGACAATTGTGATAGGTAAACAAATATCTTCATTTATCCTGAATTACATCATTTGTCGATATGGAATTTCTAATTCTATCATCACTGATAATGGAAGGCCTTTTAAGAATCAGGATGTTGATGAACTTTGTGAAAGATTTCACATCCAACACAGGTTCTCTACACCTTACTATCCACAAGGCAATGGTCAAGCAGAAGCTTCCAATAAAACAATCTTGAAGATCTTGAAGAAGACAGTAAATGATGTCGGTCATGATTGGCATGTCCAATTAAATCCAACTTTGTGGGAATATAGAACAAGCATTCGAACACCAATAGGAGCTACACCATATGCCTTGGTCTATGGAGCAGAAGTGATCTTACCACTAGAGGTTGAAATACCTTTGCTTAGGGTCTCACTCAAGGGATTGATAAATGATGAAGACTATAGATTTTCTCGTCTGCAAGAGTTAGAACTGTTAGATGAAAGACGTCAACATGCAACTGACCATTTGAAGGGTTATCAATAGTTTATGTCCCGTAGTTATAATCATAGAGTTAAACCACAAACATTTCAAGTAGGTGACTTAGTCTTGAGAGAAAATCCACATAATCAGCAAGACAGAGAAAAGAAAGGAAAATTTGAACCAAACTGGCTTGGTCCATTTGTCATCATTGCAGCATATGGTTCTAGTGCATATGAGTTATCTACATCAAAAGGGGACCTAATTGAAGAGCCAATCAACAGCATTCATTTGAAGAAATTCTTTGCCTAAATCATAAAAAGTCATGAAAAAATCCAAAAAAAATAGAAAAAGTCATAAAAAAAATCCAAAAAATTAGAAAAAGTCATGAAAAAAATCCAAAAAAAGAAATAAAAAAAGTCCTTAAAAAATTAAAAAAAAATTAGAAAATCTTGAAAAAGTGTAATAAAAACAAGTGGTGAAAACCTGGCAAACAGGCGCTACTTGTTATCAAAATAGGCTCCTCCATCTATTAGCTTATGTTTTGCATTCACTTTCGACATCATCCATCCATATCTATCATTTGTATATATTTTTCATATCCATATCATATGCCAGGAATCCTTATGTTTCATTATGGCTTAATGAAATTTGTACATATCCATGATCTTTAGGTTGTGTTTTCACTGGGGGCAGCAGTATAGACTGAACAAGAGAGGGGCAACGAGCTTTTTTGAACATCACAAATAGACACAAGATGATTTATCAAAATGCAACATCCATTGTTGTATCAAATCAATCACTACATACTTATCCAATTCCAATTGAAATCAAACCAACATGATCCAAAACAAACATCGAAACAAGAACATCAATGATGATAACCAACTTGGATGATCTTAATCTGAATAATGTTTGAAATATTTTAGGCAAGATTTGAATGGTTGTTTGATTTTCTATCATATCTCTGGAGTAATTCAATGATGTACTGAACTAGAAAAGCAAGGAAGGAGTATGATTTTTATTTGTTTGTTGTTTGTGAGGAAATCATTAGTACTATGTAAATTGGTCGCAAGACATGCTCTACTATGTATCATGGATGACATTTCAGAATTTGCATGGGAAAATGGTTAACTCTTATCTGTTTATGCAAGCAATACTCAGGTCATCTAGGTTCAATTATACCTAGATGCTTGTATTATCTTGCTATATCAAAAATCATGAAAGCAATACTCAGGTCATCACTGGTGCTAACATACCCTCTAATGCTTGTATTAACTTTCAACATTTCAATGCTCTATGATGATACAAAAGCACAAATAAGCTCTCTAAATGGAAATATTGTATGAATATCCTGCATGGTTAGTATAGCTTACATTCATCTACATTTTGCATTTATAGATTTTCCCAAAAAGTTGGCAAGGTATCAAGTGTTTCATATCTTTTCAAATACATGACTGAGTATATTTTGACATTCACAAAAAAACATCATTTCATACATTTTTCATACATATTTACATCAAAAAATTATAAAAATAAAGCATACATCATAATCAAAACATTCATAAACATGTATAAATTGTATTGTACATCATATTCATACAATCATGCATCAATAGATTTTCACTCATTTCATAAATCATGCATACAAGTACATCATAAGCATAAACATTGGGAAACCATCATATCATAAATATAATGCATATAGAAAATAGACACATTCATCACATCATAAATCATCGCTGCATTTCATATATCTCAAAAATGAATGTCAAAATGTACAAAGATGTCAACAATACATGGTATAACATCATCAAAAATGAGATCATCTTAGGGTGTATACAAATGTCTCAATAGAATATCACTAAAACATTATGTACAATGCACTAGGTAGTGCTATCCTCTGATGGAGCTGGTCTAGGACCTGTCCCACCTGCCCCTGATGGACCTGTCCCACCTGCCCTTGATGGACCTACTCCACCTGTCCCTGATGGACCTCCTAGAGGTAAAGTCTGTGTCACACCCCTGCTGGTAGTCTGAGATCGACTATGAGTAGACTGCGACTATGTATAACTCTCCCTCCGCTCAGGTGGCACTGCATCATGATACCTAGTCCTATAGAACTCTGCCTCTCGGGTGGCTTTGGTCACCTCTCTCATCATGTCACCAACCAAGGTACCTGCTGCTACTCTTTGTAGACTATCCGCTAGAGTGATGGCCTGCTCACCCTGTTGTCTAGCTATGTCTCTCTCCACAGTAACTATCGCCAACTATCCCTGGAGATGTGTAATCGAAGCCTGTGCCTTTGCTAGCTGAGTCTATAAACTCTGCACTGTACTCTGCAAAAAGGATATCTGACTTGATACCGCTGGATCTATTGAAGGAGATGGATTTGTATGTCTCATCCTCGGTCCACCTCTACCACCTCTACTACCTCGACCACCTCTCCTACCACCTCTCCTATCACCTCCACCACAACCATCACCTCCAATCCCCTCATCAACACTATCTCCCTCTGACTCCTCATCACTACCTCCACTCTCATCATCATCATCTCCCTCTACATCATCACCCTCTGCAGCTGCCTCTCTTTGTTGTCTATGGCTGCCTCTCTGTGGTCTCTGTACAGCAACTGGAGCAATAGGCTCATCAGGATCAAACAATTGTGGTGCAGGATGCTCTAATATATACTGCCCATACTTTGGTGTCGTCCCTGCATCAAGGACATCAACTCGGTAATCCCACATCACAACTCCTAAACTGGTGAACTCTGCAACCGCTGCCTCATAAGAAATCCATGGACCCCACACTGCAATCTCTGGTTGTTGTCGTGCATAAATAGCGAAACCCATAGGCATACCCTGAATCCAATTGAACAGTCAACATACTCGTCCAACAAGAAATCTCTCAATAATCCATGGAGTGCAGCCAATAAGATATCTAGACGTAAAGACATAGGGCATCTCCCTTGCATCCTCTGGCCATGCCTCACAATCTAAATATGGCTGCCAGCATACTATATCGAGACCATCTAAGAGATGCTACCAATGATCCAGTTTTCCCAGTCTCGGCTGAGCAATAATATCACTATATCTCCATCTGTATGATCGACTAGCTGGCCGCTATCCTTGAGTCAACGGTCGCATGACAACAAAGTGCTCCCATGCCCATATCTGTAATAACGAACATCCAACAGCAAAACTCTGGCGTCTACCATATACAATATGATGTAACTTATCATACAAATGAGCAAGCATACATGTCCCCCATGCATACCATGTCGCCTGCATCACCATGCTCTCCAAAACATGACCCCACCCAACTGCAAACTCCTTCGACCTATGGTCGGGGTACAAAACACCTCCAATGAAACTGACAAGTATAGACGGTAAGGGTGGATATGAATCTACCATATCACCCCATGGGATGAAGTATCTTGCAATCTCATCATCTCTGAAAATCCTCCTCAATGCATCAGTGCCTCCAGCCTCACGGCTATCAAAGACCACTATCTCTCCCATCACTGGGATCCTCAAGATACGGTATACATCCTCAAGGGTGACCGTAATCTCTTCTGTCAGTAAATGAAATGTGTTGGTATCACTATGCCACCGCTCTGTGAGTGTTGTCAATAAAGCTCTGTTGAGGTGCACCTCAGGCATGTCAGGCAATGAAGTCAATCCACATGCCTCGATCACATCTTGATCTAACTGTAACAAGTGTGGAATCAAGCCCCATGTCTTTGGGAATTTCTCCCATGATTGCAAAATACCCAATCTCTCCTATTGACACATCAACATGACAAAGCAAAATCAATATCAAATCATCATGACTTATCAATCACATCATAATATCAATTAAACAATTTGTTTTTCATCATCATGAAAGCAAATAATTAGAATCATGTTTGTTTTTAACAACCTTAGAAATGAACATATCAATCAAATAATTTTTTTTTCATCATCATGGAACACAAATATATCAACATCATGTTTGTTTTTAACAACCATAGAAATGAACATATCAACCAAACTATTTGTTTTTCATTTTCATGAAAGCAAATAATCAAAATTTTATTTGTTTTTAACAACTTTAAAAGAAAATTTATAAGTTATTATTTGTTTTTCAACAACTTTGGAAACAAATTTATCACTCATAACAACATATAATCAAAGGCACTATAGAAAGCATCATGGGGGCTACTATGTCAAGGGTGCTACAAAACAAATCATGGGCGCTACGCTTTTCATCATGGGCGCTACTGTATCAAAGGCACTACGGAAATTTATCACAGGCACTACAAAATTTATCAAGGGCACTACAAAATTATATGTGCTATGGAAATTATCACGGGCGCTATGAAAATACTTAAGGGTGCTAAAACACACTATTTCGCACTCAAAACATTGATAAATGTGCACTAAATGAAAATTTTTAAAAGGTAGATGTTTCACGGGATACATACCGCAGGCCCATAGTGCATTGGTCACTGATGTCGTTGGATGTGCTCGAAACAGTGCTGGTGAATGGGAAGTGCCATCTTTCTCACTCTAGAGCTCAAAAATTTACAATTTTTACTAGGTTAAAATGAAAAATGACATGGAAAATGACAATTTTAACCTATTTAAAAGCAAAATTGGGGCATTTTAACACATTTTATCACAGCAGGGGCAATTTTAGTCATTAATTTTTCATCTTGCATCTTTTCCAGTAATTTCTTCACATCATTATTTTCAAACGATGAATCGACATCTTAAAAATCATAAAAATAAAAAATTTCAAAAAAATATAAAAATCAAAAAATTCATAAAAATCAAAATATTATTGATTCATCGTTCGAGGGGGCATATACCTATCAACATTCGATAGTCAACATCTGGGGCAAATTTTAAAATTCTTTGAAGCAATGCGTTAAACACATCACTTCAAAGAGGGGCAAAATGTATACACCTAAAAATGGTCACATTACAATAGTCTGGTAATTAATTAAATATTTTTAATATTTAATTAAATCTCTGAATTCAATCTGCATATAAATAAATTTAAATAATTTATTTATATTGTTCATTATTTCATTTCGATTAAATAAATAAGTTTATTTAATCATCTTTTCATATTCATTTCTTAATTAATTAAATAAACATTACAATTTATTTATATTAATTATCATATAATCTTGGCTTGAATATTTTATTCAAATAGAGATTAAATATTCCTCTCTTCTAATAATTCTTCAAATATCCATTCACAATTAAATATCTCAAAATATTTAATTAAATTCTTCTAAAGTCACATCACAATTAAATATTCCAAAATATTTAATTAAATCTTCTATAGTTCTAAAATCAAAAATCAAACTCAATAAATGAAAGTAAATAAATTTATTTATTTAATAAATTTATTTATTTAATAAATTTATTTATTTAATAAATTTGGGGATTATCTTCAAAAACTGTGAAACAAACTGCCAAAATAGAAAAATTAATTTCTCTGTTCCTGTCCAAGCTTGTTCTCGTGGGTTGAAGACAGGCTTCCCTTCTTCTCTCCAACCTCCCAACCTCTTCCATCTTCCTCTCAACCTCTCCATCTTTCACCATTCAAATTTACCAGACAACCTCACAGCCGTTGATCCTTGCTAGCCAGGATTTTGCTTGCAAAAAGCTATAAAAACGACTGCTAGGTCTTTACAATTACAGAGAAGCTTTCAATAGAATAACTATAGCCAATTTGCAATAGCATAGTATTTCAGCATTCTAGCATCATAGCATAGTATATAATCATAGCATATCATGGCATATCCACTTCATTTCATAGCATCCACACTCAACAACCCCTGTGCATAATCCATAGCCCCTGTGCATATCTGCATCAACACTTCCATTCCACCAGCATATAGGATAGAGAAGCTCCTTCCTTTGCATACTCATTCTACAAATTGCCATTTGGAGAAGCCAAGCTTACACAATCTGAGAGCAGCAGCTTCAAACAAATCCCTGGAGATAGAGGAAGATGGAATGGCTTTGAAGAAGCTTCATTTGTTACATTTTTCAAATTTAATTAGCTTTTCTTTAGTTTAAAGTTCCATTATGTGGGTTTTGTTTATTTCATTTTGATCATACATATTTAACATACACACATCCTATTGAGACCAAAGATGTATAATAAACTAAAATATCGATATGATGTAGGATACTCCAAAACCAATTGAATTTGATGATATTAGGGGATCGCGTTTGTGAAGAACCAGCTAGATAAGGGCATAACTTGATGACAAACATGAAGGATGAGAGACAACACATGAAACATACACACCCTAAAGACCTAGGGGCTTGAGGGCTGATCAAAGATTAGCCTTGCCTACATGAAAGCACAAAGCCCTCGTAGTTCAAGAAAAGATGATGGATAAAAGTAGAAAGAGGACAATGGAGACAAATGATGGAAAAAAATGACTAGATAGACAAAAAGAAAAGCTTTGGGGGTGGATAAAATGATCAACATTTCCTACATGAAATCGCAAGGGTAATGTAGTTTGTGAAAGACTGACGACAAAAGACAGGAACAAGGGGCTAACATAATAGGATGGGATCTAAATGAAGATCGACACAATGAAATAACCTAGATGATGGCGTAAGACCAACAAATGACATGGACAGACAAATTTAAAGTAGGATAAAAATCTCAAGATTACCAGTAGTGGATGAAGATCATCCAATGCTCAACCAAAATATTACTAAGCAACCAATGATGGGATAATGATGGGATATGAGAGGATTTCAAGGACAGATAGGTAGATGGGATGAATAGAAGGATAAAGCAACTAGGGTGCAAGGGAGATAATGATTAAGCCCTTTATGAATGGTGTCTGTTTCTAGGTTTTCACCAAAATACCTATCCAAGGAACCGCTAGGGGTGGTTTTTACCATAGGAGGAATTATTTCTCTTTACTATTTTTTTATTTTTTTGTATTTTTGACAATGTTTTACATTTTTGGTATTTTTGGATTTCTGCAAGATAGAATGCCCTAGCTAACTGATGTATAAAACCTTTTAAGGTGCATGATGTTAATGGGATCCTCTAAGGGATCTCCTTTACGTGTGGCAAGCCTATATGCCCAATATCCATATTTAACTGTGATGATGTAGGGACCCAACCAATTTGCTTCAAATTTACCTTTCTTGTCTTGGTCCTACTGATTGCGCTAATTCTCCTTAAGGATTAGATCACCAACGTTGAATTGGTGAGGACAAAAATTCTTGTTGTAACTTCTCTTAAGATGATTTTGATATACCTAGAGATGATTGTATGCTTTGATCCATCTTTCATCAAGGATTTCCAACTAATTGATTCTTGCAACCCAAGTATCTTCATCATTGATGAGATTCTTCAAAGATATTCTTAGTGAAGGGATCTCGACCTTAATCAACAAGATAGCATCGAAACCATAAATGAGGGAATATAGTGGTTTTGGTAGGATTATAGATGGAAGCGTGGTAAGCCCAAAGGGTGGGATGGATATGGAGATGCCAATCACGACTAGTGTTATTGACCACTTTTTTAAGGATTCTAATCAATTTTTTGTTGGTAGCCTCCGCTTGACCATTACCTTGATGTTAATAGAGTGTGGACCAATGATGTTGAATGTGAAAGGTGTCACATACATGTTTTATAACCTCATTTTTGAAGGGCTTTCCATAGTTGGAAATGATGGTGGAGGGGATTCCATATCTGCAAAGAATATGAAAGAGGATGAATTTTGATATCTGAGTTCCCTTGATTTTGGAAAGTAGTATTGCTTCCACCCATTTGGTGAAGTACTTAGTGGAAATGATGATGAAGGTGTGGCCATCAAAAGAGGGAGGGTATATCTTGCCGACTAGGTGGAAAACCCATTGAGAGAAAGGCCATGGTGCTATGATGGGTTGCAAATCCTGAGCTAGAGCATGGATTAGATCCACGTGTTTTTTACAAGGTAGGCATTTCTTCACAAATTTACAAGTCATGTTCTATTGAAGGCTAATAGTAACCAGCTATGAGTATCCTCTTAGCTAAGGCCATGTTGTTTGAATGGGCTCCACAAACACCACTATATACCTTTGTTAACGCAGTTTGGGCCTCAGTCTCATTTAGACATCTAAGAAGGGTTCCATCATACCCACAATGATAAAGTGTATCACCTTCGATGGTGTAGCATGAAGTGCATTGGATGAAATATTTTTGTTTATTAAATGTAAGATTGGGAGGTAGGATGTTATCATGAAGGTAAGTGTAAATTTCATGGTACCATGGTGACTTGGGACCCATAATGTCGTACACCATTTTAGTCTCAAGGATATCATAAGTTGGGATTAAGGTTGTTCGACTAGGAACTCATAGTCTATCCAATCTTTTGACATGTCAATTAGAGAACCAATTGTAGACATGACATCAACTACTTTTTTTTGTACTCTAGGGATTTGGTCAAACTAGATAGAGGTGAAATAATTTTTGAAGTCATCCACCATGCACTTATAAGGCAATAGCTTATCATTTTTGTTAGAAACTCATCATTGACCTATTTGATGATTAACTGGGAATCACCAAAGACTCTCAAGTGAGTGATGTTCCATCAAATTGTGATTCTAAGGCCAATGAGAAGAGCTTCATATTCAACTATGTTGTTTGTGCACAAAAAATCCAACCTGAATGACTTTGGAATATAACCAGCTTGGGGGGTGACAAACAAGATGCCTGCCCCCACTCCATTATGTGTGTATGACCTATCAAAGTACAATGTCCATGTCATTTCTTCTAATACTATAAAGACCTCTTCGTCAGGAAATTCTATTACCGAAGGATAGGCATCTACTAGGGGAGCATCTGCTGAACAATCCACTATCACTTTCCTTTTAATATATTTTCAATCCACATACTCAATATCAAAATCACTCAAAAAAATAACCCACTTATCCATGTGACCAATCAAATATGTTTTGGATAAAAAATACTTGAGTGGATAGACCTTTGATATCAGCTTTATAGGATGGCTAAGCATGTAATGACAAATTTTCTGTGAACTAAACACTATAGCTAAGAAAGCCCTTTCCATCAAAGAATAATTGATCTCATAGCCTACTAGGGTCTGACTGATGTAGTATATAGTACATTCTTTGGATGACTCATCATGTTGTGCTATTAATTCCCCCAGTGCAACTGAAGTAGCTGAAATATACAATAGAAGTGATGTACCTAGGATGGGAGGCATGAGGATGGGTGGATGATCCAAGTACTCTTTTATTTTATCAAACCCATGTTAACATTCTGAATTCCACTTGAAGGATGTATCCTTTTTTAAGAGATGAGTGAACGACTAGCACTTGTCAGCTAACTAATCTATAAATCATTTGATGGACTACAGTTTTCCTAGAAGACTTCTTAACTATTTTAGATTGTGTGGCAAAGGAATTTCCATTATTTCTTTTACTTTTTGTAGATCAACCTCTATGCCTCTTCTAGAGATAATGAAACCCAGTAGTTTTCTTGATGTGACCCCAAAGACACACCTCTTAGGATTTAGATATAGCTTATAGTGCTCTAAGTGCTCAAAAACATCCTTCAGGATCATCAGGTGCTCTTCTCTTGTTCTCAATTTTCCTAGCAGATCATCAACATAATCTTCCATTATTATGTGAATAAGGTCATGGAAGATGACTATCATAGCATGTTGGTAGGTTGCTCAAACATTCTTGAGGCTGAAAGGCATGGCGTTATAACAAAATGTTCCCCAAGGTGTGGTGAAGGTTGTTTTATGTTGATCCTCGGGCGCGATCTTGATATGATTATATCTAGAGAAGTGATAGGGACAGGGTTGGATTGAGACAATCACAGTCTCAATGCTCTGATTTCTTGCCTTTGAGAACTCCTAAGGTGTCACTTCAACCACCATTCAACCTGTAGGTCCTCTGCTAGTTTAGGTACCCCTGGTTCATTGCCAACCCTGCTATCATCACTAATTTACTGCTTCTAATCAGTTCTTGGTGCTTTTTCACACATACTCCATCTAGCCCTTAATAAGCTTAAAGACTAGTTAACCTCCAAATGCTTCCTAACTTGTATTCAAGGGTGTGCATAGGTTTTCAAAGTTTTAAAAATAGTCAAAGGAAGGTTCTTGTACAAGCACTGATCTTCCTTCGTCTATCACTTTCATTAAACCGTAGTTTAGGGTTTGGAAAGGCTACTAGGGTTGAGCCCCTTTTTAGGCCTCCTCACACAAGACAATTGCTTATCACTCCTCTCCTTCACCTAATTAGGCCAAACTTTCTTTTGTCACCCTTGCTCAAATTTGGAGCACTAACAGATTTTTGAGGTCTTGGACTATTTTCTGTCTGTACATATGGTGTACCCTGTTCTTGCAAGAACTAGGGTTTTCTTTGCTTCTTTCTTGGACTATTCAGCTTGTCCCAACCTCCAAAAGACCAAACAATGGATCTACCTTCTTGACCACCATGGTGAAGGTCCCTGTAACCACTACACACATTTGTTTCATGAAGATACAACACCCCTGCAACGTAGATACAAATTTGTCACTGCCTTTCCCTAACCGGGTGTTAGCTAACTCACCTAGGGAAAGCTTTTTAGCATGCTACCAACACTCTTAAAGACTTCCATATGTACATAATATACAAAGAGGGAGTCTAGACTTGTTTCCACTAAATCCATACTTCTTAGTATGGTCAGAAAACAAGCTAGAACTCCATTTTTCTGTATTTCACCAGTCAAAATAGCAAAAAGAAATAACACTGTATTCACAAAAAGCAAGAAAGCGATGGAATCTATAACTACAAGACCAGATAAAATACTTAAAAGGATTTACAACATGCTATTCCATTCAACAAAAACTTTATTTAATTCATTTCTTGCAGCTGTCACACGCAAGAATAGAAAAAATAGATTTTCCAACACAAAATCACTTTTTTTTTATTGTTTTCTAAAAACTGCCAATATCAAAAGCCTCTAACCTCATCAAAGGTCAAGAAATAGCTTTTAAAATGCCTATAAAATAGTTAGGTTATCTCTTTGAGCCTAAGAATGGCCAAAAACAAACTATTGCAAAACACAGTGTGTTTTTCCATAGTCTATTGCTTAGGAAACAACCCAACAAAAAGACTCCAAACTTATTCCACATTTACCTAGGAACCAAAAGGTCCCCAACCACAATATAGATGGTATATAAGACCTTGCACAATAAAAACAAATTGGTTTTGAAACAAAACTTGAAAATGTGCTTGTATTTTGGCAGGTGCTCCTGCACCATTCTCCCCCTCTTAGCACAAAGATCAAGGAAATTGAGGTGATATCAGTGATATATCAATGCCTAGCTTCTTAAAGTTAGCTTCCTCAACCTAGGTAGCCTTTGATTCATGTTTGTTCCTCCACTTGACAAGGTGCTCCATGTATGCCTTATGTCTTGTAGCTTTCTTCACCCTAGACTCCAAGACCTTCTCTGCTTGAGGTTTCTCTTGATTTGGAAGGGGTATATTACTGATATCCTTAAAGATGTCTTGACTATTTTGAAATTCATCACTAACTGTTCCCTTGTACATGATCAAATCAACAACATTAAAGACTAGAGATATGGCCAAATCAGATGGCAATTCTATCTTGTATGCATTCTTCCCATACTTAGCTAACACCTTGCATGGTCCTACTCATTTCATCTGCATTTTGGTTGACATTCCCTTCTGCATCCTTGATTTGTTAAGATGAACCATAACATAGTCACCTACTTGAAACTGCACATCTCTCCTTGACTCATCAACTTTATCTTTCAATTTTTGTGTTGCTACTGTAATTGTCTTCTTAACCTGCTCATGAATCTCCTTCATGGTCTGAGTGAAGTCTTCTGCATGTCCACTCCTATACTCCATTGATCCAAGGTCTATGAGTTCACAAACTCATCTTGGGTGCATCCCATACACAACTTCAAATGGACTTTTTCCTGTAGTTCTATTAACACTGTCATTATAAGCATACTCAGCTTGAGAAATCACCATATCCTAGGTCTATCCATATTCTTTAGTCAAGCACCTCAAAAGATTACCTAGCACTCTGTTAACCACCTCTGTTTGACCATCGGTCTGAGGATGGTATGCTGATCCAAATGACAGATTGGTTCCCAATCTACTCCATAGTGTTTTCCAAAAATGGCTCATGAATTTCACACCCTGTCTGATACAATGCTCAATGGCAATCCATGGATTCTTACAACTTCCCTAAATAAAAGATGGGCTATGTAACTTGCATCATGTGTAGTCTTGCATGGAATAAAGTGACTCATCTTGCTAAATCTGTCCACAACTACATAGATACTGTCAAAACTAGTTTTGGTCTTAGGAAGACCTGCCACAAAATCCATGCTCACA
Organism: Sequoia sempervirens; assembly: GCA_007258455.2. Taxonomy (NCBI): domain Eukaryota; kingdom Viridiplantae; phylum Streptophyta; class Pinopsida; order Cupressales; family Cupressaceae; genus Sequoia; species Sequoia sempervirens. Next base: position 309,122,261 of record VDFB02000017.1, on the reverse strand, counting down.
CACTCCCATGGTCTATTACGAATAGGCAGGGGCTGATACAAACCAACATTGCTAGCTCCCCTTTTGGCTTTCATGAAAACAACACACTATTCTACATATTTTCTGACATCTCTTGCTAACTTAGGCTAGTAATAGAACCTTTGAACTAGCTCTAAATTTTTGTTAATACCAAAATGCCCACTAAGACTGCCATTATGTTTCTCTTGGATCGGATTTTCCCTCATTGTTCCTCTTGGGAAACATAACATATTACCCTTAAATAACAATCCACTTTGTAGAGTATACTCATCATATTGACTATGAAAATGATTTTCAAAATCTAAACATACCTTGTAGGCTTCTGCAAAATCTTCATCCTCACCATAGAGGTCTTTAAAACTCTCTAATCCAATGATTTTTAGCTGTATCTCTTGGACTGTCAACATTCTCCTGCTTAATGAATCTACCACCTTGTTTTCCTATCCCTTCTTGTGCTTAATAGTAAATGTAATGGCTTGGATGTACTCCATCCATTTCAAATGTCTATTGCTTAACTTCTCTTGGGTGTTGATGTAACTGAGTTCCTGGTTATCTGTGAAAACCACAAACTCTTTGGGCAATAAGTAATGCATCCATTTCCTAAGGGACTACACTAAAGCATAAAGTTTCAGATCATAGGTGGAGTATTTTTTCTTGGCTTCATTGAGTTTTTCAATAAAGAAGGCTACAGTCCTACCTTCTTGACTAAGGACTCCTATTGCTACTCCACTTGCATCACACTCAACTGTAAACAATTTATCAAAACTAGGCAATAACAGGATAGGTTGTGTTGCCACTTCTTGTTTCAGCTTTTCAAACCCTTTATCAGCTTCTTGTGTCCATTTAAACTTTGCTTTTAGACAACCTTTAATAGTATCTAATACTGGTGCACATATACCACTAAAATTCCTGATGAATTTCCTATAAAACTAAGCTAAACCATGAAAACTTCTTACCTCTGTTGCTGTGGTTGGTGTAGGCCAGTTTAGGATGGCTTCCACCTTGCTTGGATCCATCTTCAACATTCCTTGGGATACTACAAAGCCTAGATACACAAGTTCTTGCTTGAATAACTCACACTTCTTGAGGTTGATTTCCAATTGTTCTTCTTGTAGCCTTTTGAGAACCATCTCCACATGTTTCAAATGTTCTTCTGCTGTCTTACTAAAAATTAGTATGTCATCAAGATAGACTACTACAAAAATCCCTGTGAAATCCTTAAGCACCTCATTCATTAGCCTCATGAACATGCTAGGGGCATTTGAGAGGCCAAATGGCATCACTTTCCACTCATACAATCCATCATTTTTCTTAAAAGTTGTCTTCCATTCATCACCTTCCTTAATTCTGATTTGATGATACCCGCTCTTAAGATCTAACTTGGTGTAATACTGTGCTCCTCCAAGGCAATCCATTAAATCTTCAATTCTAGGTATTGGGAATCTATACCTAATGGTGATCCTATTAATTTCTCTAGAATTAGTACAAAGTCTCCACTTACCTCCTTTCTTTGTTGCTATAACAATTGGGACTGCACAAGGACTAATACTCTTTTGAATCAAGCCTTGACCCAACAATTCTTCCACTTGCCTAGCCACCTCTTGGTTCTACTTCAAGGTCAGTTTGTATGCTGGTTTGTTAGGCAATGAGGCTTCAGGTATGAAGTCAATTTGATGACTTATTGCTCTCTTTGGTGGTAGAGTTGCAGGTGTTCCATCACTCACTATGCTTTTGTACTTTTCTAGCAGCCTTTGAACTGTTTCAGGTATGACTGTCTTCTCAACCTTTTCTTCTTCTTTGGACTGCATTAGGACCACATAACCTTCATTCCCTTGGTGTATATCCTTGATGAACTCCTTGCCACTGCTCAACATAATGTTTGGAACAATGGACTGTCCTTCATCATCCTCACAATGATTGCAGCTTGAAGGTTCTTCCATTCTTCTTGAATTCAATGGTGTTCTCCTTCCCATGTTATATATAGCACCTCTGTCATATTGCCATGGCTTGTCAAGCAGAAGATGGCATGCATCCATGGGTATTACATCAAAAATCAGCTTGTCTTTGTAGCCTCCAATTGAGAATTCCAATGTAACCTGCTCATTCACTACGACACTCTGCCCTTTATTCAACCATGTGACTTTGTAAGGATTGGTATGAGGTACCTTCTACAACTTTAACTTAGTTACTACCTCCTCAAAGATGATATTATCTATAGAACTAGAATCTACAATGACCTTGCATACCTTTCCCAATATCTTGCACCTTGCTCTAAACAAAGCTCTCCTTTGCTTGGGTTCTTCCTTGACCGGTTGTCTGATCAAAACCCTGTTAAACATTGGATTTTCACCTACCTCTGATTCTATATGAGTGATCTCAGGTGATTTGACACTCATGGTGTCCTCTTGTGCATAAGCTACTCTTTTCTCATTGCTAGATGAAGAAGCTTTCTTCGGGCACCTATAAGTTGGATGACCTAGCTAATTGCGATAGTAACATTTCATGGTGGCAAAGTAAGAGTTACTTCTAACTGCTCCTCTTCCTCTGTTTGAACCCCCTTGAGGTCCTCTTCCTTTATTAAATCCTCCTCTTTAAGATGTTTCCCCTCCATGCTCAGTAATCTTAGATTCACCTTGGCTTCTTTGATCACTACCTCTTCCTTGGTAACCTCCACGCTATCCTCTTTGGTATCTGCCTTTGCCTCTACCTTTAGAGGACTGATCATGCTTTCTTTTATTCCTCTCTTCAATCTTTATAGCCAACTAATAACATTGGTGGACTGTCTTAGGACTTAGTAAAGCCATTTCCTCTTTGATATTCCACTTCAACCCATTAAGATACCTAGCCACTTTGAGGTTCTCATCCTCTGTCACATTAGATCCCAAGCAAAGCTTCTGAAACTCTTCAGTATAGGTGCTGACATCTTGGTATTTCTGCCTTAGACTCTGCCTCTTCTTGTGGAGTTGGATCTCATAATCATCTAGCATATATGCTTCCTTTACCTTAGCAACCATTCCTTTCTAGGTTGATATGGGCTGCTTACCTTCTTTCTCCCTTTCAGTCTAAACAAATTTCCACCATGTCAAAGCTGATCCTCTTAATCTTGACTTAGCAACCTTCACCTTTTAAGCTTCCATGACTCCATCACACTCAAAGTGATTCTCCATGCCTTCTATCCAGTCCATGACTAGGTTAGGTTCCATATTTCCACTAAATAGTGGTATACCTTCAAGTGATTTTCCACTCAAAACTTTTAATTCCTTCAAGAAAGACTCCTTCAAAATAGGGTCAAGTTCAGGGTTTTATCTTCCTCTGTAACCTCTTCTTCTTTTGGAATTCTTCCCTCAAACTGTCCACTCCTCACTACTGCCTCAAGTTGGGCTATTCTTTCCCTCAATTGCTTGTTGTCTTCTTCTTGCTCTTCAACCATCTTTGCTAATTCTGCATTGGTCACCATGGTTGAAGAATCACTTGACTCAATGTCTGACATGCAAGATTCTTTTCCCAAATCTTTCACTTATCTAATACCAATCTAATAGGGACAGGGTTGGATTGAGATAATCATAGTCTCAATGCTCTAATTTCTTGCCTTTGAGAACTCCTAAGGTGTCACTTCAACCACCATTCAACTTGTAGGTCCTCTACTAGTTTAGGTATCCCTGGTTCATTGCCAACCCTGCTATCATCACTAATTTACTGCTTCTAATCATTTCTTGGTGCTTTTTCACACATACTCCATCTAGCCCTTAATAAGCTTAAAGACTAGTTAACCTCCAAATGTTTCCTAACTTGCATTCAGGGGTGTGCATAGGTTTTCAAAGTTTTAAAAATAGTCAAAGGAAGGTTCTTGTACAAGCATTGATCTTCCTTCTTCTATTGCTTTCATTAAACCCTAGTTTAGGGTTTGGAAAGGCTACTAGGGTTGAGCCCCTTTTTAGGCCTCCTCACACAAGACAATTGCTTATCACTCCTCTCCTTCACCTAATTAAGCCAAACTTTCTTTTGTCACCCTTGCTCAAATTTGGAGCACTAACATATTTTCGAGGTCTTAGATTGTTTTCTGTCTGTACATATGGTGTACCCTGTTCTTGCAAGAACTAGGGTTTTCTTTGCTTCTTTCTTGGAATATTCAGGTTGTCCCAACCTCCAAAAGACCAAACAACAGCTTTTCCTTCTTGACCACCATGGTGAAGGTCCCAGCAACCACTTCACACATTTGTTTCATGAAGATATAGCACCCCTACAATGTAGATACAAATTTGTCACTGCTTTTCCCTAACCAGGTGTTAGCTAACTCACCTAGGGAAAGATTTTTAGCATGCTACCAACACTCTTAAAGACTTCCATATGTACATAATATACAAAGAGTGAGTCTATCCTTGTTTCTATTGAATCCATACTTCTTAGTACGGTCAGAAAACAAGCTAGAACTCCATTTTTTTGGATTTCACCAGTCAAAACAACAAAAAGAAATAACATTGTATTCACAAAAAGGAAGAAAGCCATGGAATCTCTAACTACAGGACCAGATAAAATACTTAAAAGGCTTTACTACATGCTATTACATTCAACAAAAACTTTATTTAATTCATTTCTTGCCGCTGTCACATGCAAGAATAGAAAAAATAGATTTTCCAACGCAAAATCACTATTTTTTTATTATTTTGTGAAAACCGCTAATATCAAAAGCCTCTAACCTCTTCAAAGGTTGAGAAATATCTTTTACAATTCCTAGAAAATAGTTAGGTTATCTCTTTGAGCCTAAGAATGGCCAAAAACAAACTGTTGCAAAACACAGTGTGTTTTGCCACTTAGTCCATTGCTTAGGAAACAACCCAACAAAAGGACTCCAAAATTATTCCACATTTACCTAGGAACCAAAAGTTCCTCAACCACAATCTCGATGGTATATAAGACCTTGCACAATAACAAAAAATTGATTTTAAAACGAAACTTCAAAATGTGCTTGTATTTTGGCAGGTGCTCCTGCACCAAGAAGCCATCCATGAGGGATAGCATCTCATGTCCTCTAGTTAGATCAACCAACATGTCAATGTTTGGCAAGGGGAATTCATCCAAGGATAGAATTTTTTGAGGTCACAAAAATTGGTGTAGATCCTGATATTCCCATTTGGTTTAGCAACTGGCACTATATTGGAAATCCAATATGAGTAATCGATGGGTCTTATGAATCCAACTTCCAATAGCTTTTCCAGCTCTTTCTTGACTAGTAGAGCTACTTGGGGGTACATTTTCCTAAGTTTCTGCTTGATAGGTTTTGCATCTGGATGTATGTCCAAATGATGTACAACTAGAGTGGGATCTAAACTTGGCATATCTAAGTAAGCCCATGCAAATTTGATGATTCCTTCCTTGAGAAGCTACACAATGGTAGAGTATTCTTCCTCTAATAGTTATTTGGCTACATATACGATTTTGGGATCCTCTTCAGTTCCCAAATTTACTTCTTGAATTTCCTCAATCATAATGGATGATCATTCAGATAGGTGTATTCCCATAATGGGAAGATGAACCTCCCCATATTCTAGTGCCTCTTCGAGGTTTTCACTATTAGATATGTCCTTTATTTTCACTTTTTTTGGGTCAAGAAGTGCCTCAAGGAGGTTTTCACTAAGTGACCCTTTTTTCATTTTGCTTCTTATTTTTGTGACTAAGGTGTTCATCCTCCCTCAATCCCATAAGATTTACATATGCATCCACTGAGGGAAAGATATCAATAGGTGCGCTACCATGTCTAGGTACTAGTCTATGAGTTTAGGATGGTGAAGGGAAAGGCTTATGGTGAAAACAGATAAGCAGTTGAACATGGAGAAAAGGTCTACATGATCTATGTCATCCTATGCATGTATGATGAACTCCTCTTCTAGTATGTCTTCAAGAAGACAATTTTCCACACTAACATTGTTGGAGGAACTATTTGATGGTATAGGACCCTTTTTCTTGGTTTCATGGCCCAAACCCGAATACCTTGGTTGTATTGAAGCCTCAATAGGTTGCTTTCTTACCTGTTCTTCTACACCAAGACCTCCCCCTTGATAATTGTGTTTCTTTACAAACTTAGAGGGCCAAGGATAGGTCTCTTGGAAATATTCTTTCAAAGGAGGAGAGGGTTTAGGTTCCTCATGGTATACCCATTGGCTGATGTCATCTTCGAGTGTGTCTTTTCTTAACCTAAGGGAGCGGAAAGTGCTAGTTCCCACATTCTTAGAGCTCAAGGTGATTGTATTCTCTTCTTCCTTTGGTGCAGATTGAGAAGGTTGGCCATATGTGTGTGGTGAGGGTGGCATGGTTCCCATGTTCAAAGTTGTATGCATTTCATATTTTCCACAACCCTTGTCAATGATTTGGACTTTGGTAAGGGTGGAATTGGATGTGGATGACAAAGTAGCTAGTGTGTTGGTGGATGAATGAGATGATGATGTCTATGGTGATCCCATTTCCACTCCTGGACAATAATGGGAATGGAGAAGTGAAGCTTCCAGTGCATGATAGTATTCAAATTGTTGTGGATCTACATGTATGGTAACTTCCATCCCATTGAATGGGAAATTTAGACATTGGTAGTACATGGATGGAGTGGATTGCATGGTGTTGATCCATGGACAACCAAGGAGAAGGTTGTAGGGGAGTTTTAGATCAAGGAAATGACATGTATTGTACTACACAATGGGCCCAACCTGAATTAGAAGAAATATTGTCCCTTCAGAATCACACTCCACATTATCATATGCCTTGATAGTAATGACTTGATTATTTAAATCAGCATGGATGTATCCCACCTATTTTATGAATTTTAATGTGCAAAGATCTAGGTTAGAGCCATTGTCTACCAAGACCCACTTTACTTTGTGATGGTTTACAAGGACCTCGAGATAGAGAGGATGGTTGTGATTTGAGTCAATGCGGGGCATGTCATTTTGGCTAAAACCTAGTTGATAGGTTGAAGAGAGATGTCCTACCAATGCTTGAAATTGGGTAGGATCGATGCCATTGGGGATGTGGGTATCCTATAAGGCTTTATTTAGGATTTATTTTTGCATGGGATAACACTTGAGCAAATCCAAAATAGATATATGTGTCGGGGTCTTTCCTAGATGGTCAAGAATATTATATTGAGAACTTATAGGTGGTGGTAGGGTGGATGTGGAGGCTCCAGGGGCTGTGATATGGGTACGGTGGGTTGTAAAAACACATTGTGTGTCCTTACCTTTTACATGTATCATAGACACACATGGTTCTGCTTGCTCAATATGCATGATGATACCATAATAATTGATCAAAAGATTCTGATAACTGATGTTATTTGTGGTGTTATCTTGATTATTGCTATTACTAGGCCCAGGGTTTGATTTTGATGTGCTAGGACCTTGGTTATGCTTGGGGAAAGTGTTTTGATATATTTGTAGTTGAGTATTAGACAAGGGTGCCATGTTGGAATCCATATGTATATCACCTTGATTTATGAGATCCTAGATGTATGTCTTCAAGCCCTAAAACTTGTTTAATGTGTGTCCTTTAATCTTAGGAAACTCACAATACTCATTTTCTTTGTACCAGGTTGGTTCAGGCTTGGATTCGTCAAGGGGTTTGGTCACAGGTATGTGATCGGGTAATTAGCTTGAAGGAGCCTATTAAACATGACACCTAGGGGTTATCCTAGTTGAGTAAATTGACATTTGTTATCCCCTTGATTGTGCTAATTGGATTGTTGGGAAGGATGAGGTGCCCATTGAGGCACTGATATGGCATTAGGGATTGACTATTAAGGAGGGGGATATTGTGGCTTCTGGGAAACATTAGCTACTTGGATGTGTTTGGTGTTAGTGACATCATCATTGATAGTGTTTATGTTCTTATTCCAATAATGAGACTTATCCCTAGATGACTTATCTTTATCAAAGTTAAAAAATTTGACTAACCCTTTGGCAATAAGGGCTCTCTCAAGAATGGGACCTTTCTCCACTATTTCTGTGAAGGTCATGATACAGTGAAATATGAAATTGTGAGCCATATCTAGATGATAATTTTAGATAAACAGGGTTACCATGTCTTTTTCCCTAAGTGGGGATTTCATCTAATTGGCTAAAGTTTGCCATCTTTAAAAATAGCTTGCAAAAGTTTCTCCCTCATGCTGCTTTTCTTTTAGGAGATCCAATGTATCAATATCTTTCTCCAAATTAAAGGAGAAGTGGGAGATGAACTGTTTTGAAAGTTATGCAAAGGACTTGACAAATCCTTTCTTGAGACCCATAAACTAGTCAAGAGCTATCCCTTGTAAACTCTTGAGAAACAATCTCATGAGGTAATTATCATTATGCATGACTTCTTGAAAATGGGCATAAAACTCTTGAAAATGAGCCTTGGGGTCTTTTGTTCCTTTGTATTTATTAAATTTTGGCATCTCAAAATGCTTAGAGAAAGGAACTAATGAAATTGAAGGATAAAAAAAATAAGGACAAATGTCTTCAAACTTGAAGGATTGTTTGCTAGTCCCTACTTGCAAGTCCTTTCACACAAATTTGAGTTCTTGCAAATATTTTTTGACAGGCGTTGAGGGAGTTGGATTTGATGGATTAGATTGGTTATAGGGAGGATATTTCTAGTATTATGAAGATAGGGTAGGAGCGGTTTGATCATAAGCTATTGGTGATGTAAATTGGGGCATTTTTTGGTATTGATTAGTGTATGTGGACTCTGATTATGGATTGACATAAAGTGGGCAAGAGGATGACAAATTTTGATAGTAAGAGGTGGAGGCTACTTGTTGATTGGGTGGTTGTTGTTGATAATATGAAGTGGATGGAGCACCTTGCTGATATTGTGGGGGAGCTTGGTAGTATGATGATGTGGAAGTGCCTTGTTGATGTGATAGTGGTTGCTGATAGTAGGAGGTGGATGGAGCACCTTGTTGATAAGGCAGTTGTTGTTGAGGTAGTATGGATTGGATTGGTAGTTGTACACAATGTTGGGCTATTGTGTGGTATATGGAAGTGGTTGTGGGTTGTAGGTTTGATAGTAAGGATTTGGCTATGATTGTGGAGGGTTGGTGTACAATGGTGGTTGAGATTGTGATGGATTCTGAGAGACTAGATTAAGACTTGGGCTGGGATTGGATGCAACATCATAGGTGGTATATGTGCTTGATGGATGATAGAGATAATGTGTGAGGGGATTATGTTGTGCTTGTCTTGGAACATGCATGTGCTAGGGTGGCCATTGATCAGGTGGGTGAGAGAAGATGTGTTGTTGCTGAGGAATCATTGTGGAGGAACCATGAGATGGTTTTTGAGGTTGCGATGTAGCCTGTGTTACCTGATGAGGAGGTTGTGCAGAAAAAACAATATGTTGTTGTGGGACTAGAACATTTTGCTATGGAAAGTTCTACTACGGAATTGGAATGTTTTGTTGTAGAGGTTGTTGATGAGGCAACTAAGAGGAGATAGCAGTGGTAGTGGTATGTTGGGGTGGTGCTTGCGAGGGGATAGAAATGTGTTGCAGTAGTGCTTGTGATGTAGTGGATTGGTGAGGATTAACGGTAGGTTGCTAGAGTGTAGGGCTATTACCTTGAGGTGGAGGTAGTAAATTGTTAGCAGGTATAGGCCTTGGAGGTGGAATCAATGCAAGGATAGGATTTCCCCCAACGTTGATGGGCAGTTGCCTAGGACGATGAGGTAGGAGTGGTGGAGCAGATGGAATATGTTGGGGCATACCATAAGCAAGGGATCATTTGGATTAGGTTGTGCCATAGAGGTTGTGGTTGGAAGGCGAGGATAACTTGCAACTTGATGTATCACAAAATTTTCAAACCCAGGTTGATACCAATTGTCTATAAGTGGACCCTTAGTAATATATGAATTTCCTGAAACATTTTGTGAAGTTTGCAAGTCTTGAGGCCCTAGAAGAGACTAGGTGCTACTATATTACGACATATCAAAATTGGGTGGTGGTTTGATTCCTTTCATGATTAGAGTGGCAAGAATCTTATCTCCATGCTTGTTGAGGAGGCAATTTGTGATCTGCACATTGGCGGGGTTGCTAAGGTATTCATCAACTATGACTTCAGGTTGAATGACCATGTTCTCATCACTAGGTGATGAAGTGTTTTGAACGTTGGTGTTGGACTGTGACAAGGCACTATTGTTAGGATAATAAGGGATATTTGCACTGTTGTTTGGATCTTAAGGGATATTCAGCTGAGACCCTTGGGTTTTTTGTTCTAGCATTTGTTTCTTTGCTTGTGATTAGTTCTGAATAGGCATGAAAGTGAAAAACTACTAGATGAACTACGATGAGGCAAAACTTTAAGATGCAATGCAAATATGACCAAAATGGGGATGAAAAGATTGATTAATGATTGATTAGATTAGATGAGGGATCAATAGATTGGATGATTGGATAGGGATGTGATTGGATTAGATTGGATAGGATTGATTGATGAGATGATTGATTAGATTGGATGATGGATTAGGGATGATGAAAGGGATTTTAAACCAAGTTCAAAAATCACCCTAGGTGACTTAATGTGTTGATTGATTGGATTAAAGGACAGATAGTTGATTATGATGCCAAATCCACCTTGAGATGAAAGTGGATGAATTAGGCCAAAGATGATAATTGACTCAAGGCAGATGAAAATCCTAAGCAAATATGGAGGATGATGATCATATTGAGACACCTACGACAATTTGGATAATAACTCCTAAACCGAATTTTAGAGGATTCAAATTTATGAAACGATGATGGATATGCAACCTAGAGATATTTTTAGGATGTACCTATATGACCTAGATGATAAAAAAATAACTTTTGGAAAATGTAGATGGACTAAAGTGAAGATTACAGGTGAATGAAAGATACAAATGGCTAAGAAAACAACACAATTTTGGGGACTCAACAAATTAACTTTCTAGAGAAAGATCAAACTCGCCTAAACAGGTGACAAAATTGCCTAAATCAAGTGTAAAATTTCCCCAATATGGTGCAGGGTCACCTATTTAGAGTGCAGGATCGCCTATTTAGGTGATAGGGTCACCTATTCAGGATGCAAAATCACCCAAATAGGGTGTAGGGTCGCCTATTCAGGGTGCAGGATTGCCTATTAAGGTGATAGGGTCACCTATTTAGGGTGTAGGGTCACCTATTGAGGGAGAAGAATTACCCAAATAGGGTGTAGGGTTGGCTATTGAAGGTGCAGGGTCACCTATTCAAGGAGTAGAATTTCCCAAATAGAGGTCAAGTTCACCCAATCAAGTGATAGACTCACCTAACCAAGTGACAGACTCACCCAACCAGGTGACAATCTCACCCAAATAGTTAACAAGTTCACCTAAACAGGGTTGAAGGTCACCCAAACGGGGTGTAGGGTCACCCAAATAGGTGATAGGTATGCCTAAACAACTTTTAGACTCACCTAAATATGAAAACTGCCAAACAATGTCAATAAACAAGGTAACAAACAACTCTAACAAGGGAAATGGACCCTATAAACAGTCAAATGGATCCTCAAAATGGGGAAACAGACTCACTAAATGAGGAAATAGACTCTCCTAATGAGGAAATAGATTATCCTAATGGGGAAACAGACTCATCTAATGGGAAAATTGACTCTCCTTATGGACAAATGGATTGACTAAACAAATGAACAAATTGACTGAGAAAGAGATGGAATTGGCTGAAGGGAGGATGTGATTGGCTATTCAAGGAGAAAATTTGTAGAAGTTGAAAAACCAACTTCACAGTCTCCAAGAATCACCTGTAAACAATCACCTATCACATGCGAAGATATTCAGAACAAGAAATGAAAAAGTTCTGTAAACTCTTAGAGCAAACTTGTGCAAGCAAAAAAAAAGAATTTTTGATTATTGAGAATAATGTTTTACAAATAATACAAAAGCCTTCGAAAAGGAAATGATGCAATAAAGCAGGAAAAAGCAATCCTAATCTTATCATGAGCAAAAAGACAGCTCGATAAGATAAGATAAGAATTAAAAGATAATTATCCTAGGAAATAAATAATTACCTAAGTAAACTTATCCTAAAGTGTAATTAAATAATTAATTACACCAATACCCCCCCCCCATAAGTGCAACTTAGGGAGAAGCAAATTATTATGAAAATATGAGTCCCGGCAACAAGGCTTGATCAAGTACTCATGTACAAATTTAATGCAAACTAAATCAAACGGGGTAAAGGAGAAAACCACGTGGGAACAAAACTACTCCCCAAAATAGAATGCAATAAAACTACCTAAGTGATAAAAAATGGAGGACTCCATAAGACCCCCCAAGGACACCATTCATCACAAAGATACATGAAAGAATCCCCCCATAAGAGAGGAAGAAAGAGACCACAGATCCCCCCCAAAATGAAGTAATTCCAAAAGAAGTGAAGAAACTACATTTCCAGAAAGAAGTGAGAGGGAAGAGGTCGAATGAAAGAAATCTCTGAAGGTGGAATAGGTGCAGCCAAAGATGTCTCCATAGAAGCAGGTGTGACCTCAACAAATGAAGAAGCCGAAGTAGGTGAAGACTCAATAGAAACCTCCAAAGATGTATGATCAACTGGATCCTGCTGTACTGAAACAAAAGAAGAAATAGGAGGAGGAGGAGATGGAGCAAAAGGCTCAAGAAAAAGATCCAAAGTGAGAAAAAAAATGTTCAAGAAGTAAAATATCTCCTCTAAATGATGATGCACATGTGAAGTGTGAGGAACAGCTGTAGGAATAGAAGCACCACCAATAGCAAAATCAGTGAAGGAATACAACCGAGAGGAGTGATCCACTATCCCAGTAGCAATGACTGCTCTACTCTTCAAGTCTCTAATGATAACCGAATCAGGTGTGAACTCCATAGATCTCCCATTGCCCCCATGTGTTATCTGATAGATGGAAAGAAGGTTATGTGTCAAGTGAGGGACACACAAGACATCTTGAAAGGAGTGGTCCCCAAAACTAATAGACCCCTTCCCTGTAACACTCATGTAAGTGTTGTTTCCCATCAAAATGGGAGACATAGTGCAAGGCTCAAAGGAAGTGAACATAGACTGTGAAGATGCCATATGATGAGATGCTCCTGAATCTAGAAGCCATCTCCCTGATCCAATACCTGAAGAAGCACAAAGAGCATGTCCCTTCATATCTAATGAAGTATGTAAACCAGTTGTGCCTATGTTATGCTACTCTGAAGAAGAAGAAGAATGAGGAGAAGAAGATGATGTAGACATCCTAGAAGGAAAATCAATCTGATGTTTCTAAAGAAGATGTTTCAACTCATCAATGTCCTTCTTGTAAAAATTATGTTCTACATGTCCTTCCCTCTTGCAATATGCACATGTATACTTCTCCTTCGTAAATGATTTCCCCTTAGAAGAGGAGGATGAATATGAGGACTCCTTTTGTTGCTCATGAGGTTCAGAATCCTTTTGTTTCTATTCCTTGCCTTTGCCTATAGAAGCCTTTTGATCTTTAGGCTCCTATGATGCAATAAGTGCCTATGAAGAGGAAGAAGGTTTCACCATACCCATGCTAGCTAACTTAGCTTGCTCTCGAGTGAGAGATGAAGCAAAGTCATCAAGAGATGGCATAGTGAATCTCGTACCAAGTGCATCCCTAGTGGCATAAAAGGTAGAAACAAAAACTGAATAATCAGGTCCAATCTTAGAAAGGATGGACAATATCAACTGAGAGTCTTCTTTCTAAACACCACACTATGACAACTGTAATCTAAGAGACTTGAGTTTGGTGAAAAACTCCTGGATGCTATCAAAATCCCTAGGATTTAAGCCAATAAGCTCATTCTCTAACTGAAAACCTCTCATAGTATCCTGCTTCCCAAACAAGGACTCTAAAGTATCCCATATCTCATTTGGTGTAGTGCAAGATTCAATGTGGAAAAGGAGGTCTGATGAAATAGATAGACATAATGTGCCATAAGTTTCATCACACCTATTAAACCATTTTCTCTTTTCAATAGCACCTGTAGGTTCAATTTCTGTACCCATGGTTACCCTATACAACCCTTTATGTTTCAAGTGAATCTCCATTTGTTTTTTCCAACCAAAATAGTTGAATGGAGTAAGGGGTGCAATTTTGTGTAAATCCATGATAGGAAACAACAGTAATATACTCTCAAATAAAAAAATTCCTCTTGGATCTTAAAAAAAACTCCTGTTTGCATGTTTCCCAAGAAAATAACTCAAAAGATAAAGGCTGAGTTCTGACAAATAAATCAGATACCTAGTAAAAATTCTAAAAAAAATAGGTTTGATACTTGAGAAGAGGGTGGAACCAGCTTTCCAATGCCTATTTGTTTTCAAAAAATAGAGCCAGGACGCAAAAGTTACGCCTCCCAGAATGAAAACAACAACTTCTGGCTTTAACAAGCGAAAAAGGCATCAAACTGGAAAATTCAAAAAAAATTATCTACACCACTGGATCTGTCATCGAATCAGCTTTTTGACGATATCTTGTTTTTGAAAAACCAACTCCGTTTGCCCAAGTTGTGAGAAAATGAATAAAAGCCCTAGAAACAGGCCTTTCAGCACTAACAAGGGTCAAGAAACTGGCTCCTTTTGTATCGACCCTCGGTTCTCCAATATGACCGACCACTGGTTCCTAAGGCTGGAAAGTCTGTAGCAAAGCCCCTAGTCATGGATGTGACCCTGGTGGGGGTTGAGTCTGGTGGGGGGCTTAATGGCAGAGCTCTTGGTCCCAACGTGACCGAGGCGGAGCACTTCATAGCCTGGTGAGGAGCAGATCATGGGAAGCCGGTCCTCCAAAGGGCCACCGACGGAGGAAATAAGCCCTCAGGGGCTGGATGAGGAACCAATGATGCTCAAACTGAGGAGGTCACTGGGTGGCGAGCCCTCTGAGGTCCGATGGCCGCTTGGTGGCCAGTTGGTGGTGGAGCTGATTTGAATGGGCAGCGCAGGAAAAATCAAAAACTTTTGATTTAAAAAAAAAAATTATTTTATTTTGCAATTTTCAGCCTTGAAAACTGTGCCCTGGGGCCGTACAGCCTTGGGGCTAAAAAAATTTGCCTTTTTTTCAACTTGGGCCTAAATCAACGAAAGGAAAGGCGTTTCTAGGGTTTTTGGACGCTCTAATCACGATGGCAATGTCCGTTCGAGCCCAAAATGCTCCAAAATTTTGGCTACCCCAGATCTACCAAAAATCAACCTAATTTGAAAGCCTTGCACAAAAACATATGCTATAAGAGAATATCTTTAGATCACGAACATAAATCAATAGGTTTAGAGCTCTGATATCGTGTAGAAGTTGAAAAACCAACTTCACAGTCTCCAAGAATCACCTGTAAGCAATCACCTATCACATGCGAAGATATTCAGAACAAGAAATGAAAAAGTTATGTAAACTCTCAAAGCAAACTTGTGCAAGAAAAAAAAAGAATTGTTGATTATTGAGAATAATGTTTTAAAAATAATACAAAAGCCTTTGAAAAGGCAATGATGCAATAAAGCAGGAAAAAGCAATCCTAATCTTATCTTGAGCAAAAAGACAACTCAATAAGATAAGATAAGAATTAAAAGATAATTATCCTAGGAAATAAATAATTACCTAAGTAAACTTATCCTAAAGTGTAATTAAATAATTAATTAAACCAATAAGATTCACCCAAGTATGTTACAAAATCACCTATTTCTAGGGAATGGGTGAATCTGATGGTTCAGGAGATTGACTAAGGACTGAAACAACAAGCACAATCACCCAAATATGAAGTAGGCTCACCCATTTTGATGAAATAGGTGAATGTGAGGTTGTTTGACTAACATAATGACTTAGATAGAGAGAAAAATCACCGCTTTAGGTGTTAGGATTGCCTAACTCAGTGGCAGACTTGCCTAACCAAGTTGTAGACTTTCCTATTCTGTGAAGAATGGGAGATTTTGACAGGAACCAACTGAGAAAGAACTCAGATAGAGGACAGGGTCACTCATGTGGATAGTAGGTTGGCCCCAACAGTAACAAGTTCGCCCTTGACAAAGAAAAACTCACCTAAATGGAAGACTTAGACTTGTTTTGTATGAAAAACAACTATGGAAAAGGAAAAAAAAACAAGCAACAAATAGAAGGTAAAGTTGACTCACCCAAACAAAAATGCACTAGTTTTGCACAAAAAAGATAGATCAAGCAACACAATCCTAAGATTAGTAAGAAGAGTATGGCCAAATGGTCCTCTGTCTAGGATGAACAAGGTGATCTAGGGAGTCGTTGATATACTCATGGTAGATGAGGCACAACTGTGAACACTAGCCCATCGCAAGTGTGAGTTAGAAGCCCCAATGAGGTACTAGAAACTTGGGCCAACTCTTCACGTCTTATCTAGGTATCACCCTAGCTTCGATGCTTTTCCAAACACAATGTGACTAGATTGGGGTACAACTTTGTCTCTCCCCCCTTTATATACCCTATCAGTACATGTGGTTGGGATTGTCCCTTGGGGTGATGAAATCCCTGAGTAGGTCCCACTTAAAGAAGACACTAGATGTTTTTAATTGGTCCCCAGGCTCGCACAAAGCACAAAGGGAGAGCTTGAATGATCTAGTATCTCCTAAGTAACACAATGGACTAAAGTGGACTGTGATTTCCCTTCACCCAAAATCTCCAAATGGCACAAGAAGATTGGATACATCAACAACCCACTTAATAGGCATGACAAACAAGTGAATTTGACCCCTTAGCAAGAGTATCAACCTATTCTATAGGAATTTGAATGGTCTCATACTTGTCCACTAATGATCACATAGGAGACATAGGGGGAGTGGGAATGTGATTGGTTTTGTTAGTGAATCCCATATCATTCATTGAAAACTACTCCTGCACAACCAAACTAATGGTGGGAGCTAACAAAAGGCCCATAGAGAGAGACCAATTGAGACCTTCATCCTTTCCATCAAGAGGTGTTGTATACTTCTCCTAACAATATATCCAGAATTTGTAGAATGGGTTGTGATGCTCATAAAACTTCACAACACTCAGGAAAACAATAGTCAAGAGATATGAGAGAAGTCCCAACACCAATAGATGAATGAACATTGGTTCACATTAGGTTCACCAAAAATTTAAGAGGGGGACCACCTTGTGGTAGACTCCAGGTCACGGAGGGCCAAGATGCGAGAGGCTTCCCTAGCTTACCTTAGCTAAGTGTAGTGTTAGGAAATGCAAGGCAAGAATAATGAGGATCGTGGGGCCTCTCAATCACTCTACAAACTTGAAATGAAGGGGCTAGGTGAGCCAGTTTTCAGGTCCAACACTACACCTCAGGATGCTCTCTACTTGAGGACAAAAGCATGATCTTTAGATGGTAGTGTGATGCGCTGGTGTCTCTAAAGAGTGCCAATGTCTGTACAACTAGACAACAGTGAAGACAAGGTCAAACCTAGTAAAAATAACTAACGAACTAGCTAACTAAAGGGACAAAATGATGTGATTAAGTAAATGAAATATTCTCTGATATTATAAAGCATAAATGCGAGGGTGAAAAGAGAAAGAAGGATTTTGCCTAGGAATGTATTTTCTAGCTGATTCCTCAAAAAGAATATACTCCTACACACAATAAGAGAGGAAAATGTTGGGTGGCTATTTTGTGTAGAGTGATTTTCCTACCCTAAATGATGCAAAATCAAAGAAAATGAAAAAAAGGAGAAAATGAAACACCACCTCAAGATAAGCCTAGTTGAACTTGAACAAAAGAAAGATAAAAGAAAGATCATACCTTTCTCAAGTTGATCATTTGGTTGGCCCTTTGATTTTGATAATTTTTGTGCTCCTTGATGAAAAATAACCTAAAATGATACGCAAATGGATGAGGATTCAATGGAGAATGCAATAATGGATGTGGGTATTTGGATAAGTGTATGAGATGAATTCAAAGTGAGCTTAAAGTGAAACAATGGTGAATGCAAGAGAATCCTTGAATGCTATAAACTTTTTTTAGTGCTTGAGAGTTGTGAATGCATGTGATGATTGAAAAATGAGACAAAAATCCTCTATTTTAGAGGAAGAATCTCTAGAGAATTGGATGGCTAGGATTTAGCCACCATGGAGAGGATGGAGGTTTGTGGTGAGTTGAGGACTCATAACCTCTCACATATTTCCATGTGGAAATGAGGTGGAAAGAGGACATGTGAGGTGGAGGTACTTGCTAGTACCTTGGGATTAGGGAAATATTTCATCAAAAAGGAAGTTCTTGTACCCATGTGGGAAGGATGTTGACATGTGAGGAATTTTAGAATTCCTCACTAATCATCATGGGGAAGAGAGAAATGTTGGAGTAATAAATGTGAATTTTTAATTCACATTATTTGAAGTTCCTTGGGGATAAGACAAGTTCCTCATAAAGGAGGTCCTTGTCCCCATGTGGGTGATATGACTTATGTGAGAATTTAGAATTTCCCAACAACCTACATGGGGAAGAGGAAAGAATTGGAGGAATAGATGTGAATTTTTAATTCCAATGGGGAAGAGGTCCTAGCTAAATAAAGTACTTATGAAGATTGACTTGGATGGATACCAAAAATGACATGAAGATTAGATTAAGGTTGTGCAAACAAGTGATTGAGAAGACTAATGATGGATTAAAAGCAAGTGACAAAATATGGAGGATGTGACATTAATCCTGATTAAAGATGTGCACATCTTAATCATGGATTAATTAAACTAATCCAGATTAGAAGAGGATCATGGAGGATGTGACAAGGAGAGAGAAAAGAGGGAATTTAAAATTGATTTAAATTCAAAAGGTCAAATGACTAAGTTAAATAAATTGATATATTTATTTAATTTAGAGAGGAAGGGATGAAATGTGAAGTATTTAATTATTAAATTAAATAATTTAGGAACCTTAGGAAAAATAGAAATATTAATTAAATAAATCATTTAATTAATATTGATGGGGAATATGAAATAGATGAATAAAAGAGACAAATTTGATTGTGTGGGAGTGGTCAAATTTGGATGTCTATAGCTATATAGGGGCTAGCCTCAGTTAGACCCTTGTTTAGGTGTTTCCACCTCCACAACAACCAAGAGAATGAGATAAAGAAAATGATATAGTAAAGAGCACTAAATCACTATAAAATAGTAAAGTACTAACTGGTGTATTCACGGTAGGAGGGTCCTCCAAGAGAACAGTTTGGACCATGCAACAAGAGTTACACAACAAAAGAAACATGGAATATGGAGGAAAATGAAAATTCAAACATTCATATTATTAGAAATTTCAATTACAATCATCCGCAAACATCCAATTTCATAGTATCGGCTTAAAGGCCTAATACAACATGCTCAAAATACAATATTCCTATATGCTCCTTAACATGAGTGAAAAATTTTACACATCAAGTCCAATATTCATTCCTAACTCTCTTAACTACTTGATGCTCTATTAAATCAATTTATATCATATCCAGAGATCTAGAATCCTTTGCATCAACCAAAGATCATTACAATCTTTGATGAAGGAAAATGTAACACATGCATGAAATAGCTCAACCTTAAATTTGAATTTCTCCTGAGTAGGTGCATAGGATGAACTATGGAGCAATAATTAATGTTAGGGATACTCCATAACATAATTTGAAACAAACCACAAGGATATGTAAGTTACGGGAAGGATCCACAAGAGACAAAATAAGCCATTAGGCTTGAAACTATTTCAATGTTGGTTCAAGAAACTGTGACTTAATCCAGAAGCGATAACTTTCCTAAAAAAGATCCAATTGCTATAAAATCTCAGAATAAGGAAAATTAACATGTCCATGATGAAATCGTAGATCTGTAGGGTTTAGTGAGCAAATATGATGGAAACACTAAATCTACAAACTTGAACTAAACAAGAATTGAAATAGAAGAAAACTGAAATAAAAATATTTTTGGTTGATGTAGGATTGCAAAGAACCAAATATGTTCCTGCATCAGACATCCAGGGTTATTTGAAAAGTGAGTCCCTTACTTTGTTGGGGCTAACAAAAAACCAATATGGTCTACCTTAGCTTGAGAAATCCAAGAAGAATCCTCTACCAGTCTGTCTTTCCACTTCATAAGATATTCTTTGTACTGTCTTCCACACGTTTTCATCCCATCTCTAATATCCAAAATATTTTCTATCTCATTTGATTGTTTTTTAGGAATCTATTTCTCCAATTTTTCTTTATTGTCTTCAGTGAATTCTTCTTCATGGTACTAATGTAGATCTGTAATGTTGAATATAGGTGATATACCCATTGCATCTAGTAACTCTACTTCATATCCATTTGTTGAATCAAATTTCTTCAAACTCTTATAGGGTCCAAACTTCCTCATCTTGAGCTTATTGTATGTGCCAATTGAAAATATTTCCTTCCTCAAATACACTATCACTTCATCTCCAAATTCAAAATCCTTATGTCTCCTCTTTTCATCTGTTCTCTCCTTATACTCTTGGTTCATATCTTCTAATTGTTGTTTTACTTGAGCATGCGCTTTCTTCATATGTTATACAAGTTACTCTACTTTTGCACTCCTTTTATCTTGCTTACTAATGTCTCACAACCCTTATATAACTCTAGGATGAACTTCAATAACAATCTCAAAAGGTGTCTTTTCGATACTCCTGTCCACTGAATTATTGTAGCCAAACTCTGCTTGTGCAAGGACTAAATCCCAACTTCTAGTCTTTTCCCCAATCAAAAATCTTAGTAGATTCCCCAAACTCTTGTTTACTACCTCTATCTATCCATTAGTCTGTGGGTGAAAAGTAGAACGGAACTTTAAATTTGTCTTTAGCTTCTTCCAAAGCTTCATCCAAAAGTTACCAACAAACATTGTATCTCTATTTGAAAGAATACTCCTAGGTAATCCATGCAATCTGACCACTTCCTTGAAAAACAATTCCCCTACATGTACTACATCTGTTGTCTTCTTACAAGGTATGGAATGTTCCATTTTAGAAAGTCTATCTACCACCACAAGTATAGAATCATTACCTCTTTGTGTCTTCAACAAGCCAAGTATGAAATCCATGTTGATATCCTCCCAAGGTCTCTCTAGAACTTTCAAAGGCTTATACAATCCAAAATTCTAATTACTTCCTTTTGCAACTTGAAAAAATCTGCAACTCTACACAAATTTCATAACATCTTTATGAATATGTGGCCAAAAGTAATTCACTTACCAATGCTACTGTCTTATCAATTCCAAAGTGTCCTGACAATCCTCCACTATGTTTTTATTTCACCAAGATATCCCTCATTAAACTCCAGGGTATACACAATTGATTCCCTCTAAAAAAAATATCCTCCTAAATGAAATAATCAAACCATTGACTCCTATCTCCAAGATAGATTCTTTACAAGCTCTCCAAGGTTATGCAAAATCTGGGTTTTCCTCATACAAGTTATTCAATTCATCAAAACCTAATACCTCCACTCTCATCTCTACTAGTAAGTTCTTTCTCCTACTCAAAGCATCAAAAACTCTATTTTACTTTCCTTTCCTATGTTTCAAAACAAAAGTATAACTCTACAAGAATTCCACCCATCTCACGTGTCTCTAATTCAACTCACCTTGACTGTTCAAATACTGCAATGCTTGATGATCTTTATATGACACAAAATCCCTAGGCAACAAGTAATGTATCCACTTCTTCAAGGCTTGAACCATGGCATAAGATTCTTGGTCATACATTAAATACCTTCTCCTAGTATCATTCAATTTCTCACTGAAATAAGCTACTGGTCTTCCTTCTTGACTCAATACTACTCTAATTGCATTTCCAATTGCATCATAGTCTACCTGAAATACCTTATTAAATTCTAGTAAAGCCAACATAGGCTGCTCAGTCACCTTCTATTTCAACAACTCAAAACTTTGGTCTACTCCAAATGTCCACCTAAAATCCTTCTTATTTCCTCTCATTGTTTCTATCATAGGGCTGCAAATAGAACCAAAATTCCTAATGAACTTTTGGTAGAAACTAGACAATCCATGAAATAATCTTACCTATCTAATTCTTCCCGATGTAGGAAATTCAACAATTACTCTTACCTTCTCATGATCCATCTCCAATCCATCTGTGGATATCACATATCCCAGATATGCCAATTCTTCCTTCATGAAACTACACTTCTTAATGTTTATCAACAACTGCTCTTCTCTCAACCTCTGCAAAACTTGTCTTATATGTAACAAATTTTCTTCTCTAGTCTTACTAAAAATCAAGATGTCATCCAAATAGACAATCACAAACTTACCCAAGAATTTCTTCAATACCTCATTCATCAGCCTCATGAAAGTACTGGGTGCATTTGTTAGTCCAAAAGGCATCACCCACTCATATAATCATTCATTTGTATTGAATGCTATCTTCCACTGGTCCCCATATTTGATTCTAATCTAATGATATCCACTCTTTAAATATATCTTTGTAAAGTATTTAGCTCCACTCAAACAATCCATAATGTCATCCATCCGTGGCAAAGGAAATCTATAATTCACTATGATTTTTTTTATAGTTCTAGAGTCTATACACATCCTCCATTCTCCATCCTTGTTAGGTGCTAGCACAATAGGTACTACACAAGGACTTAATATTTCTTTGATCAAACCCTTCCTCAACAACTCTTTCACTTGTCTATTCAAATATTCATTCTCTATCAGTGTCATCTGATGTGTTGCTTTATTAGGAAAACTAGCTCTAGGAATCAGATCCATACAATGACTAATACTCCTCACAGGTGGAAATCCATTAGGTACATTATCTAAAATGATATCTTCATATTCTACTAGCAACTCCTTTATCTCCTCTAGTTGTTCTTCTACATGCTTCCAGTCTTCAGCCTTCTTAGGAACCAACGCATATCATATGTTCTCATGTCTCAGTCCATCCAAAAATCTCCTTCCATCAACCAAACAAATTCTAGCATTCATACAAATGTCAACTTTAGGAAAATCCTTCAATGGCAACAAGGTTTGCTTCATCCCATTAGCGACAATGGTATATGTGTTCTTCTTTTCATCATGAATAACATGTCTATAACATTGCCAAGGCCTTCCCAACAAAACATGGCATACATCCATAGGCATGATATCACACAAAAATTCATCATGATAATTTCCTATCTTCAATTTCACCAAACATTGTTCACTTACTAGTATCTTATGCTCATCTTGAATCCATGCTATCTGTTAGGGATTTGGGTGTTTCAATCTTTCTAACTTTAATTTGGTCACCATTTCTTCAAAAACCAAGTGCTTGGAGCTTCCACTATCAACAATCACCTTGCAACATTTATGAGCTACCTTGCATATGGTTTGAAACAAATTATTTCTCTACAATAATTCCTACTCCATCTCATGTTGACACAATACTCTTCTATTCACCAACACTTCACCCTCTTCCAATTTATTAGATGATCCAACATGATCCTCCTTAGCAAGGGTTGTTCTTCTAATATTCTCTATCTTTCTTCTTATCTCTCCCTGATTATATTCAAATGCTCTATGTCCTTCACCACACTTAAAGCAAGTTCCCTTGAATACTCTTTTCTCCTATCCTCTATCATCTTTTCTATAACCCTCATTCCGGTAACCACCATATCCTCCTCTTTGGTAATATTTTCCATCATTTATACAGTATGAATTATCATTCTTACTAACTTCCTTATCTTTATTTTGATTTGCAAAAGATCCTCTTCCTCCTTCGATAAAAGTTCTTCCTCTAAAATATTCTACCTATTCCTCTATGTCTCTACAAATGTATTTTATTTTACTTCTCTTCCACTTTTAGGGAACATTGATATGCCTCCTCCAAACCAAACAACTTGATCAAATTGATATTATCCTATATAGATTCCCTCAAGCCATTCACATATCTGGCTACTTGCTCGGTCTCATCCTCTAAATGTCCAGATCTAATATTCAACATGTAGAACTCTCAATATACTTTTTCACACTTAACTCTTGCTTCAGATTCTATAACTTCTAGAACAAACTAATCTGATAGTTTGTGGGCATAAGCTATCTTTAAATTATTCACCATCCCATCCCATGATTTTATCTTCTCCTTTCCTCTTCTTTTCCCATCTATCTGCAAATGTTCCCACCAAAGGGATGCATCTCCTTTCAACTTTTTACAATAAAATTTCACCTTCTTATCTTCGGGGGTACCTTCAAAATCAAAATACTTCTCCATCTCTGTTATCCAATAAAGCAATTCATCCAAATCCAACTTACCACTATAATCTAGTGGATTGAAATGTGGTTTAGGATTTACTCTAGTTAGGGATCTTATGAACCTATTTTCTCCCTAATCTAGTCTAGGTTGATCTTCTCTTTCAATTTCTCATTGTGCTTCTACCTCTTCATCACTCACATCATCAACTGGTCGACCTCTCCTCTGGGTCATTTCAACTACATCTAGTCTAGCAATAATTCCTCGCAACAACTCCATTATAGTTGGGTCTAAATTTCCATCTGCTCCATTTTCTCTACCATTTATTCTTCTTGCCATCTTTACACAAGTCCTTTATAGCTGCAGGTTAGATCCTCATTCTATGACCCCACAACAAATCTTCACTCTGAAGATCTCTCACAAAATGAATCTCACTCTGATACCAATTTGGTGCAGTCACAGTAGCAGGGTCCTCAAAGAGAATAGTCTAAACCTTGTAGCAAGAGTTACACAACAAAAGAAACATGAAATATGGAGGAAAATGAAAATTCAAACATTCATTTTATCATAAATTTCAATTACAATCAGCTGACAACATCTGGGTTCAGAAATTCGGCTCACAAGCTTGATATAACATTTTCAAAATACAATATTCCTATATGCTTCTTAACACAAGTGGAAAATATTACACATCAAATCCAATATTCATTCCTAACTCTCTTAACTACCTAATGGTCTATTACAATGATTTATATCATATCTAGAGATATAGAATCCTCTATGTCAGCCAAAGATCATTAGAGTCTCCGACTAAGGAAAATGTAACATGTGCATGAAATAAGTCAGCCTTAAATTTGAATTTCTCCTTAGAAGGTGCATAGGATGAAGTGTGGAACAATAATTAAGGTTAGGGACACTCCATGGAACAATTCAAAACACACTGCAAGGATCCACAAGTTACGGGGAGGATCCACAAGAGACTAAATTAGCTATTAGGCTTGAAACTATTCCAGTACTTGTTCAAGAAAATTCCACTTAATCCGAAAGTAATAACTTTCCAAAAAAAGATCTAATCGCTCTGAAATATTGGAATAAGGAAAATGAATATGTCCATGATGAAAACATAGATCCATAGGGTTTGGTGAGAAAATATGGTGAAACACTAAATCTACCAACTTAAACTGAAAAGAACAAAATTGAAATGAAAATATTTTTGGTTGATGCAGGATTGCAAAGAAACAAGGATGCTCCTACATCATTGACTCATCCAAGTGATAGAAGAGAGGAGAGGGAATCTTACCACCTCAGAAAAGAGAACTCAAGGTTTCTTAGGGGATAATATGAGAATACTTGAGCCTCTGCTACAATGGTGTGGTCCCAAAATTGCTCTACCAAAGTGATGGAGTGTTGCTTTGGGTGCAATGGAATGCTTGTATGCTTGAAAATGATCTTGTGTAGTGATAGAATGAGTGCTTGAAGTTATGAAGAAGCTTGTGGAGTGATCTCAATACTTGGAAGAAGATCTCTACAATCTTGTGAATGAAGTGAAGAAGTTGAAATGCTTGTTCAAGGAGTGAATTTGAAGAAGGGATGGAGAAAAAAGACCATATTTGGGTCAGTTGGCCAAAGGGGGCATTACAACTTGACTCCCAATGAGAAGTGTAACGCATCTACAAGTTTGGTCATAGGAATCTACTAGGGACATAAGCGCGCCACACAAATGTTTACACATTGCACGGGTGTCCCCAAAAGAAATGCCTCCACCAACACTCAAAATAGGCATCGAGTGTGATGCAAGTAGTAGGCTTAGATGGAATTAAGCCTTTGAGCCTAGTTTTCTAAGGTGGATAAAGGAAAAAAGGGAATTTTCACATGGGGTGAAAATTTACTCCTATAAACCTAGCTAAAAAGAGGGAACCATACACCTGTAAGCATATGGGTCCTAGCCCAAATTTCTAGGACACACTTAGTTGAGATTAAAGACTTAATTGAATGAATTGATTCAATTCTTTCAATGCTTCAAAAATTGGTAAAATTTTGGCTTTGGAATGCATACTTTAGGAAATTAGAAGCTTAATTAATTCCAACAAATTAAGAGGAGAAAAAAATAATGTGAAATTATTAAGGGTGAGAATTTAATACACTACATTTAGTCCCCACTTTAGTGAGAGTATGAACTTACACCCAAACTCACACTAAAGTATAAAAATATATGTCAAGAGAGGCTCTAATGTATAAATGTTGAAGATATGTGATGACTAAGGATCAAGGGAGATGGCCAAGCCTTGAGGATCTAAGTTCCCATGACAAACCAACATAAACACAAAGGAACACACATATGATATGATATGTAAAAAGAAAAAAATACACAAACATACATGTTAGAAGACATGAAGAATACACGATGAAAACACATATCATGATGGAACATAAAGATTAAAATGAAGTGAAAAAAATACAATGAGAAGATGATGAAAACTCGAAGGAGAAACACAACATTACACAATAAAAACACAAGGTTAGTACTAAAATTTTGAGTTCTTAAGGAAAAGAGACCTCAACTTAAATTGTCTCAAATACCAAACATCATCCATCAAATAAATGTTAGCTCCCATGAGGACTAAATTCGTACACATCACTCATGGAACATATGGCTCTATTGGAAAGCAAGTTGTGTTATTCTAGGTGGCCATGAAATCTAAGGTTTTCCACATGGCTAGAAAGTTGTATTATGCTAGGATCCATAAATATGATAAGGTTTAATGTCTCAAGAGATGAATATTCCAAATTTTAATGTCTCAGGGGATGAATATGCCAAATTTTAATGTCTCGGGGGATGAATATGCCAAATTTTAACATCTCGGGGGATGAATATGCCAAAGTTTAATGTGTTGGGGGATGAATACAAAACTAAAAATGGAAATACCTTAAGGGATGTTGTAATAACATCACCGTAAAAGGTTAAAAATAAAAAATAATCAAAGAATATTTGAGTAATACATGAAAGGTCACACCTTAGGGAATAACACACAAGACATCACCACTATGAGAGGAAAAGTCATGGAATAGAAACTCACTCCTTAGGGTATACTAACCATAGTAAGACCACAAAGGGGAACACCATATTCCAAGAAAGGTCACACTATTAAGGGATATCAAGCCTAATGTCACCACCAAAGAGACACATAGATCAAGAATGCCACACTTTGATTAAAAAGGTCACACTTCCTAGGAGATGTATGCTATCATTACTAAGAAGGGATTATTACACATACAAAAAATGAGCAGGGGAATATTTTCCCCCCCTTAAAATGTCAGTGTATTTGTTACACTAACATTTTAAGGAAAAAAAAAGGGATCCCAAGAAAGAATGCTCCTAACATAGGGCTACTTAACCCTTTTCCCCCTAAGTGTAAGGACAAAGGTAGGACAAAGGTGAGATAAATTGATGATACATTTATTTTTTGAAATGAAATATAATTGCATAGAGACAAGATTATACTCTCATGTATAGTAATGGATATGCTATGATACTACAACAACCACATGTCAAGAGGTGGAGAAAAGGGATGTTACTCTATCATATGCTCAATTTGATACCTATAAGGACCAAATTCTCTTAATATCTCCTTGAAAGCATGACATTCATCTATATGGTGTCAACATAGTCTATGATATTCACAATAGGATTTTTTTGTACTTTTGTGTATTGGTTTTTTCATTCAGGCACATGTGGTAACACAATTAAACCCAAGTCTACAACTTTAGCTAATGTTTGTTTAGCATTGGATATTGGATGTAGAAAAGATAACTTCTTAAGTTTATAAGGTTTTCTTTTATTACTTGGTTGACTGACTATTTGATGTGAAGGTGGAAGATCTTGGTAACCTAATCCTTTAGTATATTCTAATGGTGTTTTCCCAAGAGAAAATGGACCTCATGTTCATCATTAATGTCACATCCTTGTTCCTTCAAAATCCTAAACCCTGGACCATAACTTTGTTCTAAATTAATGGATGTGTTTGTAACTTTATGCTCATATGATGGAGGGTTGGTTGACGTTATTTCTTTGTGATTGCTATTGATAGTGATGTAGGAGCATCTAGTGGTGTAGGGAAATCTTGGATCACCCAAAAAAAGATTTTTCCTTATTTTCTTTAGTTTTTTTGAGTCCCATGATGGAACTTATGGGGTGTAAGATAGTTAGAAGTTAGAAAAAGCAAAAAATGTTCACTTACCATTTTTAGTAAGTTGACCTAAATGGGCTTGTATGGTCCTAAAAATTTACCCTAAGGAGTGGAACTAAAAAGAAAATTGGTCACGAAAGAATCATCCCAATACCCTATATAGTTTGGGAGATATTCAAGTTTCTGTCTTGCAAAATTTTTTCAATGCAACTTCAAATTCAAATATGAAAACATTAGAAGCCCTAAAACAACTTGAAAAGTGGACAAACTAACCTATAATAGATTTGGTGTTGTAGATATGTTTGATATTTTTCCAACGATATGTTATAATAGAAAATCGGACACACGGATCAAAAGTTATGGCCCCGCAAAGTTTCCCCACTAAAAAGTGAATTTCATTAAAATATCTTCCTAGGTAAGAAATCAAGTGGCATGAATTTTGGCACAAAAAAAAGGAAAAGTTACACTTTCTAGAACATTCTAGGGTGGTTATTGGGTAAAATAGAAAGTGATATGTGGGGGTTGTAGAAGGTGGCTCCATTAGTGAAAATTGTGGCTTCGAATTTAATAGATTTTATTTTCAAAGTTGTTCTAGTTGTAATGAATCAAGCCCCTCAGGCTGTAGCATTGCAATTTTTGAATCTGTAATTTCAATTTTTGAAAATAATTAAAAGTGGGTTATTTTCTGTCTCACATATTTTGTGTTTGTATCTATTGTTTTGTTTTGTGTGGATTTTGGGTGGTGTATCCCTCATCAAGTGGTATCAATGTTGGTTTTACCGAGCATGTAAATATATCACTGAGTGTGAGGCAATTTGCACCAGGACTTGTGGTTGTGGGTTTCTGAGAAAAGTGATCAAAATGCATCCACAAAAAAACTATGGTGGTGGAAGAAATGTTATTGTACCAGAAGAGGGTTTTAGAGGCTTGTAGAGACAAGTTCAAGCACTTCAAGAGGAGTTGCATCAAGGGTTTGAGCCAAGAAGAGGAGATGAAAGTGAAGATGAAGTTGAAAATGAGGAACAATTCAAACAAGAACAAGATGCAGTAGATCTAGAGAAAGTTAGATTATTTAAAGCCATCTCTAAGATAGGAAAAATGACAAAGATCAATGTTTCTACATTTTTTGGAAATCTTAACCCAAAAGAGTTGATTGATTGGATCAATGGTATGGAGGAATACTTTGAGTATCAAGAGGTGGAAGATCCTGAGAGGGTCAAATTTGCAAAGACCAAGCTCAAGGGTCATGCAAATATTTGGTGGAAAGAGGTACAACTAGAAAGAAATTGAAGATGAAAAGAGAATGTAACCAGATGGGACCAAATGGTGGAAAAATTAAAAAGACAGATCATTCTTGTGGACTATGAGCTAGATTGTTGAAGAAGATGCAAGGGCTGAAACAATTAGGAAATTTGTCAAGAAGTATACAAAATAATTCTACCATGTCTTGATTAGAACAAGACATTCTAATTCCAAGGAAAAATTTTCTCTCTACGTAAATAGGTTGAAGAAAAGTATTCAAGAAGAGTTGGGCCTAGTAAGAATGTCTACCATTGAACACACATATCATTTTTCTTTGAAGGTAGAAGAAAAGTTGAATAGAAGGTTTGAAAGCAAGTAGAGAGGGGGAGGTCATGGTGGAAAGACTAGCATATAGTCATATGGAGGTTGAAATGAAGATCAAAAGAAGGGTGAAGGATCTAGTAGCATCCAGAACCATAAAAAAGATAACACCTACCTTCCTCATGATCAAAATAATGGAGACTAAAGAGGAAGAGGAAGATCTGGACAAGGATCAAGAAGAGGAGGCTTTCATGGAACCTATTTCTAGTGTAGAGAAGAAGGACATAAAGCCTATGAGTTTCCTCAACATCAAGGAAAGAAAAATAGAAGACCTAAGGGTAACACACAAGTTGCACATGTAGACGAAGATGTTGAGTCTTCACATTCTGAGGATGTAGAAAGAGAAGAGGTTCTTGTTACTAGAAGAGCCTTACTGGATGAGGAGAAAGAACCAAATCAAAGGAAGAATTTGTTTTGCCCCAGATGTAAGTGTGAGGGTAAAGTTCACAATGTTATTATTGATGGAGGTATCACTGATAACCTTGTTTTAGAAGAGATGGTTAATAAGTTGCAGTTGGACAGAAGAAGACATCTAAATCCATACCAAATTGCTTGGTTGTAGAAGGACCATAAAGCTTTGGTAAATGAAAAATGTATGGTAAAGTTCAAGATTCGAAATTACCATGATGAGGTATTGTATGATATTATGCCTATGGATGTTTGTCACATGTGAGTTAGACCATGGTAGTTTGATCAACGAGAAATACATGATGGACATGCCAACACCTATTCTTTGAAAAAGGATGGAGTTCATCATAAGCTGAAGCCCTTGAAAGAGGCAAAGGAAAAGGTATACAATAATGCAAGAATTTGTTTAGTTGATGGAAAAAAGTTCCTAGAAGGTATGAGGCATGAGCATATGTGTTTTGCATTGATATCTAGAGTTGATAAAGAAGATACTAATGAGATACCGGTAGAGATTTCAAATATGTTGAATTAGTTTTAGTATATTATTTCTGATAATATACCTAAAGGTTTGCTTGCAGTAAGAAAAATAAAGCATCAGATGGATCTGATTCCTAGAGCTATTTTTCCAAATAAGGTAGACCGTTGAATGACTCCAATATAGAATGAAGAGTTGAATAGAAAATTGCAAGAATTTTTGTAGAAGGGTTTGATTCAAGAGAGTTTGATCCCATGTGTAGTACCTATAGTACTAGCACCAAAGAAGAATGGAGAATGGAGGATGTGTATAGACTCCCGAGCCATCAACAAGATCACCATCAAGTATAGTGATTTGATTTAGGATCTAGACTAATTGCATAATTGAATGCTTAACTTGAATAATTTAATGGAAAATCAAAAATAAGTATACATTATTGAAATTACGCTTTAAAAATCAAGGTGATAACCAAAATGTGAGAGAGAAGACGAGAGAAAGTGCAAAAAAATTGATAATAGAGTTCACCACAATCGTGACTACGTCTCTGGGTCAGCTCCAATGGAGTGAGACTGATCCAATTATTCCTCCAGAAACTCAGTTACAATCTTTGGCATAGCCTCCCCTTGGATTATAAACAAATTAGAAAATGCACTTCCAAAGTGTGTCGGAACAAGCTTCTCGAAAAGCACAAAGTTACAATAAGATTTCTCCAAGGAAGAAAAATCTCAACTCTCCACTTATAAAAATCACCTTCAAAATTTCTTACAAAAATAATTAGTTAAAACACACTCCCAAAATCTCACCCATTTACCCCTTTTTATACACCAATTTTACCCAATTTGGTGTAAAACAATTTGATTTGCAATCTCCCAAATTTAC
Organism: Sequoia sempervirens; assembly: GCA_007258455.2. Lineage (NCBI taxonomy): Eukaryota > Viridiplantae > Streptophyta > Pinopsida > Cupressales > Cupressaceae > Sequoia > Sequoia sempervirens. The sequence continues at coordinate 309,090,483 of VDFB02000017.1, read as the reverse complement.
ATGTAAATCCAAAATAAATCCCCCCATTACATAATAAAATCTCTTCAAGATAAATAATGAAGGGCCCTTATAATTTTGGGCTTACAAAGGAAAATAATAATCCCTATAATTTTGTTTTGATAACTCTTATAGGATTATGTATAAATTTTTAAGGAGATCCTTTAAATTTTATCCCTTGAAAATAATTTCATTGGTATCTTATAGGAGTTTATCCCTTTTGAATAGGGGTAATAATAAAAAAAGGGTTTAAAATCCCTTAAAATAGGGATTCCTTGAAAATAGGCTTTTTAAAATAACATAGAAAGCTTTTAAAACAAAACTCATGGCTTTAATATAGGGTGGCTTTAACATGGGCTTTAAGATAGGTGGAGATCCTTTAATATAGGAGAGCCCGCGTTTTCCAAAAGAATGTGGCATTTTAAAAAAAAAAATTTATTATTTTTATATATTTTATTATTTTTATTATTATATATATATATATTTTATATAAAAATAATATGCTACCTTTTGTCAATAATGGCCTGCCACATGGAGGGGTGAGATGATGCCATATCGAAATTTCATTCGCCGGTCAAAGAATTCAGAGTGATGTGTCTGCTGACTGGACTGATGATGTGGCATTGACTAGACTACCACATGTCCACACATGATTGGCCGACTTTGACTGCTCGTAACTTAGGCAAACGAACTCCAATTTTGATGAAATGAACGTCATTGGAAAGATTGTGATGAGCTTTTCGCATTGACGCTAGTCTTGAGAACTTTTGACAACTTTTATTTTTTAACCTTTTTTTTGACCTGGGTCTTTGAGTTGATTGAAGGTTTGACGGAGTGTATCTCGAGCACCGTAGCTCTGATTGACTCCATTCGAGTTGCATTGGAGTCAAAATTCCAAATACTTTATAATGAAGATGTTTTTGGAGAAAAATGAAGAACTTCAAAATTTGACAAAAATCCTTTGGATCATATAGATTCCCCTTGCCAAGGATGGATGACATTATGGATTGTTTTAGTGGAGCTGAGTACTTCACAAAGATAGATCTAAAGAGTGGCTATTACTAGATCTAGATTAAAGAAGGAGATGAATGGAATACAACCTTCAAAACTAAGGAGGGCTTATATGAGTGGTTAGTCATTCCTTTTGGGCTAACCAATGCACTGATCACATTTATGCAGCTTATGAATGAGGTATTGAAAGAAATTCTAGGAAATTTTTTAATTTTTTATTTGGATGATATTCTAATTTTTAGTAAGACATTGGAGGAGCCCTTGATGCATATCCAAATAGTTTTTGAGAAGGTAAGGAAGGAGAAGTTGTTGATTAATTTAAATAAATGTAGTTTCGTGAAGGGGGAGTTGGTGTATCTAGCATTTGTTGTCTCAGTAGAGGGTATTAAAATGAATCCAAAGAAGGTAAGAGATATCATTGAATGGCCTACCTTAAGGAGTGTTATACAGGTAAGATCATTTCATACTCTAGCAAACTTTTATAGAAATTTTATAAATAATTTTAGTAGTATTTGTGCACCTCTAACTAAAGCAATGAGAGGGGATAGAAAGGATTTTAAATGGACTATAGGAGCAACAAATATTTTTGGTATGCTGAAGAAGAAAGTCATAGAGCAACCTATTTTGGCACTTCCAGATTTCAATAAGTCCTTTCAAGTAGATTTTGATGCTAGTGGCACTGCAATGGAAGCTATTTTCAATCAAGGAGGTAAGTGTGTTGCCTATTTTTGTGAGAAGTTGAATGATGTTAAGAAGAAATATTTTGTCTATAATCAAGAGTTTTATGCGATAGTTTAGGATTTGAAGAAATGGAGACACTATTTGTTGCCAAAACAATTTCTTTTATATACTGATCACTAGGCTTTGTAGTATCTCAATAGTTAAGGAAATTTAAATCAAAATCACTTAAAATGGGTTGATTTTTTGTAGAGCTATACTTTTATTTTGAAGCATAGGAGTGGAAGGTCAAATAGAGTTGTAGATACCTTGATTAGAAGGAAAAATTTGTTGATAGAGATGAATATAGAGGTCGTTGGGTTCAATGAACTCAAGAGTTTGTATCTTGAAGATCCAAACTTTACAAAAACTTGGAAGTCTTGTTTGTGGTGCAGGGGCACCATCACCTTGGAATGAAATGGAAAGGATTCTTGAAGGTTCAAAAAATGATTTGAATGTCTTTCAATCACTATGCAATGAGGAAGTTGCAAAATATGCCAAAATAGGATGTAATGCACTAAGTTGTCCATTAATGTCAAAAGATGAAAATGAGGTCTAGGGGGTAGAATAGTTTGATTTTTATGTTTTCATTATGAATAAGGTCCCAATGAATATTTAATATGTATTTGAATTTTTTTGATTCATAGTGAGTTAGTTAAGAGGAATTTGCAAAGGAAAGTTGTAAAGGGGTGGTGATTAAGAACACAAATTGTCAAATTGCCATTTAAGAGTAAAAAAAAGGTGGTTAAGGTAGTTGATCAGTTCAAATGGTAGTTTGAAGTTGATACAATGATATAATGATTTAATTCCTCAAGATAGAGGTTGTTGTTCAGTTTTCTCTAAAGAAGAATTCATCTTTGTAACGTTGATCGCTATATTTTCATTGATTTCCTAAACTTTTTCTTATTGAAACATGCTCGTACAGGTCTTTCATGACTTGAGGTTGTGGGTGATTGTTTATACATGTGTTTGATTTCCTTTACATCTATTTTGGAGGTCTGAGTTCATTGTTTATGTGTGAAGAGCAACAAGTTTTAGAGATTGCTCTATTTTCCTAAGTTAAGGTTTTGAGGGGAACTAAATGACCATATGACCAATCCACCTATTGTGATGGACCTGTGACTTAGTGGATTGGTGTGTATCATATATAGGTAGGTATCAAATATTATTAGGAGTTAGGAAGAGCATGAACTTGGTCAGAGGAGCAAGATCCTAGGCTAAACATTGATGGTTTTACCAAGAAAGTGAGGAACCTAAGTTGTGAATTTGAAAACCACTGAGAGGAATGGAATTGTGAGTTTTTTTTGAGTTTGGGTAGAGGTATTGGAAGGTGTTTGAACCCTTGGGAGGACTAGGAGAGGTATAGAGTTGTGAGAACCTTAAAAACCCTTGGTTTTGCAAGTGTTTATGAGGGTTTCTTGGGGCAGGGTACTAAATGTCTTGGAGGTGTTAAATAATCTAAGAATTTATTGTTTTGAGACACCATTCAAGACTATTTTGGGTGTTCTTATGAAGATGAAGTGTTTAGAGGGAACTCTGTTTGTAAAAGGAGGCTAATTCACTAAACTAGGGTAGGGGTATGTTATTGGTTCATCACATTGGTCCAAAGGAGTAGATAGAGATTTTTACATATGTTGCATAACCCTGAAAGTGGTATCTAATTCCATAATTTGTTGGTAAAGTGCTTTGGAGAACATTGGTGGAAAAGCCTTAAATCATATTTGGAGGGATACTAGGATAGACATAGACAAGGGTGAGTTTTTGGTGAGATCTTTGAGATATGCTCTAAGGGTGATTTGATGTTCATTTGTTTGGCATTGTAAGGGAAGTTACCACCCCTCTCTACATCAGTTTGGAACCTATTACATTGAATAGGACAAGATGGGATGTTGTTTAGAGGAAGCCAATTGTTCATTCCAAGGATTTCTATGAGAGAGAATCTAATCAAGGAGAAGTATAGTGGAGGATTGGTTGGGCATTTCGGTTGATAAGACCATTTCTCGTGTTAGTGAGAATTATTATTGGCCATAGTTACAACAAGATGTGAAGAAGTTTGTACAAAGTTATAGAGTATGCTAGCTGGTGAAAGGAACAAGTTAGAATACTAGATTGTATCAATCATTATCTATACATGAGAGGCCATGGGAGGATATTAGCATGGATTTTGTTCTTGGATTGCCAAGGACATAGAGAGGGCATAATTTTGTATTTGTGGTGGTGGATAGATTTTCAAAGATGAAAAATTTCATTCCATGTCATAAGACTAGCGATGTTGTTCATGTTGCAAAGTTGTTTTTCAAAGAGGTGGTAAGACTAAATGGTCTACTAGAGAGCATATCTACCAGAGATCACAGTTTCAGACAGAGATACCATTTTTTTTCTTATTTCTAGAGGAAATTATGGAAGAAGTTGAAGATAGATTTGAAGTTTATTTTTGCACACCATCCACAAACTGATGGAAAAATAGAGGTGGTGAATAGGAGTTTGGGTAGCCTGCTAAGATGCTTAGTAGGAGATAATCCCAAGGGATAGGATTTGATCATAACACAAGTATAATTTTCTTACAACAATTCTATCAATAGGAGCACTAGTAAATCACTGTTCTAGATTGTGTATGGTCTGAGTAATCCAAGAACTGCTTCTAAACTGAGAAAGATGGATAAGTGGGAGAAGAGTAGTGCTTAGGCTTAAGGATTTACTGAGCACCTAAAGAATTCGCATGAAGAGGTGAAGAAACATATCAATAAGATGAACTCATAATATAAGGCTAAGGCAGATTAGAAAAGGAGGTCTAAGGAGTTCCAAGTATGAGACGAAGTCATGGTTCATTTGTAAAAGGAGAGGTTTCCATTTGGTACATACAACAAGTTAAAGATGAAGAAGTTTAGACCATACAAGATCATGAAGAAGCATGATTCAATAAATGCATATGAGGTATAGTTTCCTAATGAAATTCATATTTCACCTGTGTTTAATATTTCAAACTTAAAAAAATATCATGAAGGAGGAATTGATGAAGAACTAATAGAAGCACAGTGGCATATTCTAACACCTACTTCAGAAAAAGAGGTGATAGAAGAAATTTTGGATAGTCATGTGGGTAGAAGCACAAGAAACATGAATTATGTAGAGTACTTGGTGAAATGGAGTGGAAGGCCTATTGAAGATTCATCATGGTTTCCCTCTAACTCCTAAGAAGTGACAAGGCCACTTTTAAAATTACCTTGGGTGTCTGATGTAGGAGTATCCAATGGTGTAGGAAAATCTTGCATCACCCAAAAATATGTTTGGGAGATATTCAAGTTTTTTTCCTTATAAATTTATCCAATGTAGCTTCAAATTCAAATATGAAAAACTTAGAATCCATTAAACAACTCAAAAAGTAGACAAACAGATCTCTAATGGGTTCGACGTTGTAGATCTCTTTGACAGATTTCCAACAATATGTTATAATAGAAAATTGTACACCCAGGTCAAAAGTTCTAGCCTCACAAAGTTTCCCACTAAAAAGTGAATTTCATTAAAATATCTTCCTAGGGAAGAAATCAAGTGGCAGTACTTTTGGCCCCAATAGAAAAGGGAAAGTTACACTTTCTAGAATAGTCTAGGGCAGCTATTTGGTGAAATAAAAGGGATATGTGGAGCTTTTTGAAGGTGGTTCCATTGATTGTGGCTCTGAATAATAGATTTTATTTTCTAGATGTAATGAATCAAGCCCATGAGGGTGTAGCATTGTAATATCTAAATCACTAATTTCAATTTTTGAAAAATAATTGGAAGTGGGTTATTTTTTGTTTCACATCTTTTGTGTTTGTATCTATTGTTGTGTTTTGTGTGGATTTTGGGCAATGTAGCCCTCATCAAATAGGTGCTTCTATTTGTATTGGTTGAGGTACGTCTTGTGATTGAGTTTTGGGATACAACAAAGTGAATGTTTCAAGTGATGACATAGTAGGATGTTGTTGGTATGGGGTATTAGGCCATTGCATTAAGGGATAAAAAGATGCATTATTCTCAAGGTTACACAATGTGTTTTATATGAATGTATGCTCACTCTTTTCATCTTGACCTAGGACCAAAAAAAATTGCAATAGGAGATGAAGTGTCATGATCTTCATTATCAAAATTAGGTTCATTGCCAAACACAACTTGAATTATCTATCAAGGATTTCAAAGAGGTAAAAAAATTGTCAAAACATTAAGCCATCATGATTATCTAATTTTTGTACTAAGGTTCAAACGGTTATACAATAGGTGAAGAAAAATAAAACAAAAACTCTAGAAAGAGGCTCCTAAGAATGTTTTTTCATAAAAAATTGTCTTATGCCAAGATAATAGGATAGAGTCATCCAAGGCCATCTAGGTCCTGGTCAAGGGTTCTGAAAGTAAATGCAAGAATACAAGGATATTGAAGATGCTTCAACAAGTTATGAATACAAATTTCAGATCTGAATGTAATAATTTACTGATTGTAAGATGTAGAGACCTGAAAATGATGACTTTTGAATGGAAATTTTGATCCTAAATAATGCACTTTGGAAATTCTGATCCTAATTAATGCACTTTCTTTCACCAAATGACCTAAATGAAAAATTCTTTAGAATATGGAATTATGAATTTCAAACTAAGATTTGCAAGTATTGGAAAATTGAGAAGACAAATATACATAACTGTGAAATTTTTTGTATATGCACCTATACAAGGACAAGGTCACCAAGGGGTTTCTGAGTCCTTGTCCAAGGTTCTAGAAACTAAAAAAATTAAATTCTAAGTTAATTCCTAAGATTTCTATTCATGTTTGCAAACAAATTTGACAATAACTAATTTTCTAGAATTTTTCAATGTAATGAAAATGCAAATGTATGATGATTTTGGAACGAAATGACACATTTTAATGCAATTTTGAAATGAAAATATGATATAAATGACTGAAACACACCCTAATGTAAGATATTATACAACATAAATGCAATATTTTTAGATTTTTATGAAATTTTATTATGCAAATATTAAACCCTAAATGAGAGATGCAAGAGAAAATGATGCAAAACCTAGATCTAGGGTTTGAAAGACTACCAAATAAAAAATATATGATGTCAAATTCCAAGTTCACCAAAATGAAACATAAAAATGTGGGGAATACCTTAAGTTAAATTTCTAAGGCCTAAGGTATGTTCCATCATTTTTAGATATAAATAGTGACTTGCACGCAGATCAAAGAAGTGCAAAGGGTAGTGAATCTACTCAAGAAAATTTGTTTTAGGATTCCTAAGAGGACTTAGATTCCTAGGGGAATATGGGTCTCTAATAGGGTGTCCTAGAATAATATTTTGGGTCCTCTAAGGTTAGATCTAAGCTTCTATTTCTCATGTACAACTTTTTCAAAATGCCACCAACAAATTATGTAATTGAGTTTATTTGGCTTGACAAATTGAATAATAAAAATTGCAACATTGAATAAATTTCCTTCAAAATTTCCTTGATCATCTTCAAACCTATAACCAGCACATTCACAAAGAGGAGAAATGCTGGACCATTTAGGGGCTTGCCTCAGTTAAACCCCATGTAAGTGTTTCCACTTCCAAAATGGAAAAATGTGAATGATAAATGATAATGGAAAGGAAGGAATGATGAAATCACAATGTGTTGCAACTCACCGCCCTTCAATGACTTCCTTTAAGGACTGAAGTTCTGCACATCACCTCAAGGATTTGGATCTTGATTTTGCTTGAATGCTTGAATGTTTTGGAGACCTATATGAAAGGTTAGCCTTCACAAAATATGGACTTGACCACACATAAACTTTGACATGTTGTTGGATCTTAAATTCCTGCAATAAAGCTTTGAAATGTTACTCTTGACATACTATTTAATGCTCTTGATGTTCTCAATATTCACCTCTAGCATGTTAGATTTCAAATGATACTATTGATGCCAAAAATTGGCAAGGTAACAACCCTTTATGGGAAACTTAGTTACTAGGGGGCCAATTACACTAATCTGAGTGACCTCCATATTTTTAAAGAAGTCTACTTCTTCTATAATTGGGGTTTTGGAATGGGAAAAGGAAGTAGATATAAAAATATAAAATTATAACTAAGGCGATGCACCAAGGATTAGATATAGGCGTGGTAAATATATCTTTTGGGATTCAATTTAAGGACCTGATGAACAATCTTCTATGTCCTAGAATGACAAAAATTAAAGATAGAAGCCTGAATAATTCATTCAATGACATAAAATAATTTTCATGCAAATTCAATAAGAAGAAGAGTCAAGGACATGATCTAAACCAGTAAACTTGCATTAGAATCATAGAAGTCCTACAAATGAAACATTCAAAACAATAATGGCATAGTATAAAGTTTATCAAATAGCTTAAGAAAATAGAAAGGTCGAAGAATGGCAAAGTCAATGAGTTCTTTTGCAATAATCTAAAAAAATTAGTAGAAGGCCTAGTTTCTTTCAAAAAAATTGTTTATCTGGAACCCATTTTCTATATCAAGGAGCAATATTTATAGCCAATAATCTACCTCCTAGCGAACTTGTAACAAAAAAGATTCAGTATCCTGAGCAATGATGGCCATAGGAAAGATCCCCCCTAGCCATTAAAACAAAAAATATTTAGGGCATGGTATGAAGACACTTCTTACCCAGATGCATCCCCTACAAATGATGGCAATGGTCCAAAAATATCCTGAGCAGACAAGCGTCACCTCCCCATGGAGGTAGTTAGAACACAAGGAGGCATATCATAGATTGGTGTTTGCTCCACCCTTTCCCTTTGATGAAGTCCCAACAAAGGGGACAATTGGCAACATGGTGCAACCTGTAGTTCATTCCTTCCCCCCTCACATAAATATTGTGCTAAGAAGACACATAGCAACAATGTTTATTATCGACACCATTTGTGGGGTCCACAAAAGTTTACATGAACAGAGGCTATGTGGCATGCGGGTGGGGTCCGATGAGAAAGTGAAGGGAAGAAGTTATAAATAACCCACAGTGAACACATGTGGAAGCATAGCGGGAGTCAATAGAAGAGTGAAGGAACCCTTTTCTATGAGGAGCACTGGGTGGACACATTGAAGTTGTCAACAAAGTATAGCAAAAATAAGCCCAATGAAAGGATATGGGCAGCATGTTGAATATATGAGGTGGGGGCCAACACTTTAGTAAAAAAAATACTTGAAGGGAGTGAAAAGAATTTTACATTCACAACTTTTGCTGACTACTAGGGGCATTTCACCTATGGAACAAGAAACCCAAAATTTTCTCTGGCTGCATACTAGAGCCCCATCCATTGGGTGATAGAGTTAGAGTTTAGAAAGAGCTACCTACAGAGGCAACTACTCAGCCTCGAATGGTCTTGATACATCACATAGATTCTCCTGCACTCCACTTAGGTCAAGCATTTCTTTATAAGGAAGCACTACAGGTAAGTTGACCCCAAGCTCAAATTAGAAGAGTAGCCATGCAATTGGATGAAGTACTCCTTCAATATCTGATGTGATAGGAGGTTGGATAAAATTCCTAGAAAGTCATTGTGTCCTGCTCCTCTTCAATCTTTGCCACAATTTGCTCAGTTTTGGTGATCAACTCATCTTCAATAAATGGGGATGGCAAGCCCATCTCACTTAGTCAGGAGAAATTTTCTCACATGCTATCCATAGTACAATTCAAATTAGTTGTGCATGCATTAGCATAAAGGATGGCTGAGTGGCAGTGGATGATTTTTTTCACCATCTTAGAAGTAGCCTTCTGGTCCTCAATCCTTTCCTTTGCTAGGTTTTATAAGAGACTATTTATAGCTTAATTAGCAAAAAAAATTCCTTAGGAACCCTTTCCTCAATGAACTATAGGACTTTCTCAATTGTTTCGTGAGTCTCCCTACTCAATTTAGTTTCCGCCAACATGAATCAGAGCGTTGGTTGAAGTGTCAGGTAGAAGGCCTTGAAATTTTCCCAATATGAAATATATAGATGCTGAGCCACTAGAATGAGGTTCGATTGGCCAGCAAGGGCATAGGGCACACTCTTTAGAAGGGAAATCTCTGCATCCTTCAAGTCAACATCCTCTGTCAATTCTACAATTCTCCTTTTTGTGAATGCAAGTTGTTCCTCAATATTACTTATCTCTTTGGACTAGTTTTCCTTTGCTTAACTCTTGTTTTTAGACTCTATTTCAAGAGAAAGTTTTGTCTCTTGAAGCTCCTTTTATAATTTGGCCATTTGGGCCCCAAAGTCTACCTCCACCTCTTGCATCTTTTGCTTGAATTGAGCATGCTACTATTCAAACTCTTTATCTTTTTGTTGCATCACTTGATCCACCAAAGTCAAGTGGTTCTGATAGTCTTGGCTCTTCTTCCATAGCACATTGGCCAGGGTGGGGTCAATAAATTGGAACCTTGCAAGTTAATCCTAGAGTCTATTTTGCTCCACCTTTGCTACCTATGCTCTTTCTAATAAGTGTGCAACATCTACCTCCATCACTTTTTCCTTTGCTTGTAGAAACTCGACCTATCCTTCACAAGTTTATACTCCTCTTCTTTATTGTATAGTTGGAAACCAGACTTGAGGAAGTTTGTGGTCATCACCTGTTGTGTTTCTTCCATGATTTAAACCTTGTCCTATGGTCGGGCTACTCTTAGATCAAGTCCCATGGCATACATGTCATAATCATCCAGTAGAATCTCTCCCTATGGTTTGAAAATGTTTGGGTACATGGTGGAAAAGTTTAGGGTTGCTTGTGCTTCATTGTAACTAGTATACACCTTCAAATCCTCAGCTTCTTATCATCCTTAGCCTTCTTCTTCTACATTCTAACAACTCATGCTTCCTTTGTAGCATTACCCTATGCCATGAATTGGGTTAGCGACTAAACTAGCTAGCCTACGAAAGGTGCACCAGGAGGTATGGTGAAAGGAAAAGTGAGGGTAGTGGCTTGGGTCATTTTCCTATTTGGAAGATTGATAGTCTATGGGGAGTAATTGGGAACTTTCCAAAGTTCAATCTATGAATTGATGAGAGGGCTCATTGGGTTTTGTGGTGATTTTGGGCTCATGGTGGACTCTAGTTGTTGGGTGAATAGGGTTGTGCTTGATACAGTAGTAGCAGGAGGGGTGTTAATAGTGGCCATACGTGAGAAAAGAAAGGTAAGAGAATATTTGATAGTAGTCGATGGTGTAAGGGTCCACAGAGGTGTTAAGATAAATGGCCCTTCATGGGAGTACTGGGAGAAACCTCTTGTGACCATTGTAGCAGAAATAGAAAAGGAAGGGCCTACACTTGTAGTGATGGGTGCCATAGAGACAACAAGGGCTACCAAAGATTGTGAAGTACGAGAAGGGGTGAATATTACTTGTTGATTGGATGGTGGTGGTTCCTAACTCGCCACAACCTCCTTGCTTACTTTGAGCTCCTGGGTTGCTCCAAGCACCTGGCTTGTAGTGGGTTCTTGCAAACCCTCCCCACCAATTGCTTATGTGCACTATTGTTTGGTGGGCAGGGTGTCCACCACCTCGATGGTTTTTGATTGTTGCTGAGTTTTTCTTGTCCTTGTCATAGTCTAGGTGAGTGTCCGCAAAGCTCTTGATAGGTTCAACCAAACATTCGAAGCAACATAGATAGGTTTCTCTATTGTATTTCTCTTTTGCTAAGTGGAGGTCGATGACACTTCTACTTCTTACTCCTTTCCTTTCCTAGTAGGCTCTTCAAATTCCTCATTAGAGTCATTGTCCTTGTCTACACTCACGTCAAAATCTAGATGCTCATTTTCCCACATCTTATCAAATTGTTCATCAAACATCACACTTTCATATAGGGCATCAAGCTATTTAGTTTCTTGGTGGTACACCTAGAAAGCTCTAATTCTTTCCATGCTCCATTATTCTTCTTGTCATAACTTGTTATATAGGGTGGCTCCCATTTTTTGCTTCTCATCATAGACCATCGTAGGGAAGTAAAACTTATTCCATTGTGGCCAACTATCCTCTGTAGGAATGTGGATCAAATCAATCAATAGATCATCCAGATCTTTTGACAGGTTCCTCCTCTTTTCCTAATAAGGCTGCAAGTGGTGTGTTACCTTGAAAAATTCATTTGGTGCATCATTTTTAGGATTGTAATCATAGTTATCAAAAATCATTACCATCCCCAGATGATCCAACTTATCTTCCAACATCCCATGTGTCTATTTCTTGTTCATCACCACCATTTTGAATATCTGCAGGGAGACAAAGAATCCCCTCTTCTTGGTTTTCCCTCTGCAAAATTTGTAGTCAATAAGGGATAGTTACCAAAACATTTTGAGGGCTAGCACCTGATTCGTGACACATGCTAGAAGGAAAAATGGTTCTTCAGTGAAAAAGTGCATCCATATGAAAGTGAGATCCACTCCAAGAAACTAGTCACATTTGGGAGTGAAGTTTTGCATATATGTAGTCTACTCCTTGTTAAGTCGATTGAAACCATCATCCCCTTTCAAATATTACAAGATTAGAGTTATTAAATAATCTAAAAATGCATAATAGTCGTAGGTAGCAGAAAGGACATGAGTCCATACAAAAATTGGCCTGCTTTTTCCTGACTCAACAAAAATAGAAAACTTCATATATTTCTTAAAGAAATTAGGGTTTTGGTGCAAAAACATGTGAGCAAGGAAGGGAGAAAACCTGAACCTCCATTGTGTTGGGTAATACCTGATTTTCCCTAGCATCTCATCAATAAGGTATTATGCAAAATCATACCAAAAAAAGGTATGTTCTTGTGGAACTGAAACTCCAAACCCAATTGAAATTCATGCACATCCTTGTCAATGTCCAACCACAAACAAATGCCAACATTGAGAATGCATCCTGAATGTATAGAGGGAAGGTGATGAGTGGTGTTAGAATCTTTGGTGGCTTTTGACAATCTTTTGTTGGCCTTTTGGTTTCTTTGTTATAAAATTCCTAAGCCTTTTTCATGCCTCTCCATATTGTCTCCTCTTTTGTTGGGTTGAATGACTCTACCTCTTCTAGTATGGAGATGGGGTTAGGGATGCACAACATATTCTAGATAGCTTCCAAATAGATATTGACCCTTAACCCTTGTCCCTCAATGGTTCTAGTGTGCAAGTTGAAATTTTTACTGGCTACATCAACCAATTCTAGGAAATAGTGAACAAATGTGACCATATACTGTGTGAGCCCATTGTACCATAGCTTTTGTGAAAATGACTTTGGGTTGGTGGAAACCTTCATTGTTTCACAGGCTACCTCCCTCAAATTATTGGGGTTTTTTTGCAAGGATGGGATCATGAATATTATCCCAATCCTCCTTGATTTGGCTCTAATTCCTATAATTTTTGGGCTTCTCTAGAACATATGTGTTTTCCCATTTTGGCTTCTCTGGTATGCCAAGCAAAGAAAAATAAATGTTTTCAAAGATGTAGATGGTTGATGCTCTATGCATATCATCAAACAAGCTTTGTGTTTCTTCTCCTTGGGCCTCTACCTATGTTGTTGTTTGGGAACTCTCTACCATTTCCTATTTCGCTAGAGTTTTTTGCTTCACTCAAACTTTCTACAATTTACCTCTACTATGGTTGTAATTAAAATTTATTTTTCTATGGGCAACATTTTTTGCAAAGAATTCATAATAGAAAACCTTTTTCATGCGACACTTAGCTATTTCCTTATTAGGGTGGAGAAAAATGCTCACCTATTTGCATTAAATTCAACATGTAATCTAGTTATTTGCTCGTGCAAAGTGAATTACTTGCCATTTTGAAATGAAAAGAATTCATAATGACCATTGGTAATGATGTACTCCAATGTTATTTTCTTGGAACTTGAGCCGACAATTTCAAGGTAGCTTAAGCATTGTATGCCATGGAAATTAATATCCCAAATGAAATTATTATGCCAAAGTATGCAATAAGTGCTGAAAAGATTTGTATTCCTTTTTGGAGTTTGAGAAGTGCATTCGACCATATGGACTACCATCGATGATTGCCACCAACTTATGCTAATTAATTAGCTCATACTAATCCTCATAGAAATGTTGGGTGGGAAATTTAAGCAAGCCTTGGTGCAAATTTTGAGATGGTACATGATTAACCTCATGCTTATGGTATGCAAATTCCCACACTTATTCTAGCCATTTCTATAAATAGGTGCTTTAGGCAATAGTGAAATCACACTTAGCAATTTTAGCATAATAGATAATAGGTGACTAGCTTAGCATTCAGCATTGCCAATTTTCATAGTATTTGCATAGGGCTTTAGTCTGATAGTAGTATAGAGCTTGTCACCATTAATACCCCAATTATGATAGTTTCTTATAAATCCCAAATGACTTTACTTGGTGAGATTTCGACTAGGTGCCTCAAGAGGATGACCAAAAATAAGCATTCCTTGGCCATCATAGCCATGAAAAGGGTTCTGGGGAGGGATTGTATTATATAAGGAAGGTATAGAGTTAACACTAATGTGTGCTCTCACTTTTTCACATCAATGCTCAACATCCAAGTTCCCAAGCCATTCGTTCTCTATCTTGTCAAAGAGATCTTCCCAAAGAAATACCTAAAAAACCTGAAAGAGGTGACTTGGTGAATGCTACATTTGGTGGAGGTATTCCAAATACAAGCAACCTCTAGAATTTCATTGAAGAGGACATGGCCGTACCATGGTTGTCGTTCCTGAGCAATTTCTAACTCTAGTTGTAGGAAGAACATTGCCAGAGGGTCACTCGTGCATGCCAATTTCCTCTTCCACTTATATAATGTGGTGCCCTTTTGTGAAATTGGCTGGTACATGGACTTTAGGAACTTGGTGTTCCCTCTGCCACTTTCCATTGCTCCTGTAGACACTACTACTAGTGAAGATGAAGAAATTTCTGATGTTGCCATTGATGCCTCTATTGCTGTTGCTCATGCTCATGAGTGAAAATTTCCTTTTATGTTTCAAAAACAAAAGCTCACTAGCCTATTTTTTGTATATATGCTTGGAAAAGGTCTTATAGTAGTTGTATAAAGAAGATACATGAAATATATATAGATATACACTTTAAAAGCGTGGCTTCTGAGTCATTTTGACATTGTATTTAGCAAAGTATATAAATATAATGAAATATAGCTTATGTTAAAAAATTTGTCTCCTTTGCTTACTGTTCTGAAATGTGAATTATCATTTTTGTTCCTACATATGGGTTTCTTTTTCCTCCACTTCATAGGTTCTTTCATCTTTCTTTGCATTTTGCGATAATGGGTTCCACTAGCTTTTGTTTCCTTTCACTTGAGGAATTAAATTATTGAAAGACCGTCCAACAAAAACATAAGGGAAAAAATAATTAAATTATTCACATATTTACATTGGTAGAACAATTTGAGTCTAATTGAATAATTTTAGATGAATCTCTTTGACTGGAATTCCCATTGGTTCATGCTCCATGGTTTCTAATTTGAATGCATTGTGTTCTTTGCACTGAATTATTTTGAAAGGGCCTTCCCATAAGTTGTCAAAATTCTCGTGTTGGTCGGGATTTGGAGCCCTTTCATTAAACTTTAGTACTAGGTCATCGCTTTTTAAACCTTGGTCAGACGCTTTCTTGTCAAACCACCATTTAAACACTTGTTGGTGGTTATTCAGGACTCTTAAGGACTTTTTCGTCTTCTCTTGCGCTTCCAACAACTCGACCAACTAGACCTCCATGGCACCATTTTTCTCTATCTCGAGAGATTTGATAAATTGTAGTGTGAGAATCTCCATGGAGATAGGAAATAGCACTTTCTTCCCATACACTAACTCATTTAGAAAAGTTTTGAGAACTTGCTTAGGAGTTATGCAGTCTTCCTAGAGCACTGCTCGAGTGTTTTTATGCCATTACTTTTGGTGCTTTGATCCAATCCTTTTGAGGAGTTGGACTAAATTTTTATTCGTCGACTCAGCCAAGTCATTCCTCTGTGGGTAGGAGTTTGATGAATTTTTTATGAATATGTCATTCATGAGTGTGAATTGACATACCTTAGAGCTTAGGAAAGATTTGGCATTATCAGAGATGATCATTTTAGGCAGGCTAAATCTTGTCACCAGTTCCTTGAGGAAGTCCACTATCTCTTTCTTTGTTGCATTCTTTAGTGACACATCTTTGTTCTACCTAGTGAAGTAGTTTGTGGCCATTAGAAACCACTTGTGTCTAGCACTAGAGGTAGGATTAATCATCCTGATGAATTCAAGGTCCCATTGCACAAATGACTCATTAACCACTATCAGATTAAGGGGCATTGTAGAATTCTTCTTCTTATAGCAAAGAATTAGAATTCTTTGCAAGCTTTCACCAATGAGTAGGAGTCGTTGAGTAGCATTGGCCAGAAGTGTCCACCCATGACACTGCTATGGAAAGTGTTGAGGATTCTTTTTGCTTTTTCTATGGTGACACACTGCAATAGAATGTTGTTGAAGTTCCTTTTGAATAGGATCCCTTCGATGAGCGTATATATGTTGTTCTGCAGTTGGTAGGATCTTCTCTTTTGAGAAGGAAGGCTCGATGGATACTTTCTTGTGTGCATAAACCTCACCCTGTCTGGCAGCCAACAACCTTCAGAATCAAATTCATTTGTCAAGACTAGTTCCATATGCACCTCTTTGATGGAAATTTCTTCATGTCCCAGATATTTGCATAGTCCTCTTCCCTATATGGTCTTTGTAGGATGACCTCAATGTCATATTCAAGGATCTTGGTGATCCAATTGGTCATTTTTTTAGTGATTTCTCCTTCCATGATGTATTCACGTACATTGGAATGTGTGACATAAATGATCACCTTATTGCAAGAGATTAGGTGTCAAAACTTCTTGAGTTCCTTTACTATTTTGAACGCTTTCCTCTCAACAAAGTTGTAGTTTGTCTTGTATTCCTTCAAGGTTCAAGAGTGGAATGCAATAAGGTGTTCTCACTTGCCTTCATCATCTTGCTAAGTTAATATAGTATCAATGCTTGACTTTCTACTGAATACATGCATTATGAAGTCCTTTGATAAGTTTGGATTAACTAGCATAGGAGCTAAGTAAATAGCATCCTTAACCTTTTCAAAGGTTTCTCTGGCCTCTTTTTTCCATTTGAATGTTTGATCGTTCTTCAACATTAGGGTGATTGGCCTAATTATTCTTGCAAAATTAGAAATAATTTTTCTTACAAATTTGACCTTTCCCAAGAAAGACTAGACACCTTTCTTGTTGACTGGAAGGGGAAGCTCTTTGATTTCTTTCACCCATTTGGGATCAATTGAAATTACTTCCTTAGAAACCATGTGTTCCAATAGATTTCCTTGTGATACTCCAAAGATACATTTTTTCGAGTTCAGGGATACCCCAAACTCCTCAATTTTTTTGAAAACCATCTCAAGGTGATTGAAATGATCATCCTTGGAATTAGAGAACACGGTGATATTATCTAAATAGATCAAGATGATCTTGTTGATTGGCTCACTGGAAGCGATATCCATGGCCCACTAGAAGGTGGCTCCTTCTTTTGAGAGGCTAAAAGGAATCTTAGCATATGCGAACGCTCCCCACTTGGTAGGTGAACATCATTTTATGTTGGTCTTCCTCTTTGACCCAGATCTAATAGTAACTGGAGAAGCCATCTAGCAGAGAAAACATTTTTGAACCTGCTATTGTTTATGGGATGGACTCCATAGAAGTTAGTGAGTAGTGGTCTTTTAGTGATGCTCTATTTAGGTCATGAAAGAAAACGCATAGGAAGATATCTCCATTCTTCTTTCAAACCAAGACCAAGTTGGATACCCATGTGCTATGTTTGATTGAGAAAAAAATTTGTGACTGGATTAGCTTTGTTAGCTCTTGTGCCATTAGTGCTTAAATCTTGGGATTCACTGTCCCATGTTTTTGGTGGACTGTTTTTGTGCCTTCTACCAACTCTATTGTATGTTGGATGATATTAGGATCATATCCCCTGAGGTCATCATATGGCCAAGCCACCACTCCATACATTTTGCAAAAGTTGATAAGCCTTTCTTTATCATGGTGTAGGACATCCTTCCTGACTTTAAGCATTCTCCCATCTCTGACCTAAAGGTTAGCATAGTAGGTTTTGTCTACTACAAAATTCCTCTTGTCGTTCCTTGCACCATCATAGTCAAAAATATTTTTGAGAGTGACCAGTCCCTTTGGATGCTTGTTGGATTTCAACTAGATAATTTGACTGTCATAGGCCTTGACGATCTTCAGTTGGAGTTGGTCATAAAACTCGCTTGACTATTGGATGAATGAGGCAATGTGTTCATCACTTTTGAACACTTTCCAACTTTGATCATTGTCTAGAATTTTTAGTCAAACTATTACTCATGCAGAGTGTTTGTTGTGAATGAGGTCAAAGATAGGATCAAACTAGGATTCGATTGTCTCCATGTGGTTTGCATCACTATTTTTTTCTTAGGGCACTATTTGGATGTTGAAGGCTTCAAATCCCTCAATCAGGTCTAGACTCTATGTCCATAGGATCGCATACAAACATTCTTTGTAGTGGAAGTTCTCTGGACTTGATTGATTACTAGTTTGAAATCCCTGAACACCATCAATTGCTTGATTCCCATTCACTCCACAAGGCTTAAACCTTGCACTAGACCTTTGTATTCAGATTCATTGTTCAAACAAGAAAATTGGAAGTGAAAATACCTCAATGTCTTTTCATTTTGTGGTGATTTGAAGCAAATCTCGACTCCTGTGCCCAATTTTCATCCTGCTCCATCAAAGTGCAACGTCCATAGCTCTGACACTTGATTATTTTTGGATTCCTTTGTGACTTTCAGAATCTCTTGTTCCTCTTCAAAGATGAGATATGTTCCTAACCCAGTAGCATGATAGTTGTTCAAAGGTTTAGTGTCTATATGCTCACTCAAGAGAGTATCTTCTAATCAGTCTGATCTCTGGTCACTTTTTCATACTCTAGCAGCTCAGTGCAATACATTTCCTCCTTGGTGAAAGAAGTATGGGCAGCCTCAAAATTAATCATGGCTTCATTAGCCACATGTTCTGAATGTAGAGCTTCAAAGACTATCTTCATTTTCATACCATGCTCGGTGCTGAGGATCATATGCGACCAGTCTAGAGAAACAAATACTCCTACCTCTGAAGTGAATTCTTAGGATAGATAGAGGTTGAACATGGGGGAATTTCTATGATCATAGTGTAGACACCTAGATTTGGACACTTAATTTATCCAAATTTGTCCCCTTTCATCTAAGAATCCTCTTATTTGTATTAATTAAGTAATATCGCTATTATTAAATTAATATCCTTAATTCTGCCAAATCCCTAAGGTATTTAATTAATAAATAAATACCTTATCTCTTTAATCCTCCTTTTCATCAAATGAATTAAATAAATATGAAATTTATTTAATTCCTTATATGTCACATCCTCCACCATTTTTTATCTAATCCTAATTATTTTCATAATCTCATCATTAGGGATGTGCACATGCCTAATCCTTGATTAGGATGTGTCACATTCTCCAACTTTTGCAAGTTGGCCTCTAATCTCTCTTAGCCACCTGACCTTCCTTTAATCCTTTACTAACTAGCCTAATCAACCTCTCAAGGAATTTTTAATTCCTTTTACTCTTCCCCATGTGATATTTGACTTGTCACATCAAATTACATGTGAAATCTAACCTTATTCTAATCTATCATTAATTAGTCTAATCAAGTACTTGCACAACCTTAATCACTCCATGTCATTTGTACTAAGTCAACCCTATTAAATGCTTTCTATTTTTGAAGAAGGCACTCCATTCCCTATGTGAATTTTTAATTCACATTTAAGCCCCCAATGCATTTAAAGGTATTTTAAATTCCTTCTCTCATCCCCATAAGGATATTTGAGGAATTTTTAATTCTTCACATGTTCTTTCACCCACATGTGGAAAAGTACCTCCTTTATGAGGAGATATTGCTCCAATCCCAAGGTACTATATACCACCTCCATGTCATGTACTATCCTTCCACCTTATGTACATGTCATCTTTTTTAAGCCATATCACATGCGACATGTCAAGATCTGAGGGCTTGTGAGTTCTCAACTCACCTTGGCCCTACATCTTGATCTTGGTGGCTCAATCTTGACCGTCCATTTCCCTAGAGAGTTCAAAAATTTCTATAAATACCCCCTCTTTTCTCTCAGTTGGGGAGAGATCATCCATTGTAGCCAAACTCTTGCAAAAAAATTCTAGAATCCATACTTAGCCATTTTTACACTTGCATCCACTTCCACTCATCTTCTCATCCTCATACCATCATCTACCTTGCATCTCTTGACATCTCTTGACATCCAAGGAGTGTACACACCAAAGATTGAAGGGCCAACCAAAGGATCGATTCGAGACAAGGTATAAAGTTTCATTTTGTCATCTTTACTTTGTATTGAATCCAACTAGGCTAATATTGAGGTGTAGGTTTTTTTTAGTGTTATTTGCATTCTCTTGTTTGTTGCTCGAATTCTATCACCTAAATTTTCCCTATCACACATAGTATCTTGTGACACTGTGATGCTAGGGTAGGAGAATAGAGTCAAGGGAAGGTCTTTGATGAGACTGACAGTTTTGACTTTATTTCCATCTAGCTTCATAAACCCCTTCTTTAGAGGTTCATAGCTAAGCCCTAAGGCCTCAACTATTTGTTTAGGCATAATTGTAGTGCTAGCACCAGACTCAATCATGACATTGTGTAATAATTTATCTCCCATAGTAAGGGTTAGGAAGAAGGGCTTCGACTTCAATTCGTCCTTAACTTTGGTAGGGGCTTCCTCTATGCTATTCATGAGAACTTTGGTAGGAGGTGATTAATCAATGACCTTCCCTTTGAAAGATTGCTCTTTTGGTTCAATGATTGGATCCTCCTAGAGAGCTTTCTGTAGTAGTGTTTTTTGTTTTGAAATAACTAATATTTCCCACAAAGACACACTAGTAGATGATTTTTTCAATTGTTCCACCACATTAAGTGGTGGAGGATTTAGAGGCTTTTTATCCTTATCTCTTGTTATAACAAATTACTTTCACGGCTGGAATTTTTGTACCACTATGAAGGTGTTGGGTATCTAGAAGAAAGCACCTTTGGGAAGCAGACTAATTGGTTGCGGGACAACTAGTTCACTCGTGAATCTCCTCTTCAAGTAGGTGTTGTAATCAGACTACACTTGTAATTTTTTTGATGTGGATGCATCATTTGTGAACATTGCATCAACTTCTTCCATCCATGAGAAGAGTGTGTGATCATGAGCGATGTCCATTTCTTGCTCCAGGGACATCCCCTGCATTTGTATAGTGAGCATTGCACTATCCATTTTCCAAGAGGTATACACATAACTTCCAAGATCTAACATTGTGCCTTGGCTTCCCTATTTTGACACCTTTTGTTGCAAGTTGTTGTGTGGTAAATTCTGAGGCATAAGTGAGTCACCACAAGGGAAACACTAGGGGATGGTGTTGTTGACTAAATTTTTTTTTCCTATAGTTAGCTCTTTGTTCGAGCTTAGGTTAGCACTCTGTAGTGGAGAAGGCACCACTACTAGTTGATTTGTTGTTTATGCCTATAGATTCATGTGATCACCTCCTTGGAACTAGTTCTTTTGGTAAAAATACCTTCTACCTTGATAATTCTAATAATTTGGTTTCATGCGTTGCCTGGGTTCACTTGATGATAGTTATTTCATTGTTGATAGTCTGTAACATTTCCTTGAATTCACTCATCTCTTTCTTTGAAGAGCCTAAAGTAGAAGAAACGTTCTATGGTGCATTAAAATATGTGTACATAAATTGAGGAGCTAATGCACTAATAGAAGGCATCTACAAAGTAGGAACCAATATTTTTGG
The DNA here is from genome assembly GCA_007258455.2 of Sequoia sempervirens. Lineage (NCBI taxonomy): Eukaryota > Viridiplantae > Streptophyta > Pinopsida > Cupressales > Cupressaceae > Sequoia > Sequoia sempervirens. The sequence continues at coordinate 309,068,888 of VDFB02000017.1, read as the reverse complement.
AAATATAGGCATGATGGGCCAAGGTGGCAACTTCCCAATGTCTATCAAATTATTCTTTGCCTTGAGAGTGATTTTATAGGTGCCCACTAGAGTGGTTCCATCCAAATATTGGATCATCATCGAGATGTCTGGGTTGATAGACTTCAAGTAGAACATGAATGCCAGCTCGAATGATAGGCGGATATCAATCTGGATTCTTTGTGAGCTTGTATGGAACTGGGCATTGAAGTTGGTCCTGGCTTCATGCAAGGCACATTTTATGGTAGAAAATTGATAATATAGTGAGGATCGGTCTCGTTCATTCAAAAATCGTTGATAGAAAGGATCTATGAGCTCATCCAAGGTACTGATAGTATTTTTTGGTAGTGTGTGGTACCAATCCAACACCTTGCCTTTGAAAGAGGTTGGAAGCAACCTTAACACTACATTTTGGGATGTAACTCTATGCACCAGACATACGTCCTGAACATCTTGCAAATGTTCATATCATGTTCTTTAGCCATCTCTAGTGAATTTAGGTATTTGATAGGCACTACTAGTGCAATAGGATGACTTTCGGTGTCCCATGCCATGTAATTTATGTTAGCAATGGGCAACATGGCTAGTCGAAAGGGTGGAGGAAGCAGAAAGTTCAGTAATTGAGTCGTGGCTTGTACTATCCCCAATGGAAGCACTAATAAACCAAGATTATTAACTGTTTGGGACCTAGTAATAGGCCAATGGCTCATACACCCTTTTTGAATTTAGACTCATTGAAGCAGTCCCAATGGGCATGCCAGAAAAAAGAAAACTGTTGATGTCAAAAATTGGAATGGTAAAAACCCTATATAGGAAACTTAGTTAATGGGGGACCAATTATGCTAAACTGAGTGACCTCCAACTTCTTAAAGAAGTCGACTTCTTTTGTAATTGGGGTTTTGGAATGGGAAAAGGAAGAAGATATAAAAAATAAAATTCTAACTAAGGTGATGCACCAAGGAGTATATAGGCATGACAAATATATCTTTTGGTATTTGATTTAAGATCTTGATCAATAATCTTCGATGTCCTAGAATGATAGAAATTAAAGATAGAAGCTTGAATAATTCATTCAATGAAAAAATTAATTTTCATGAATATTCACTGAAAAGAAGAGTCAAGGACATGATCTAAACTAGTAAACTTGCATTACAATCATAGAATTTCTACAAATGAAACATTCAAAACAATAATGGCATAGTATAAAGTTTATCAAATAGCTTAAGAAAATAGAAAGGCCAAACAATGGCACAGTCAGTGAGCTCTTTTTCAATAATTTAAAAAAAAATAGTAAAATCCCTAGCGTCTCTATTTTTTTTTTGTCTCTCTAGAACCCATTTTCTATATCAAGGAGTGGTATTTATAGCCAATAATCCTAGCCTAGCAAGCTTGTAATAGAAAATATTTATTATCCTGAGCAATGATGGCAGCAACAAAGATTCCCCCTAGCCATTAAAATAGAAAATATTTAGGTCATGGTATGTAGACACTTCCTAGCTAGATGCATCCCCTGCAAATGACAATAGTGGTTCAAAATATCCTTAGTAGACAAGTGTCACCTCCCCATAGAGACAGTTAGAACACACAACAACATATCAAAGCTTGGAGTTCACTCTGTTGGAACTATAAAATTCTAAATAATTTCACATGTTTTCATACCCCTAAGTTTCCAGAATAGTCATCACCATATGCACAGGGTTTTTCTTCATATCATTTTGCTCACACTTCGCATACATTTATCCCATAAAATCCATTGGGTCATGCATTCTTCACATTACAGTTCCTATCGGCATGAGTTCATCACTGTCTCCCCGACCCATAATGCTTTTGTACTAACATATGTTTGCTGCAGGTGTATCGGCAAGACTTCTTTATTGTCATAGCGAATGGAATTCACCAATGGGCACGTATCGACAAGACATACATATGGTTTTGGTGACAGAGGAAAGTTCCTATTAGCAAGAGTAATTTCACTGGGGTAAGGTCTCCCCGAATAGGTCAAGTCTCACAAACTAATGCATGAGGAGGTTTATTGGCAGTAGTCAGGTTGTCGGGGTAATGTCTTATCAAGTTTAAAATGTGTCATCGACTAGCACATTAAAGCAATCACTTCGGCCAAACAAGTTGTTTTCAGAGTGAAGTCTCAACGAACCCATCCAGTCTCGCCGAAAAAACACAAGATGGATGAAGACTTTCAGTAAGACATAATATGCTCTATGAGAGATCTCCCTAACGTCAGAATGTCATAGTGAAGCACATGAGATGAATGGATTCTGTTAGTGTGAGATTGATATTGTCTTGGCAATCTAAAGTGAGCTTGGGGTGTTTCGTTAAGACAAAGGTATAACCAACATGATGTCTCCTCGATAACAATAGGTCATAGTGACACACAAGAGACAAAATGACACATCTCGGTGAGACTAAAGCATTAGAGTAATGTTTCAATGAATACCTTGGGTCTCGCCGATGAAGCACAAAATGACTCTATCAGTATGAAAGAGATTATGTCTCAGCAACAAAGTGTGAACTTAAAGTAACTTTCGGTAAGATGCGGGATGTTCTATGAAACCTCTTCTCGACCATGAATTCTCTCAATGACATAGGATGGAAGGATGACTTTCAGTGAAACATGAGGTGATCGATATAGTATCTTCCCAATATTTGAAGGTTATGGCGATAGTGAATGAAACACAAAAGGGCACATTGGTGAGAGAAATCATTGTGTCTCAGCGAATGGAAAACACATTAAGAAAAATATATCGGTAACACATTTTGTAAGCTGTATGATATCTTCCCGACTCTATGGGTCATAGTGAAACAAAAAAGGACAAAAGGATACTTCTTGACTTTGGTAAGACTACCAGAGTGTTATGGAAATTGTTTGCTGATGATTAAAAAAAATTCAAATGTTGTTGGCTGACATGTGAATTCCTAAATACAGTTACTGGCCGACATGTGAGTGCCCGAATTCAGCGGTTGGTCGACATGGGATCTTGTAGTGATGATTTTTTTTATGCTGGTGTATAAATACCCATTGGTGACTATAAAATGAGAATAATGAGCTATTAGATATTCGATATACAGTATTTAAATACAGTAGAATAAAATTCTCAGATCAGAGACTATGACTACTTGATTTCAAAATGGAGGTATTTATGAAAATCAGTTGATGTTGCTGCATTTTTCTGGTGTCAATTGTCTATTGAATTTATTGAAAGTATTGCTAAGCTATCTCCATGATTGATGCTTTCTAGTTGTTTAAATTGATATAATAAGTTTATATTCAATTTATCAGTGCACATTTGTTGTATCTGTGTGGTTAATTGATTGTTTCTTTCAAGCAAAGATTAAATCCTTTTGGTTGATCACAGTAATCAAAGAAATTCATCTGGATCATTAAGAAGAGCTTAGTAGTCACAGTCTTGCATGTTTATACAAGTTTTAAACAAAATATATGCCAAACAATTTGAGTTTCTGCCAGGAAATGTTGCTCATCTTGATTTCATTTGACTCCACATACCCAACAATGCACTGGTTTCTACATTTCACCATTTGGATTCATTCATTTTCTTTACATCTGTTAACTAAACATATTAGGATTTAGCTTCAAGTATTGCTATAAAATTTATACCAAATTTGGTTTCATTTGTTCACTTCCATCTGCCATTGTGGACAAAGCATTTTAGAAGGATAATCATAAGTCAAGTCTACCCAATTCAAATAGGTATACCCGCCTAGTTTTAGTAGCACCTAAAGAGTAGAAGGTTTAATTCATTTGACCTTGTCTGTTACCCTAAAACATATTAAGAGATTGGAAGCCTCTTGAGGCATCTCACCTGCATTTTTGAGAGCTATCAAATTGGCGACTCTGCTGGGGAACAAATCAATTCAGAATCAAGGCCTTAATCATAGAGTCAGGAACTTTATATAGACTCCGTTGGGAATAAGAAACATCAAGAATTTTCTCACTTTTAAGAAAGTGAGTGGCGACTCTAACATAAACATTGCATATGTTCAAACATGAATGGAAGAATATCTCAATACAGGGGAGGTCATACTGGAGCTCCTCCTGGCAGCAGTAAGTGGACACACAAAGATGACAAGGTTGATAAGGGAAAAATGATAAGTGAGTACATGTGCATGACGAATAAAGACAAAGTATCAAGACCACATTGTGAGACTAATAATCATTATGATACATGGAGAGACAATTCCAGTACAAAATTTTGTACCCTTGAGGAGCAAATAAATCCTTTTCATGATTTTCAAGTTGAGTTTGAAGCTGAACTCGAACCTGAATGAATCAGAAATCAGCAAGAGTATGATCTAAAAATGGAGGGTAATCAGAGCTGACCTATTAATGATTATGAATCTTTAACTTGTGAGGAAGTCAAAGTGCGGTTTGAATCTTAGAAAAAAGAGAGAGAGGAACATGAGAAAGCCCAGATGATATAAGAAATGAAAAAATTCAAATTACAGAAAGCTCAAAACATTACTCAGATAGCTTATTGCCCCCCAAAGTATTTGCCACCTCATAAACAGGGTAATCATAGTGTAGGACCTTCTGATCCACCGGTGTTTCCTCACCATCAAACAAGGAATCACTATAGACAGCCAAATCATCCACCTCATATTCCTTCACAGCATACAAATATGCAACCACCTCCTAGTCAGCCTTATATCCCACAACATAATGCACAATAAAATAACTCTATGCACCAATATCAGTATCCACCTAACCCCCCCCCTCATCAGTACACAACAATGATCAAACAGATTGATTTGGCAGGGTTTCATTTATACCCTTACCCTATGGATGGCAATTGGAGAGGCCTGGTGCCTAATTTTATAGGGAGTAGTGCAATTTCTATTGAAGACCACTTAAGGAGTTTCAATGCCTTCATTCAGGATTTGGATATACCTTATGAAGATTTACATATGAGGTTATTCATGATGTTTCTTACTAAAGAAGCTAGAGATTGGTTCAAAAGCCTAGCAACAACCTCTATTGATTCTCTCCAAATATTTTAAGACCAATTCTTAGAGCAATATGGGAATCAAAGTGCACCTGATATTGCTCTTCATGAATTGACGCGAATTCAAAAAAATTAGAATGACTCAATTTATGATTTCAATTAGAGATTCAATAAATTGCAAAACAAAATACCTCCTAGATCAAAGTTGCCAGATTTTGTAGCATTGAGTGTCTATTTAAATGCATTTGATCCTAAAACAGGGTATGAACTAAGAAATAGATTCCCAAGAGATTTGGCTGAAGCTTAGAAGATTGTACTGACAATTGAAAAAAAAAAAAGGCTGTTGGGATAGTCAGTAAAAGAGACAACCCTAGGGCTCCTCAGCAAAGCAAGAATTATCAGTACATACAGGAGAATACATACAAAAATGAAAGGTAGAGGTTGCATGACATGCCTTATAATACAGACTGGAAGGATGGAAAACCTATAACAGCTAGGCCTAGAAACAAAGAAACTCTTGATCCATTGAGCAAGAAGGGAGCTTATATGGTGAATAAATATTATTTTTGTGAAGCTTGTAATAGGCCACATTCCCCAGATTATTGTGTTGTATCCTAGAGAATGCAAGAAGAGGGAATGTTGATGGGAAGCAGTGGAGAAGATCACACAGTGTATTTGACTTCAAATACCTTTCACCATGTTGAGGAGAGGTACTCATCTTCAACGGATGAAGGTTATGAGTATGATGTTTAAAATTAGAGATACAATGTCCATATGGCTGAATAGTACGTCCTTTCTGACTCTAAAGAAGATTATACAGAGCCACATTCTGTTGAGGTGCCTACTCAATGCAGTATGAGGAGACTCACCGAAGAGGAGATAGAGAGACTAATTGTTGATGTAGTTGAAGAAGCAAAGAGTAAGTATTGGTTGAGAAATAGGATAGTAAATGAGAAGGAAGGTGTTCCTAGGGGAATCTTTATGAAGGATCAGAAGGCGACACAAGGAACTATGAAAAAAGAAAAAAATAGACAACTTGATAAAGGTGAACAAAAGCCTATCCAAAAGGAGGAAGTGAAGGAATTACATAAAGAGATGCAAAAGCCTGACCAGCCTAGTAAAAGAGAGAAGGAAGAAACAAAGGAGAAATGTCTGAATAGAAGAAAATTGTTAAGGTGGAGGGCTCTTCTTTTGACTTCACTCAGGCGTTATCTCAAGTAAAAATGTTTGTTCCATTACTTGAGATGATGAAAATTAAGGAATACAGAGATAGTGCTATTCAATTGATAACAAATGGAAATGAAAGACATGAATTTTGAAAATAGAGTAGCTATTAAAGTAGTCAACAGGCAAGAGAAAGTAAATATCCCAGAATTTTGCTTGAGTGATATATTAACAACTCCCCCACAAGTTGATCCTTTTTTCACTACATTACTCATAAATAAAAAAATGTTGAGGAATTGCATGATAGACTCTGGCACTGCCATAAATATTATGCCAGTAGGAGTTATGAAGTAGCTTGGCATGTGGGTTGATACTCATTGGGGAAAGTGCTATGCAATGGATAACAAACCTGTTCCTGTGGTAGGTATTATGAGAGATGTTGAAGTCAAACTGGCTACTTATCCATAGGTGGCTTATAATATAGATATAGTGGTAATTGACACCCCTCCTCAGTTTGGGATGCTTTTATCAAGACAGTGGACAACAACAGTTTGGGGAAATGTTCAATTTGATCTGTCTTATGCAATTATTCTAGTGAATGGTCAAGAAGTCAAGTTATACAGGGAACCAAGAATGAATCAAATTGTTGACTATGTACCACAAGATCAAATAAATTGTTTTTGTGATGTCGATCTTGGAAGTTTTAAGATAGAATCTGCCCAGCCAGAGTTGGTCAATACTGACCCAATTGAAAAGCACGTTGCACAGAACTATAATAAAGTCTAGAAGATGTACTTTGATGAAGCATGCAGCCAAGAAGGTAATGGAGTTGGAATTGTATTTGTTTCACCTGAAGGTATTACATTTAAGTATTAATTACTATTAGTATTTGAATGTACAAACAATGTGGCAGAGTATGAATCCTTGTTGACAGGTCTGAATATAGCTATAGAACACAAAATCAAGTTACTGACTATTTCAGGAGATTTTGAGTTGGTTGTTTCACAAATTAAGTCAAAGTATGCAGCAAAGCACAAAAGACTAAAACAATATAGGAATGTTGTATGGGATACAATTGAGTTGTTTGATGCATTCTCAATTGAATGGATTGATAGATCAAAGAACATAATGGCTGACTTTTTGGAAAATGTGGCACTAAAAAGAGATGATATTACATTGGCTGGGGTATCACAAATTGAGTTCAAGACAAGGCCTGATGTTCCTGACAAAATTTATAGTTGGTAGGTCTTCAATGATGATACTGACCTTTTGAAATTCCTCCATTGTATAGATCAATATGAAGCCCAGGAAATTGACTTCCATGCTTTTGTTGAAGAAGTGGATGGGAAGAAAATAGTGTTTGGAAAGGAGATCTTATAGCTCAAAACAAATAAGCTTCCTAAGGGCTTAGTGGCATTGGAGAGGATGTATGATGGAAATGATTGGTCCCTCATGAAGCAAACACCAGTCAAAAGGGAAGATATTGAAGAGATTAACTTGGGGACTCAGTTGGCACCAAGAAGGGTGTACATAGGAAAGAAGATAAGCCCTACAATTAGAATAATACTAATAGAGTTGCTGAGAAAATATAAACATGTGTTTGTCTGGTCTTATGAAGATTTAAAAGCATACAAGGAAGATTTGTTTCAGCATGAAATACCATTGAAGCTAGATTCTAAGCCATTCAGACAAAAGAAAAGACCCATAAATCCAACATTGAAGCTTAAAATGCAAGAAGAATTGGCAAAGCTTAGAGATGGGGGAATCATCAAACCAATCAGGCACTCAATGTGTGCCTCAAACTTGGTCCTGTGAGGAAGAAAAATAGAGATATCAGACTATGTGTGGACTTCAGGAATTTGAATATGGAATCTCTCAAGGACAATTATCCTCTACCCAATATGGAGGCTATATTGCATAAGGTAATAGGGTGCAAGCTGTTATCTATGATGGATGGGTTCTCAAGGTATAACCAGGTTAAGGTCAAAGAATCTGAGCAATATAAGACAACATTTACAACTCCTTGGGGAATGTATGTATACAGAAGAATGCCATTCAGTCTCACTAATGCAAGAGAAACCTTCCAAAGAGCTATGGACATGGCATTTATAGATTTGATTAATGCTATCATGGTGGTGTACTAGGATGACCTGACTACTTATTCGAAGAAGGCTGAAGATCACATACATCTGGAGAAGGTATTTATTAAAGCCCTAGAATATGGTATCAACTTAAACCCTAAGAAATGTCATTTTGCAATCACAAAAGGTAAGCTCTTAGGACATATTGTTTCAAAAGAGGGGATTAGGATAGATCCTGAGAGGGTTGAAGCTATTGACAAAATTCTTGTTCCCAAAACTGTTAAGGCTATACAATCATTCGTTGGACAGATTAATTTTGTTATCAGATTTGTTTCTAAATTTGTTGAGATTATTAAACCCATATCAAAAATGTTGAAGAAAGGAAAGAAAATGGAATGGACTACAGAAGCCTTGGAAGCTTTTATATCCATCAAATGGGCCATCAAGGAGGCTCCTGTTCTTAAATCTCCAAATTTTGCAAAGCCTTTTTAGATAATTTCCTTCACTTCAATGCATACTATTGTTGTTGTTATGATACAAAAGAATGAGGATGGTCATGAACAGCCTATTTCTTTCTTCAGTAAGTCATTACAAGGGTCTGAATTGAAGTATGACATAATGGAAAAATAGGCATTTGCATTAGTGAAAGCTACAAAAGCTTGCAGGCCATATGTTGTTGGAGCAAAGGTGGTTGCTTATGTCCCCCATGCAGCTATCAAGGATATTCTAACACAATATGAAATAACAGGAAAAGGATGCAGATGGATTAACAAAATCCAAGAGTTTGACATGGAGATACAGATTACTAAACTAGTAAGAGGTCAAGGCTTGGCTAGGTTAATGGTAGAAGCGAATATTGAAGCAAGTCAAGTTTGTAATGTAGAAGAAGGGAATGCAATTGCAAGCATTGAGCATACTCCTTAGTACATAGATATCATGCATTACCTTAAGTACATGAAGTGTCCAGCGGGATTGAGTGACAGCTAGAAAAGAACTTTGAAGTTGCAAGCATCTAAATATGTTTTCATGGATGGAGATCTATTTTGGAAGAATAGGGATGGTATATTATTGTTATTTCTGGATGAGTCTCAGGCTAGGCATGTCCTAAGTGAAATGCATGAAGGAGTTTGTGGAGGAAATTATTCAACAAAAACAACTACACACAAAATTCTTAGGGTAGGTTACTACTGGCCTAGATTTTTTAATGATTCTTTCACACATGTAAGAAAATGTGAAGCCTGTCAGAAGTTCTCTAGAAAGCTGAAGTATCAGAGAGCTTTGCCACTTCAACCCTTGCAGGATGATGCCCCTTTTCATCAATGGGGTATTGATTTCATTAGAGAGATACAAGAAAAATCAAGTGGAAACAAGTGGATACTGGTGGCCATTGATTATTTTACCAAATGGGTAGAAGCAATCCCAACTAAACAGGCTGCAAGTAAAGTGGTGATAAATTTCCTAATGGACAACATTATCACCAGATTTGGTACACCACTAAGGTTAATCATAGACAATGGGATGTGTTTCAGGTCACATGAACTTAGAAGCTTATGTGATACATATGGCATTACCATTTCTTATGTAGCCCCTTACCATCCACAAGCCAATGGTCAACCAGAGTCTAGCAATAAGAGTCCTTTGAATATTATAAGGAGGATGTTAGGTCAGAACAAGAAAGCTTGGGATTCAAAATTAAAATTGGCTTTGTGGGCTGACAAGATTACTATGAAAAGGGCAATTGGAAAATCCCCATTTGAATTGGTGTATGAAGCACAAGCCATGATGCCTTTGTAGAATTTGTTACTAGTCTAAAAATTTGTCCTTCAGGAAGATTTGGATATTCCTGAACCTATGGAGGAAAGAATGGAGCAACTAGTTGAACTTGATGAAATAAGGAGAGTTTCCCAAAACCAAAACATGAAGTTACAGACACAGATGAAGTATCTATTTGATAAAAAGGAAAGAGATAGGAAATTTGAAGAAAATGACTTGGTGTTGATGTGGAACGCAAGGTGTTAGGAGAAGGGCAAGCATGGAAATTTTGAAGCTTTGTGGTTGGGACCTTTTGTGGTTGTTGGAAAGAATGGTGAAGATTCATATTATCTATAGAATATGGTTGGTGAAGACCAAGAGTTGCCTATTCATGGGAAATTCTTGAAGCATTTTTTCTCTTGAGCAACACAGAGGATTAAGGGTTGCTAGTGCATGGACAGTTCTTGATGATCCTCTTAAAAATTATTTTCCATGCATAGTAGTTTATGGTTTTTTTCATCTCCATTTTGCATTCATTTCCATTGTCATTCATTCCATTTTTTCTCATTGTTCATCATTTTGTGTCTGGTCTGCTCACCCAAAGATATGGATCCTTGCAATGATCTCACAATCATTCATCCCCAGATGGAGCCACTGTTGGAACTGTAAAATTCAAAATAATTTCACATGTTTTCATACACTTGAGTTTCCAAAATATTCATCACCATATGCATAGGGTTTGTCTTCATATCATTTTTCTCACACTTCACATACATTTATCCTATAAAATCCATCGGGTCATGCATTTTTCACATTACAATTCCTATTGGCATGAGTTCATCACTGTCTCCCTGACCCATAATGCTTTTGTGCTAACATATGTTTGTTGTAGGTGTATCGGCATGAATTCTTTATTGTCATAGTGATCAGAATTCACCAATGGGAATGTATCGACATAAATACATATGGTTTTGGCAACAGAGGAAAGTTTCTATTGGCAAGAGTAATTTTACCTGGGTGAGATCTCCTTGAATGGGTTGAGTCTCACCAACTAATGCATGAGGAGGTTTATCGGTAGGAGTCAGGTTGTCGGGGTAATGTCTTATTGAGTTTAAAATGTCTAATTGACTAGCACATTAAAGCAATCACTTCAACCAAACAAGTTGTTTTCAGAGTCAAGTCTCAACAAACCCGTCCAGTCTCACCGACAAAACACAAGATGGATGAAGACATTCGGTAAGACATAATATGCTCTATGAGAGATCTCCCTAATGTCAGAATGTCATAGCAAAGCACATGAGATGAATGGATTATGTCGATGTGAGATTGATATTGTCTTGGCAATCTAAAGTGAGCTCAACATGTTTCGTTAAGACAAAGGTATAACCGATATGATGTATCCTCGATAACAATAGGTCACAGTGACACACAAGAGACAAAATGACACATCTCAGTGAGACTAAAGCATCAGAGTAATATTTCAATGAATACCTTGGGTCTCACCGATGAAGCACAAAATGAATCTGTTAGTATGAAAGAGATTATGTCCCGGTGACAAAGTGTGAACTTAAAGTAACTTTCGGTAAGACACAGGATGTTCTATGAAACCTCTTCCCAACCATGAATTGTCTCAGTGACACAGGATGGAAGGATGACTTTCAGTGAAACATGAGGTGATCTATATAGCATCTCCCCAATATCAGAAGGTTATGGCGATAGTGAATGAAACAAAAAAGGGCACATTAGTGAGAGAAATCCTTGTGTCTCAGCGAATGGAAAACACATTAAGAAAAACATATCAGTAACACATTTTGTAAGTTGTATGATATCTTCCTAAATCCATGGGTCATAGCGAAACACAAAAGGAAAAAAGGATACTTGTTGACTTCGGTATGACTACCAGAGTGTTTCAGCGAATGTTTGTTGATGATTAACAAAAATTCAAATGTTGTTGGCTGACATGTGAATTCCTAAATACAGTTACTGACCGACATGTGAGTGCTCGAATTCAACGGTTGGATGACATGGGATCTTGTAGTGATGATTTTTTCTGATGTTGGTGTATAAATACCCATTGGCGACTGTAAAATGAGAATAATGAGCTATTAGATATTCAATATACAGTAGTTAAATATAGTAGAATAAAATTCTTAGATCAAAGACTATGATTGCATGATTTCAAAATGGAGGTATTTATGAAAATCAGTTGATGTTGCTGCATTTTTCTAGTGTCAATTGTCTGTTGAATTTGTTGAAAGTATTGCTAAGTTGTCTCCATGATTGATGCTTTCTAGTTGTTTAAATTGATATAACAAGTTTATATTCAATTTATCAGTGCACATTTTTTGTATATGTGTGGTTAATTGATTGGTTCTTTCAAGCAAAGATTAAATCCTTTTTGTTGATCACAGTAATCAGAGAAATTCATCTAGATCATTAAGAAGAGCTTAGTAGTCACAGTCTTGCATGTTTATACAAGTTGTAAACAAAATATATGCCAAAAAAATTGAGTTTTTTTAGGAAATGTTGCTCATCTTGATTTCATTTGACTCCACATACCCAACAAGGCACTAGTCTCTATATTTCACCATTTGGTTTCATTCTTTTTCTTTACATTTGTTAACTGAACATATTAGGATTTAGCTTCAAGTATTGCTATACAATTTATACCAAATTTGATTTCATTTGTTCACTTCCATCTGCCATTGTGGACAAAGCATTTCAGAAGGATAATCATAAGTCAAGTCTACCCAATTGAAATAGGTACACCCGTCTGGGTTTAGCAGCACCTAAAGAGTAGAAGGTTTAATTCATTTCACCTTGTCTGTTACCCTAAAATGTATCAAGAGATTGGAAGCCTCTTGAGGCATCCTGCCTACGTTTTTGATATCTAACATGCTCTGCCCTTTCCCTTCAATGAAGTCCTCGAAAAGGGGATAGGTGGCAGCATGGTTCAACCCATAGGTTATTCCTTCCTTGCCTCATAGAAAGCATGCACTGAGAAGACATGTAGCAACAATGTTTATTATCAGCACCATATGTGGATTTCGTAAAAGTTTACACAAACAAAGGCTACATGGCATGTGGGTGGGTTCCAATGAGAAAGTGAAGGAAATAAATTATAAATAGCCCATGGTGAAGACACATAGAAGCATAGCATGAGTCAGTAGAACAACGAAGGAATCCTTTGCTATGAGGAGCACTGGGCGGACATGTGGAAGTAGTTGACATAGTATAGCAAAAATAAGCCCAATGAAAGGATAAGGGAAACATGTTGAATATATGAGGTGAGGAACAAAACTTTATAAAAAAAAAACCTAAAGGGAGCTCGAAGATTTTTACATTCACAGAGACAATACTAGGTATTTATATGCAATTATAATAATTTCCCAAAACTTAGATTCCAAAAAAAGACACTTGAATATTGAGTTTTGGATGTTAAAATGTTGCCAAAAATATATTTGAATTTGGGTCATAGCTAAAAAAGGGGGACCCATATGCCCTTAGGTGTATGGGTCTTGGCCCAAATTTCTAGGACACACTTAGTCAAGATTGAAGCCTTAATTGAATGCATTTATTCAATGCTTACAACCCTTTGGAAAATAGTAAAAAATAGTCTTTGGAATGCATAATTTAGGAAATTGGAAGCTTAATTAAGTCCAATAAATTAAGGGAGAAAAACATAATGTGAAATTGTTAAGGAATGAGATTTTCTACGCTACAAGGTGATATTTCTAATTAATCCAACACATATAATATCCATTAAATGTCATAATATCATTTATCACTATTTTTATTCATTATAATCATTTAATTAAATGACTCTTTATTATTTAATTAATATAAATAATTATCCATTTAAATAAATTAAAATAATCCACAATTATCCTCTCACATCCTCTCCATGAGTTAACTCATTCACCAATTTAGTAACTTCCTCATTGATAAATCCATTAAATAAATAAATAAATGAATAATGACCTTCTCACAAGTTAACTTATTCATTAAATTAATAATTTTTTTATCCAATTAACCACTTAATAAATTTATAAAAATTATTATTATTCTTTAATGAGTTAAAATGACAATTTTTAGCTAATAGGCTACATATAGTGTGAGATTTGAGCTTGAAACAAGTCTCATGCCTATAAAGAATTCTTCGTGTGTCAAAAAAAAGTTTCAAATGTTGGAAAACAAGTCTTAGAACATAAAAAAGAAATTTTCAGTGCTAAAAATTATTTGGATCAATATGAGTGAGTTGTAACATCTTTTTAATATATTTTTTAAATAGATAAATATGGGTGAATTGTACTAGTTTTTTTAAATAAAAATCATTATTTCTAGAAATTTTCATTACTAGACAAATATGAGACTTGTAGATTTTCTACAAACCATTATATTTTAGCAACTTTCATTGTCTAGCATGTATATAAATATGACTGATTGGAAATTGATTTTTAGAAGACTTTCCTATAAATATAGTTGAAATTAGTAAATAATATGCAAAAGAAATCTTGGAGACCACAAAATTCATCTTACATAATTTGTATTTCATTTTTGTTAATAAAGTAGACCTAGATGCTAGTACTTTTTGACCTTAAAATTTTGTATTGTATTTCTTACAAATAAGCAACATGTAATGTCAAAATTTATAAGATATGCATGTCTTTGAAAATATGTTATTTGTTAATTTCTCAAGTATAAATAATTATTAGGTATTATCAATGTTATACAAACAAAATAAACATAACCTCAATAGGAATATATTTAAGGGTGATTCATCTTTCAAACATAATTTATGATGTGAGTGGTGGAAGAATGAAGAAGAAACCCTCCAGTGTGTTGGCATTGATGTCAGCATTATTTGGTGATAGTTTTGTCTAATTTGGTAAATAGTGTTTGTGTTACCCCGATCTGATAATTTTTTCTGAAATTGCTCATGTTAAATGATCAGCCTATGTGGTTTTAGTATGTTATTTAGGACTATTAAATACATATATGAACAATTTTTTAATGGTTTTGGTTGAATGGGTTGAAAGATATAAATGACATAATTTCATAACATAGTTTTCTACTTATAACTGTGCATAATGGTATGAGTTGTTTGTTTTGAATTCCTGAAGTACTTTGATCCAATCTTTGCAACTTTGGGATATGATTTATAGGTGTCATATCTACATGTATTCCAAATGGTGCATGCTCATATGATCATATGGTTGATTGATGATAGCCAGTTTGGTCTATTTTTGTGATCAAGTCTTCTTTTGGCCAACATGAATAAGTGGTATGAAGATTAATATGTTGTGTGGATTTCAAAGAGATCCTTTTTAGGTCTATTCCAACCTAAATCATTCCTTGCACATTTTTTTTTTCAAGGTTTCAGCTAAGAAGCTATTTTGGAATTGTGTGTACATCTAATTAAGCTAATCTAATTGATGTGTATAGATGTAATAGCATATATATGAAACATTTTTGTATTGAAGATGTGACATGTGATGTGAGGAGATGTGTGATAGGGTGATATTATGTGAGCTTGTATGTATAGTTTTTGTACCATGGCAGAATTGTAGTGTGTGTTGTAAAGCTACAAACCAATGCAGGATTTTGTATTTCAAAGCTTCATTGGAATTGAATTCAGCACATGAAAGGTGTATTCTATCAGTTCACCTCCTAGAAATGAGCCACACTCTATTTTGTAAACATTTTAGAATGTGAGCCTCTCAAGGATAGTGTGTCATGGCTAAAAGCCATTGTAATATCTTATGATATATTGTGTGCTAACCCTCACTATGGTTTTTCCCATTTTGGGTTTTCCACATAAAAATATTGGTTTTCATGTGTCATGTGGTGTTATGATATTTTTTATGTCTTCATTCTTAATTGCATTTAGATATTCTTTAATTATTGGATGGTTTATAGCTAAATGGTTTAATAGAATACTAATTCACCCCCCTCTCAGTATTGTGGGTATTCAAAAATTGGTATCAGATCCTGGTTCATTGAGAAAAGTCTACTAGCTTGAGGAAGATCTTGGAGTTTGAATGCATGGCTATCAAAAGGTGTCCTATTCACCTAGAAGAAATCTCTGCAATTGAATACACTGAATATGATTGGACAATTGGCAAAGAACTTATCGCTACTCTTGAAGATCTTGATAGTGTTGGAAATAAGAAATAAATTATGAAGGATAACCTAAAATAAGCAAATGAATGCATAAAAAAATTAAGAGATAAAATCAAAAAGTTCAAGCAAAGGCATAGAGAAGTCAATGATCAATTGAAGAAAGCAAATGAGGATATTACTCTTGAAGATCTTGATAGAGTTGAAAATGAGAAATAAATTATGAAGGAGAACCTAAAAGAAGCAAATGAATGCATCAAAAAATAAAGAGCTCACAAATAAAAAAATTCAAGGAAAGGCATAAAGAATTCAATGATCAGTTGAAAAAAGAAAATGAAGATATTACTAGACTAAAAAGATTGTAAGTGGAAGAAAAGAAGAGAATTGAGGAGTATCATAAGGTTGAGATTCAAATCAAGACTAATGAATGCATCAAGCTTGAACAAGATGTGGTAACCCTAAGATCATATATGGAGAAAGCAAGAGCTCATGACTTGGACGAATTCAAAACATTTTCTACAAGGCTAGTTGAGCTGATTGTAAGATAAAAACCCTCTAAGGATAAAAGTGGTTTGGGACTTGAAGAAGGACAAAGATCAAAGGAAAATCAAACCCCTAATAAGATTGAAACTCAAAGGAAGACTGAAAAATGGTAGATAGATCAAGAATCAAAGAAGCAATACCGAAAGGACTCCTATTAGATAGCCTAATTTTCAAAGGTACTCATCTTTCAATGGAATTTTTTTCTCATGTAATAAATTTGGTCATTGGGAAACATAATGCAGAAGTAGAATAAATCAGAATGTTGAATTCTTTTTTGGATGCTGTTTTGCATGCAAGAAAACTGGACATAGAGCTACTGAGTGCAAAAGTCAATTGATTATGAGTAGATTTAATTTTGGAAGAATGTTTCAGGATTTTTATGGTTATTGCTACAAGAATGAATTTAGACATAAGGCTAACCAATGAAAATCAAGGATGAATTCAAATTAGTTTGGTCAGAAAAATGTTGTGTGTTACACCTTTAACAAACGAAGACATGTTTCAAGATTCTGCAAAGGCAATACAATAATCCTTTCAAAAACTAAATCCAATAATGGGTTTAGGGGGAGCAATTACAGAGAAAAATAACAAACCCCTGATGTATGAGGTGTAAAGTAGTGACACAAATATAGTTGATGTAAAATAACATTCCAAAGATGTTGAAAAGGATTTCGGCATAAAACATGCAAATTTGAATATTTGTGGAGCATTTTAGGGTTTACAGGGTATTCACAAGGTGTTTATCAACTTTTTGGAGATCGAATGCAATAAATGCAAAATTAGGGTAGATCAATAAGGTATCAAGTGAAAATATAAGTCATGTTAAATCACTTTTACACATTTGAAGAAGAGCAAGTTGAAGGAGAGTTGAAGGAAATTTAAAGCATCTGGAATCAAACCCTAGTTTCCATTGAAGTGTGAAAAAGTTATTTATTGTAGATGTTAAAAATTGAAAACTAATTGATTTCACAAATGAGAATCAACTTGCATTAAATATCACATCAATGAAGTATTTACAAATGAAAAAAATGCAAGAAAATAAATACTAATTACTAAGATATCAAACACATGCATTCAAAAGTAAAATCACTCCATTGTTATCCTATCTACAAGATCTTGTCTTTGCTCTCATATTTTTGTGTAGCAAAGAGCACAAGAGGCTATGTAGAATGGATTTTGATCAAATGCGATTGGAGTTATTGTTTGAAAAGTGAGGAGAAAGCAGGCTTATATAGATGTCCTCATGGGTGAATCCACATTTCGGGAAGAATGTGGGATAAATGATTATTTAAATTGTTTAATGAAATTGGTTTATGAAATGGACAAATGGTCATGCAAATGTATTTATGAAATGAATTTATGATTATGGAAATATGATTTTCTATGAATATAATTATTATGTATAAAATGTGTAATGGATGTATTTAAAATATTATGGTTTAATGATTAATGAAATGGATGATGATTATGCAAATGGTTAAATGATTTATGCAGATGGCCATATGAAATATGCAATGGATAAAAATGATTACGAGGAAATTTTTTATGCATCTATATTTTGTGCCTCTTTGAGACAATCCATCCTGTCATGTTGTTTCAAAGAAAAAGTGATTAACTGATACATGCCCCTGGGATATCCTAGTAAGGATGATGATACAAATGATTTTACTAATTGAGAGATTGATCAAACAAGTTGTGATAATATTAATCTCTTGATAGATCACGAGGAGAAAAATTGATAATTGATATTGCACAAGTGATTAAGTAAAGAAGTACATTTGATGAAAATGCATAGTTGATGGGAATAACTGAACAATTGATTTAAATGATTAGTATATCTAGGTTGATAAGCTGACTGAGATTAATTCTAGTGCAAAACAATGATTGATTAATATATTGAGTGAACAAGGAATAGTAAACTCCCATGGGAAAAGGAAAGTTGATTGATTTGATATTTGGATTAAAAGACAAGCATTAGTTATATAACCAATTAATCATTCTTTGAAATGAAATGATGAAGGAAATGGATGATGGAATAAATTATAGATGAAAAATAGATATGAAGGAAATGAAAGTGATGAAGCTTCTTGTTCTTTACAAAATGCTTTTATGGTGTAGGACCACCTAAACCCTTATTTGCAAAATTGATGATTTGAAGGTTTGATAGGTGGTCACTAGGATAGTATGGGGTGTTTTGTGAATAATTAACTTAAATAAGGTCAATAAAGATCATTTGATATGTAATTGGGGATTTGTGATTCAATTGGTGTCAAATTAGAAAAAGTTACAAAAATGTTGTCAAGCAAGAATTGCAAAAAGTGCAACTTCTAGGAATATGAAGAGTCTAGTATTTCAAAGGGAAGTTATGAATGTTGTGGCAATTGGAATTTAAATGTAATGGCTATAAAATCCTCTCTATGGCTCAAAGTTGGGGGTTGAAGATAGTTCTAAAATTCCAATATCAAATACAACACTTTTTCTACATATTTTTTTGTGTTTCCTGAACTTTTCTCTTTCTATACGAACTTGTATAGGCTTTAAATGCTCTAAAACTTTTTGTATATTATTCTAGCATGACTTAGCTTTCATTTGATATAAGTTTGAGGGTCTACCATTTAATTTTGTGAAAGTTCTCTTTAACTCTATGTTGTTGCTATGTTAACATTGTTTTAGGGGTTGAAGGTCTTCTAAAATGATGAACTGACCCATTCCACTTTTTGTAATTACTATAACTCATTGAATGGGTCCTAAATAATGTAATTTAGATGTCTTGATCACTTGGTAGGAAGTGGAGTCGATATGTATAGTTTGGGATGATGCTCTAGGGTAAAATTGAGTGAATTTCTATGTGAAATGGAGTCATTATAGGTTTTAGAAAAAATAGTGAAAGATTGGTCTATGTGATGGATTTGTGAGTTTTTGTATGGTCTAAGTAAGGTTTTGGATGCATTGCTTGTGTCATACAAGCCCAGGTGGTATGAATTTTAGTAAACCCTAGTGTTCTTGCATTAAAAATTGAGGGTTTCTTGGATCAACATCCTAGAGGACTTAAACGTATGAATTGGTTATGGAATTTGGTGTTTTATGTCACATTTAGTGACTATACAAAGAGTTTGAGTGATAATTTGATGATTAGGAAGGAACTCCTTTGTAGAATAGGGATAATTTAGTAGCCTAAAATAGGGGTAGTTTATTGATTCTCAATGTTGAGTTAAAGAAATCTATTTAGATCTTTTGGTATGTTGTTTAGGGTTCAATGGTAAGTCTTTGTGGTGTTCGATAGGCCTCTATATGACCTTGTCTAAAAGATATCTCCAAAGGTGGATGTTTAAGGGCTACAAGACCCTAGTTGTGTGTTTGTGAAAAGGGGAATGAATCGTGTTGTAAGATTTGATTCCTTGTTTAAGTTAGGTTATTTTGAGTTGGTTAGTGTGTCATCACCACCTTGCTTACATCATTTTATCATCATAGAGCTTATTATGTCACAAATTAGTATAAGTGTCTAGATAACATGAATGTCTAGATGACCTGAATACTATTTGCATTTTTATTTAGCAGTAAAGTATAAGCATCTAGGTATAAAGACCTTAGATGACCTGAATACTTATTGTATGGAAGACACTATCAGGCAAGGAATGTTCTTATCCATAGGAGACTCATGGATCCTTGATGATTTTAGATAACTATGTCTTGAGACTAGTCATCCTGTGAATAAGAAATAATCTTTAGACAACAAACAAGTGAACATGCTCCATCCTTGCCTCTCTAGTACAAGACATCCTCGAGAAGCTGAAAGACATGCCACCAAAGATAAAATCATAAAATTATCAAAGATCGACAAAAAAATAGGTATCATGCTTCATGTAAAATTGATTCTTGTCATAGTTTATATGTTCAATTGGAGTTGCAAGATAGATTGGTAGAAATGTTGTAATGTCCATTTGATTGTCAATTGTGGCATGTTTTGATTTTTTTGAAGTTCAAAGTTGTGTGGTGATCTGAAAGTGTCACTTTTTTTTTTTGAATTTTGAATTTATTTGATTTTTTTTGGATTTTTTTTTTTTGAATTTTGGAATATTTTTTGGATTTTGGAATATTTGATTTTTGAATTTTTTGGAATATTTGATTTTTGGATTTTCTGAATATTTTATTTTTTGGATTTTTTGAATATTTGATTTTTTATAGATTTTCGAAATATTTGATTTTTTTTGGATTTTCTGAATATTTGATTTTTTTAAAAAAAAATTCAAGACATTTTGTGATTTTAGGGATTTTTTTCAATTTTTAAAGATGGAGTGAAATGAAATGTGATAGATGACTAATTGAAGGAATAAGATCTTCCACATTAGAGGTAATGAAACCATGGATAAATGATGGATCAAAAGGAAAGATTCACTACAAAACATGTCACACAAGCAACATAGCTATTTTCAAAAGATGATAATGGTTGATTGATTAAGATGCTAGGAATGATTGATTCCATAAGGCATGATGATGATAAGTACTTAGGATCACTGATTCCTCTAAGTATGATAAGATTGATGATTGTTGATGATTGATGGAATGTAACACATAAGGATATGAAAGGGAATCCAAAGCATTCATTTGTAATTTTCCCCCTAATCTCATCAAGAACAAAGGAAGGAAATGGGACACGGATTTGGATAAGTTGGGAGATACAAAAAACTAGAAGGATAAGGCTAATGAATAGGATGATCAAGATCAAAATAGATAAGATATGGACACAAATTCATAAATACTTTACCCCTATTCCTCATCAAGACCAAAAAAGGGAAGAAAGGATTATTTAGATAAGATGGTGGAATATGGATAAAGTATATAGGGTAAGATGTATGACATTCAAGAAGAGCCTTAACCTTGTCAAGATCAAACTTGGAAAGGTAAAGGATGAATGTAAAGAGGATAATGGATATGAATGATGGGATGGACAAAACTTGCCCCCAAGTGTAAAGTGCAAGAGGAATATGGAAGATAGGATATGGATAGTGATAAATTAATATGGAAGATAATATATGCATGATAGGGAGATGGAGGAAGGACTCAAGCATCAAGTTTCACAACTAATATCCCTTGAATAGGTGCTCTAATAAACCATGGAAATAAGAATTAGGCTCATAAACATTGCTAGATTAATGGTATGATGGAAGAAGCTAAAGACTTATGCAAAGGTTTGTATTAAAGGAAGATAATGGGGGATGGATGTTGGAAGGCTTGTTGATGGACAGATGGAAAGGATGGCAAGATCAACATTGGAACACACCTTGAAGGGTGGTGGAGTGATGGAGGAAAAATGGAGTTAGAATATGATAGGTTTTTAGATGGAAGATTGGAGGAAGATTTTGGATTCACAAATTTGGATGCCAATTTAGATTTTGTTGCTTCTATGAGACTTTTAGGAATCCACATATATTTTGAATTTTATTTTTGTTTTGTGGGCCTTTGATATTTTCCTTTTTTTTTATGGACCTTTATGGCCTTTGAAGTTTTTCTTTTTGCTTTGTGGGCCTTTGTGGCCTTTGAATTTTTTCTTTTTGCTTTCTGGGCCTTTGTGGCTTTTGAATTTTTTTCTCTTGACTTGATGGGACTTTGTGGCCTTTTGTATTTTTCTTTTGAACTTGCATCATATTTTCTTTTATTTTTGCATGTTTCTTCAAGGAGATATGTTGATCCTTTGATATGTGTGGATTTTTATATGGAAGCTTTTGACATTTGGCACCCAAATTTCTTCCAAGAGAAATGGGATGGGTGGATGGAGACAAATGATATGGAGGTATTATGGATGGGTTAATGTAGGTAGTATTTTGAGAGGGGATCAAGGATGTGTTCCTTTCTTGTTCTTGATGAATAAGAGATGGAGGGATGTAGGGCTCTAATATAGATGGAAGGGTTGATGAACTAGAGTTTTGATGATAAGGACCAAGGATAGATGGAAAGCTTGATGGAATATGATAAGGACCTAGGATAGATGGGAGGTTTGATGAACTAGGATACTTGGGTTTATTGTGATGGAATATGGACTTACAATGGGTACCAATGTCTTGAGCATGAGGTGTATAACCAAGGCCATGATAATATGGATTTTATTGGATATAAAGGGGTTCTAGGATACGTTATTCATGAAGGACTAACCATTTTCCTGTAGTTCATACTTTAACACATTCATTTTCCAATGGCATATGTATTATTTATGAAACAAGATGCGAGTCAATTTTGGGGAGGATGTGATATGAAAGGAATAACAAGATCTTGGAGTAAACCACCTTGGATAAAAGTGAGGTAACCCATTTGATAGGTAAGGGGCTCATGGATAGCTTGAATAGCGGTGATAGACTCTTGTGGAGGGTTGTGATCATGAGGAGAATCAAGATGGATGATAGGATCCTGACATGGCGATGATGGGGTACTTTGATCATGACTTGGAAAAGGATCACGAGGTGTAGGAGATGGAGTAGCTTGATCTTTATTAGGCATGGAATCATCATGAAGTGGTATGAAAGGAATATCTTGATCCTAAGAAGGATGAACATCATAATGGAATAAAATGGTATCCTTGAATGGAGGTATATCTTGATCTTGATGAGGAAGGGAATCCTGAGATTTTTTGGAGAGCATATCTTGATCAACAGATGGTAGGACATCATTGGATATGATGGAAGAACTATCATGCTCTTAGGATGAATGGAATCATGAGATGGTATGGATTCATTAGATGAGATGGAAGGAGGATTTGGAAGGATAATTTTCTCTTGAGATGGAAGGAGATCATCATGAGGTTCTTGAGAGATGGGATCTTGGTCAAAGATTGGAAGGGATTGTGGAATTTTGGTATCATTGGATGGAGTGGAAAGAATACTTTGATCTTGATATGCAGGGGAGTCTATTCTAGCATGTTTTGGACTCAGAGATTGGCATGACTAATTGGATGTAGATGGTATGATGGGAGAGGATGGTCGAATGGATTCGTTAACTTGGGTGAAAGAATCATGAGGTTTATTTTTACTTATGGGGGATGAAGATAGATGCATTACATGGTAGGATTGCTCAATACTATTTTTGTTTGAGGACTTAGATTTGGGATTCTCATTTAAACTTTGAAAAAACTCAAAAACATTGAACTTGGATGATGTAGTTTTTGGTGGTGATAAAGGCTTATGGGATGATTGCATCACTTCATTCAAATTTTTGGATTCTAGTTGTTTTTCAAGCTCTTTCAAACGATGATAAAAATATTCAATCCTTTGGTCTATCTCATAGGTCGTGGATGAATATGGAGGATTAAGATTAAAGGTTAGTGTATATATTTGAAGGATAAGAGGGAGACATGATTGATGGAGAGGTGGTGCTTGGACTCCCTTAAGTGTCATTATTTGTTTAGTTTTAGATGAGGATTTAGTAGAAAATGATGTGGAAGATAGGGATGAAGGAATGTTTGGATTTGAACATTTTTGAAAGGGGATTATAAATGATCTTGGAAAGTTTAGAAAGGATCTAAGGAAAGTTTTGGGATGTTTTTAGGATATTGTAATATGATTAGTGAAATTTTGGGAATGTTATGGATGGTTTATGGATGATTATTATGATGGATGAAGCATGAGACCCAAAGGTTATGATAGGCGATGATGTTTGATTGAGATTGAAAATGTTTTTGACAAGAATGTAGTTCAAACACAAAATCACAATGTCTAAATTTTTTGACTTGACTTGAAAACAAGCACAACCTAGTTATTCAAAAAGGTTTGTATACTTGGTATTGCCCACTGAAATACCCCTAGATCACTGTGAAACACTTCTCTATTTTGAGAGTAGATAGCTTAGAAGTTTGGTGGCACTAGCCCCCCTTTACATGACACTCACTTCTTAGGTGCACCAACTTCGAATTCCCAAAGAGGAGTTTGCTATCTCTACTCAATGGAGTCAATAGTGAGTATCTTCGGGCATGATACTGTACTGAATGGCTAGGCTTCTAAAAACAAGAGGTGTCTAGTAAGGGCTTCTAGTTCAAGGGATACTATGATAAACTCCCTCAATAGGTCTCCCAACCCTTAGAAAAAGGGTTTTTCACATCATAAAGATACTGGGGGAGAGTTATCATTTACCAATTCCCATTGATTGCAATCTTTCCTTGCAACCACAAATTTATATAGTGGTTCAAAATGACTTGGCTTTAGCTTGTTACCGCTTGGGTTGTTCCCACCTATCAAAGTGGGGTGGTAGGCCCTCTAAGGGGTAAACATAGAAATAGATGGGTCTTGCTTCTGATCACTGAGTTTGCACAAGGTGAGAGCATACACCTACCATCTTACAAGCACGAAAAAATAGTGGTTTATTAACCCCTTAGTTACATCTATGTGAAAGAAGAAAATTGTTCCTTTTTAAGCACCAACTGAAATGTGATTTACTCTAAAATAAACAAGATTTAGTTGTTTTAGAATAAAGTCTTAGACACATGAAAACTTGCAAAACACCCATTAGTTGTTTCAATCCATATTATTCGACAAATGAGAGTTTTTTTTCAAGCTTGGACAAACAAACCTACAAAAGAAAAGATAAATTAACAAAGTTGGCCCCAAAATTAAGAAACTAAATTAAAAACAAAAATTAGCATTTATTCTAAAATCTAATTTACAAAATTTAAATCTACCTAAATGAGAAAAATCTAGCTCTAAATTCTAAATTGTAAAAGATCTAAAATCTAAATTTATCTAAGGTAAAACTAGATTAAGAAATTTAAATTAAAACTAAATTAAGAAACTCTTTAAATCTCAAATCTACACTAAATTAGAAATTTAAAAATTTAAACTAAATTAAAAATTAGAATATAAACTAAATTAGAAATTTAAAAATCTAAACTAAATTAGGAATTTAAAAGCTAACTAAATTAGAAATTTTAAAAACTAAACTAATTTAGAAATTTAAAATTCTAAACTAAATTAGAAATTTAAAAAATTTAAACTAAATTAGGAATTTAAAAGCTAACTAAATTAGAAAGTCAAAAACTAAACTAATTTAGAAATTTAAAAATCTAAACAAAAAGAGAAAACTTAAATCTAAAATCTAATTTAGAAATTTAAATCTAAACTAAATTAGAAAAATATAGAATCTAAAAATCTAAATTAAACTAAAATAAATTAAAACTCTATTAGATCTAAATGAGATTTAATTTAAACGGAATTAAATTAAACTATAAAGTTAAAATATATACTAAATCAAATGTTAATAATGCACTTCTTGCATTCAACCAACTGTTAGCTATGGCAAGCCCTCATACACATGGCTTTAATGAGAAGATAGAGTTGCATGTTCATGTCGGGTTCACCATTTTGTAGATGCTTAAAATTGAAAACTAATTGAATTCACGAATGAGAATCAACATGCATTCAACATCACATCAATGAAGTATTTACAAATGAACACAAATACAAGAAAAGAAATACTAATTACTAAGAAATCAAACACATGCATTCAAAAGTAAAATCACTTTATTGTTACCCTATCTACAAGATCTTGTCTTTTCTCCCATATTTTTGCAGCAAAAATCACAAGAGGCTATGTAGAATGGATTTTGAACAAATGAGATTGGAGTTGTTTGAAAAGTGAGGTGGAAGTAGGCTTATATAGATGTCCTCATGGGTGAATCCACATTTTGGGAAGAATGTGGGATAAATGATTATTTAAATTGTTTAATAAAATTGGTTTATGAAATGGACAAATGCTCATGCAAATGTATTTATGAAATTCATTTATGATTATAGAAATATGATTATGTATAAAATGTGTGATGGATGTATTTAAACAATTATGGATTAATGTTTAATGAAATGGATGAGTTAATTATTATGCAAATGTTAAATGATTTATGCAAATGACTATATGAAATATGCAACAGATAAAAATGATTGATATTTTAAAGCGTCTACATTTACAACTATCTATGCTTTGTGGGTTTGCATTACAAGTAATTTCCATAAGCATCTATAAAATAATTGAGGGAAAAATGGCCACACCAACCATGGTTGAGATTTTTGAGAGACCTAGACTGAAATTCAAAAGGTTTTCATGGAAGGTTTTTGACATTGACCCTGTCGGTACGTTTTCACAAATTCCAAATACTATGTTTCCCATCGAGGATACTAGAACCTACATTCATGGGAAATCAAAAGAATTTGTTCATTAAGTACTCAAGAATCAATGGCTAAAGGAGTTAATTGGAGATAATTTCTTAGTGAAGCTAGAGTATGAAAACCTTGTATAGAAGAAACTAGATGTGTGGAATTGGTTCCCCAACTCTAGTAGTGAAATGGATGCAAAGTATGTTAGAATATCCCTAAGTAGAGTACATGATAAATTTGTATAGAAAAATATGCTTGTATTAATTACCAATGAGGTGATCAAAGCTATGACTAGACTTTGTGATACCAAACCTATACCAGTACTAAAGTCTATGAAAAATGATGTGGTTATGAAGTTAATTGGTGCCACATAAGATGGGAGAGCATTGACTACCAAACCTATTACCAACCCTGTTGTGAAGTATGTGTCAATTATGATAGGTCATGGGATCTACTTCACCAACAAAGGAAATTTGATGTTTGCAACTGTAATTTATGTTGCACATGGCATGGTGGTGAATGAAAAAGACTATGATTTAAGTGAGTTACTCCAAAAATAGCTTATGGAGAACTTGAGCTAGACCAAGTCAAAGAAATATCCATTCAAGTTTGGAACACTTATAGTCCATTTTCTATTTTACTTTCTGAGAGAGCTACCTAAGAAGAAAAACATTATATGGGATACTAGCAGACCGGTATCACATCAAATCTTTAATTATTTGAGAAACATTGGGGATTTCAAGGCACAAGGTGATGCTCTGACTACATTTTTCATAGTTTTTCAGAGTAACATGCATGAGAGAGAGAGAAGTCCAAAAATTTTAATAAGAAAACATGCAAATGATATAAATTTCCTTGTATCCTCTGATCAGTGCATTATAGAGGTAGTAAAACCTAGAAATCTATGCATAGAGCCTCTAGGATATGAGATTTATGAGAAAATAGTTGAGGGTCTCATTGAAATATGGCTAAAAATCCCCAAGGATCCCCCTTAGCCCCGACATGGTACATATGAAGAGAATTCAATTAAAGTTTTTTTGGAAATTTTAGCACCTCAAAGAGTTAAAAGGGTAAATAAAATTTTGGGGAATATTTTGCACTGTGCATACACTTTCAAAGGATGATGTTGATAGGTTAAAGGGAGTTGCAAAAAAGGAGAGGGCCAAAGTATTTGAAGTGCCCTCTGGACCTAGGAGATTAGGAAGATCACCTTCCACCATTACCTCTGCATTTCCTACAACATTTGATGCAGCTGCAATAGTGAAAGAAAAGAAGGTAGAACATAGTATTTCAGTAGCAGTTAATGTATTTGCTTCCTCCAAACCCAACACTAGAGATTCTAAGAGGAAAAATTTACCCCATATTGCACCCTCTGCTACTTCTGAAAAAAGAATATAACAAAAGGCAAGTAGGAAAAGGAACATTAGTGATGTGGTACAAGAGGAAATTGATCTTTCCTTGGTAGAAGAAGCTTAGTTGAAAAGAAAGTGAAGAAGTAGTGCCTCCACCAACAATGAAGGTGCCTCACAAGAGGCTGGAACTAAAATCAAGAAGGCCAAAGGCAATGTTATGGACTAATCTAATGAAGAGGAGATAGAGGAACAAAAAAATGCTTTCACAATTTATGTGCATGAGAAGAAGGGTGAAGAAGACATGGTTATTTTTTAAGAACCAAACTTGATCTCATTCATTATCTATGAATCTGCCACAATTCAATGGTCAATAATGGTGAGGATTGTTGGACACTAGGAACACAGAGAGGGGGGGTGAATTGGTGTTCAATAATTTTGATTTGAGGATAGATCTTAAAACATCAACATCAATAATTGAACTTTATATAACATTAGTGGCACATAGTAGATGAAAACATGCAATAACATTAATGAACACCATAACACTAGATATTTTTATGTGGAAACCCTATTAGGGGAAAAACCACGATGGAGATTAATCCACAAAGTTTACTCAGTTAAAATTAAAATAACAGAGGGGAATGCACTTGAATTTAGGCGCACTGCCTAGAGGTCACTACTCAAAGAAGGAGGCTCACTACCTTACAATTATAATATAGATTACAATAAAATTTGAAATGAGAGTATAGCATCTACAAATTCTTGAATTTAGTTTCACTAAAGCGCATAATTAGACTTTGGATCTGCTGTCCAATTCAGAACTCTGCTCAACTTTGTTCTACTTTGCTTTGCTCTCCTACTAAAAACCCTTCTATAGCACAACTAAAATTCACTCAATAGATCCTCTAATATCAACTGATCTTCTATTTTCACACACATTTACCTTTCTTTTTACATCATACTTATTCAAAGTGAATTACCAATATTATATATTTGCTAACCAAAAGATTCAATATATGTTGGATTCACAACAAAATACAATATTCCTTCTTATGTCAGCCCAAATCACACATTATAATTTATGCATACCTACACAAGTAAGCTAGACATAAATTAGGGACCCACAACAAGGTTCAAAACATAAGGTATAACAAAACACTTATTCCACATACATCCATAATATACCACATCAAGCATTTTGGCCACAATGAAAAAATAGATCATGAATCATGCCATTGAACCTATTAACTCAAACTATGATTAATACATCACCACAAAACTCTTCAGTATGATAGTTTACATTCTAGGAAATATTTCTTGGAGATCCACACAATGAAATAGTGATCCGGTGAAGTGAACGAATCAATTTACCAACCAGATGTCCTGTTCTTCACTCACTCTACAAGTATGAACACTTCTGATACTACAGACCAAACTACTAACTTTGGTTGCCATCAATGACAACACAAGTAGCCAAAAATGATCTCCCATGGCCATGTGCCAACTATCTCCCCCTTTGGAATTGATGGAAACACTTGTTGAAAAATTGACTAAGTGTCAAAACCAAAAACATATCAAAGCCAAAACTACTACTCCCCCTTTGGATGTAAGGAAATTTTTCACTACATTCTCTCCCCCTTTGATATCAAAGACAAAGCTCTACAACATCCACTTACACTCCCTTTCTTATTCTTTCCCCTTAGATATTTTACCATACTTTTTCTTACTTCATTCTTTCCCCCAATGCAAAAATTGACCAAAATTTGACAGCTGCTACAAAAATTCAAAAAAATAAATTATGCTTTCCTTTCATTTCTAGAAGGAATTTCTTCTAGGAATCCACCACAATCCCAATGGCTATGATCAAGCTATTGTTCTCTAATGTTCTATTGATTATTTTAACAAGAGACTTAGGAATAGTTATTGCTTCATCCAATTTTTCTCCTAATTTAAGAATCTCAATCATTTGTTTTAATCTTCCTTTAGTTATATCTTTAAATTTCTAGAAAGCATGAATGAGAGCATTCTTAGTAGTAAGAACTTTTGCATGCTCAATTTATAAATCATGAACTTTCTTCTTCACATATCCATTCTTATTAAAAAGCATACTATAAGTTTGTCGAGTCTTAACAAGCTCACTTTCAATCTCTTCAAGCTTATTCTTGTACTTTCCTACAACATGAGGCCACTTAAGACAATAGTTAAAGAATTTATTTACCAAATCAATGCACTGTCTCATCATTCATTTTCTTCTTTAGTTTGGAAAGAGATAATCTAAACTACATTTTTAAATGAGAAATTATTTCTTCTCCCTTCCTTTCTATGGGCACAAACTCCATAGATATCTTTAGACATTCAATTAGTTCTTAAGGGAGAACATCCTACAGACTTTCCAACTCAATATTGTTATCAATAAAGTACCTTGCCAAAGTGTTTTCAATAAAATCCTACTCATAAGATGGTCCATTCAACCATATACTAGGTATCTTTTGCATACCATCCTCATCCTAAATGATTTGCATTATCATTGACTTAAACAGAGCACCTTCTTCATCATTGTTTTCAATTATTATTATTTCTGGTTCATCTGGTTTCAGTTGATCTTTGGGAATATATTCTTCAGGAACTTCATTTTCTACATCCACAACCACATTTATTTTCCCTTTTTCTTCAATCTTTTCAAACTTGGGTGTCAAAGGAATGACACCATCCATATCTCTTCCTCTCTTCTGCTTTTTCTCTCCTTTTCCGAAAGATGATCCAATCTCAGTTATTTTTTCTGAAAGAGGGACAACACTTTCCCCAAAACTCTCTAATACCTTTCTATAGAAAATTTCATACACTTGTTCACAATTTTCAAAATAATTGTAATGGTTGAAGATTTTCTTACAAATCGACATATTCTCTCCACACAACATTGTCCTTTAATGGAAAATAGTTTAGAAAGTACATCATAATACATATTTCTAGAGTACCAAACTTGAATGGGTAGTCAATATCCTTCGTTAATTGAACATTCTCCATCAGTTGATCCCTCATCAAATGACACAGATCAAACTCTTTGTTTTCAATTATCATTTTATGGGCGATATATGCAGCACCTACCGAGGTTGATCCTTCTCAATTTCTGAAGTAAATCTTGTATGATACTTTGTAATCTACATACCTTGTCAAAGGATCTTTAATTGATGAAATTATTAGGGCCCTCTAGTGTCCCTTTATTCTGATTAGCTCTTCAACCTCCACATTGAAAATCAACTTCTTCTTCAATACATCACCAATATTGCATAAGCCTGTTAAATTTTTGATTACATCCTTGGTAATTTGATATGGTTTATCCAAAGTGAGGATGTCACCATCCAATTTGTTTAGGAAAAACGAAATCACTTCTACATTGATGAAATGAGGATAATCGTTCCATATATCGAAATTCTTGTGTTTTCATCCTTCAAGCCTTCTAAAATTAGTGAGCAATAACAAATTTCTTTCATCCATAATCTTTTGGCTACTAAACTCATTTATAGTTATGATACCTTTGATTTTCTTCATGTTTCATTCTGAACAGAGTTCTACCAATTACAAAATATATGTGAAATCAATGAGCAATAGAAGTACTTGACGATTCATCACTGGAATGACTTTTCGCATAGAAAAATGCTCTCCAATTGTTCTCCTTCAATACTTGGTGTCGAAATAGATTTCAAAATTCCCTTTTATAACTTTACCAACTTTAATTTTTTCCACATTAAATGTGTTT
Source organism: Sequoia sempervirens (assembly GCA_007258455.2). Classification (NCBI taxonomy): domain Eukaryota; kingdom Viridiplantae; phylum Streptophyta; class Pinopsida; order Cupressales; family Cupressaceae; genus Sequoia; species Sequoia sempervirens. Next base: position 309,036,995 of record VDFB02000017.1, on the reverse strand, counting down.
CCCTAGAAGTTCTGGTTACACTACAAACTCAAACAACAAGTGAAGAATTCAACTGCAGACCTATACCATTTTGTCTAATTAATCACATCATTGCACATACTTCCATCAATGAATAATGCAATGACTGATGACATTCAAAAATTTGATGCCAACTATAAAATGAGGTGCCAACTATAAAATGAGGGGGGGAAGATATTTTCATGATAAACTCCCCCTAGGCCATTAACCTAGTATTAGTTACTAGAGGAGATACCGGTGGGGGCTTCCGGTACAACTTTATTTCCTTCATTTGTTTCACTTTTGTTCACCCATTTTTTCTCAATATAATCTCTTATTTCTTCCACAAATTCTTTTTCTTTTCCTTTATTGTCTTATTGTGAATTTCTTCCTTGATAGACCAAACCTCTTTTATTCATGTTTATGTTCTAACAAAATTTTGCAATGTGATCAAGATTGTTACAATTGAAACATACTAGACCTTTGTTTCTATAATAGCCATTGCATTGATTTTCAATTGACTTGCATTGATTAGCAACATGTCCAAATATTCCATAGGTATAGCATTTAATGTTACTTGCATTGACATACATATTTCTACATTCTAATACCTTGTGATAATTTTTTTTGCATTTGAAACATTGACCATAAAATGATGAAGTAATAGAGTTTATCTTTCTTCAACACCAAGAAGCCATATGTTCAAATTTTTTACAAGAAAATCAATATCCACTAAATCTTTGAGCATTAGGTTGCCTTATCGAATGTCTTCTTCCAATGTTCTTCTTTTCAAGATTCTTTTGTTTAGATCTAGAGCATTCGCCCTTCTCATATCCAAGACCTCACTTATCATTTATATCCTTTTGACCTTTGGTTATCTCTTCAAGCTTGGTAGAACTTATCCTAAACTTTTCCTTGAATTCATTTGTAGTACCAAGTTCATTCCCAAGAATGACTATCTGTCTCTCAATCTCATGTTCATAGTTTTTGGCTTGTTGTAGTTCAATCTCTAACTGAATGGTTCTACTATTAATTTTGTTGAATTCTTTAGATTTTTCTTTCAGGGACAAGGAAAGATTCTCCTCATTCTTCTTTCTTTGCTTGATCTCTTTGGTAAACTTCATTTCCACATATTCCATTTCAAGTCTCAGAGCTGCATTGTCCTTGGCTAGCTTTTCACATTCTTTTCTTATCTCTTTTAGGGTTTAATTCAAATGGATATCATCCAATCCTTTGTTTTCCTTTTACTTCACTTGATCACATAGTTCCTTCCTCTTTTCCCTTGAATCATTTATCTTGTCCTTCAATGATTGAATGAATACGTATGCAAGATTTTTCTTAAGTTCCATGACCTCTTCCCTAGATTGATCAAGATCATCCAGTGCCAACATTAGTTGTTGTTTGATCTGTTTTAGGATCTAAGATGACTACTTTAAGAATGAAAACTAATTACAACTTTAAAACTCCAAATTAAAAATATGAAATCAACTACACATAATTAATTGAACAAAATCAGAATTCAAAATGAGACGAGAAAGAGAGAGAACACAAAAAAATTGATAATGAAGTTCTTCATAAGAACGACTACGTCTCCGGGCCCCTCTCCAAAGAGTAGACCGATCCGATTGAAATCTTTAAAAAAATGGCATTACATCAGTTTGCAAGCTCTTCCCTTCAAGCACGATGAAATTCCAACATTCTCCCAACATACAGGAACAAAAAAACTATCTCTCCAAAATGCTCTAAGTCTCCAACACCTGAATAATTATGAATAATTTGGATGAACACCCTAAGCCTCTAAGCCCCCCTTTTAATACAAAAAATTTACTCAATTGGGATAATAACCAATTGATTTACAAAATCCACCTTATCTCTCCATTTTTACATAAAAATATTTAATAATCTCCCTTATTTACATATTAGGATTCTTAATAATCCTAATTAACCCCTAAAATTTATTTAATCCCTTCAATTTATTATTTTTGAGCTTTTGTTGTTACAAGGGATTTCTATTTTAATCCTTATAGGGTTTTAGAAGTATGATTATTTTATTTTTTTAGAGGGATTTGTTTGTTTTACCAAGCTCCATCCATAATTCGAAGCCATTGAATGGCTTATTGGTGCATATTGATTTTATTAGCCAGCCTGTTTGAGGTTCCAAACCTATCAACTTAATTTTTTTTCTAAAAATGCCAACCAACATATGTTAAAACAAACCCAAAATATTATATGGTTGAGCACACTGGCTATAGCACAATGGTTGTGTGAGAGTTTCACAGATGATGGTCGGGGATTGAATCCCCCTAATAAATTTTTTAACAAATAAAAAAATTTAACCCGCCAAAGGAGATGAGAGAGGCCACATGGCATGTCGAGGAGGTGCCATGTGGTGAAACCTGATTCACTGATGACACGGACATGTCTGTGTTGATTGTGCAATGACATGGCCGATGACGGGGTGTATAAATGACATGTGTCCAAATGTGATTGGCTAATACTATTGACTATGCACTGACTCTACCATGTTGATGTTAGCAAAGTCAACCCAACTTTGACTACTCATATCTCATGCAAACACACTCCATTTTTTGTGAAACAAACGTTGTCAAAAAGATTGCGACAAGATCTTTGCATTGACACTGACTTTGACCACTTTTGATGATGTCAACTTTTGGCCCTTTTTTTCTCTGACCTGGCTCCAAGGTTGACTAAGGTTTGAATGAGCGTATCTTGGGCTTCGTAGCTCTGTTTGACTTCGTTTGAGTTCTGTTGGAGTAAAAAAATTTCCCTCTTTCTGATGATGCTAATTTTGAAGATAAAAGAGAAACTTCAAATTTTTATGAAGATCCTCCAAATCAGTCCTCCCCACTAGAGAGATTTTGGACCTCTGAAAGTTGGTTACTCAAAAAGTAAGTGAGGGTAAAGTTCTCTCACTTTACCAATCTCCATCCATTTTTCCTTGCTTGGATTCATCCCCTTCAATCCCACTCTGAGGTACTCGACTGCTCCTCTTCATGAAGTCCTAGTTTTCCTATCTAGGATGAAATCATCTGGAAACTCTGACATGTACTCTAGTGAAAGATCATCAACTGATGGAACTTGAATGTCAGTCTCCTCACGTCTAATATCATCGGAGGTTCATACAACTTCAAGTTCTCAACATTTACAACTAAATAGATGTACATGTATGGAGGAAGGTTAAGGCAGAAGGCATTGGTTCTGATCTTTTCCAAGATCTCAAAGGGACCATACCAAATTGGCTTGAGCTTCCTTCCTTTTCCTTGCATTCTTTCCCTTTTGATATGTAACCAAACATGATCACCGACTTGAAAATGATGATCGGTGCGATGTTTATCATGTCAAGCTTTGTATTTGGCTTGAATCTTTTCCAACTGTGCTTCCACTACCTCATGGATGACTTGGAATTTTTGGATGAACTTCAAATCCTTCTCTAAATTATGGTGTCCATCTTCAACATCATCTTTCCCAAAAGTAAAATCCATCGAAGTCTTAGGCACATAACTGAAACAAGTCTCAAAGAGAGACCTCTTTGTAGAAGAGTGTGTTGCATGGTTGTAAGCATGCTGCACATAATGAAGACTCTTATCCCACAACTTGGGATGCTTGCTGCAGTAGCCTCCAAATAGATGCACAACTGTCTCGTTTACTACCTTTGTTTGTCCACCGTTCTGTGGACGGAAGGATGTACTCTTCTTCAGTCATGAGTCCCCACAAAGCTGACCAAAATTCCCCTAGGAATCGAGAATCTTGATCTAATACAATAGAAGTAGGTAACCCAAAATGAACCCATACAAATTGGAAGTACATTTGATTTGTCAGTTTACTAGTGACTTGCTTTTTACATGGTATTAAGATACACATCTTGTTGAACCGATTAACTACTACATAAAGATAACCATGAGCCTTCATAGACATAGGTAAACCCCCAAAAAAATCCATAGACACACTTTCCCATGGATGGATGGAACAGGTAATGGTGTGTACAACCCCAATTTTCTTTGCTTGGTTTACTAGTTGCACACATAATACAACCCTTAATGTATTTGGTGACAGTTTCCTAAATTTTAGGCTAGTAACAATATTTTTGCAATTGAGTAACTATTTTACTTATACCAAAATGTCCTACAATCAAAGAGGTATGAGCTTCATGGATTACATGTGCTTGTTCATCTTTCAGAATACATGACTTTCCCAAATAATAATAAAGTTTATCCTACACATAGTAATCTTTCTCTTCTATCTGTTTTCCTGCAATTAAAGCTAAATAAATATCCTTAAATTTTTCATCATTAGCATATTGTTCCTAAAAGCTTTCATGCACCATGGAACTACCTTTAAGGATAACTATTGAGTTCATAACAGGAGACCTTGAAAGCACATCTACTACTTTGTTATGGGTACCTTTCTTGTACTTAATTACTAAGTGAAACTGTTGCAGAAATACCATCCATCTGAAATTCCTATTTTGTTGCAGTTTAGATTGTGAGTGCAAGTATTGTAGTGGCTGGTGATTAGTGTGGATTACAGTTTCTTTCCCCATTATGTAATGTTTCCATTTTTTAACACTTTGAACTAATGCATAAAGTTCCTTATCATAAGTAGGATAGTTAATAATTGCACCTAAAAAAGTCTCAAAGTGATAGTAGATTTTTTAACCTCCTTGCATAAGAACAACTCCCATGGAAAACCCACTTGCATCAGTCAATCTCAAATGGCTGATGTATATTTGATAAAGCCAAAACTAGTGCAATGCTTAACTTTTCCTTCAAAGTGTTGAAGGTCTTCTGCTATGGACCTCCCCACAAAAAAAATATCTTTGTACTGGTCAATGTGTGCAATGGTGATCCAATGTAGGAGAAGTTTGCAATGAACTTTCTCCATTACTAGACTGCACCTAAGAAACTTCTGACTTTTGTTACAGTACTTGGATTAGGCTAGTTTACAATAGCTTTGACCTTCATAGGGTCTACTTTCAATTGACCATTCCCTATGACATAGCCTAAGTACACTAGAGATGTCTTTGCAAATTCACACTTAGACATCTTTACATAGAGTTTTTTTTTTCTTAAAACATCAAAAAATTTCTTTACATGACTTACACGATCATCCTAAGACTTGCTAAATATAAGAATATCATCTAGATAGACAATGACAATCATCAATGAAAGGATGAAAGACATCATTCATGACCCTCATGAATGTGGCAGGTGCATTACAAAGCCCGAAGGGTTTAACCAACCATTCATAAAGTCCCTGTTTTGTCTTGAAAGAAGTTTACCAAATTTCATCTTCTACAATTCTAATCTGATGATAGCCACTTCACACATCTAATTTTGTGAAATAAATTGCATGTTTTAACTAATCAAGTAAATCATCAATTCTTGAAAGAGGGTACCTATTTTTTATTGTTATCTTGTTTAGGGCACGATAGTCAATGCACATTCTCCAAGATCCATCTTTCTTTGAAACCAATACAATTGGAGAACCACAAGGATATGTATTAGGACAGATGACTCCTTTTTCCACTAACTCCTGAACCTATTTCTTGATTTCTTCATTCTGCATAATGGACAAATGGTACAAGCTGATGTTACACAATGGTACATCCTGTTGCAACTGGATTTCATGTTGTATTTCCCTCTTGGGTGGCAAACCCTTTGGTTCCTGAAAGAAGTCATTGTAAACGGAAACCAATTTGACCATTTCAACCTTATGTTTTGAGTCACAACCCTTAAATTCCTCATATTTATCTTCTTATTTGGCTTTTACAAGCATTAACACAAAGTTCTTATTGGAGTTGACTAATCTTTTCATTTGACCAACATTAACTAGTGTGAGATTAGTCTTGACCTTGTGTGCATGTACAATATATTCTACCCCATCTTTAAAAAGATGATACTTGTTCCCCCCTATAAAAGATTTCCTTTCTATCATACAAATAAGGACTCCCTAGTACAAGCCCACAAATATCTAGAGCTACAACATCTACTTCTACTTCATCAATGAAATTAGCAGTGATGGAAAAAAAAAATTGCATTTTTTTGTCACCTGCAACTGTGCATCATTACATACCCATCCAAGTGGATAGGGCTTAGGATGAGGAGTAGTAGTTAGATTCAATTTCTTAACAACCTCTTCAAAAATCAAGTTGACTTGAGAGCCCAAATCAAATAGTGTATCAATCTTTATGTGTTTAGTTACCACATGAATGTGAAAGAGTTCATTTCATTGTTTATCAACTTTAGGAGTGGATACTTTACTTGCATTACTTGTACTTTCATTAGAAATACTTGCATCAAAATAGAGAATTATACCTTTCCCTTTACCTTGGATCCTGGTAGCTACGATCTTTGTCTCATCTCCAGAATCAGATCCAAGATCCTATTGAACAATAGCAACAGTACAGTCTTTTGTTTTCCTTTATTGCCTCTAAATCTTTTCAGCCTTTCCTCTGAATACAATTTCCAGCACCTTGATTCATCATGCCCCTCTCTCTTACAGTGTGAGCATGTGGGTTTTGCGCCCTATTTCTTCACCGTAACTGTCTTCTTTCCTTTACCTTTATCTTTTTCTTTTTCTTTATCTTTACCCTTATACTTTTCCTTAGACTTAGATGGTTTTTTATCAAACTTATCAATGAATGAACCCTTACCTCTAGACTATAAGTGGGTAGCTTGGACACAAACTTCGTCAAGGTTATTGGGATTCAAAACCAAAATTGAATGTCTAAGGTAGGGATGAAGACCTCCTATGTACTTCAACAAAGTATCCTGGGTGTACAAAGGAATATCTAATGCAATAGCCCTTTTACAAAATTCATGAGTGTAATCTTGAATAGACTGACCTTTCCCTTGCCTAAACATATGTCAGTTCATCATTAACTGTTGCATGTAGCCTAAGGGATAGAATTGCTTTTTAAGAGAATTTACAAATTTTGTCTAGGACAAGTTGACTTTACCATGTTGGGAGAGTTCTGCCCTAGTCCTACTCTTGTACCAAGTTAGAGTTGTACCTCCTAACCGAAGAGTAGCAAGTTGGATCCTATCAACATCATCTACAAGGTTTTGGACTCTGCAATAGACTTCAACTTGCTAAATCTAGTCATCTAGTTTTTCAACATTTAATTCACCACAATACTTTGGTAAGTCAAATTTTACATCCAACTTAATTTTGGGCTTATGGGCACCCTTAAAAGGATTAAAAGGCATAAAATGAGTAGAATAAGGAGAAGAAGGAGAAGACAGAGAAGAGGGAGAAGAAGGAGAAGGAAGAGGTGTCTTCAGAGGCTTAGGATCATCTCTTGATTTCTTTCCTTTGCCTGTATGAGCTTCATGTCTCTGCATCATTTCTTTCCTCTCCTAGAATAAGAATTCAACCATGGCCTTCATCTTGAGAAAATCCATCTAAAATTCATTCTCACCAAGTTCTGAATTTTTTCCATTGTTTGGATCTGCCATTTGTGTTCGTGAATGAGCTCTTCATTTTCCAATCTCTAGATTATACTCTTCAAGTTTTCCTTTGCCTTGTTGAAGTTGGGAGTGTGTAAGAATTTGAATCTACAATACTAGTCCAAACACAACTCTGATATCAATTTGATTTGTTTTAGGATCTAAGATGATTTCTTTAAGAATGCAAACTAATTACAGCTTCAAAACTCCAAGTTACAAATATGAAATCAACTGCACATAATTAACTGAACAAAATAAGAATTCAAAATGACACAAGAAAGAGAGAGAACACAAACAAATTGATAACAGAGTTCGTTGTAAGAATGACTGTCTTTGAGCTCCTCTCCAAGGAGTAGACTGATCTAATTGAAATCTTTAAAAATTCGACATTACATCAGTTGTTAATAATCTCCCTTATTTACATATTAGGATTATTAGTAATCCTAATTAAACCTTATAATTTATTTAAGCCCTTCAATTTATTCTTTTCGGGCTTTCATTGTTACAAGGGATTTCTATTTTAATCCTTATAGGGTTTTACAAGTTTGATTTTTTTATTTTTTTAGAGGGATTTGTTTGTTTTAGGGGTATTCAGTTTTGAAGCTTTAACAGAACCAAATGAGCTCCATCCATAATTTTAATCCATCAAATGGCTTATTGGTGCATATTCATTTTATTAGCCAACCAGTTCAAGGTTTAAAATCCGTCGACTTACTTATTTTTCTAACAAATCCAACCGACATATGTTAAAACAAACCTAAAATATTATATGGTTAAGCACGCTGGTTATAGCACAATGGTCGCGTGGGAGTTTTGCAGTTGAGGGGTCAGGGGATCAAATCCCCCTACTAAATTTTTTAACAAATAACAACTTCTGACCCACCGAAGGAGATGAGAGAGGCCACATGGCATGCCAAGGAAGTGCCACATGGTGAAACCCGATTCACTGATGACGCCAACATGTTTGTGCTAACTATGTGATGACATGGGCGATGATGAGGTGTACGGATGACACATGTCCAAATGTGATTGGTCAATACTATTGACTATGTGCTGATTGTACAATGCCAATGTTAGCAAAGTCAACCCAACTTTGACTACTCATATCTCGTGCAAACAGACTCCCCTTTTTGTGAAATGAATGTTGTTGGAAAGCTTGTGATGAGATATTTGCATTGACACTGAATTTGACCATGTTTGACAATGTCAATTTTTGGCCCTTTTTTTCTTTGACTTGGCTCCAAGGTTGACCAAGGTTTGATTGAGCATATCTTGGGCTCCGTAGCTTTGTTTGACTTCGTTCGAGTTGCATTGCAGTCAGAATTTCACCCTCTTTTTGATGATGTTGATTTTAAAGATAAAAGAGAAACTTTAATTTTTTATGAAGATCCTCCAGATCATTGTTGAAGACCACCATCATCCATTATAGTTCAAGATTCACCTCAATTTATTAAGCTTTAGAAGAGGAACCTACTCTAATACCAATTTTTGGACACTACAAACACTAAGAGGGGGGGCAAATCAATGTTCAATAATTTTGATTTGAAAATAGATCTAACACCATCAACAACAATAATTGAACTTTGTATAACATTAGCAACACATAGCAGATGAAAACATGCAGTCACATTAATGAACACCATAACACCAGATATTTTTATGTGGAAACCCTGTTAGGGGAAAAACCATGATGGAGATTAATCCACAAAGTTTACTCGGTTAAAAGTAAAATAATAGAGGGGAATGCACTTGCATTCAAGTGCACTGCCTAGAGCTCACTACTCAAAGAAGGAGGCTCACTACCTTACAATTATGATATAGATTACAACAAAATTTGAACTAAGAGTATAACATCTACAAATGCTTGAATTTAGTTCCACTAAATCGCACAATCATACTTTGGACCAACTATCCAATTCACACCTCTCCTCGACTATGTTCTACTTTGCTTTGATCTCTTACTAAAAACCATTTTGTAGCATAACTAGAATTCACTCAATAGATCCTCTAATAACAACTGATATGCTATTTTCACACACACTTACCTTTCTTTTTACATCATACTTATTCAAAGTGAATTATCTATCTTCCTTCTATATCTGCTAACCCAAAGATTCAATATATGTTGGCTTCACAACAAAATGCAATATTCCTTCTTATGTCAACCCAAATCACACATTATAATTTATGCATACCTACACAAGTCAGCTAGACTTGAAGTAGGGACCCACACCAAGGTTCAAAACATAAGATATAGCAAAAAACTTACTCCACATACATCCACAATATACCACATCAAGGATGTTGGCCACAATTAAAAAATAGATCATGAATCATGCCATCGAACCTCTTAACTTGAACTATGATTAATACATCACCACAAAACTCTTCAGTAGGATAGCGTACATGCTAGGAAAGATTTCTTGGAGATCCACACAATGAAATAGTGATTCGGTGAAGTGATCAGATCAATTTACCAACTAGATGCCTTGTTCTTCACTCACTCTGCCGGTATGAAAACTACTGATACCGTGGACCAAACTGTTGACTCTGGTTGCCATCAATGACAACACAAGTAGCCAAAAATGATCTCGTAAGGCTATATACCAACAAGGATTGGCCAACAAATAAGTAAAATTTTGTTAGGATTCTACCTCTACACTTCATGTTCTATGAGACCTAGGAGGGTAATCTTGAAAATGTTTAAATGATATTCTTCTCTCATTTTATTGTGTACATTGTGACAAACAGATGCATTCCTATTAGATGAAAATAGACATAGTTCTTCAAGGATTTGACTGATCCTTTAACAAATTATTATCTAGAAGCCAAGAATGGGTAGACCTCATATACCACTTTACTACAATGAATGGTGTGTAAGTTATTTTTCATTTAGATTTGTGTCTTTTTTAGGTATAGGTCTACTCATTTTTATCTAGGATGAACAAACTAATAGACTAGGGTTTTATCCATGGGTAACAGAGTCCTATTTGTAACAAATTGTGATACATTTGCATTTAAACTCAACATTTGTAGGCTATTGATATATTTCTTTGCAATAAACAACTCATTATATCTAGAAACATAAACTACTTAGTAATCCTTGGATTCCATCTCACAAACCTATGATTTCATTAAAGCATTTAATCAATTCTTTGAACTAAAGAAAAAATAAAACCATAGATTCAACCAAAATGGTTGAAGAAAAATAAAAGATCCGTGATCATTCTATTCATAATTTGTAAGACAAAATACATAGGAAAGGATTTATTCCAGAATTTACAATTCTCATTCATATGTTGTTGCTACTATAAAACCATTAATCCTATTACTACAAACTAGAATGCATACCTTAGGCTCAATACTGTTATATTCATCTATGCTTGATTTATAAAATTTGCTATCATATGAATACCAACTTTCTCCAACCAAAGACCTCTCCAAAAGAAAAAAGTCCTTCATAATTGGTCCTAAATTCGCATTTATAGAAATGTGGGAGCAACAAGCTTCACACCAAATTACCATTTTAGTAACATTTTCCTTTGAAATTCATCACTTCATTTCAAAACTTCCCCAAGTAGTTATATTTTTACTTTACAAAAAGGGGGGAGGCACACAAGACAAAAAACCCTTTTCTATTAGTCAAAGAGGACATCACCCACCTTCCAAAAGGCATCTTTCATCATTGTAGCAACATCAAAACCTCTCACCCATCTCAACCTTGAAGATTTTCCATGCTATCATCAAAAATAAAAACTCCAAACTAAGACTCTATTTCTGCAATGGCCCATCATCTTTCGAATCAAAATATGCATGTCTCCATGAATTTGTTGAAACTAAAGAATTTTTCTCACCATCATTTGAGTCTTCTAGAATACAAGTATAATAAGATACTGGGTGTATTATTGATCATCTTTTTTCTCATCTTCCATGGAAACATCATGTTCCTCCATATAAGAATCATAAGCCTTGTGGTCCTTATCCATCTTCCTTTTCTCCTTAGGCTGGGTCAATTTCTCTAATTTAGCTTCTTGCATCCTTACACTCTATTTTTTCAAGAACACACCACTAGGCCCACCCTAGTTGCAAACAACAATCCTACTTCTCAAGTTGTAAGTCTTCTTATCTTCACCCCCCACAAATATTGCAAAAGATCTCTTCATTTCCTCTGGCTTCATAGAATTCTTAGACATGTATGACATAATCACTGGTATTTCATCCTAGGTTTTAGACCTCTTGACCTCCTCTGCTTTGGTTTCCTTTTAGGTTTGGCAGAGAACCCACTAGGCTCACTCATCTTCACAATATGATGGACTAAGATTTTCAAATTTTCACTTACAAAAGAATCTCATTGGTTTGTTCCTTTAAAGATAAGCATGCAAAACATAAACTCTTCCCATACCACACACAATTCCCACCAAACCAAATTGAAAATTCACACAACCAAACCCTTTGCAAACCCTAAGTATTCAAAGCTCACCTAATTCTCAAAAATTCACTAAACCAACTAGACTATGCACAATTGACACAAAAGAAAATGGATACCTGCTTACTTGGGGAAAATGTCTTCAATACCTCTGAAGCAACTCACTTGAGCTCCTCACGCCTTCTCCCCTGGTTATAGACTAATCCTTAAGGTCTCAGATATTGCAATTGTGTAAGAAAATGGATGACAACCCCTCTTTATGGTAAATTTGTGGAGCATGTCCACGATTAATGTTTGAAGGAAAGCTCACACAAGTGAACTAACAATTATCCATTCAAGTTTGAATCCTAGCAATTGATCCTCCAAATTCAAATTTTCATCTAAGGCTCTCATTCACCCTCATGCCTATTTTTGTTTTTAGCGATGCCCATTGGGTGCTACCACATAACCCTTTAACACACCTTAGTCACCTTTTATTTGGTATCCACCACATATCACTACTTTGGTTTGTACTTGTAGACATCCAAATTTGGACATTTGATTTATCCAAATTTATCACTTTTTATCTAAACATCCTCTTATCCGAGTTAATTAAGTAATATTACTATTATTTAATTAATATCTTTAATTCTGCCAAATCCCTAAGGTATTTAATTAATAATTAAATACCTTACCCTCCTTAGTCCTCTTTTCATCAAATAAATTAAATAAATATTACATTTATTTAATATCTCACATGTCATTTTCATCTAATCCTAATCCATTTCCTAATCTCTTCATTAAGGATGTGCACATGCCTAATCCTTGATTAGGATGTGTCACATCCTCCAACTTTTGCAAGTTGGCTTTTAATCCTAATTAACCCCTAATTCTTCTAATTACTGATTAGTCAAACCTAATTAGTACCTTGGTCAACTCTTCCCCCTCAAGGAATTTTTAATTCCTTTTTATTTATCCTAGATTCCCCTCCTTTATATGTGAATTTTTAATTCACATTCCATCCTTCCAAGGCTTCTAGAACCTTGGACTTGTCACAATCTCCACATGTGACTAGGTCCCACCTTTTTAGAGCCCACCTTTTATCCTCTAGATCCTCCTAGGAATGTGAATTTTTAATTCACACTTATTTCCCCAACCACCTTTCTTTTTCCCATGTAGATTTTTGAGGAATTCCAAAATTCCTCAAATGTCCCTTTCACTGCCACTTGGGGACAAGAAATCCCTTTATGAAGAAATCTTCTCACTCCCCAAGGTGCTTGTCCTTCCTCCACCTCATGTACCTTTTTGACACCTCACTTACAACTCATCTTCTCTTGGCCACTTCACCACCCACATGTCAAAATGTGAGGGCTTGTGGGTTCTCAACTCACCATAGCCCTTCATCTTGGCCTTGTCAGATGCATCTTAACCGTTCAATTCTCTAGAGAATTCAAATTCTCCTATAAATACCCCCTCCTCAAGGGAATTTTCAACACTTAGCCATTTAATAACTACATGCTGCCAATTTGCATTCTCAATCCTTTGCCATCATCTAGCCATCTCTTTTAATCATTTTGCACATTTAATCTTACATTTAGTCACTCAAGAAATCATCTAAGGAGCACACAAAATCATCCCAAGTAAAGGCCAATCAAGGAGACATCAACAACAAGGAAGGTGAATCGTTTGTATTTCGTTTTGTCCATTTTCCTTCTTGTTTTATCATTCCTTTGGCTAATCTTGAAGTGTCCTTAGTCTTTTATCACTTGCATTTTCAAGTTATTTTGCACGTTAGAGTTGGATGTACTACTCACGACTCGCAATCAAAAAATGTTGGTACAACCTCTAGATGTCCTCAACAAGCCTCTTCCAAAAGAAATATCAGCTCTTCCCATCGCCCCACTAGATCATATGTGGCCATCCCTCCTCCTCTATCGTATCACCTCAAAACAACCGTCCATCTTCCTCCTTCATCTGCTCCATCCATTTTGGGTCCTTACATCCCTCCATCTACCATCTCCAATCCTTCATCTACCATGCCCTTATTTCCTCCAAGTCCTATGTCTATTTTGGGCCCCTATATCCCAAAATCACCTCCTCCATCTCGTCCTATCCATCCTTTCATCCATTCATCACCTATCCATCTCATCCATCATAAACATCCTAATCAGGATCAACAAAGGCACATACCTACACATTCTCCATCTACACGTAATCCTCGTAATCCTACCTCCATCACTCCACATCATCCATCTTCTCACACCCATCCTATTGCTACTAAAAGCACTTTGGTTTTTAAAGAAAAAATGCATAAATCCAAACATCCACATGAATCTAAGGCCCCTCACGTCCCCTCTCAAATACATGTTAAAGTAAATCAAAATCAAATCCAAAATCCAAATCAAATTTGTAGGCTGCAAAGACCCACCAAAGCAAAGATCAAAACCATGTGGATCCCAAAGAAAAAAGATGCAATGCCATCACATGAAAAATCAGTAAGAACATCCAAAGTCGTTAATCCAAAAGTTAATCATACAACCCTTTCATCTCCTAAGTCTGTTTTGGGTCCCTATGTCTCGAAATTCACCATTCCATCTCCTCCATTATCCCCACATTCTCCATCCCTTAATCCTCTTATCTTTTCACATCCACCACCACATGTGCTAATGTTGGTCCTAAACGCATCTCCCCATCACATATTCACCCCATCATTCCATCCATACCCTTCGTAGCATCCCATCCATTATCCCATGTATCTCCCCTCTCAAATCCCCCTAATTCATCCTCTTGCATAATCCATTTATCCTCATAAAGTTGTACCAACATCCAATATTCGGTTGGAACATGGGCTCTTACTACTTCGTATAGAAATTGATGCTTGAGTCCTTCATCCATATCTTTATCATATATCTTCTAAATTCCCTTATCCACATCCCTATCCTTATCCATTTTCATCCCCCTACTATCCAAAAAAAAAAAGGTCCAAAAATCCATAAAAATTCAAAAAATCAAAAAAAAGTAAAGAGAAATAATCCATCCAATGGTGAAAACTTGGAAAACAAGCGCCTTGGATAAGTACCATGATAAAAACCTCGTAAACAGGCATCATGCATAAATCCCCATCTGCACTTGGGGGCAACTTATTGATATGCATTCCTTCCATCCGCTATGCTTCTAACTATGCACCCGTCTTCCTATTATCTGTCCTCTTCATAAATCCCTCCATCCCACCTATCTTCCGCATCCTACCATCATATCCCATTTATCTCTCATTCCCTCCATCCTTCTTGTGATCTTGATCAAAATAGGGGCACCTATCTATGCATGCTTTGGACACCTATTGGTATACATTCCCTTCATCCATGCTCTATCATATTCCTTAGTCATCCATCCTATCCTCATCTAGTTATCTCCTTTATCTTTCCATCCACTTGTCTTCTATCTCTCATGCCTCCTCATATATGGCACATCTAGAGTAGGGGCATCTGCTTCCTTTGTGACATAGTCCTTGGAAACATCATCTATCATAGCATCCCTTCCATCTCCCCATCCTTATCTTTGTATCCATCTATCCTAGCATCCCTTTCATCTCCCAATCCTTCTGTCCCTATCCATCTATCACAACATCCCTTCCATCTCCCCATCCTTATCTTCGTATCCATATATCCTAGCATCCCTTTCATCTGTCAATCCTTCTGTCACTATCCATCTATCACAGCATCCCTTCCATCTCCCCATCCTTATCTTCGTATCCATCTATCTTAGCATCCCTTGCATCTCCCAATCCTTATATTCCCATCCATCCAAACAACCCCTTCCATCCCCCATCCTTATATCTCTATCCATTCTTTCATCTTTATCCTCATCCCATCTCACAATCCCTTGTCATTGGTATCTAGCTATGGGCCTCCCCCTATGCAACCCAATGCCATTTATCTCATCGTCATCACCCCTGCTTCTTTTGCACATCTTTCCAATCCCCTATCACTTTTCATCACTCATCTATCTATCATATCATCCTCCCAAGTTTTATTCCTTCTAACACATTTGCTGCAATTAGGGATATATTTAGAAGGTTTTTCTAACACTTTTCTTACAATAGGAGGGGCACAACTTTCCTTTTTTCTTAAAAATCTGACAAAGTTTACTGTAGAAAGGCGGCAGTGCCCTCTTGGCCACTATAGAAAGGTGGCAGTGCCCTACATCTGAAAGTTTTATTCCTTCTAACACGTTTACTGCAATTAGGGATATATTTAGAAGGTTTTCTAACACTTTTCTTGCAATGGGAGGGGCACAACTTTCCTTTTTTTCTTAAAAATTTGACAAAGTTTACCATAGAAAGGCGGCAGCGCCCTCTTGTGCACTGCAGAAAGGTGGCAGCGCCCCAAAACAACATAGTTTTGAGGGTAAAACAGTCATTTTGGCTTCGTTTTGGCTCTCATTTTTTGTTATTGTCAAGTAATAACCCTCTAACATTGTTTTGGCAAGGATATTGGTATTTTTTGCTAACGTTTTGCAGTGTATTAGGGCGTAATTGATCAAGAGCAAAGAAAAAGACAGCTAACATTTGTTTGCAGGGCCATCTATTTGATTAGATCTGCAAAAAATTATCCTTGTTTTGGAACATAGTCTAATTAGGGGGAATAAACTTCATTGCTTGCTGTGATTGTTTGTTCTTGTATTACCCAAGGGGGCATTAATTTTTTTTCGCTTTCTCTTTGCACTTCGTGTGAGCCTGAGGAATAGTTGGAAATGGTTAGTGTCTTTTTTTTAGTGGGACCTGCTTGGGGATTTCATCACCCCAAGGGACGATTCCAACCACGCGTACCGGCGGGGTATATAAAGGGGGGAGAACGAAAGTTGTACCCCAATCCAGTCACGTCGTAATTGGCAAAGTGTCGAAGCTAGGGTGATACCTAGATAGACATGAAGAGTTGGTCTGAGCCTTTCAGTATCTCACTGGGGTTCTCGACTCACGCTTGTGATGGACTGGTGTTCACGGTTGTGTCTCACATCCTGAGAGTATATCGAGGACTCCCTAGAAGCCTTGTGCATCCTAGATTAAGACCTTGCCTGGCCATACCCTTAATATTAATCATAGGATTGTGCTTGCTTGAAGTGTTTCTTGTGAAAAATCTATGAAATCTTTGATACTTTGGCCTTACTTTATCATTTTGCATCCTTGCCATAGCCTTTACCATCAAAACCAAGCTCCATCTTGCCGCAGAAAGGCGGCAGCGCCCCTAATTTTGCCGCAAAAAGGCGGCAGCGCCCCTAATTTTACCGCAGAAAGGTGGCAGCGCCCTTGATTTTTGCTGCAGAGGGGCAGATTTTCCCTCCTGAGCACCCGAAATCGTCCCATTTGGATTTGTTTAGCCTCTAAACTATCATTTAATCGTTCCCAACCATTACCTCCTCATCCTAAGCCTCTGTTTCGTCACTTTAAGTCTCTCAAAACCTCTATTTGATCCGTTTAAACCTCCATCTTATTATTCCAAATCTTTGTTTAACCATTCTAAATCTCCACTCATTCTCCACAATCATCTTCAATCCGCCCGTTCATTATAATTTCCTCATATTCCATTCAAAATTCCATACCCTCACCTAGTGAATGTCATAATTTTTACCATTTACATCACCAAACACCACTCATAATCAGCGCAGAGAGGCAGCAGCGCCCCTAATTTTACCGCAGAAAGGCAGCAGCGCCCTCTATTTTTTCGCAGAAAGCTGGTAGCACCCCTGATTTTGCTGGCAGTGCCCCTAATTTTGCTGTCAATGCCCCAGAAAGTTGGCAGCGCCCCTGATTTTGCTATCAACGCCCTAGAAAGTTGGCAACGCCCCTGATTTTGTTGGTAGCGACCCTGATTTTGCTGTCAATGCCCCTAAAAACTGTCTACGCCCCTGATTTTGTTGTCAATGCCCCTAAAAGCTGTCTACACCCCTAATTTTGCTGTCTATGCCCCTAATTTACTACAGAAAGCTGTCAACGCCCCTGATTTTGCTGTCTACACCCCTGATTTGCTGCAGAAAGCTGACTACGCCCCTTTAACTTCCTAGGGCCATCATTTACGAACCGTACGTCGAATCAACTTCGTTCAAAAACCAAAGTTTCTTAGTTTTTCAAGCTCTATCCAGTGGTACCTTCCATTTTCACCTATCAAGAATTTGATCATCCCAGGGTGGCCACGCCCCGCATCACGGGGTGGAC
Organism: Sequoia sempervirens; assembly: GCA_007258455.2. NCBI lineage: Eukaryota > Viridiplantae > Streptophyta > Pinopsida > Cupressales > Cupressaceae > Sequoia > Sequoia sempervirens. Next base: position 309,018,913 of record VDFB02000017.1, on the reverse strand, counting down.
ACGCCCCTAACTTCCCGGGGCTGCCATTTACAAACCGTACACCAAATCGACTTCGTTCAAAAACTAAAGTTGCTTAGTTTTTCAAAGCTCTATCTAGTGGTACCTTCCATTTCCACCTATCAATAATTTGACCATCCCAGGGCGGCCACGCCCCGCATCACGAGGTGGACACGCCCCTAACTTCTCAGGGCTGCCATTTACAAACCGTACATCGAATCAACTTATTTCAAAAACCAAAGTTGCTTAGTTTTTCAAGGTCTATCCAGTGGTACCTTTCATTTCTATCTATCAAGAATTTGACCATCCCAGGGCAGCCATGCCCTACATCACAGGGTGGACACGCCCCTAACTTCCCGGGGCTGCCATTTACAAACCGTACATCGAATCAACTTCGCTCAAAAACCAAAGTTGCTTAGTTTTTTAAGATCTATTCAGTGGTACCTTATTTTTCATTTTATCAAGAATTTGACCATCCCAGGGTGGCCACGCCCCACATCGCGGGGTGGACATGCCCCTAACTTTCCGGGACTGCCATTTACAAACCGTACATCAAATCAACTTCATTCAAAAACTAAAATTGCTCAATTTTTTGAGCTCTATCTTATGGTACCTTTTGTTTCTTTCTATCTAATCAAACCAATCCATTCCTCTAATCAGATACATACAATCATCTTCATCTAATCATAATTATCTAATCAACATCATCTAATCATTTGATCCTATCCAATCAAATTGATCTAGTACTTTAATCAAATTTATCAAATCATCTACCTGATCCAATCATCCATTTACCGAATCCCATCAGAATCAAAATCAATCCCATCGCATCATCCAATCATCCTAATCTAAGCTTTTGTCTAATCCTGATCTGAGCTTGACCAAAATCTTTATTTGAGCGTTAATCTGTTCCCATCCAAAATCTTTTATCCATCCTCTTTATCCTTTCACTATCATGAGTCCTCATCCTCCATCAATAGTAGTCAAGGGAAACCCTAATTATGTGGACAACGATAACGAAAGTCTTGTCGATCAAGAAGAATATGGCATAGATCCCCTTGATGCTATCGTCGCTAGTAAGCTTTCTCCACCCACTTTCCACAATCCAATCACCCCTTCCAATTATCCCGTTTTGTCTTCATCCATGCCTAATCATGCTCCTTATGCCACCTTTGACAATGGATATCCAGTATCTTCTTCATCCCCATATTTGTCATGTCCTTCATCTACACCATCCTCTTATACAACATCTACATCCTCTTATCCTAATTTTCCATCCCAATACTCCTATTACAATTCCCCATCCATGTCCCCCTATCATAATCCTCTTTCCCAATCTTCCCATACTAATCCTACATCTGCACCATTTTACCTTAATCCCACATCCATGTCTCCTCATCCTAATCCACCATGCCAATACCCTTATTATAATCCATCCCCCACATCCTTTTGTCCCACTACACCACTTATATCCTCTTGTCCTAATCCACAATCCATGTCCCCCTATCTTAATTCACCACTCCAATATCCTTACCTTAACCCTCCATCCAATCCTAGTCCTCCATCCAATCCCATTCATCCATCTACTCCTAGTCCTCCATCCAATCCTAATCCCCCATCTACCATGGTCCTACATTCAATCCCATTCCTCCATCTAACCCTAGTCAACCAATCCATAATCCCTCATCCATTTCTACCACCCTAGCCAAGCCAACCATATGCAAGTCTCTCATTTCAGAAGTTCTCCAAGGACTCATTACAAAGAAGCCATCCCCAACTCCACATCTTGAAGTCATGGAACCATGCCATCTAGATCCATCATCCACGATCACTAGTGATGAGACCCTTCCCCATACCACACCTATTATTGATGTTACCACCCCTAGTACTGCTCAAACCATTGAAACCATTGAACCCACTAAATCCATTGAACCCCCACCTCCTACTCCAAGAACCATCGAATCCATCAAAGACACCCAAGTCCAATCCACTCCCTCTACTCCTAGACCCACTCAAATCCAATCCACTCCTCTCACCCCTAGTAGCACCAAAACCCATTCCAATTAACCTCATGAATCTTCCATCCCTCCATCTTCCCCACTTGAAGAGTCCCAACAAGACTCCATTACCATACCTCCCGCACACGAGTCACGCCAAGAGTCTAATCCAAAGCATGCCGGCATATCCCCTTCTCTAGATCAAGATCCTACCATCCCATCTAGTCCACCTCAAGATCACAGTCCCCCATCCATTCCATCCCATGATGCCCTTGTCATTCAAGCTTCCACTATTCCATCTCCATCTCCATCGCATGAGCCTACTACCACAAATCCAGATCCTATCATGGCCCCTACTCCCTCTCTTGATGTTGCTATCCCATCATCTCCTTCTCATGATCCCCCGTCATTGCCTAAAACTGCTATCCCCACACCACTTGTTTATCCCCTTGGTACCCTCACATTCTTCCATGGTGGCCTCCTCACAGAAGAAAAACATAGTGTATATACCACCCATCATCCTCCACCTAATAATGAACTTGCATCATTCTTCCAAAATAACAAAAATCCTGTCCTAAATCAAATACTCAAGAAAATAAATTATCAAGGAAAAGGTTTAGGCCTTCATGAGCAAGGTATTATAGAGCCCATCCAAGCTAAAGAACATTTGCATCCGCAAAGTCTTGGATGTACTACTGATGACTCACAATCCAAAAATGTTGGTACAACCTCTAGACGTCCTCAACGAGCCTTTTCCAAAAGAAATATTACCTCTTCCCATCGCCCCACCAGATCATGTGGCCATCCCTCCTCTATCGTATCACCTCAAAATAACCGTCCATCTTCCCCCTTCCTCTGCTCTATCCATTTTGGGTCCTTACATCCCTCCATCCACCATATCCAATCCTCCATCTACCATGCCCTTGTTTCCTCCAGGTCCTATGTCTATTTTGGGCCCCTATATCCCAAAATCACCTCCTCCATCTCGTCCTATCCATCCTTTCGTCTATTCATCACCTATCCATTTCATCCATCATAAACATCCTAATCAGGATCAACAAAGGCACTTACCTAAACATCCTCCATCTACACATAATCTGCATACTCCTACCTCCATCACTCCACATCATCCATCTCCTAAAACCCATGCCATTGCTACTAAAAGCACTTTGGCTGTTAAAGAAAAAATGCATAAATCCAAGCATCCACATGAATCTATGGCTCCCCATGTCCCCTCTAAAAGACATGGTAAAGAAAAGAAAAACAAAATCCAAAATCAAAATCAAATCTATAGCTCACAAAGAGCCACCAAAGAAAAATTCAAAACCATGTGGATCCCAAAGAAAAAAGATGCAATGCCATCACATGAAAAATCAGTAAGAACATCCAAAGTCGTTAATCCAAAAGCTAATCATACACCCCTTTCATCTCCTAAGTCTGTTTTGGGTCCCTATGTCTCGAAATTCACCATTTCATCTCCTCCATTATCCCCACATTCTCCATCCCTTAATTCTCTTATCTTTTCACATCCACCACCACATGTGTCAATGTTGGTCCTGAATGCATCTCCCCATCACATATCCACCCCATCATTCCATCCATACCCTTTGCAGCATCCCATCCATTATCCCATGTATCTCCCCTCTCAAATCCCCCTAATTCATCCTCTTGCATAATCCATTTATCCTCATAAGGTTGTACCAACATCCAATAGTCAGTTCGAACATGGGCTCTTACTACCTCGTATAGAACTTGATGCTTGAGTCCTTCATCCATATCCTTATCATGTATCTTCTAAAATCCCTTATCCACATCCCTATCCTTATCCATTTTCATCCCCCTACTATCCCAAAAAAAAAAGTCCAAAAATCCATTAAAATTAAAAAAAAAAAAAAAAAGTAAAGAGAAATAATCCATCCAATGGTGAAAACTTGGCAAGTAAGCGCATTGAATAAGTACCATGATGAAAACCTGGCAAACAGGCATCATGCATAAATCCCCATCTGCACTTGGGGGCAACTTCTTGATATGCATTCCCTCCATCCGCTATGCTTCTAGCTATGCACCCGTCTTCCTGTTATCTGTCCTCTTCATAAATCCCTCCATTCCACCTATCTTCTGTATCCTACCATCATATCCCATCTCTATTCCCTCCATCCTTCTTGTGATCTTGATCAAAATAGGGGCACCTATCTATGCATGCTTTGGACACCTATTGGTATACATTCCCTTCATCCATGCTCTATCATATTCCTTAGTCATCCATCCTCTCCTCATCTAGTTATCTCCTTTATCTTCCCATCCACTTGTCTTCTATCTCTCATGCCTCCTCATATATGACACATCTAGAGTGGGGGCATACCATATGGCTTCCACTTCCACTGTGACATAGTCCTTGTCCTATCCTGCCATCCCTTCCATCTCCCCATCCCGCCCATATTTATCCATCCATCTATCCTGCATCCCTTTCATCTCCCAATCCTTGTCCCTATCCATCTATCACAGCATCCCTTCCATCTCCCCATCCATATCTTTGTATCCCTCTATCTTAGCATCCCCTTCATCTCCCAATCCTTTTGTCCCTATCCATCTATCATAGCATCCCTTCCATCTCCCCGTCCTTGTGGTGTCCATCTGTATCTTGCTGTCCTTTCGTCTCCCCCAGTCGTATATTCCCATCCATCCAAACAACCCCTTTTATCCCCCATCCCTATATCTCTATCCATTCTTTCATCTTTATCCTCATCCCATCTCACAATCCCTTATCATTAGTATCTGGCTATAGGCCTCCCCCTATGCAACCCAATTCCATTTATCTTATCGTCATCACCCCTACTTCTTTTGCACATCTTTCCAATCCCCTATCACTTTTCATCACTCATCTATCTATCATATCATCCTCCCAAGTCATTTTACTGCTTTGGATAACTATCCCATCCCTGAGCTTTATGTGATCATCATCATCCTATCCAATCCAACAGGTCTATCCTATCTTGTCATATCGGTCCCATCTTTTTATCCACTTATCCTATCATCTTATCATCCTTTATCCGTTGTTTGCCTTTGGTCTTGTCGAACTACGTTGCCCCTGCATTTTCACGTAGGCAAGGTCGATCACTTGATCAGCCCCCGGGGGACCTTTATCATCTATCGTCTATCGTCTCGCATCGATCGCCATTATCCACTTTACTCCTTTTGTCCATCCTATTTTTACCATCCATCAAGGTCTCCATCTTGGTCAGTCGTCAGCCTTTTATCGAACTACAAGGGCTCTATGATTTTACATAGGCAAGGCTAATATTTGATCGGCCCCCGAGCCCCTAGGTCTTTAGGGTGGTTCAATCTCATTTCTTATCTCCCTTGTGTCATGTCGTCAAGCTATGCCCTTACTTATCTAGTTGGTTCTCAACAAAAAAGAGCCACTTGTATCATCAAATCCAATCAGTTTTGAATATCTTACATCTTATCGATCTTTTAGCTTAGTACCCATCATCGGTCTCAACAGGATGCATCCTTCCTAACATACCTCATCAATCCCATCCCTCCCCTTGATCCTATAGCAAAGGACATTTGAAATTGATTGTGATATTTTGATACTTTTGGATTTTTTTATCCCTATCATCACTTGTCAAGGCCGCCATAATCCATCATATTATGGTGTGGTTTGATTGGTCAACATAGGGGCATATCTTGCTTTTTTGTTTGATTCTGTCTTCTTGGTTGTCCCATCTAGTACCCACCAAGATCCCTGAGGTCTTGTGTTATGCTAGGGCATCCTTTTGTGCTTGTGGTTATCTCAATACCTGGCCCGACCAAGGTATTTGTGACTTTGGGGTGTTGGGTAGCCTTCTTGTCTGTTGTGCTTGTTTTATGCATTAGACACTAATTTTCCTTGGTTCCACATACCCTGACACTTGGTGTCTTATGCTATAGCAAAAATCGGTGCTTCGAAGATGGAAAATTGTATTAGGATTGCATTTCATTTTCCATTCTATTGTCTTGCATGTATCACCCCATCCATTCATCCTTCATGCTTATCTCACATCTCTATCCAATCCCCATCCATTCCATTTAGCCTGAATCATCTAATCATATCCTTGGTCTTGTTCTTAGTCTTGTTACCAGCCTTGACCCATCATCATCATCATCCATTAGTATCCTTTCCTATCCCTTTGGTTTCATTTTTGGATGTATCCTTCCCTCATCAACAACACTTTCATCATCATCATCGGGAGGTATTCTTCCCTATTCTTTAGTGGTGTTTTGGGATGTATTCTTCCCTCATCAATACCACTTAGTGGGATGTATCCTTCCCTATCCTCGTCTTGTTTCGGGATCCTTCATTCCCTCATTGAGAACACTCCATCCATCATCAACCCATTTTGGCTTGTACCTTGACTGGGGCAACATCACCTTTTGAAATCCATTTACGCTTCATCCATCTCCATATCACTTACTCTCTTACCCATCACCTTGCATCATCTTCCTCATCTCCCCTTGCATCACATCATCTATTTTGAGAGCACACAAGTGTTCTCTTCAACCCGCATGTCCTCTCGAGGGGGCATCCTCAATCCCTACTCTTCATCTTCACCCCCATTGTCTTCCTTCCTAGTCATCCCTTTGATGACTGGGGCATCTTTGCCAATCTAACCATCTTCTTCTGGGTTCTATATTTTAATATTCTTTGAAATGATGCTACTTCATAACACTATCTCAAAGAGGGCCAAAATGTAGACATTCAAATTTGGACACTTAATTTATCCAAATTTATCACTTTTCATCTAAACATCCTCTTATCCGAGTTAATTAAGTAATATTACTAATATTTAATTAATATCTTTAATTCTGCCAAATCCCTAAGGTATTCAATTAATAATTAAATACCTTACCCTCCTTAATCTGCTTTTCATCAAATAAATTAAATAAATATTACATTTATTTAATTCCTCACATGTCATTTTCATCTAATCCTAATCCATTTCCTAATCTCTTCATTAAGGATGTGCACATGCCTAATCCTTGATTAGGATGTGTCACATCCTCCAAATTTTACAAGTTGGATTTTAATCCTAATTAACCCCTAATTCCTCTAATTACTGATTAGTCAAACCTAATTAGTACCTTGGTCAACTCTGCCCCCCCAAAGAATTTTTAATTCCTTTTTATTTATCCTAGATTCCCCTCCTTTATATGTGAATTTTTAATTCACATTCCATCCTTCCAAGGCTTCTACAACCCTGGACTTGTCACAATCTCCACATGTGACCAAGTCCCACCTTTTTAGAGCCTACCTTTTATCCTCTAGATCCTCCTAGGAATGTGAATTTTTAATTCACACTTATTTCGCCAACCACCTTTCCTTTTCCCATGTAGATTTTTCAGGAAATTCAAAATTCTTCAAATGTCCCTTTCACTCCCACTTGGGGACAAGAAATCTCTTTTTGAGGAAATCTTCTCACTCCTCAAGGTGCTTGTCCTTCCTCCACCTCATGTACCTTTTTGACACCTCACTTACACCTCCTCTTCTCTTGGCCACTTCACCACCCACATGTCAAGATGTGAGGACTTGTGGGTTCTCAACCCACCATAGCCCTTTATCTTGGCCTTGTTGTATGCATCTTGACCATTGAATTCTCTAGAGAATTCAAATTCTCCTATAAATACCCCCTCCTCAAGGGCATTTTCAACACTTAGCCATTTAATAACTACATGCTTCCAATTTGCATTCTCAATCCTTTGCCATCATCTAGCCATCTCTTTTAATCATTTTGCACATTTAATCTTACATTTAGTCACTCAAGAAATCATCTAAGGAGCACACAAAATCATCCCAAGCAAGGGCCAATCAAAGAGACATCAACAACAAAGAAGGTGAAATCATTTGTATTTCATTTTGTCCATTTTCCTTCTTGTATTATCATTCCTTTGGCTAATCTTGAAGTGTCCTTAGTCTTTTATCACTTGCATTTTCAAGTTATTTTGCACGCTAGAGTTGGATGTACTACTCATGACTCACAATCAAAAAATGTTGGTACAACCTCTAGACATCCTCAACAAGCCTCTTCCAAAAGAAATATTGGCTCTTCCCATCGCCCCACTAGATCATATGTGGCCATCCCTCCTCCTCTATCGTATCACCTTAAAACAACTGTCCATCTTCCTCCTTCATCTGCTCCATCCATTTTGGGTCCTTACATCCCTACATCTACCATCTCCAATCCTCCATCTACCATGCCCTTATTTTCTCCAAGTCCTATGTCTATTTTGGGCCCCTATATCCCAAAATCACCTCCTCCATCTCGTCCTATACATCCTTTCATCCATTCATCACCTATCCATCTCATCCATCATAAACATCCTAATCAGGATCAACAAAGCCACATACCTACACATTCTCCATCTACACGTAATCCTCGTAATCCTACCTCCATCACTCCACATCATCCATCTTCTCACACCCATCCTATTGCTACTAAAAGCACTTTGGTTTTTAAAGAAAAAATGCATAAATCCAAACATCCACATGAATCTAAGGCCCCTCACGTCCCCTCTAAAATACATGTTAAAGCAAAGCAAAATCAAATCCAAAATCCAAATCAAATTTGTAGGCTGCAAAGACCCACCAAAGCAAAGATCAAAACCATGTGGATCCCAAAGAAAAAAGATGCAATGCCATCACATAAAAAATTAGTAATAACATCCAAAGTCGTTAATCCAAAAGCTAATCATACACCCCTTTCATCTCCTAAGTCTGTTTTGGGTCCCTATGTCTCGAAATTCACCATTCCATCTCCTCCATTATCCCCACATTCTCCATCCCTTAATCCTCTTATCTTTTCACATCCACCACCACATGTGCCAATGTTGGTCTTGAACGCATCTCCCCATCACATATCCACCCCATCAATCCATCCATACCCTTTGTAGCATCCCATTCATTATCCCATGTATCTCCCCTCTCAAATCCCCCTAATTCATCCTCTTGCATAATCCATTTATCCTCATAAGGTTGTACCAATATCCAATAGTCGGTTCGAACATAGGCTCTTACTATCTCATATAGAACTTGATGCTTGAGTCCTTCATCCATATCCTTATCATGTATCTTCTAAATTCCCTTATCCACATCCCTATCCTTATCCATTTTCATCCCCCTACTATCCAAAAAAAAAAAAAATCCAAAAATCCATAAAAATTTAAAAATTCAAAAAAAAAAAAAGTAAAAAGAAATAATCCATCCAATGGTGAAAACTTGGCAAACAAGCCTTTGGATAAGTACCATGATGAAAACCGACAAACAGCGTCATGCGTAAATCCCCATCTACACTTGGCAACTTCTTGATATGCATTCCCTCCATCCGCTATGCTTCTAGTTATGCACCCGTCTTCCTGTTATTTGTCCTCTTCATAAATCCCTCCATCCCACCTATCTTCCGCATCCTACCATCATATCTCATTTATCTCCCATTCCCTCCATCCTTCTTGTGATCTTGATCAAAATAGGGGCACCTATCTATGCATGCTTTGGACACCTATTGGTATACATTCCCTTCATCCATGCTCTATCATATTCCTTAGTCATCCATCCTATCCTCATCTAGTTGTCTCCTTTATCTTCCCATCCACTTGTCTTCTATCTCTCATGCCTCCTCATATATGACACATCTAGAGTGGGAGCATCTACTTCCTTTGTGACATAGTCCTTGGAGACATCATCTATCATAGCATCCCTTCCATCTCCCCATCCTTATCTTTGTATCCATCTATGTTAGCATCCCTTTCATGTCCCAATCCTTCTATCCCTATCCATCTATCACAACATCCCTTCCATCTTCCCATCCTTATCTTCGTATCCATCTATCCTAGCATCCCTTTCATCTACCAATCCTTCTGTCCCTATCCATCTATCACAACATCCCTTCCATCTCCCCATCCTTATCTTCGTATCCATCTATCTTAGCATCCCTTTCATCTCCCAATCCTTATATTCTCATCCATCCAAACAACCCCTTCCATCCCCCATCCCTATATCTCTATCCATTCTCATCTTTATCCTCATCCCATCTCACAATCCCTTGTCATTGGTATCTGGCTATAGGCCTCCCCATATGCAACCCAATGCCATTTATCTCATCGTCATCACCCCTACTTCTTTTGCACATCTTACCAATCCCCTATCACTTTTCATCACTCATCTATCTATCATATCATCCTCCCAAGTCATTTTACTGCTTTGGATAACTATCCCATTCCTGAGCTTTATGTAATCGTCATCATCCTATCCAATCCAACAGGTCTATCTGATCTTGTCATATCGGTCCCATCTTTTTATCCACTTATCCTATCATCTTATCATCCTTTATCCATTGTTTTCCTTTGGTCTTGTCGAACTATGTTGCCCCTGCATTTTCATGTAGGCAAGGTCAATTACTTGATCAGCCCCCGGGGCTCCTTTATCATCTATCGTCTATCATCTCGCATGGATCGCCATTATCCACTTTACTCCTTTTGTCCATCCTATTTTTACCATCCATCAAGGTCTCCATCTTGGTCAGTCGTCAGCCTTTTATCGAACTATGAGGGCTCTGCACTTTTACGTAGGCAAGGCTAATACTTGATTGGTCCCCGAGCCCCTAGATCTTTAGGGTGTGTCAATCTCATGTCTTATCTCCCTTGTGTCATGACATCAAGCTATGCCCTTACTTATCTAGCTGGTTCTCAACAAACAAGAGCCACTTGTATCATCAAATACAATCAGTTTTGAATATCTTACGTCATATCGATCTTTTAACTTAGTACCCATCATCGGTCTCAATAGGATGCATCCTTCTTAACAGACCTCATGAATCCCATCCCTTCCCTTGATCCTATGGCAAAGGCTGTTTGAAATTGATTGTGATATTTTGATACTTTTGAATTTTGTTTATCCCTATCATCACTTGTCAAGGCCGCCATGATCCATCATATTATGGTGTGTTTTGATTGGTCAACATAGGGGCATATCTTGTCTTTTTGTTTGATTGTGTCTTCTTGGTTGTCCCACGTAGTACCCACCAAGATCCCCAAGGTCTTGTGTTATGCTGGGGCATCCTTTTGTGCTTGTGGTTATCTCAATACCTGGCCCGACCAAGGTCTTTGTGACTTTGGGGTTTTGGGGTAGCCTTCTTGTCTATTGTGTTTGTTTTATGCATTAGACACTAATTCGCCTTGGTTCCACATACCATGGCACTTGGTGTCTTATGCTATAGCAAAAATCAGTGCTCCGAAGATGGCAAATTGCATTAGGATTGCATTTCATTTTCCATTCTATCATCTTGCATGTATCCCCCCATCCATTCATCCTTCATCCTTATCTCACATCTCTATCCAATCCCCATCCATTCCATTTAGCCCAAATCATCTAATCATATCCTTGGTCTTGTTCTTAGTCTTGTTACCAGCCTTGACCCATCATCATCATCATCCATTAGTATCATTTCCTATCCTTTTTGTGTTGTTTTGGGATGTATCCTTCCCTCATCAACAACACTTTCATCATCATCATCGGGAGGTATTCTTCCCTATCCTTTAGTGGTTTTTTGGGATGTATCCTTCCCTCATCAATACCACTTAGTGGGATGTATCCTTCCCTATCCTCATGTTGTTTCTGGATTCTTCATTCCCTCATTGACAACACCCCATCCATCATCAACCCATTTTGGCTTGTACCTTGACTGGGGCAACATCACCTTTTGAAATCCATTTGTGCTTCATCCATCTCCATATCACTTACTCTCTTACCCATCACCTTGCATCATCTTACTCATCTCCCCTTGCATCACATCATCTATTTTGAGAGTACACATGTGTTCTCTTCAACCCGCATGTCCTCTCAAGGGGGCATCCTCAATCCCTACTCTTCATCTTCACCCCCATCGTCTTTCCTCCTAGTCATCCCTTTTATGACTGAGGCATCTTTTCCAATCTAACCATCTTCTTCTAGGTTCTATATTTTAATATTCTTTGAAATGATGCTACTTCGTAACACCATCTCAAAGAGGGGCAAAATGTAGACATCTAAATTTGGACACTTAATTTATCCAAATTTATCACTTTTCATCTAAACATCCTCTTATCCAGGGAGTTAATTAAAGTAATATTACTATTATTTAATTAATATCTTTAATTCCTTAATCCCTAAGGTATTTAATTAATAATTAAATACCTTACCCTCCTTAATCTCTTTTCATCAAATAAATTAAATAAATATTACATTTATTTAATTCCTTACATGTCATTTTCATCTAATCCTAAATCCATTTTTCCTAATCTCTTCATTAGGATGTGCACATGCCTAATCCTTGATTAGGATGTGTCACATCCTCCAACTTTTGCAAGTTGGCTTTTAATCCTAATTAACCCTAATTATCCTCTAATTTGATTAGTCAAACCTAATTAGTACCTTGGTCAACTTTTCCCCAAGGAATTTTAATTCTTTTATTTATCCTAGATTCCCTCCTTTATATGTGAATTTTTAATTCACATTCCATCCTTCCAAGGCTTCTATAACCTTGACTTGTCACAATCTCCACATGTGACCAAGTCCCACCTTTTTGGAGCCCACCTTTTATCCTCTAGATCATCCTAGAATGTGAATTTTTAATTCACACTTATTCCCCAACCACCTTTCCTTTTCCCATGTAGATTTTTGAGGAATTCCAAAATTCCTCAAATGTCCCTTTCACTCCCACTTGGGGACAAGAAATCCCTTTTTGAGGAAATCTTCTCACTCCCCAAGGTGCTTGTCCTTCCTCCACCTCATGTACCTTTTTGACACCTCACTTACACCTCATCTTCTCTTGGTCACTTCACCATCGACATGTCAAGATGTGAGGGTTTGTGGGTTCTCAACCCACCATATCCCTTCATCTTGGCCTTGTTGGATGCATCTTGACCATTGAATTCTCTAGAGAATTCAAATTCTCCTATAAATACCCCCTCCTCAAGGGCATTTTCAACACTTTGGATTTTCATAACTACATGCTGCCAATTTGCATTCTCAAATTTTTGGCATCATTTAGCCATCTCTTTTAATCATTTTTCACATTTAATCTTGCATTTAGTCACTCAAGCAATCATCTAAGGAGCACACAAATCATTCCAAGCAAGGGCCAATCAAGGAGACATCAACAGCAAGGAAGGTGAAATTTTTTCCATTTCGTTTTATCCACTTCCTTCTTGTTATATCACTCCTTTGGATAATCTTGAGGTGTCCTTGGTATTTTATCATTTGCATTTTTTTTACGTTATTTTGCATATTTAGAGTAGGAAAAATTCCAAGGTATACAGTACTCATTCAAGTGAATTTGTGATGCATTAAGACCTGACAATGAGGGGAATATTCCACTAGATATTTCATTGCTCATCAATGATATATGTTTTGAAAATATATTTGAAACTGTGATGGCTTTAGGTGGCACGATGGGCACAAGGAACAACATTTCTCAAGCATATTAGTAATGGAGAACCATTAGTGATAGGTCAAGATCATACCACATGTCCATATGAAAAAATCAAGGGCTGAGAAAGCATCACCCTTAGTAATATTTCTCATCTGCAAAGTAACATTGGAAAAATGAACTTCATTGTGCATTGCTAACTTATAATTGAGAACTCATATGCAATTAGCGATAGTGAGATACTACTTACATTGCTCATTGCTACTTTGAAACTTAGGGATTAAAATCCATCCATGATGAGTGATGCAAAGGGGATAATTTCATCAGGCATCACTAATTTGAGTCTAGTGGTCTAAAGACAATCCATGATGGGTGATATGCAAGGTGATGAATGGAAACTTAAGTGAACCAATTATGCACGTGTTTACATGTTGTTTTAATAAGGGGACTTCCTAAGAAAACATAATATAAGGCCTTAAAAAACAAATCATTTTGATGCAAAGGATGTAAAGGCCAAACAAGGCCGATTAATAAAAATTATAAAACAAAGGAATTTCTTGGACCTAGGAACATGGAAAATTTAGTGATGGGTAACAAGAAACCCTAACCACAAGGGGCTAGTCATAACAAGAACTTCCATGACTCAAGTTGTCTCTAACATGACTAGGAACAAACCACAATAGGTCAACAAAGGAATAGACCGAAAGACCAAGGGTTTAGACAAAGGAGAAAATATTCTAAGTAAAACAACCCCCCATTTAAAACCCCAAACCCTAACCCTCAATAGACCAAGAGAACACCAAGGAAAATAAATTTTCATACCAGTGGAACAAGAAAATTTGAGGTTTCCACCAAGGCACATTAGAGCCTATAGAGGAAAAGACCAACTCTCCTCTAGTAAGAGATCACTTACCTATGAAGTTGGAGCCTCTAGTAAATAATATGATATCATCTAATGATTTTCTAGCTAATGCTAAATTGTATAATAAGGTTAATGAAGAGGAAAATGAAACAATTGTAAATTCTTTTATTAAGTACATATTTATTTTTTATGAGAGTATGGAAGATATAAGAAAGAAGGTGATTGACAATGTATGGGAAGCTCTAGTACAAAGAAGGAATGAAGCTATAAATATTGATTACAAGATCAAGTTTGATTCCTTGAACACATACGAATCCTCCTTGTTTGAGGATGATGCAACTACCCTATTAGAAGAATATTTTAAGAGGTTTAGGGTCAAACAAAGAGTCATCATTCTAATGACAAAAGAAAAAGAGTCTAGAAAAGTTGAAGCAAGAGACTTTTACCACAATGAAAGACATGGTAGAGAAAATTGGGATGAGTGTTGTTTCTTCATCTCATAAAACTCAAGTACATGAGTTAGCTAAAGACAAGGGTATTGAAATAGAAGAAATGATACCCTCCACCACTGATTTACTTGTTGATCATTCTCTTGAAGAGATATCACATTTGAATAAGGTTGATGACACACATGCTTCTCCAGAGAAATTTTCTCCTTCAAAAGATACAACGGATACAACTAGAGAACATACTGAAGATCAATATAAAATGGATAGCGTTGACTATCTAGGGTATGTGCAGGATCATCGTGGAAAAAACAGGCCCTTAAGTGGCAAAAAATTAAGAAAACTAGAGTTAGGAAACATGACCTAAAAATTTAAATAAGTTATCTATATTATTTCGAAAATATGTAAGAATAAAATCTATAGAAAATTGAATGTAGTTTCTAAACTACTAGGTTTATTTAGAAAAGAAAAATATATATTTGGTGAAAATTTGAAATTTCAGTGCAGTAGTACTTAAATTTTAGGGAAAAAATAAGAAGTAGGTGTCTGTCTGACCACCCTAACCACAATAAAATGATAACATTCTTTTATAAGATTTTAGATATAAGTAGAGGACTCATGTCCCGATGTGATGCATATTTTTTTGTAATTTTTTTCCAAGTAAATAATTAATTTTTTTTTTATTACAACATTTAAAAAATATAAAAACTCTTATGTCTAACCACCTTAACTTGGTCAAAACTTCATGAAATTCTTTTTTTAAAATCCTATAGTGTGTGAAGCATAGAATGTGACATATATTTTGGATTCAAAAAATGTGATATTGCTTGAAAGCTATATATGTTTTTCAATCATCCTATCAATTAGAACTTTAGTCATAATTAAAATAGAAAATGAATAATAATTATTTATTAAATTCAAAGTAAAACATAATTTATATTGGTGGAAAGATGAGAATATCCTTTAAAAACCCTTTTTGTTTCATCAATTTTGGGTTAAAAAAAAGTCGTCAACCACATGGGCCATCATATCACTTACATATCACCACTTTTTGGCCCATCATGATCCTGCACATACCCTCAACAAGAACACCATGAGAATAATGGAAACAATGATGAAGAAGATGGATTGAAGGAGAAGAAAACAAAGATAAAAATAGTGGTGATGGAAAATATGATGAGGACAAGAAAGAGGAAGAAAATAAAGAAAAACCATTAGAAAATACCTCTAGAGAGGAAGAAGAGGAAAAGAAAGAAGAAAATAAGAAACAGAGGTTGGAATAAGTGAAGAAGAATCTCCAAAGACCATTGAGCCCTCAAAGTCATCTGAAGAATCATCTAAAAATACGCTTAAGGGTCTTTTATCAAGACAAATAAGGATTCAACCCATGATTCCACCTCAGCTAATTAATCTTCCATTACATCAAGGCCATGCGGATCTAAGTAAGATCTCACTTGTTCAAAGGAATGATCTTAGTGGTACCTTTCTTGACTCCGATAAAAAGGAAATTATTGAAACCCATCAAAAAGGGACTGGGCTAATAAATGATGTCATCAAGGCTCTATAGGATACAACTCCTCATGCCACAATTGATGACTCCTTAGCTCCTATTGAGAACTTGAAGTTATTGGTTGATTCACTCAAAGAATATACCTCTAGCATAAAGGAGAAAATTGAAAAAGAGGCAAAGTCAAGAATTCTAGAGGAAAGGTTACTAGTATTGAATGAAAAATGTGCAACCACACATAGGAAGGTGTTGCAATGCTTAAAAGAGGTAAAGGAATGTGGAGAATAAGCTCAAATATTGTTCAAGTGTATTTCATGTGGTGGTTGGATACCACTCGAGGTATTAAAGACATAATAGACTCAATAGAGTCACAACTTGCAAAGGCCTCTGAAGCCTACAACATTGTAGATGACAAAGACTATACTTATTGGACTTCCATTTCAGACCTACAAAATAAAATTTTCACATTATAATGAAAAAAAGAGGATGCAATAAGGAAGTTTGAACAACTTGGAGATCTGGTGAAGTCCAAACACATTCTAGTATCAAGTGCCTTAGCCAATACAAAAAAAAATGAAAAGATAAATATTAATCCATCCACTTCGAAAGAAGGAGAAGAAAGCTTAGTAGAGCTGAAATCATTGCATAAAGCACTTGTCAGAGCAAAGTGGATCTGGGATGATGGAAAACCTTCTTGGGAAGGCATTCTCAAGGAATTAGAAGGTGCTCCCAGTTCTACTTAGAAAGTTCTCTATATTATTTTTTTGTTTTATGTTGTTTTCATTTCTTTCTACAAATATATCACTAGTACACCCATTGTCCTTGATTTCAAAGGGGGGGAAGTTAAAGTTTTGGAGAAGTTCTTTTTGAAGTTTTGGAATTTTGAGGGGGGAGCTATTTTGAAGTTTTAAAGTTTTGGAGAAGTTGTAAAGAGACTTTGGTGTATATTTGAAAGGGGGAGTTCACATAGTGTGAGTGAAGATAATTTTGAAGATCCATTTTTGGCACATGTTTCCATCAATTGAAAAGGGGGACATTGTTGGAAGAATGAAGAAGAAACCCTTTGATGTATTGCCATTGTTGCCAACATTGTTTGGTGATAGTTTTGTCTAATTCGGTAAACAGTGTTTGTGCTACCCTTATCTAGTAATTTGATCCATAATTTCTCATGTTGAATGATCAACCTATGTGGTTTTAATATGTTATTCAAGAATATTAAATACATCTATGAACAATTTTTCAATGATTTTGATTGAATGGGTTGAAAGATATAAATGATAGAAGTTCAGCATATAGTTTTTTGCATATAACTGCACATAGTGGTATGAGTTATTTGGTTTGCATTCCTCTGGTGCTTTGATCTAGTCTTTGCAACTTTGAGAGATGATTTGCGGGTGTCATATCTACATGTATTCCAAATGGTGCACATTCATATGATCATATGGTTGATTGATGATAGTCATTTTGGTCTATTTTTGTGATCAAGTCTTCTTTTGGTCGACATGAATAAGTAGTATGAAGCTTAATATGTTGTGCAGATGTGAAAGAGATCCTTTTTAGGTCTGTGTTTACCTAAATCATGCCTTGCACATTTTTTTTGTTTCAAGGTTTGGGCCGATAAGCTATTTTTGAATTAACTATGTGTACACATAATTAGGTCAACTTAATTGATGTGTGCGGATGTAATAGCATATATATGAAACATTTTTGTATTGAAGATGTGACATGTGATGTGAGGAGATGTGTGATACTGTGATATTATGCATGGGGTAAGTGCACCGAAATGGTCGCACTTTTGTGGCCAAACTAACAAATAACGCGTTTGCATTATTGTTTTATTTGCAAATTTTATTCGGTATTTTCCTTGGAATACCAACCCAAAGGCTTGGAGGGCATTCCCAAAGACTAGAGACGTGTTTTTTCCAAATTCAACAAATTTTCACATAATCGGGTTCGTGCTCACCATCAAGATTGCATCTGGTTCAATATCAAGAAAATCGAACACATGGGTAATGTTAGGTTCTTTATTAGCTTTCCAACGTGTAATTTTTTTCACTTTCTAACAATGTTAAGCCTTTCATCTATAATTTATTTTGTTTGTATGTCCGTTTTTCTTCAAAAAGTAGTGTTTGGTATTTTTTTCGCTATAAATTAACCATTCATCAAAATTTGAAATAAATTACATTTTTAGAAACTAGATTCCATTCTACAATTTTAAAAAAAATTAAAAAAAAAATCTATTAGTTTCAAAAAATTTAGGGGGAGCACAACCAAAATTCTGCTTTTTAGTAAGTGCCCACTTAGAAAATTAATAAAAAATCAAATATTCATTAAAAAATTATCAGAAAATATCCAGTTCTTACTACATACTATTATCTAACTTCTGACTGGAGCGATTTTAAAAATACTACAAAAAAGTCCACCGTGCTCGGGTCACACAAGAGTTGCTATGTTATGTTTTTCTGACAGAAACAACATCAATTTGTGTGTGTCCCTCTTTTGAACCCCTTAATCTCAACTATTTTCAAAATAAATTAGTAGTTTAGAAAGTAGACTTGGAACACTACGGTCCTTGTTTTTGTTCTATCTAAAAAATTTGAGTGTAGCTATCCTCAATTTCACGTCCAAGGTCAGTATTTCCTGATTTCAAAAAAAAAAGTGGCCACTTAAGCCCCTTTTTTGGGAACCATCTTGGTGCACTTACCCCATGCTTGTATGTATAAGTTTTGTATTAAGTAAAAATTGTAGTGTATGTTGTAAAAATACAAACCAATGTAGGATTTTGTAATCCAAAGCTTCATTGGAACTAAGTTCAACACATGAAAGGTGTATTCTATCATTTCACCTATTGGTAGTGAGCCACACTCTATTTTGTAAACATTTCAGGTTGTGAGCCTCTCAAGGACAGTGTGTCTTTGTTGTAAGCCACTATAGTATCTTATAATTAGTTATAATATATTGTGAGCTAACCCTCATTGTGGTTTTTTCCATTTTGGGTTTTCCATGTAAAAATCCTAGTCTTCATGTGTCATGTGGTGTTATGATTTTTTTCATGTCTTCATTCTTAATTTTAGTTAGATATGCTTTAATTATTGAATGGTTTATAGCTGAATGGTTTAATGGAATATCGATTCAGCCCCCCTCTCAGTATTTTGGGTGTTCAACAATGGGACATCAATCGAAATATGGAATTGTTTATGGTATGATAGGCTGGAGGTAATATCAAACTAGAATTTTGAAATTTAGGATAGGATTGTGCTCATTATTTGATTTAGTTGGAGTTATTTTTAGAAAAGGATATTTGGTTCTTTAAGAGGGAATTCTAACTTGGATGAATCTGATTTAATAATTAAAAAAAAACTAGTTTAGATTTTTGAGGTACTATAACTTAGAATTTGAAATTTGATATTGTATGGCTTTATCTTCTCATTGAGCCAAAGAATGAAGCATTACAAAACAATTTTTGATCAAATGTAAAGAAAATTTCCATGAATTTTTATACAAGTTGAGAAAAACCTCCCTTGCAAAGATTGAAATGTGACTAAAAATCTAAATAGCATGATAATATTTGCATAACAAGAAAAACAAAAAGTTACACCATGCTATGATGTTCTAGAGGGACAATGAGATGAGATAGTCACTTATTAATAGCCTAGTGCATTAGTTATTAGCCCAAAATATTCTAGTATGACAAATGATTTTATGTGGGTCAACCATCATAAAAGTATTGCTCAAACCAAAACCCCTACTAATCATTTCATGATTCATCAAATCAGTAATCTATAAAACATACTCGATAATAAATATAAATAGAAAAAAAACAAAAAAAAAACATAGAATATAATTAGAAATCATCACTACAAATAATTATTTTAACTAATGCTCGGTATGTACAATTCTATAATGGCTCAAAGGGCCTTTTGTGAATCTACCTAATACTAGTGCAAACAAAAAATGATATTTAGTTGTAGAATTTCTTGAAGGTTTTGAAGAAATTTACATCGATTGATCCAAATTAAAGAAAGATTAAATCTTTAATTTATATATTTCAATAACCCATCACCACTATATAGGAAATCAAGAATTGTCAAACAAACTGGCAATGAACAAATATAAATGAGGGAGCCATCTTTCATGGTTGAGTAGTTCAAGACTTGAAAATGAATGTAATTGGGACACACCTAAATAGCCATTAACTCATATTGAGAATTAGAAATGACATACAAAGTAGACTTAGTAGAGTACTAAAATTGTTTTACTTGTACCTACTCAACAATTTTATAATACTGTTATTTAAAAAAACCATCAAGATCACTAAGAAAATGCATGTTCCACCCAAAGGAAAAAGGGTGGACAATTAACCACTAAAATAAAATAAAGCTTCTTCACCATCCAAATAAATTCCTTTCTTGTCCATCCCAATGAGAATAAAGTTGTCCTGCCCTCCTTTCATGGAGGAGTGTGTTTCTGGAAAAGCATCGGATTGTACGTGTTGCTCTTTCAAAGGAAAATATGAAGAGGAAATGCAAGAAATGAAATGAAATGAAAGATTTTAATGACGTCCATGAGACTAAACAGTCTATGGGACCAAGACACAACTTAATTTTCTTTCATGCTCTTTTCTAAATCAGATCTCCTACTATTGATTTTGACTAGAAGTTGGTTATCTGGTTGATCTTATCCTCCTCGAATAACTGTTGCATATCATCCATACCCAAACTATTTGCATACTGTTTACGGATGTCTTCATAAGTTGTGCATTCTATGAAGAAGTGTCGCTCTGTCTCGACCACCCCCTTATTGCAGAATATGCAGGTTCTTTCTTCCCATGTTTCCTTACGAGACTTCCACCTACCGGTCTCACACCTAAGATGATGTGATCATGTCCTCATATGTGCCATTAACACCCTCTATTTTCCTTTAATAGCATCCCCTAAATACGATTTTTCACCATGATCCTTTGGCGGGTTAAACTCTTTGACATAGTATGCTTTTTTTTGCCCAATCTAATTTGACCACATGGCAGTCCTAAAGAGAATGAGGTCTTCTTTCAATGAGAATAAAGTGTGATAGCCGTGTTGTTCTTTTAGAATGATGCGACTAGAATAAATGCAATGAAGTGACATGAAGAGGAACATCTTCACGTATTTTTCGACAACATAGAATTGTGTATGGTTGCAAATTCCTGTCAAAATATTGTAAAAAAAAAACATCTTTTATTTATAATTCAAAACTATACTTTTAAAAGTCATAAAAACATTAATTTATAATTCAAAAGTATTTTATTGAATATAATTAGTATTGTTTCTTTTTTCTTTTCTATAATATAGTTCAAGGAGATTCAATGTACATTGGTTGGCATACCCATTTTTGTTGACTTGCTATGCTACAAGGTTTTGGGTATTAAGATTGCAAGAATGAGTAATCCTATAAATACAGTGATAAAGGTGTTTGATTTATGTTGAACATGCTTAAATAATGATGTTAGAAATGTTCCAATGCCTTGGAAAAGTTTAGAAGGTGTAATTTGTTGTTTTGAAGATTTGGTAATATGATTCTAATGTGGAAAATGGAGTTTTGGCTGCTAAAAGTAAAGGACCTGTTAAGAATAGTGTAGTGTGAATATAATATTGGCTTTTTTCAATTAAAATATTTGGGATTTCAATGCTTTGAAGAACTGTTGTTAGTTTTGAAAGAAAGAATGTATATTTGGTTGTATTGTGCCTTGGGAATCAAATTGTCAAGAAGGTAAGTTGGGTGAATTATGGAAGTATGAAATTTTTTCAGTGATTGTAATTAGGTTTATGCCATGTTTTCTAATTTGTATTTGAGTCTGATGGAAATCTTGAATGATGGTTTATAACCTCTTGAAGGTTAAAGGGAAATGATGGCTTTTTTGAATGAAAGTTAAGTGAAATTGATGAAAAGATTAGTGAGTCCAAGTTGCTTTTCAATTTGATTTTCTCTAATAGTGCATGGGTCAGAAGTACCCAGATGAATTGATTTAGTTGATAGATGCTTTTGCATCAAGATGGGTGTTTATCATAGGTATTATATACTAGGTATGATTGAACATGAAAGACACATATGGTACACTTAGCTAAGTTATTGATTTAGCTAGTAAAGCTTTTGTTTACTCCTAGGATAGATAATCTAGTATGGGAGGGAGTTGTGTACTTACTTGTAAGTAGGGTTATTACAATTATGTAGGTTTTCTCTGGGATAATGGACTATCCATTGATGAAAATGGTGAGCTTGTGTGTACTTACTAGTTAAGTAGGGCTATTCCAAGTAGATTAATATGGTTATAGGCTATCTCTAAGATGATGGACTATCCATTGAAGGAAATACCTATGCATAGCTTAAGATAACCTTAAGTCCAATCGGCCCTGAGTAGTGTATGTGATCGATGACCCTCAATAGAACATACTAAATGAGACACTTTGGCCAAAGTAGTGTGATGACCTTTGGCTCCATTGTTAGTTCACCGTGATCCAGTATTACATGTTAGTTCTAGATTGTGGGATTACAAGGTTTTAATCATGTAGGACAAAACACTATACTTAGTTGGTTGTCATTATCAATTACTCTATCAATCTCTTCATCGAAGGGAAGGGCCATATATCAAATGATAGATGTGTGGTGGACCGCATTATGAGTCTGTGGTTGGCAGACAAGTGCTTGAGTGATGCTTCTCCTCCATAGCAGGAAACAAAAGAACTAAGATTTGAAAGGAAGGATCTTGGACTGTCTTACAACTATTTGTTCTAAAGTTCGTTGAGGTATGTATGTAAATGCATGCTTTCTTGCATTAATGTATTTTATGGAATGAAAAAGAATTCATGTTGTAATATGATATGCATCTTCATTGGAAATTATCAATAAAGAAAAGAAACATTTTTATTGCAATGGCTTGTTACTTAGTTTATTTACTTGTAAGGTGTAAAATTAGAAATTTTTAGTTCATTAAAGGGTGAGTATGTTACATGAGCTTATTTGTTTATTTAAATGCTTATCTATTTAGCTTAACCCAATGCTTACCTAGCTAGAAGTGTTGTTAGAATTATCCAACCTAGTACATTACCTTTACAATATCGTTGATTCTGCTAGTGGCTTGATCTTAGTTTTAATGTTATTGTACCACTCTTTGTAACAAAGATATTTAAGGGTTGTGTGGTGTGTGCAAAGTAAAGTAAGGAAATATTTTCTAGTACCCATAAGATTTGATGAAAGAGCTATAGTTAGATTTATAATTATTATTTTGCGAGTACTCTTGAACGCACTCTTTTTCCTAATACCCTAGGATTATAACTAATAGTTGACTTCATAAACAAAGGTCATGTTATAAGTGTTTTTAAAATCATTATTAGTTGGGAAATTTAACATTCACCATATCATTAGTATGTTACTATGTTCATGTGTGGTTAATAACTACTAGTGTTTATACAAATTTATTCAAAAAAATTGATGGTTGTGTTTGTTTCGTTGTGTAAATTATGGGACATGACATCCTATGTAAATACATAACAAAAAAACTATGAAGATTGTGAGAATTTGGGTCAATAGAAAGTAATTACCCTTCTAAGATCCCCCGTTTCTTTCCCCAATCCCTCCCTTCTCCAATTTTCTAATAATTCTCAAGTTTTGTTGTTTTGATCATCTGTAGATTCAACAAATAAATGCACTTTATCTATATAAAATTGTATACACACTACTCTTTTTAATTAGAAAATAAATACTATTACTACAATAATATTAAGACAGGTACTACCTGACACATGTTATATTTTGTTTTAGTTCTCTTGAGAATATCGTCCATTATTACTAAGTACAAAAGAGTACTAACGGGGAACGAAAAGCGACGTCCAGATGCGATAATAATTCAGTCTAGAGCAGGAGTGGGGTTATATTCAATCAGTGGTAAAAAGCAAAGGATTGTGCGTGCCGCTCTTTCGAGATCATTGGGGCCCCGTAGCATTGCACATACATTTATCTTAAATAAAGCCAATCATCCAATATTAGATGAACTGTCAATGGAAAGGAAAAGATGAAGTAAAAGTTATTCCTCTAGTGCAGGCCAGTTGTATTCAAATCATGAGATAATAATTCAGTCTAAAGTAGCAGTGGGGTTATATTCGATCAGTGATGTTTGAATATGGAGTAATAGATTGTCGCTGAAGTGGAGACAACGCCTCCGAGATGTATCCACCCACTACCTATACTAGTCTCACTCCAATGAGAATAAGCTGTGACAGCTGCTTCTTTCATGACAGTCACGGGGAAGGAGTCTGTTTCTGACAAAAAAAGAAGTGGTGAATAGCAAAGGATTCTGCACTTTCTCCCAAGCTGCATCATCAATCAATGATGCTTGAATATAGAATGACAGGTCGTCGTTGTTGTATTGATGGTGCATTTTATCTACCCACTAAACTAAAATGCTGCCAAGTACCAAGTTTCCCATCCAACTAAATGCCTTTTCAGAAAAGTTAAATGGGATGATCCCCAATTTAATTGGGAGGACGCCACAACATGAGTCACAGTATCCTCTGGAAATCGCTTTGTACAGTCCAATGAGAATAAGATTCCCGGTACTCATGGAGGAGTCTGTTTCTGGCGAAAGTGGTAAAAAGCATAGGATTCTGCGTGCTGCTCTTTCAAGATCATTGGGGCCCGTAGCATTCCACAACCATTTATCTCAAATGAATGCAATCATCCAAATATTAGAATGTGGAATAGTGCAGATCATCTTGACAAGCTTTTCAACAATATAGAATTTCCTATAGTGGCGCGAATTTCCTGTAAACTATACATGCACTCCGAACTCTAGTGAATGCCTTAACACCGATTTACATTTTTTTCAATCAACAAAAATATATTAGAATGTGGAATAGTGCAGATCATCTTGACAAGCTTTTCAACAATATAGAATTTCCTATAGTGGCGCGAATTTCCTGTAAACTATACATGCACTCCGAACTCTAGTGAATGCCTTAACACCGATTTACATTTTTTTCAATCAACAAAAATATTTATAATAGGGGTGAGGATACCGTAGTTGAGCATTCTAACTTTGCACCTTTCAAAATCTTAAGTCACATTTCAAATCACTTCCAATTTTTAACAGTGGTTTATTTGGTAAGGTCCTTGCGTATTATTAATGTTCAAGTTCAGATTATGGAATATGATTCTACATCAACATGTCGAGGTGTCCAAAAAAATGCCTAGAAAAATGGTAGACAGATAGTTGTGTACTAAGTTATACCCATTATTCACACCCCTTTCTATAAATTCATTTTCCACCTCAATGTCTTCACTTCCATATCCTACTTGTGAAACTTGTGCCTTTGAAATTGCTCCCAATTAGCATATGATTGAACCAAAATTCAAAATTCAAAATTCCCACCCCTTTTTCACTAGTTGTGAGCTAAATTGGTACATATTTGCATGACTTGTTGGGATATTTGCTCCCTTAATTGAATCTGCACCTTACACATTTGAATTTTTTTTCAAACTCTAGTGAATGCTTTTCACACTATTTTAGAAAGTTTTCAATGAATAAAATTTATATATTAGGGTAGAGGATATAGTAGTTGAGCACCCTAACTTTGCACCTCTCAAAATCTTAAGTGACATCAAATGACTCCCAATTTTTAATAGTGACTTACTTGGTAAGACCTCTTTGTATGATTAAGGTTTCAGGTCCATATTATGAAATATGATTCAATATCAACATGTTGAGGTGTCCAAAAAATATACAAAGAAAGGGTAGACCAATAATTGTGTACTAAGTCAAGTTTTTAAAGCATTGATATGGCTTGACATGATTTTTTGCTTTGTAGATCTAAGGACTGTATTATGTTTGATTCAATTTAATCTTTCTTGTTTGTAATTTTTAATTATATATATTATTTTTCATTTTGACTTGTTATTCAAGATTTCTTTTAAGAGATGATATATATATTATATATATATATATATATATATATATATATATATATATATATATATATATATATATATATATATATATATTAATATATATATATATTAATATTAATATATATATATATTAATATTAATATATATATATATTAATATATATATATATATATATTAATATATATATATATATAATATAACATATTAATTTATATAAAAAAGTGAGATGAAATAATATTTCCAAAAGTTGATGTAAAAATCTAAAGATAAAAATAGTTACAATGTTTTGTACAAAATTAAAGCAATTTTGATAGAAGGAACATTATTATAATCAAGGAAGCCTTAGCCATCAAGATCATGCTTCTAGCTTGTGATGGTATCATCTTTATTCCTTTTCTTTTGTATCCATAGGTATCACATGAATAAAAGAAATAAAAAGTTCCAACAAAAAATCATTGTCATGTTTGTTGAGATGCCTATAATTTAAAAAGATAAAAGGCAGAGAATAGTTTAGATTGAACCAATATTTTTATGAAATTAATATATGACTTGTGAACTAGATACATATAAAACCAACCTTAGCTCAATCTATCATCACATAATTAAAACTCTTGTGTCAATGCAATATTTCAAAGATGAAATAATTTGTAGGATTAAAATAGGTTTGAAAGTTTTTAGGATTAGTGTCTCTAATATAAAATGTAATATATTTATTTATTTATAATTAAGAAATTGAACTTATAATTGAAAATTTGAATATTAGAAGTTATAAGGATTATTTTATTTAATATAATTAGACTCAACATTTTTCTTTTGTATGAAAATAATTTTCATATCAAAATTAAAAGGAATAAAGTAAAAAGGGGAAAAAGTTCAGGATCATTTTCCTTTAAATTGGTACTTGTAATGGTAAAATTAAAATGATTGTGTCAATTCTCACTTATTTTTAGGTATATTTTGATTGAATGACTTAAAATGATTATCTATTGATAAGTTGTACATTTTCCATGTTAAATTTGGATTTCAACCATATTCTTGTGTGTATCATTTTGACATTCATTTACACATATATCCATACATCTAACCTTACCCAATCCTTATTTGCACTCATTCCAACATATTTGTCATTATTAGCAATAAATGTTATACCCATATTAACACTAATTTCTACAAATTCATTCCCTACCACATTTTGTTCATTTGCATACCCTAAATGAATCTTGTGCCTTTGAAATTGATCCCAATAAGCATAAGATTGACCCAAAATTTTAAATTCTAAATTCCCACCTTTTTTCACTAGTTGTGAGCTAAATTGGTACACATTTGTATGAATTATTAGTCTATATTCTTATTTAATGAAATTTATTTTTGTAGTTAATTCATATATAAAACCCAAAGAATATTTTCAGCATAAGGAAACATTCATTATAGGAATATTTCAATTTAGAACTTAATGTTGAACACCTGGAATACTAAGAGGGGGGTGAATAAGTATTCCTCTAAACTAATTAACTAAATAGAAATAATTGCAATGAAGAATGAAATCATCAATACAACCATAGAATCACATGACACATGAACACCAGTATTTTTACGTGTAAAACCCAAAAAGGGAAGAAACATGGTGAGGTTTGGCTCACAATATATTATATCCGGATATAAGATATTACAAAAGGCTCACTACCAAGAAACATTGTCCATAAAAGAGCTCACAACTCACTAAGTAAGAACAAAGAAGGGTTGGAAACACTTCCTATTTGAACCAATACAATAGCATCTATCATATGCCAAATTATAGTTCCATTGAGGTACAAAAATGATATTCACATTGTTTGAATTGATACTCTGCTCTATTCATGATATGCTTAACAATGCATCACACACATGTAGGTGAATCACCATACATGTCATAAATCGCATAAAATATTCTCTACTCTACCAAATTTTCATATCATATATTCCTTTCACACTCTTCTACACCGTTACACACACTAATGCACTCTTTCACCTTCTTCAAAATTTGGTGACGATTCAATATATATATCCACGTTAGGTGACACTTTAATTAGGTTAGCCTAATTAGAAGTAACACACAAAAGTTAAGCATGTCATCCTTAAAGAATTTCATCCACACTTAACGCCTAAGATCAAAATACAATTTGCATTAAGGTAGGTTGACATGGAACTAAATATAAATCCCTCATAAGATAGATTTTCTCAAATATTCTCTAAAAAATATCAACCGTGTTAGGTTGGCCCAAAATAGACCTAAACACAAAGTCTTTAAGATATCATGCAATTTCATCAATCGTGCGATCTCAAAACTCAATCTCCCATCGAATTTCCATTCAACTAACATTCATTAGCTTATCTTCATTATCCAAGATAAAATAATTATTCGTAAATAAGTGTGGAGTCTCCCACATTGGTACACTGTGTAAAATATAACTGTGATATATAGAGCCACACACTGTCATTCATATCTTTCCATAAATTGTACAAAATGTCATAAGAACTTGAATGCTTCTCCATCCGATGGACTCAAAATTATAGTTATGATTGTAGAAGATTATATCAATAAGTGGTGAAGTGTGGACCCAAAAACTAATGCATTGGACCAGAACACTAACAAGGGAAACACTTAGCCAAATTCCTAATGAACCATTCTTTTTGGATCAGCTAGTAATGGACAAAGGTCACCAAAAATACTTCCCCACTATGCTAGGATGATCATTACAATGTTGAAATCAATGAAAACACTGGATCAACCAATGCATGTACACTTCATGCTCATGTTTCCAAATTGCATCATCAACATGACAAACTTCCAACTTCCAACAATATCCTTCTTTGTTGTTGATGGTAGCATGCATATCAAAAACATTTTTGATGACTTGATTCAAAACTTGTCTCCCCCTTACACATATAAACTTGTCTCTCCAAAACATTTTCCAACCATCTTTCCCAAAATGTAACTATAACTTTCAAGTGTTTTGACAAAAAGAAGTTTTTCCACTCTCTACCCCTTTGACATCAATGGAAAAGCTTGTGAAAAGGCTCAGTATGCTTCCCTTATACATATATATGTAGACTTACCAAGAAAAAAAAAATTATGCATAAAGGTAAGACTTATCAACCTAAAGATGTTGATCCTTTGAGCTTTTTTAGAATATCTTACTATGTATATTTTCCTTCTTCCCAAAGTCTTTTTGCTTTTGCAAGAGTCTTGCACTATAATTCAAGTTCCATTAGATAATCTTCTCCTTCTTCCCTAGTGCTAAGGTTAAGGTTTATTTATTAGGGTTTATCAACATTGGCAAGGGCACTAGATATAGGAATATACTTTATCTTCACTAAGTCCCTTAACATCATATATTGTTTGATTGTTTCTTCCCTCTGATTTTGTAGGGCAAAGAAATTATCATGTAGCTGCATAATGAGAGTCCATTTATGATTGTTCTTGTCTCTTGCTAAATCATAAATATATGCTTCACAACCTATTTTAGTTTCAATTAAGTTCATCACATCCTTTTCACTTCGTGTGTTGTTTTCCCACTTCAATTAGTATGATAGTAAGTTTTGTGCTTCTTCTTCACAAATTTGAATATCCTTCAATCCCTTCATAGCGTTTTGATGTGCATTTACACATTTCCTTTTGGTATCATCTAGAATCTTCTTTGCAGTCCTTGCTTCTAGTCCATTTCTAGCTCGTTCTTTTAATCCAAAGGCATATGCTTTCAACAAATCAACCAAGTTTTTGAAATTTTCTATAGTAGACAATGATGAATTAATTTTGTTCCAAGAGTTACCTCTTGTAAATATTTCATGTATTCATCCATGTCTTGTGCACTTATAGATTTGATTCTAGTTTCATGCTCATGTTGAACATCATCTATGTGCATCCTTCTTTCTTCTATGTTATTGTCTTCTTGCTTAATTTCAACTAGAGGAATGACAATGCTCTTCCTTTTCTTACCTATTCTGCTATAACTATTAGAGGCTTTAGTTCTAGTCCTATCCTCTAATCCAAATATGCTAGGGTCATTAGGGCCTCTTAAAAGCACTTTTGCAGAATGAATAACTTCTTCCTCAATCACTTCGTAGTTCAACTCAGAAATCCAAACAATTTTGGGCTTAATTGCTTCCATGAAGCAAAAGATAGTAGAGACATAAATTAATGTCTCTTTAGTACCTTTCCAACACACTCTTAGGTATTCTTACTCTTTCATTCATCCTCATCTGAAAAATTCCACAAAATTCCACAAGAGAATTACCTTGAGCATCTGAACCACCAAAATTTCTCATATGATTTGTTATTTGATGTGCAACCAATTATGTAGTTGTCCAATCCATTTTCCCAATTGCTGATACTTCCTTCATGAAACTTACAAAATCAAAAAAATTATTAGAGTATCATACCTGAATGTATTTTTTTTCCCTTTTTGATTTCCTTTAAGTTCTTCATCAAATGATGTCAGGGTAACTCACATAGGTCATAATCAACACTGTTTTCAATCATGTTATGTGTAATGTGAATAGTAGTGGTAGAGGATTTATAGTCATTATTTGGTCAACAAATTTTGTGTCCAATAATCATTGCAACATACTGGATAGTTGAATTCCTAATTGTGTTCAAGGTGAATTTCTTTTCTTCAAGAGTAGCACCTATCGTCTCCATTAAGTCCTTGAACTTGATAGTTTTTCATTCTAGAACTGGTCCAAAGGACAACAAAAAAGTTACATCCTTAATAGCTTCCTTGGTTATTAAGTTCTTGCCATCAATCCTATTGAGTTTCCAAGATATTGAGAGGTGGCAAGGTGAATCAACATCTTAAACTTACTGAACAAATACCATCCAATAACTCTAATGCATGTAATAGTGAAGATAAATAAGAACATTAATAGAATATGAAATCACAAAACACATGAACTCTAGGATTTTTACATGGAAAACCCAAAATGGAAAAAACCATGGTGATTGTTAGTTCACAATATAGTATAACCAGTTATTTAAGATATTACAAAAATGGGGTGGCTCACTACTAGGACTCACTGTCCAAAATTAGAGGCTTACTGCCTACAAAATTACAATGAAAAAAGGGCTTACAACCAGAAAATGAACTGATAATGTACATCTAACAAGTGTTGATTCAGTTCTAATGAAGCTTAGTAAACTAACTTGACACACTTCATCATATTCAAACTTCTCCACATTCACATTCAAAACTCTATCATCTATATTTCAATCTTAAAAAATTGTCCAATATATATACTTGATCCATCTATAAGCATCAATTAGGTCGGCCTAATTAGATGCAACTCTTATTCATCAAAAATACCAACTATTAGCTTTACGCTTTCACAAAATCTTTCTAAAAAAATTTGAACACTCTTGAACCACTACATCATGTCAACATGGACCTAATATAGGGGTATGCGCAAGATCATGATGGGCCAAAAAGTGGTGATATGATGGCTATGTGTAGGGTATGTGGCTGACGAACTTTTTTTAACCCAAAATTGATAAAACAAAAAGGGTTTTTAAAGGATATTATCAGCTTTTCAAAAATATAAATTATGCTTTACTTTGAATTTAATAAATAATTATTATTCATTTTCTATTTGAATTATGACCAAAATCCTGATTGATAGGCTAATTGAAAAACGTCTATAGCTTTCAAATGGTATCACATTTTTTTAATCTAAAACATGTGTCACATTCTATGCTTCACATACTATAAGATTAAAAAATAAGAGAGTTGAATTTCATGAAGTTTTGACCAAGTTAAGGTGGTCAGACATACGAGTTTTTATATTTTGAAAAAGTTGTAATAAAAAATTCATAATTAATTATTTACTTGGAAAAAAATTACAAAAGATATGCATCACATTGGGACATAAGTCCTCTACTTATATCTAAAATATTATAAAAAAAATATTATCATTTTATTGTGGTTAGGGTGGTCAAACAGACACCTACTTCTTATTTTTTCCCTAAAATGTAAGCACTATTGCATTGAAATTTCAAATTTTCACCAAATAGATTTTTTTTTTTTTTAAAAATAAACCTAGTAGTTTAGAAAATACATGCAATTTGCTACAAACTCTATTCTTACATATTTTTGAAATAATATAGATTACTTATTCAAATTTTTATGTCAAGTTGCCTAACTCTAATTTTTCTAAATTTTTTGCCACTTAAGGGCCTATTTTTTCCATGATGATCCTACACATACCCATAGGTCACACATATATCTGTAAAAAAAAGTTAATTCACCATTACATAATCTATCCATTAGGTTAGCCAAATATAAACCTAATAGAAAAATTGTAATTAATAGAATAATTTTGATACACCATATGAGCATTTGAATGCGTGAGATTCTAAATGTATGTGCTCCCAAAATCCATACACCAACTTCCAAAACTGTAAGCAACAATAATCAACAAAAAATGATTGTGGACCAAAATACTAGAGGATGTAAGCTTCATACCTATTTAGATACTGGTCTAGAATACCAGATCAAATTCAGATTTAATCTTGTAGTTGCAACTCATATAACATGGTGCCATAGGATGCTACTTAGTTTTCCCTTCTCTTTGCTTTCTTCTTTGGAAATAAGATGCTGCTTAGTTTTCCCTTCTTTTTTCTTTCTTCTTTGGAAAGTTCCATCAAAGAATCCTAGGAAATTGCACTTAACAACCTTGATTCTCCGCCTCCTTTACCGTTGCACTAAGGTTTGATCCACAAACTCTATCATTTCCATTCGGCTTTGGTCTTGCCCAAACCCATCTTGACTATGAGGGTGGAACAATTAGTTTCACCAGAAGTTAACCCTGATAACCCTTCCCCTACTATTTTGGTGGGCTCCAAGAAAAAATCCCCCATCCCTAAGGATGTTCCTAGTACTTAGACCATTGCAACTCCTCCCCTGAAGAAAAAGAAAATTGTGGATGGGTTGACCCAGGCGGTTGGGCTTTGTGAGCTCAAAGGTAAGAATGTTAGCACTCCTACTACTAAGAAGAAAGGAAAAAATGTGTCCCTTCTCCAGAGGGTTCTTCCAATCTCTGAGGAAGGTAAATGTGATGAGGAAAAATATTCTAAAGGTGATACTATGGTGGGGGCTATCTATGATTTAGGGGAAAAAAATTGAGTGTGAGAAGATCTCACAGACTGGCATAAAACAAGAAAGAGGACCCTGTTGACACTATCTCTAGTGACTCAGCTAAGTCTGGTGGCACAGTTGAAGGAATCAAAGCTACTGAAAAGAGGAAGGATATTGGACCCATAGAAGACCCTAGTCACTTCTCTGACTTAAACCAAATGCTTCACAAGGACTCTACTAACTCCTCAGACACTAGGGATGGTGTTGAAATGGAAATCCAAAGCAAGGGAGACAAAGCGGATGTGCCTAGAGGACTATAGGAGTAGGTGACTATGCTGAACCGTAATGTTAATTATCTGGCCCGATTCATTGTCAAGTTGATTCACAAGCCGACTCTCACTCTCTTGAAAGTGATTAAGGAGGAATTGAACAAGGAAACAATGGAAAAAGGCCCCAACTGGATTGGGGAGGATGTGTTAAACCTTGTGGTCAATAAATGGAAGGGTTTAGACAATTATCTTTTGGGTTTGTTATGTATTGTGTCTATATTGTTACTTGGCTATGTTTGTGTCTATAGTTTGTTGTTTCTGTAGTCTTTTTTACTACTTTTGATCCCTTTGGGATTTTTTTGTAAAGGTTACAACACCCTATAAATGTTGCTTATATTATCAAAAACATGGTGACATCAATGACAACACAAAACAAAAAAATGAGATGTTCTTCATTCTTTCGACAATCTCCCCCTTTGTCATTGATGACAACATGTGCCAATTTTTTTTTGCAAAACCTCTTATGTACAATACTTCTCTCCCTATCACCATTATTTCATCACTCTTCACTCCCCCTTTGACATCAAGGACAAAGGTCGGCACAACAACAAATATGAAAACAAGAAAAAACAAACATCAACCAGAGGATGGTGAACCTTGAAGCTACTTGAGAATACCTTGCCATGCAAATTTACCATTCTCCCAAATTTTCTTTGCAGTAATCAACATCCTATTCATGGATTCCAAATCCATCAAAATTTCCTCTACTTCATCTGGGGTACTAGGATTCAGATTTATCTTTCCAAGTTCCTCTATACTTGCCAAAGCATTGACAACTAGCGTGTACTCCATTCTCACAAGATCACCTAATTGACCAAATTTCCTAATGATTTCTTCCTTTTGCTTATGTAAAATAAATAATTTATCTCTATGAGCCAAAATAGCATTCCATGTTGATCTGTCTCTATCCTTGGATGCAATGTAGGTACTAGAGATAGTAGTCAACTGGGACTCAGTGGAGTCCATAAAATTTTTAATGCTTTGAGTGGCATCTAGCCACTTCAAATAGAAAGAAAAAATAGCATTAGATTTAGTCTCACATATTTGCATAGATTCCATATTTTTCTCAACATTAGTGTGTGCCAAAGCACACTTATCATGCAATTCCAATAAACTAAATTCTCTGTCAGCTTCTCCTCAACCTCATTTTTAGTCTTCTCTCCAATACCAAATACATACTCCTTAAAGGAGTCCAATACCAATCTCATATTTTCTACTAGAGTGAGAGATGTATCAATTGATGTACCAGGTGTTGTCTCTTGCAATACCTTAAGAGCATCTTCAATAATTTCTATTCCTTTATGGTGTCTCTAGAATCTCCCTTCTACCAGATGCATGCATTGCATCTCCTAATACCATCTTATGCACAAGAGAAATTTTACCTAAGTCCACGTATCCTTGAATCATAGGAAGTTGTAAAAGCTCTAAAGGAATCACCAATTGGAATTTGATTTGCTTGGATAGCAAGCCCTTCAACACATCATCACTAGAGGAGGATTCTCTGAGAGATCTCTAAGACTACAACTTTCTTTAGACTTTCTTCATTCTTCCTAGATTCTTCATTTTTCTCTTCTTCCTTATTTTTCTCATCTTCCTTCTTTTCTTCTTCCACTTTCTCTGTTTCTTCCACTTTCTCTTTTTCTTCTTCTTTCTCATTTTCATTTTCTTCTTTACCCTTTTCATTTTCATCCTTTTCTTCATCCCTGTTACCTTCATTATCATTTCCTTTACTTTCACCTTCATCTTTTTCTTCCTCAGCATTATCTTTACCATCATTATCCTTTTCAACTTTAGTGTGCTCCGGAGGAGCATCATCATGCTTTTTAGCCTCAGCTTCACCTTCATTCTACTTCTCCATTTCCAGAGCATCATTTTCCACACTTGCATCATTTTCAACACCAATGTCTACAAAAATACCTGCATCACTTGTACTCAAAATTTTAAGTAGAAACATCTTCATCAGTCTTAAGCATGCCATATTTTTCTGTTGTATCTCATATCACTTCTGCAGTTTCCTTCTTAATCTTCTTTATTTTCTTTTTATCCCTAGTCATCAGAATATTAACCCTTTTATTCATTCGGAACATATTTGCACACATATTTTTTAGAGTTTCCAAATCATCTAGGGTTAGAGAAGACCCAATTTTATCAAATGCATCATTCTTTATTTTCTCTTCAAATTCAACAACCTCTGATATCTTTTTCATCAGGACTACCCACATATTGTCAGGCACACCTTTCTTCACATCATCCCACTTAAATTCCAAGATGATAACATATTGAATGATAGCTAAGATAATTTTTTTCTTATCCTCTTTTCCAACATGATCATAATATTATGTTGTAGGCTTCAACATGTTTTCAAAATGTAACAAATAATTTAGAGTTGCCTCTAATTTGGAATAGGGGCTAGGACTTACCAAAATGTCCTTTTGTTCTCCCTGGTTCGGAGAGGCTTCTTCAGACACCTTGGTTTTCTTCAACTCTAGTTTGGTGTGTACATGAACACAAAATTCATGTTCTTCCTCTTCATCAGAACATGACAAAATATGCACTCTTTTATAACCAATACTAGAGCTTCCTTAGAAGCACCTTCACCAGAGGATAAACTTCCTCTTCTTTTCCTTACCAATTTTGCATTAGGATCCTCTTCATCTTGATCATCTGTCACACTAAGGTTTTTCTCCCTTGCATCTCTTTCTTTCTTTCCTCTTTTCCTAGGTACCATGAGAGGAGTTTCTTTCTTTTTCCCAGATCTAGTAGTAGGTCCAAAAGATACCGAGCCTTTACCTTTATCAACATTATTGGGCTCAACTTTTACTATAGGAGCTGCAGAGGGTCTAGAAGGAGTATGGTGGAACCCTAAAGTTTCATCATTCCACTGGTTCTATGCTTAATCCTATGACCTTTTTCCTATTTTCATTAGGTTTTAGGGTTTTATCGCTCCATTCAATACCCTTAATCAATTTATTGGATTTTATTTGCTCGTTAACTGGCTACACCAGGTCACCTTTTTAAACCAAGTGGCATTTTATGGCCCCCACTATCTGTTGGCTCTCAAAAATACAGGCGGGATGCCTCAAGAGGCTGCCAATCTCTTGATACGTTTTAGGGTAACAGACAAGGTCAAATGAATTAAACCTTCTACTCTTCAGGTTCTGCCAAACCTAGGCGGGTATGCCTACCTGAATTGGGCAAACTTGACTTAAGATTATCCTTCTTGCAATGATTTTTCCACAATGGCAGATGGAAGTGGACAAATGAATTCAAAATTGGTGTAACTAGCAAAAGCAATCTTCTAATATAAATCCTAAAATGTTCAATTAATAGATGTAAAGAAACTGAATGAGTCCAAATGATGAAATTGCAGAGACCAGTGCCTTATTAGGTATGCAGAGTCAAATGAAATCAAGATGAGCAACACCTCTCTGGAGAAAACTCAAATTATCTGGCATATATTATGTTTACAACTTGTATAAACATGCAATACTGTGATTACCAAGCTCTACTTTAACATTCCAAATGAATCTCTCTAATTATTGTGATCAACTAAAAGGATTTAATCTTTGCTTGAAAGAACCAATCAATTTAACCACACAGATACAACAAATGTGCACTGATGAATTGAATATAAACTTGTTATATCAATTTAAACAACTAGAAAGCATCCATCTTGGAGATAGCTTAGCAATACTTTCATTAAATTCAACAGATAATTGACACCAGAAATGTGCAGCAACATCAATTGAATTTCATAACTACCTCCATTTTGAAAACATGCATCATAGTCTCTGATTTGATAAATCTATTGTACTGTATCCATCTAATTTTCCTACTGTATATCGAATAACTAATAGCTGATGATGAATTTACAATCACAAGATGGATATTTATACACTAGTATCAGAAAAAAATATCACATTGAGACCCCACGTCAGCCTACCGCTGAATTCAGGCTCATTTCATATCCACCAACATCATTTGAATTTTATTAATCAACACTGGGACAGTTGCTAAGACATATCGCAGTCATGCCGAAGGCAATTAAATCACCGTCAGTCACCCCTTAGTTCTCTTTGCTTCACCGTAATATTCTGATATCGGGGAGACCTCTTGTAGATTTCATTATGTCTCATCGAAAGTTCTTTTACCTCTTGTATATCGCTGTGACCCTCTACCATCAGGGAGACATCATATAGATAATACTTCGTTATACCAAAAGTCACCCTTAATGTTTTTTCCCAGTCACTGAGACATAAGAAGTTTTCTTACTGAAATGTGCCTCCTCGCATCATCCACTTCGATGTAACTTTATGATATCGGGGAGACCTCACGTAGAGCATATTCTATCTTACTGAAAGCCCACGTGATCATTCATGTTCACCGAGACAACTCAATTCCTATACCAACATAGTCATCCTTTTGCTTTATCGGCGAGACAAGACGGGTTCATTGAAACCCAACATCGAAACTCATGAGTCATACCGAAACACTTGAATTTACACATGATCATCGAGACATAAACAACCTCTCACCGAAAGCCATTCAATAGAAACCTTTTGTGTAATGTCAGTGAGACCAAAGGTCACTCGCCAAGACCTCACTCTGATATCGCTTAGTTTGGCCGATACAACTTAAACTCCTCGCGATATGTATTTTCCTATCGGCGATTGGCAAGACTAGTGAGTTCATGAAGAGGTTTCATCAAAGGAAAAAATATCACCGATGCAACTCCATATATGCTAGTCAGCAAGACATAAAGCATTCGGTGAAACAATATACTGAAGACCAAACTCCTACCAAAATATGTATCCTTTCTGTCATCAAAACAATGTGAAAGTCCTACCAAACGGAACAATAGATGAATTTTGATCGTTGTGACGGTAAAGAAGTCCTGCCGATAGACCTGTAGTAGATACATATAAGCAAAAAATGCATTACATGTTGAGGAGACCCCGATAGACTCATGCCGATATGGATCACAATGTCAAAAATGCAGACTCGATGGATCATACGGGATAAATATAGGCAAAATGCAAGCAAAAAGTCATGATGGAAGGACCTGTGCATATGGTGATGATTATTCTGGAAACTCAGGGGTATGAAAAACTTGTGAAATTATTTAGAATTTTATAGTTCTAACAGTGGCTCTGTCTGGGGATGAATGATAGTAAGATCATTGCAAGGATCCAAATCTTTGGGTGAGCAGACCAGACACAAAATGATGAACCAGTGAGCAAAATGGAAATGGAGATGAATGGAAAAATGAAATCAAAATGGAGGTGAACCAAAACCCTAAACTATTGTGCATGGAAAATAATTTTAAAGAGGACCATCAAGAGTTGTCCATGCATTGGCAACCCTTAATCCTCTGTGTTGCTTAAGAGAAAAAATGCTTCAGGAATTTCCCATGAATAGGAAACTCCTAATCTTCGCTAGCCATAATCTGTAGATAATATGAATCTTCACCTCTCTTCCCAATAATAACAAAAGGTCCCAACCACAAAGCTTCAAATTTACCATGCTTACCCTTCTCCTGACACCTTGTGTTCCACATCAACACCAAGTCATTCACTTCAAATTTTCTATCCTTTTCCTTCTTGTCAAATAGATACTTCATCTATGTCTATAACTTCATGTTTTGGTTTTGGGAAACTCTCCTTATTTCATGTCATCTATGTCTATAACTTCATGTTTTGGTTTTGGGCAACTCTCCTTATTTCATCACGTTCAGCTAGTTGCTCCAGTCTTCCCTCCATAGGTTCAGGAATATCCAAATCTTCCTGAAGGACAAACTTGTAGATTGGTAACAAATTCTGCAAAGGCATCCTGGCTTGTGTACCATACACCAATTCAAATGGAGATTTTCCAATTGCCTTTTTTACGATAACCCTATTAGCCCAAACATCCAGTTTTAATTTTGAATCCCAAGCTTTCTTGTTCTGACCTAACATCCTCCTTATAATTTGCAGAAGACTCTTATTGCTAGATTATGCTTAACCATTAGCCTATGGATGATAAGGAGATGCATACGAAATAGTAATACCATATGTACTACAAATTTTTTTGAATTCATCTGATTTGAAACACATCCCATTGTTAGTGATCAACCTTAGTGGTGTACCAAATTTGGTGATAATGTTGTCCATCAGGAAATTTGTCACCACTTTACTTGTAGCTTGTTTAGTTGGGATTGCTTCTACCCATTTGGTAAAATAATAAGTGGAAATGAGTATCCACTTGTGTCCTCCACTTGATTTTTCATGTATCTCTCCAATGAAATCAATTCCCCATTGATGAAAAGGGGCATCAACCTGCAAGGGTCGAAGTGGCAAAGCACCTTGATACTTCAATTTTCCAAAGAACTTCTAGCAGGCCTCACATTTTCTTACATGTGTAAAAGAGTCACTAAAGACCCTAGGCTAGTAGTAACCTGCCCTGAGAATTTTGTGTGTAGTTTTCTTTGCTGAGTAATGTCACTAATGCAAACGCCTGTTTTTCCATTATATCATACTTCAATTCAGACCCTTGTAATGACTTACTAAAGAAAGACACAGGCTATTCATGAACATCCTCATTCTTTTGTAGCATAACAGTAGCAATTGTGTGCATTGAAGAAAAAGAAAATATCTGAAAAGGATTTGCAAAATATGGAGATTTAAGGACAAGAGCCTCCTTGATGGCCCTTTTGTTAGATATAAAAGCTTCTAAGGCCTCTGCAGTCCATTCCATTTTCTTTCCATTCTTCAACATTTTTGATATGGGTTTAATGATCTCAGCAAAATTGGAAACAAATCTCCTAACAAAATTAATCTGTCCAAAGAATGATTGTATAGCCTTAATAGTTTTGGGAACAAGAATTTTTTCAATAGCTTCAACTCTCTTAGGATCTATCCTAATCCCTTATTTTGAGACAATATGTCCTAAAAGCTTACCTTCTGTGACTGCAAAATGACACTTCTTAGGGTTCAAGCTGATACCATATTCTAGGGCTTTAATAAATACCTTTTCCAAATGTTGCACATGATCTTCAACCTTCTTCGAGTAAGCAGTCAAGTCATCCTGGTACACGACCATGATAGCATTGATCAAATCTACAAATGCCATGTCCATAGCTCTTTGGAAAGTCGCTCCTGCATTAGTGAGACCAAATGGCATTCTTATGTATACATACGGTCCCCAAGGAGTTGTAAATGTTGTTTTATATTGCTCAAATTCTTTAACCTTAACCTGGTTATACCCTGAAAACCCATCCATCATAGACAACAACTCGCACCCTGTTACTTTATGCAATATAGCCTCCATATTGGGGAAAGGATAATTGTCCTTGAGAGATGCCATATTCAAATTCCTGAAGTCTACACATAGTCTGATGTCTCCATTCTTCTTTCTCACAAGGACCAAGTTCGAGACCCAAGTTGAATGCCTGATTGGTTTAATGATTCCTCCATCTCTGAGCTTTGCCAATTCCTCCTGCATCTTAGGCTCCAATGTTGGATTTATAGGCCTTTGCTTTTGTCTAAATGGCTTAGCATCTGGTTTCAATGGTATTTCATGCTGAAATAAATCTTCCCTGTATGCTTTTAGATCTTCATAAGACCAAGCAAACACATGCTTATACTTTCTCAATAGCTCTATCAACATTCTTCTAATTGTAGGGCTTATCTTCTTTCCTATGTACACCTTTCTTGGTGCCATCTTAGTCCCCAAGTTAATCTCTTCAACATCTTCTCTTTTGACTGGTGTTTGCTTCATGAGGGACTGATCATTTCCATCATAAACTCTCTCTAATGCCACTAAGCCCTTAGGAATCTTATTTGTTTTGAGCTGTAAGATATCCTTTCCAAACACAGTTTGCTTCCCATCCACTTCTTCAACGAAAGCATTGAAGTCAATTTCCTAGGCTTCATATTGATCTATACAATGAAGTAATTTCAAAAGGTCAGTATCATCATTGAAGACTTGCCAACTATAAATGTTATTAGGAACAATAGGCCTTGTCTTGAACTCAATATGTGACACCCTAGCCAATGTGATATCATCTCTTTTTAGCTCTACATTTGCTAAAAAATCAGCCATTATGTTCTTTGATCTGTCAATCCACTCAATCGAGAAGGCATCAAACAACTCAATTGTGTCCCATACAATAGTCCAGTATTGTTTCAATCTTTTGTGCTTTGCTGCATACTTTGACTTAATTTGTGAAACAACCAACTCAGAATCTCCAAGAACAGCTAGCAACTTGATCTTATGTTTCATAGCTATGTTCAGACCTATCAATAAAGCTTCATATTCTGCCACATTGTTTGTACATTCAAATGCCAACAGGAATGAATATTTAAATGTAATACCTTCAAGTGAAACAAACACAATCCCAGCTCCATTACCTTCTTGGCTGCATGCTCCATCAAAATACATCTTCCACACTTCATTGCAGCTTTGTGCCACATGCTTTTCAATTCGATCACTATTGGTTAATTCTGGTTGGCCTGGTTCTATATTGAAACTCCCAAGATCAACATCACAAAAACAATTGATCTGATCTTGTGGTACATAATCAATCAGCTGGTTCATTCTTGGCTCCCTATACAATTTGACTTCCTGACCATTCACTGGAATTGTAGCATAAGACAGATCAAATTGAACATTTCCTCCAACTGTTGTTGTCCATTGTCTTGATAGAAGCATCCCAAACTGAGGAGGAGTATCAATCACTGTTATATCTATATTATAAGCCACATGTGGATAAGTAGCTAGCTTGACTTCAACATCTTTCATAATGCCTACCACAGGAACAGGTTGGTTATCCATTGCATAGCACTTCCCTTCATATGTATCAACCCACATGCCAAGCTACTTCATAACTCCTACTAGCATGATATTTATAGCAGCACCAAAGTCTATCATGCAATTCCTTAGCAGTTTATTATTTATGAGTAATATAGTGAAAAAAGGATCAACTTGTGGGGCAGTTGCTAACACATCACTTAAGCAGACCTCTGGGATATTTACTTTCTCCTGTCTTTTGACTACTTTAATAGCTACTCTATTTTCAAAATTCATATGTTTTTAGTTTCCATTTGTTATCAATTGAACAACACTATTTCTGTATTCCTTAATTTTCATCATTTCAAGTAGTCGAACAGACATTTTTACCTGGGACAATGCCTGAGTTAAGTCAAAAGAAGAGCCCTCCACCTTAACAATTTTCTTCTATTCTGACATTTCTCCTTTATTTTCTTCCTTTTCTCTTTTACTAAGCTGGTCAAGCTTTTGCATCTCTTTGTGTAATTCCTTCACTTCCTCCTTTTGGATAGGCCTTTGTTCACTTTTATCATGCTATTTATTTTCTGACTTCTTCACAATTCCTTGTGTCACTTTTTGTTCCTTCATAAAGATTCCTTTACGGACACCTTCCTTCTCATTTACTATCCTATTTCTCAACTAGTATTTACTCTTTGCTTCCTTAATTGTAGCAACAGTTAGTCTCTCTATTTCATCTTTGGTGAGTCTCCTCATATTGCATTGAGCAGGCACCTCAATAGAATGTGGCTCTGTATAATCTTCTTCAAAATTAGAAAGGACCTGTTGTTCAGCCATATGGACATTATATTTCTGATTTGAAACATCATACTCATAATGTTCATCCTTTGAAGATGAGTACCTCTCCTCAACATGGTGAAAGGTATTTGAAGTCAAATATACTGTGTGATCTTCTCCACCATTTCATGTTAGCATTCCCTCCTCTTGCATTTTTTGAGCTACAACACAATAGTTTGGGGAATGTGGCTTATCACAAGATTAACAAAAATAATTGTTATTCACCATATAGGTTTCCTTCTACCTCAATGGATCAGGAGTCTCTTTGTTTCTTGGCCTAGTTGTTATAGGTTTTCCATCCTTCCAGTCTGTATTATAAGGCATATCATGCAACCTCGGCCTTTCATTCCTGTATGTATTCTCCTATCTGTACTAATAATTGTTG
This sequence comes from Sequoia sempervirens, assembly GCA_007258455.2. Taxonomy (NCBI): domain Eukaryota; kingdom Viridiplantae; phylum Streptophyta; class Pinopsida; order Cupressales; family Cupressaceae; genus Sequoia; species Sequoia sempervirens. The sequence continues at coordinate 308,975,304 of VDFB02000017.1, read as the reverse complement.
CTTTGCTGAGGAGCCCTAGGGTTGTCTCTTTTATTGACTATCCTAGCAAGCTTCTTGTTGTTTTCAATTGTCAGTGCTATTTTCTGTGCTTCAGCCAAATCTCTCAGGAATCTATTTCTTAGTTCATACCCTATTTTAGGATCAAACACATTCAAATAGACACTCAATGCTATAGAATCTGGCAACTTTGATCTAGGAGGTACTTTATTTTGCAATTTATTGAATCTCTGATTGAAATCATAAATTGAGTCATTTTGATTTTTCTAAATTCGCATCAATTCATGAAGAGCAACATCTGGTGTATTTAGATTCCCATATTGCTTTAGGAATCGGTCCTGGAATCCTTGGAGAGAATTAATTGAGAATGCTGGCAAGCTGTTGAACCAATCCCTAGCATCTTCAATAAGTGACATCATAAATAGCTTCATGTGTAAATCTTCATATGGCACATCTATGTCTTGGATGAACACAATGAAACTCCTCAAATGCTCTTCAGTAGTAATTGCATTACTCCCTATAAATTTAGGCACCAGACCTCTCCAACTGCTATCCATAGGATAAGGGTATAATTGAAAACCTACTAAATCAAACTATCTAATCATTGTTGTATGCTAGTGAGGGGGAAGGTTGGGTGGATATTGATATTGTTGCATTGGATTATTGAATTGTGTATGGTGGTGTGGCACATAATGCTAATTATGAGGTGGCTGCATATTTGTATGTTGAGTAGGAATGTGAGGTGGATGATTTGGCTATTTGTATTGATTCCCTACTTGATGGTGAGGAACCCTTGGTGGATCAGAAGGCCCTACACCATGATTACCCTGCTTATGAGGTGGCACATACTTTGAGGGGCAATCAGCTATCTGAGCAGTGTTCTGAGCATCTTGCAATTCAAATTCTTTCATTGCTTGTATCATCTAAGATTTTTCCTGCTCCTCCCTCTCCTTTTTTGTAGATTCAAACCGTGCTTTGAATTCCTCATAAGTCAAAGATTCATAATCATCTTGAGGAATTGTATTCTCATTAATTTGATTTTGATTATTTTCCATTCTTTGTTCACATTCCTGTTGATATCTAAGTCCCCTTGCTTCAAGTCTAGCATCAAACTCAGCCTATTTCTGAAAATCATGAAAAGGATTTACTTGCTCTTCAGGGGTACAAAGTTCTACACTGGAATTATCTCTCCATGTATCATAACGATTATAAGTTTCACCATGTGCTCTTGATGCCTTATCTTTATTTGTTAGGCACATGTCCTCAATTATCCTTTTTCCCTTATCAAGCTTGTCATCTTTATGTGTCCACTTACTACTATCAGCAGGAGCTCAAGTATGACCTCCCCTATATTGAGATCTTCTTCCATTTATGTTTGCAATTTTCTTGTCAGAGTCGCCACTCATTTCTCAAAAGTGAGAAAATATTTGATATTTCTTATTCCCAACGGAGTCTGTATAAAGTTCCTGACTCTATGATTAAGGCCTTGATTCTGAATGTATTCCCTAGTGGAGTCGTCAATTTATTGGCTCTAAAAAATGTAGGCGAGATGCCTCAAGAGGCTGCCAATCTCTTGATACCTTTTAGGGTAATAGACAAGGTCAAATGAATTAAACCTTCTACTCTTTAGGTGCTACCAAACCTAGGCAGGTATGCCTATCTAAATTGGGCAAACTTGACTTAAGATTATCCTTCTTGCAGTGATTTGTCCACAATGGAAGATGGAAGTGGACAAATGAATTCAAACTTTGTGTAACTAGCAATAGCAATATTCTAATCTAAATCCTAAAATGTTCAATTAATAGATGTAAAGAAACTAAATGAGTCCAAATGATGAAATTGCAGAGACCAGTGCCTTATTGGGTATGGGAAGTCAAATGAAATCAAGATGAGCAACACCTCTCTGGAGAAAACTCAAATTATTTGGCATATATTATGTTTACAACTTGTATAAACATGCAATACTATGATTACCAAGCTCTACTTTAACAATCCAAATGAATCTCTCTGATTACTGTGATCAACTAAAAGGATTTAATCTTTACTTGAAAGAACCAATCGATTTAACCACACAGATACAACAAATGTGCATTGATGAATTGAATATAAACTTGTTATATCAATTTAAACAACTAGAAAGCATCCATCTTGGAGACATCTTAGCAATACTTTCATTAAATTCAACAGATAATTGACACCAGAAATGTGTAGCAACATTAATTGACTCTGATAAATACCTCCATTTTGAAAACATGCATCATAGTCCCTGATTTGATAAATCTATTGTACTGTATCCATCTAATTTTCCTGCTGTATATCAAATAACTAATAGCTGGTGATGAATTTACAATCACAAGATGGATATTTATGCACTAGTATCAGAAAAACATCACATTGAGACCCCATGTCAGCCTATCACTGAATTTGGGCTCATTTCATGTCAGCCAGCAACATTTGAATTTTATTAATCAACACTGGGATAGTCACTAAGACATATCGCATTCATGCCGAAGGAAATTAAATCTCCGTCAGTCGCCCCTTAGTTCTCTATGCTTCTTTGTAATATTCTAATATCAAGGAGACCCCTTGTAGATTTCATTATGTCTCATCGAAAGTTCTTTTACCTCTTGTATATCATTGTGACCCTCTACCATCGGGGAGACATCATATAGATAATACTTCATTATACCGAAAGTCACCCTTAATGTTTTTTCCCAATCACTGATACATAAGAAGTTTTCTTACCAAAATGTGCCTCCTCGCATCATCCACTTCACTGTAACTTTATGATATCAGGGAGACCTCACGTAGAGCATATTATGTCTTACTGAGAGCCCACGTGATCATTCTTGTTTGCCGAGACAACTCAATTCTTATACCGACAGAGTCCTTTTGCTTTATCAGCGAGACAAGATAGGTTCATTGAAACCCAACATCGAAACTCATGAGTCATACTGAAACACCCTGAATTCACACATGATCGCCAAGACATAACCAACCTCTCACCAAAATCCATTCAATAGAAACCTTTTGTGTAATGTTGGTGAGACCGAAGGTCACTCACCGAGACCTCACTCTGATATTGCTTAGTTCGGCCGATACAACTTAAACTCCTCCCAATATGTATTTGCCTATCATCGGTCAACAAGACTAGGTGAGTTCGCCAAGACGTTTCATTAGAGGAAAAATCTCACTGATGCAACTCCATATATGCCAGTCAGCGAGACATAAAGCACTCGGTGAAACAATATACTGAAGACCAAACTCCTGCCGAAATGTGTATCCTTTTTGTTGTTGAAACAATGTGAAAGTCTTGCCGAACGAAACAATAGATGAATTCTGATCATCATGATGGTAAAGCAGTCCTGCTGATAGACCTGTAGATACATATAAGTAAAAACTGCATTACAGGTTGGGGAGACCCTGATAGACTCATGCCGATATGGGTCACAATGTGAAAAATGCAAACTCAATGGATCATATAGGATAAATATAGGAAAAATGCAAGCAAAAATTCATGATGGAAGGCCCTGTGCATATGGTGATGATTATTCTAGAAACTCAGGGGTATGAAAAACTTGTGAAATTATTCAAAATTTTAGAGTTCTAACACTATCATCATTCCAACCATCCCCATCATTCAAGTTACCCACTATGCCTAGGAGGGCAATATTTTAAGAACAACCTTTGCCTGGATGCTTTTAAGCACCTTTTCAAACCATCCATGTTCCTTTCCCATCACGCATTTTGTTTTCACCACTGGAGAGTAACAAGCGATGAGCAATACTTCATCTTTCTTACTACCTTGGGGTCCATTGCCAATCACGGGTTTTAATCTCACCACTGGAAGACAACTAGTGATGAGTGATGCAGTTAATTTCTTAACCCTTCGTTAGCTCTCAGTGTATCACTGGTTGTCTCATGTTATCTAAGGGAGAACCTGCAACCACCAATGTGTGGGGTTCTTTCCCATCATGCAAGTTCAATATATCATTGATTCAAGTTTCTTGACAGAGGGGGAAACATGCAATGAGCAATGTAAGGAAAGGATCTCCAGTTAAGATCTTCCTATGATTAGTAAAGAAAGTGGTGATTCTTAATGTGCTTCATTGATCAAGTTTTAAATCTAAGGTAATCGACAGTTGAGATGCAACATGTAGTAATTGATCCTTTTTCTCATGTGAGTGATCCAGGATGGCCATTAATAGCGACTAGCCTCAAATTCCTCTATTTAATGAGGATTCTCTATAGCTTGTTAAATCATTCTTAAATCACTATGGAATAGATTTTATTGTTGTGAGTACCAGAGGTAATTTTAGAGTTTGCAACAAGGTAGTGCAAAGGTGGCTACATGATGTATCCTGGTGTGTAAGTGTGTGTGCTGATTGGATTACTATTACAATTTTCTTTTTTTTTGTTTCTGGTATTCGTAGTGGTTTCCATTACTTATACATGAGGATTTCTTAGAAGTTGTGGTTTATATTCTTCTGCATAATTGGTTCTGGTTGTTATTATATCCTGAGAAGATGAGTGACCTAAATACTCCCATTAAACAAGTCTGAAGGTCTAGAAGATTAAGTATACAGGAGTTGGTTGCATATGTACCTATAGTGAAACCTCTCTTGGTAGAGGTGCTAATTGTCCCTAAAGGAAAAAGGAGTGTACATAAGAGAAGTGAGAAGGTTGTTGTTAAGAGAACCTATGTCCTAAGGAGTAGGATTGTGTCACAAGAACTAGTCAGAGTTGGCGAGAAGGGGCCTATGTTTGTGAAAGAATTAACGAGGTCTAGTGTGCGTCCTAGGGTTTACTCAAAGAATCTCATTGCTCCTACTTTAATCTCTGACAATTCCTGAAGTGAAGAGGCAGGAGTTAGCCCTAGCCATGACCAATGCATTGCTTCTCTTATGCCATATAGTGACTTAGATGATGAGATAATTATTGCAACTCCACTCTCTCTAAAAAGGCTCGGTGAGGGTGTTTACTCAGCGGCTGACAAGGCTAGGTAACACCCATGTTCTCTTCTAATGGTGTTTAATTTTTGGGAATTTTGGTGATTGGATTTCTAGGTGGTTGGTTCATGGGTTTGTGTTGTTGATAGCGATGGTGGTTACTTTGGTATTGGTGAAAGTGCCAATTTTGGTGATGCCTTTTGGAAGGCTTGTGTGGCGTCATCAACAAATGGCTTGGCATTCTTTTTTCCTTATTACTTTCCTGTGGTGGTGGAATGATTGAAGATGTAATAGTCTGGGAATTGAACCTAATGAAATGAAATGAGTTTGAAATTAGATATCATGAAATGTAATTACATTTGAGCCGAAATCTTGTTGCTCCCTTATATTATAAAATGGATTTCATGGCTCAAAAGTAAGGTTTTTTTTATTGAAATTTTGAGTACAATACGTTCTAGGTAAGATTCAAGTATATGAAGCAAAAAAAAATGCAGAATGCTTGATGAATCTGCTTGAAAATTGTCTTGGGTATAGGTTATATATGTAACAATCTTAAATGGTTTTACATAGATTACTGATATTGAAACAAATATAAATTCCAAAACATATACTCTCCTTTTGTACACTTTTACAGATCATAAATGAAATTTTCAACGATCTTTTTGTTTGTCACCAATGGTTCAATTGAATGTATATCTTTATTTATTTTCTTTAACTGAATGGGTTAATTAGAATGCTTGAGAAAAGTCATGGGTCTGTGAGAATTTATGAGGATTTGATAAGAAGTGATGTTTTGGATAATTTGAGTTTTTGTATTGCAAGGCATTACAAAGATAGTCCATATATGTTAGAATAAAATATTTAGTGTATCACTGGTTGTTTAATATTTGACTCCATTTACCCAATTGATGCGGCACAGGCTTATTTAACAAAAAATCATGCAACTAAGTGAAAAATGAGTATGTCTAGCTGTGGATTCAAAATAAGAACAATATTTATTAAAATTTTTCCAATTCTGAAATGTGAGTTTGAAATATTCCACATTCCTAGAAAATAGAAATTTATTTACTCAAAGACCTACCAAATTCTTGGTGAGTTTCATGTATTTTCCTCAAATAGGAATGAATCTATGCTAAGGTGTCCTTGAGGAAGTGACATATCAAATGAACACAAGAAGGAATACCCTCCTTGGTTTCACAGAGCCTAAAGTGTACAAATAGAGACTTTAGTGTTTACTATTCATTGTGTTGGCCACTAGCCTAAAGTAATTCTTGAATATAAGGGTTGGCTACCCTCACAATAGCACAACAGGTAATTAGCACCGACTTTGGTGTTGAATTTTAGTGTATTTTGAGTACAGGAGTTGAAAAATTTGGCTGGAGTTAAACTCTGTGCAAATAGGCATGGTTAGTTCAACATCTGATTTTGCGCCGACTTTTCTACTATATTTAGTGCCAGAATTAGCACTAGAAAATCATGGCACCTTTGTTAGCGCCTAAAATAGCATCGGGAAGTAACGATGGAAATGGTGCTGAAATTGGCACCCAATTTGGGTTCCGATTTTGCCTCCATGTCTACTCCCATTTTTGCTTCTAGTTTTGTCACCAATTTTTCTTCCAATTTTGTTTCATGGTTTTCTTCCAATTTTTCTTCTGGTTTTGCTTCTAGTTTTGCTTCTAGTTTTGCTTCTAGTTTTGCTTCCACGTTTGCTTCTAGTTTTTCTTCTAGTTTTGCTTGTAGTTTTGCTTCTGATTTTTCTTCCAAGTTTGCTTCTAGTTTTGCTTTTGGTTTTGCTTCCAATTTTTCTTTTGATTTTGTTTCCAAGTTTGCTTCTTGTTTTGCTTCCAGGTTTTCTTCTGGTTTTGCTTCCAGTTTTGCTTCCAATTTTGCTTTCAAATTTTTCTTCTAGTTTTCCTTCCAGTTTTGCTTCAAGATTTGCTTGCAATTTTGCTTCTAGTTTTACTTCCAATTTTTCTTCCGATTTTGCTTCCAATTTTTCTTCCAAGATTGATTTTGGTTTTCTTCTAGTTTGGCTTCTATTGTTGCTTCCTTTTCTGCTTCTAAAAATGCTTCTTGTTTTGAATCCATTTATTAATTTAATAAGTTTTATTTCAATTTAATTAGTTAAATATATCATGCCTCTTAAATAACTCATATGATTATAGAGAAAGTAATTTAATTGTTTAACTCATATGATTAAATAACAATATAATTGTTGTAACATGATTATCATCTATAATTAAAACAAGTGAATCAAATATCTATAATTTAATTGAATTTGACAACATCCATCCTGAGCAGTAAATTAAAATCATCATACTTAATAAATATCCATCCAAAAATCATTGGCTTTCACTTGTTTTAGTTATATATCCATCATCATCATCACCATCATCATCATCATCGTCATCGTCGTCATCATCATTGTCATCAGCCTCGGTGTCTTCCATATCTACATCATCATCATCCTCTACCATGTGATCTGTACCAAAAGAACCAATAATTTGTGGATCTATATCATGTTGAGGATCATCTTGATCTTCTAGAGGACCCATGTTTTGCAAGAAAAAAACATTTAAAATGAAAATTTATTATTTATTTCATGCAATAATTTATTTTTCTATTATATATATAATATTACAATATATGAGACGAAACCATAATCATATTACATCATATCAAAGTGCACATACCATAATAAAATTTCAAAAAAGTTACAGCTAATACTAGTGAGTCAGGACAAACTTCAACTTTCAAAAACAAAGCCAATGAGGCTGGCAGACTTGTGGATTAGGCCAACATTTGGTGGAAGAAGAAGAAAGATGACTGGAACTCTGGAGGCCCACCATAATGGATTTTAGTATTCAACCATGAGAGAAAAAGAGAGAGTTGATAGCATGTATCAAAACATTAAGCATGCATTCTTCTAGCCAGCGGAGGAGATGATTACTTTGCTTTATTTTAATTTGCATAACCATATCATGGTGTGGGAACCAAGAAGACCAAGGATGTTCAATTTTATGTGGAGGTAATGGATGTGGTCCAAAATTTAGGAGGGGAAAGAAGGTCAATGTATGATGCTTATGAAATTGAGGAAGAACAGCAAGAGAGGGACATGAAAAATAAAATCAATACAAAGTTTCAAGGATTTGTCAAGCAAGTACGAGAGCTATGGGAGTAGCCTCATCTAAAATATTTTGAACTAGAGTTTGATATACCATTTAGAGAGCTTGGTTTTCATGGATTTCCTTTCAAAGTCTCTACTTTTATTGTTCCTATGGTAAACTGTTTGGTAGAGTTGGTGGAATTATCTTTCTTAATAATCAGTATTAGTGAGATTGAGATTGTTAACCTTGAGAGAGTAGGACTTAGGAAAAAGGAATTTGATATGGCTATTGTTTTCAAAGACTTCAAGAGAGATGTACTTCACATTAACATTATTCCTCAATCTTCACTTGATGGCATCAAGGAATGGTTGAACTCCATGGATATAAAGTATTATGAAAGAAGAATGAACTTGAGCTGGCAGCCAATTTTGAAGAGTATTATTGATGATCCAGATAAATTTCTTGAAGATGGTGGTTGGGAATTTTTTATTATGGAAGCTATTGATTCTAATTATGATATTTAGAAGAGTTAGATCAAGGATATGAACCCTTTGATGTAGAAGAGGAATCAGAATCAGATTTCATGTAGCCACCATCAAGAGTGTTACAAGCCAACAAGATGGAGGGAATTCTTATATAAGGATAATTTTCAATGTTGCAGGTACCAACTTTAATGCCAACTACAATGGAAACATTGAAATTCCCTAGTAGTATTTATATTAAGGAAATTTCCTTTAGAGGCAAGGATTCAAAGCACATCAACCATGTGGTATAAATGATTAAATACTAGAGACGACCTGTAGTAATGAAAGAGTCTAAAAAGGAAAAGAAAGTTGCACTAGTGACTCAAGAGAAACTTCAACTTTCAAAAACAAAGCCAATTAGGCTGGTAGATGTGTGGATCAGGCCAACATTTGGTGGAAGAGGATGAAAGATGACTGGAACTCTAGAGGCCCACCATAATGGATTTCGGTATTCAACCATGAGAGTAGAAGAGAGAACTAATATCATGTATCAAAAAATTAAGCATGCATTATTCTAGCCAGCAAAGAAGGAGATGATTACTTTGCTTCATTTTCATTTGCATAACCATATCATGGTATGGGAACTAGGAAGACCAAGGATGTCCATTTTTATGTGGAGGTAATGGATGTGGTCCAAAATTTAGGAGGGGAGATCTCAATGTCTGCCAAGAGGCATAAAGTGAGATGAATTAAGTTCACCTACATGTCTGCCAAAGTTTACTTCCAAGTTTTATGACTAATTTTCTTGACTATCAAAGAAGAAACTTCAGCTTTCAAAAAAAAAGCCAATTAGGCTGGCAGATGTGTGGATCAGGCCAACATTTGGTGGAAGAGGATGAAAGATGACTAGAACTCTAGAGGCCCACCATAATGGATTTCAATATTCAACCATGAGAGTAGAAGAGAGAGTTGATAGCATGTATCAAAACATTAAGAATTCATTCTTCTAGCCAGTGGAGAAGGAGATGATTACTTTGCTTCATTTTCATTTGCATAACCATATCATGGCATGGGAGCCAAGAATACCAAGGATGTCCAATTTAATGTGGAGGTAATGGATGTGGTCTAAACTTTAGGAGGGGAGATCTTGATGTCTGCCAAGAGGCATAAAGTGAGATGAATTAAGTTCACCTACATGTCTGCCAAAGTTTACTTCTAAATTTTATGACTATTTTTCTTGACTGTCAAAGTTTACTTACAAATTTGAAATTTCTTTCTGGTCATTTTGATGAGGATATATTTAGCCAATTTGTAAGCACCTATTTTTTGTATCGCAAGCATCTTTGCATTGTAAGAATTCTGATTATCTATGGTCTACAACTATGTCATCTTATTGGATCTTCTATTTCAATGTTTTCTATGGACTTCTCTATTTGAGGTAGCACCTGCCAATCCTTCCTCCTCTCCTTAGCTGAGAAGTTGATTTGAATTTGGAAATACTGCACAACTAGCTATGGTTTAAGGAGATCTATTCTAACTTTGTTGTTGAAACCCTCAATCTTCAACTAGGACTTAAATGCATGGATTGAAACGCAAGCTTTCAAACTTAGATTTGAATGTGCATAATTTGATTGATTGTGGTTTTCATAGACAATTGTCTTTACATGACTATTCTAGATTGTCAACACGTGTAATAGTGACTACATCCTTATCAAGTTTGGCTACCCTTATTTAGAATGCCTTGGCCTTTGGACTTGATACAAAGTTGTGCATTGTTATTCCATATTTGTAACATGTAGGACATTTAAGGGGTACAACATATAGAAATTCAATACTGTCATCCAAGGAAAACTTACAAATGGTGTATCAAGAATAATAAAAATTCTTTTATTAGGGTTAATGCTTTCTTCCCCCACATTGCTGATATTTTCCCCAAAACATGTTTTTTTAATTATTTCAACGCATCTCAAAATTCAATGTATTGATTCACATTTGTTACACATTTCAACTATTTATGCAAATGATGCATATATGTTAACTCTATTAGTGTTGTTACTTTGGTAGTTTGACTTCTATGAAAACTAGCCATTACACATCTCATCTACATCCTTCTACTATTTATTCATGCACATAAATGGTCATCTTGTCATTATAAGATTTGACCTCTATTTACTCATCCTACACATCAATAAACAACTCAACACAAGAGATGAAAATTGACATATTAACACAACAATATCCAACTAATTTATTGAAACTCAACTATTGATACCTCATTCTCCATCCAGATTACAAAATCATTTCACTTTTTGTTTTGTAACATATTCTTTTCAAATTGCTTTGGATGGTGGCCATATTTCTCCTCCTATCAAAACATGGCACATGGACTACTTAAACTAATTAATTTGCAATCATTTACCTTTTCCAAGGAAATAAAAAAATTATATCATTTAACATATTAAATATACTTACAAATGTATAGATCAAGGACTATAAACCTTTCTGGCCACTGCGATGCGTGGCACGAAGTTTCTCAAGCCTAGCCTTGGAAGCCTTGTCCTGAAACATATACTAATTCAATTTAACTATGAACAAATAAAATTTAAATATATTTTAATAAATTTCATATAATCTTATGAGAAAATTCAAAAACCTATGTACTCTCCTCACCAGACTTCGTCTGTGCATCAGACTTCTCATATGCTTTTACAAGCTCTTTCCATACTTTCACACTTACACTAATTGGCCTTCTTTTTTGCCTTAGCTTAGGAGGAATTTTTTTAATCTTCTTTGTTTGGTTGCACCAAAATATCTTGTAGTTTTGAGACATTTGTAGCTTTATCTTCCTTACAGACCAACCTGTACCAAAATCAGTCTCCATGTCATGGATAATTGCTTTTTTTAGTTGCATGGGTATTTGTGAGAATGGAAAATGTAGATGGTCTTCAAACCATTGAAGGCATGATTCCTTCAGCCTATTCACAAACATTTTCCCATCATCCGTCATTCGGACTTCCCCTGAAACCACCTCATATTCTATCTTCGTATTGTAGCTACCAATGCAAGATTGATAACATGGTGCGGTGGAAGAAGTCTATGTCCGAGGAGTGGCTAGGACATTGGAAGTCTCTGCTCCCTATTCCACATTCTTAGAGTTTATTGTCACTGATTTCCTCCTAGATATTTTGTCTGATCCAGGATTGGTTGGGGAATCAATTGATTCCCTTTGACACAATTGATTTGTTTGCAATGTTTGAGGGGCGTTACCAGATTTTTTTTCTATGTATTTGTCAAGCATTGTCTAGTCCACATTAACCAATTTTTTCACTGCCTCTACCCCCAATATGGAAGCCAATTCCTCTTTATCCAGTCTCATGTCCCTATATATATATATATTTTTAATTATATTTCTTCTTTTAAATTTAGAAATAAAAAACTAAAAAACTATAATTCCTCTTTATCTTTTTCAATCTCATGTCCCTATATATATATTTAAATTATATTTGTTCTTTTAAATTTTGAAATAAAAAACTAAAAAGTAAAATTCAAAGAAACAATGGAAACATTTACAAATCTATAAATTGACAATGAATTACGTCATTATGGCTAGAGTCTGTTGACAATGCTTGCTTCCTTCTAGTGCTTGAAATTTTGAGGTGACCTAGGGACAATTATTTTCACCTAGTCTGTGGAGGCAAACGAAGTACACACTATTAGGTATGAAAGTTTTCATCCAGTTTTTGGTATGAAAGTTTTGTTTTGTGGGAAAATATGTTCGTTGGGTTTTCTTAGTGTTGATAACCTAGGGAAAATATGTTCACTAGGTTTGCTTAGTGTTGATAACCTTATCATGAAAACTCTTTCATAATTCAATCTTGCACAGATTTGTCATGGCATCGATGACTATGGCGTGATTGGGAAAAACCAGGTGGTTTCTACATTTATTTTCAGTAGTTGCTCAGTAGTGACATGTTCGCTGGGTTTGCTTAATGTTGATAACTTAGGGAAAACATGTTCATTGGGTTTTCTTAGTGTTGATAACCTTATCATGAAAGATATTTCATAATGCAAACTTGCATGAATTTTTCATGTCATTGGTGACTATGGTGCTACTAGGAAAAACCAAGCAGTTTCTGTGCTTATTTTTAGCAGTTGCTCAATAGTGACTGACCCAATTCCTAGATTTTCCAAACAGTTCACTATTTCCTTGATACCCAGGTTAGGTGAAGAATATGGAGGCATCCTGGCTTTGTGCTATAATATTTTGAGCCAAAGCTCAAATGGGTAGGGTAAATTTTTTTGTTGGTTTCTCAAAGGTTTTATAATTTATAATGATGGGACAATTTAAGGGTTGCCTGGATAGGTTAGGCCATGAACCAGTAAACTATGATGAATTCAATGAAGAAAAAAAAATTGTAACCTTACCTATGGTGTTGCAAACTAAATCAAATTTCTCATCAGTTGTTGGTAGCACCCTGCACTCTTCCTTTGCGTGACATTTTTCCCTTTTTTGTCATTTGATATCTTCCTTCATGCAGGAAATTCTTAAATTTTCAATTTTGATTTAGTAGTCAACACTTTAGTTGGCATTAGTTAACACCAAATTTAGTGCCAAATTTTGGTTGTTAATGTAATTTTTTTGGGGCATCTAATGTGGCTCCAAGTGCACCTAATTGAGCACCTATAATTGTTGTATAATGACTATTTTCATTGTTGTGTATCATAGGATAGAGTCTTGGAAATAATTCCAACTCCTACCTTGTTTTTGTGACCACCATTGTCCCGTGGATCCTTCATCAACTCGTTGCAGTAGAGTAGTTTTTACTGCTGTCCCGCAAGGTGCTTCATCCTTCTTGGTGGTAGTGAGGTGAAAGCTTCTATGGCAGCACGTGAGTCTTCCTTCTATTCCTAGCGGTGTTGTAGTGACTCCTGCAAGTCTTCTACCATTGGCGTGCGGTAGTGTGGTGACCACTACTGCCCCACGATTCCTTCATCAACTCGATGTAGTAGAGTAGTTTTTATCACGATACCACATGTTGCTTCTTCCTTCTTGGTGATAGTGCAGTGAAAGATTTTGTGGCAGCATTTTTATTCATAGAGGAGGCCATGGAGAGAGGATGTGGACGACATAGAAATACTAAATCATTGTTAGGAAAGTGGGTGGAAATAGATGAGACAACAAAATCTGCAGATACAATAGAGGTAAGAAGAGAAAGCAACCTCAACCAAAGGAGGAAGGTGTTTATGAATTCATAAATGCTACAACATAGAGGAGATATCAATATGTCAAATATATGACTAAAGTGAGGTTTTGTGTTGGATAGCATACTCGTTGAAATGATATAATTGGTGTACTAAATAATATTTACTATGGTGTTTATTAAAGGGGCAATACAAGGCCATGGCAACAAATTGTGTCATATCAAATGAGGAAACAATGGATGAAGCGGGACATTAGGTACTCAAATTTTTACTTAAGTTAGGAAAAAATGATCTGATGGAATTTTTTGATACATCCATCATTTTTCACATTATTATTGAAATTTATAATGTATTATCCAATCTTGACATAAATTAATACATGTTGATTATTTTAGATGGAGATTGGAGCAAATGTAGAGCCTGAGCATTCAACTAGCAAAAGAAGAAGATATGTACGTGGACATGGACCTAAAACTGTTAAATCATGTAGATGATAGTGGGTGGAAGAGGATATGACAATGCATACTGCAGACACAACAAATGATTGTATTGAAGAAGAGGTAGGTCAGGACTATAGTACATGGGATGAATACTTTGAGAAAATTGTTGTTTGTGGATGTTCTATATGTCGTGGAAAGTTCAAACAAGTGATTGTACAAAGACATTACATATATGATGAGATTCCAATTGGTAGTATGCCTCCTATAATCGATTAAAACCAAAGAATAATAAATGAGTGTGGACTGATGTTTTATAAACTATGTTTTCAAAATTGTGTTTTATTTAAATTATTGTATAATAAAGGTAGTCTATAAAATAATGTTCCATTATTCAATTGATGTATATATGTTCATACAATTTATATTTTTATTTTTTAAGCCATATTTGATTATATTTCTTTGAAATTGATACATTTATGATTTATCCAATTATTGCCAAACATTAAATAATGCTTGTGTTTGTTGATAGGTAGAAGATTTTGATGAAACACATACTAATACCCAAGATCCAATTGGGTTATTCAGATTTGGATAGGATGATCCAAACCATCCTTTAAACCATACCAGGGTGAGAAGAGCAAGATTGAAGAGAACACTACCACCTAAGAAATTTGAAGAGCTGATGAGAGTCACATACACTGATGACATGCCACCTAGCCTTAATGATGATGATCATGATAGTGAAAATGCAGTGCATGAAGAAGGATTGAATGGAATGCTTACAGGTTTCTTTGGGGATGGAAACAATTATGACAATAATGATGATATGGTTGGTAGTAATGATGCTAGCAAGGGTAATTACCACCAACGTAATGTTGATGATAACAACATCATAGACTCCATCAAGCAAGCAACAAAGACACCTGTGTTCAAATCAGGTGCAAGTAGAACCTCAAAACTAGCATGCACAATAATATTATTAGAAATCAAGTCAATATTTGGCTAGTCAGACAAAGGATTCACTACGCTACTAAAGTGATTTGAAATCTATTTCTTACTTTGCATTGCAAGTTGGTGGACATAATTCATAAAATTTCATCAACTTTTTTTATACTTCTTTAAGGGGATTTTAAAGCCATATACTGTATATAAACAATCCTAGTATAGATTGACATATCAAACATGTTCATCATAAGTCAAACAGTCAATTGATTTAATCTCTGGAAATCTTACAAGGCACTAAAAGCTAAAATATTCCTTGAAGAGAATGTGTTGCCATCAACTTGCAAAGAGGTGTGTATGTTGTTGGTTGAGTTGGGGATTGAATATAAGCAAATTAATTCATGTAAAAATGATTACATTTTATACAAAGATGAATATCGAAACAAGGTAGAATGTCCTGTATGCAAGTTACATAAGAGATATTGTAGATATGTACAAGGTCCTACAGTTCCAAGGAAGGTTTTATGTCACATGCCAAATATACCTAGACTTCAATGAATGTTTCATTGCAATTCACTAGCACAATTGATTAATTGGCATGCAAAGAATAGGAGTAAAGATGGATTTATGCAAATTCTAGCCGACTCCAAAGCAATGAAACATAGAGGAAAAATAGACAACAAAATTCAAAGATGAACCTCGTAGTATCAGGTTTGGTCTTGCAATTGATGGAGTGTGCCCATTCTCTTTCCTGAGCTCAAATTATAATGTTTGGCTAGTTAGATTGATAGTATACAATATACCCCCATGGATGACTATTATAAAGGAGCACCTTATGCTGACTCTCATTGTTCCTGGAAAACATTAAGTTAAAAACTTGGATGTTTATCTTGCGCTTTTTATTAATGAGATGCAACTGCTATGGAAAGGCATAAGAATGTATGACATATCGTGTCCTCTATCAAATAGGTCCTTCATGTTGTATGGTGTGCTATATTGGACTATTCATGATTTCCCAAGACTTGGTGTTTTTTTTGGTAAGATAAAATATTTACGTATTTGCATTCATAATTTATTTTCATCCCAACTTTCATACTTAGTTTTATACTATTCTTTTGATGTTATTAAAATTACTTATTGAATTATAGGGATTCAAACAAAGGGGATATTTTCATGTCCAAGATGTGCAAAACAATTTCAAGTGCAATATTCTAAATATCTACATAAATTTATTTATGCAAACAATAGGGTTTTTCTACCACTAGATCATAGGTTTAGAAATCACCTGAAGAATCAATTTGATGGAAAAGTTGAAAATAGAGGCCCTCCCATGATTGTGGGTCTACGTGATTGGCTTAAGAAGTATGGAGATGTTGAATTGAAAGCTTGGGAGGATTTTTTTGATCGGGTGATTCAATTGAAGAACTAGAACAAGTTGTAGTTAATATGCTAGAAGGAATGAAAAGGAAATCCATATTTTATAAGATACCTTACTAGAAGGATCTATTAATATCTCACCTATTAGATGCTATGAACATCTTCAAAAATGTGCCAAATTTTATATTTCAACACATATTAGGCAAAGAGAAGGACACCTTGTCTTCGAGGAGAGATATTTCTCTTTCATGTACCAAATTTGATAGAAAACATTTGTGTCCAAATAGGGAAAATGAAACATATGTAGATGCTCCATGAATATTTAAAAAAAGAGAGCTAGAACAACTAAAAAATTTCATCTATTCAATAAGGACACCTACTAGCTATGGGTCATCATTGGCTAGAGCTTTTATAGTTGATGGAAATATCACAGGATTTAAAATACATGATTTTCATAATTTAATGAAGGTATTATATATCAACATTTAACATTTATTGGTAACATTGATTAAGCACTAAATTTATTTTGATATTTTTTTGTGTGAGAAAAATTTACTAATGACCTTTTCATAAATGTGTTTGATAGCATATAATGTCATTAGCAATTAGGGGGGATTCCTATCTTACAGTTGACTTAAGGAATGCCATAAGTCGATTGACAACATTTACAAGCTATGTGGTTATATGAAATGTTCATGTGTGAGAGACATAGAGAAATTATATTGCATTTTAATTTACGACTAAAGTTTCATACTAATTTACTATTCTTTGAGAGGTATAAGAAAACTCTTAAAATATATGTCTAACAAAAGGCACATCTAGAGGGTTGCATGGTTGAAGGGTATGTATTGAATGAAGCATTTTTATTCTTGTGTGAATTCCTTGGTAAGGATTTTGAAGATGGCCCACACATCTGGGATGAAGAACGAGCATCCAATATTATGCATGGAGAAAAACCACAATCTAATGGTGTTGAAGTACAAATTAATAAGTAAATTCACGATTAGTGTGGTTGTTTTTCTCGCAATCATTAATTTACTCTGTAATTTATTTGTCAAATTAATAGCATGACATTTAGAGTTTGAAATAAACATGTTGAAATGTAATAGGTGTAGGCGAAATTTCTATACTTGACAAGTTCATTCCATACCACATGGACTTTATGAAAAAATGGATTGATCAGTCTGATAAAAAGAGAGAAGTTTTAGAAGCAAGGAGATAGTTTAAGAGATCAAACCCAAGGAATACTCCATTTCCCACTCATCTGCTTGGGGAATAAGGCAAATATTGCACACTAGAATGGGTTACTGAACAAATTTAAAATCAAATAGAAGATGCAGGTATAGATTCAAACATAACAAAAGATGAAATCAACATGTCTAGAGGATGTGAAAGAAAGGTGCAGTTGGAATTTTACAAAATGTTGTTTCCTTACAGTTTTGACAGTATTAACTATTTTAATATTCATCATTATATTTGTTTTCACTAAAATAAATTATCTTTCATAGGAGAGGAAATAACTAGCAATGTGGGCATATGGTCGACATTATCATGTAAAAAGTGTAGACATAAAGAGATGATCCTTCAATTGTGGCATCATGGTTGACTTTGAGCAATCCAGTCCATCAAGCTCAAAAGATAAGAAGATAATTGAAGGGAATCTACAATATGTTGGGAAAATACAATAAATTATTGAGTTGGATTACCGCTCTTTTAAATGTTGTATTTTTAAGTGTAGATGGTATTAAGCATTTTAGAGGACACAAAGACATGATACCCATAGTGGATTTTTTTCTATTTATTCCTAATTGTTCCTGCCAGAGGATAAGGAGCCTTATGTTCTACCAATTCATTGTGAGCAGGTATTTCTTTAACTCAAACAAGAAGTGGTAGGGATCATTAATCTATTAATTCATAGCTTATTGTGAATATATACATGTGTTTATTAATCAATAAAATTGTTATAATTTACATCTAATAGATGTATGTCATTCGTGTGCAAGTATTTTTCTATGAAGATATTTTGGACCCAAAATGGATATTTTTCATACATTATGATCCAAGATTAAGGCATGTATTTGACAATGAATTAGTGGATACTAATTAAAATAATGATGGCAAACAAAATGAGAGAGAGGGATTAGAGAACATTGAAGAAATTGACATCCATGATGATGTTGAAGATGGTTATGTTCAGGCACAAGAAGACAAAAATCCAGAGTTAGATGATGTTATGGAAGACAACAATATGGATGGAATAGAAAATGATGATCCAAATACATCTGATAACAATATAGATTGTCTACAGTCAAATTTCAATGATGATGAAGATGATGCAAGTCAAGATGAGGATGATGATAATATTAAATACTTGAAAGAACATATGAACATTGACAATGATACACTGGATGATATTGTAGCAGACAATAATGTTAATGACAAAGACTTCTAAATTTTCAGAATTATTTGCAATCCATGTTTAAGACAGGATGATTCTTATGGCCTAAACTTTGAAATGCTTCAGTAATATTATGTTGTACTTGGACAATTAAAAAATTATTTTATTCTCCTAGAATTTTTTTTAATTTTCCATTATAATTCTAGCCCAAACAACATTTGTGGGGATGGCCTTTTACACCAATATTAATTTGTATGAAGTTCACAAACTTGTTGTCAAGTAGTAAATTCCTTTCATAGACAACAAATGTAAATGCTTCATTTAAGAAAAGATAAGTAGTCTCTTTCTAAGGGTAATCCACATGAAAAAAGTAAAAAGCACATAAAAAAAATTGTATTTCCCTTGACAAAGAAAATATGTGCTTTCATTCATTTTTACTGTATATCTCAGAAGTGAAATTTTTGTTACATAATGATGCACTAAGAAAATAATATATCCAAAAAAATGCAAAGAATTTTTTTGAAATTTAACATGCAACCTACTGTGTTGTGCTGAAAGGAATCAAGATTAAATGGGACAAGAAATAAAAATAAAATTTTGATGATTGTACTTAAAAGTGATCAAGATATGAAAAGTGTGGACAATGATGGTGCTGAAATTGAAAACCATGATTCTGATGACATTACTATTTTATGTCGGTAGAGATAAAGAGATATACAATTTTATATATATAGCAAATGAATATTTGAAACTAGTAAACTAAAAATGTAAACACTATAAGATTTTTCCTTAAACAATAATTCACATACTCACTTACAAAAAAAGGTGAAGCATTTTTTATTCAAACTCTATTTTCTTTAATAGACATAACAGTAAAAGAATATTTACAAGTACAAAAATGTATACACTGTTTCATAGAATATATACACTATTTCATAGACTTCTAAAATTTTAGAGTTATTTGCAATCTTTTGGGTCTCAAAAGCATGGGTTTTTAGACAATAAGAGGGTTCCAATCTCTAAGAGGACTTCAATCCTTAATACACACCAATTAAAGTAAATAATTTGAAAGGAATTTAATTCACACCTAACTAGAAACCAATCAAAGCATCCACACAGTAACAACAAATGTGCCTTGATAAATCATACAGATTTAAACAACTTGAAAAGACCACTTTGGAGACAGCAAAGCAATAAATAAGCATGAAAATTGACACAACAATTGAACACTGAAAAATGGATTACGAGTTATAGTGTATCTACTCCATTATATTGCTGAAAATATAAACATACATAACATGAGTTCTTTGTTATGATTAAGTGGATGAGATGGTCTAGTATCTATTCTAATGGATTGAAATGATGATAATATGATGACCAAAATTGGACTTTGGTTTCCCTATTTGTATGAGAAGCAACAAGCTTTAGGTCCATTCACAAAAGTTACATTGTTTTTTAACTAAAGCATTATTAACATAACATAGAAACTTAAAAAGAGTTTATTGTTGGATGCACCATAGTCTGTTAATCATCAACAAGCACTCGTGACCACCCAAGATTTATTCAAGGATCAATCACCATGTTAATGCATCCACAACAACTAAACTTTGACTACCTCCTCATACAACTCGTGCAAGGAACAAATTAACCTTTGACATGTGATCAATGTATTTCTCCTAGGCATAAGTGTTTGCATTTTGTAGAGTTTTTGTCATTACATTCTCCAATCCAACAATCTTCTTGAGTTGCTTATGCGTTTTACTGAGTATCGCATCCTCATCATTGATGTCATCAATGATTCTTGGAAAATATTTTGATATCTCATTTTTCCAAGTTTCCTGATCCTTCAAATCTGTTTCTTCAAAGAAACCTAGCATGACCATACATAGTGACTGGTTGAAGTCACTCAATTCCTATGTCAAGATATTATGGAAGTTTTCATGTGTATTCATGAGGCTCTGGCATTCTTGGAGCAAAGCATTATTATCTCCATCTTTTCCCTTGATATGGGATTCCATTTCCTTCATCCTATCACGTAAACTTCCATGCTCCATGAGGGCCTTGTATGTTCCACTGTGAGCACACCAAACACCATCTACATGTTGGAACATATCTTTGAATTTCATAAAAAATATCCTTGATGCCATTTCAAAAGTAGTAGCCTTTAATTTTCTTTTTGGTTCTTCCTATTCCTTTTGAGCCTTTTCAAATTTATGCTTCCATTGAGCAGTCTCAGACATGGCCTCTAACACTTTTCTTTCATGTTCAATTCAAGGAGAGTAAATCCTTGGAGAAGCAGGTAGCCTATCTTTGTAGTTGGTTAATTCTTGTTTCAACTTGTCATTTTACTTTATTAGCCACTAGTTATCTCTTACTAGCTTTTGGATTTGGGCTTTAGTGAATTTGGTTACATTCACATTCAAGTCAGCAGTCTCCTAGGGATCTATCTCCCCTACTCTTTGCACCAAGAGATGTCCAAAAATCTGATCATGGTCAATGAGAGAAGGCTTCTTGTCTAGGGGGTAAAGAGCCCAAATTTGCAAAGTGGTATTATTAGGATTGTACCATGACCCTATATAGACCCTGTCACCTACTTCATCCATTATTTGCAAAGTTTTATTCTTTCTCTTCAAAAAACTATCAAACACAATGGATGAACTAATATCCCACCCAGGAAGGAGCATAAATCCAACTTCTTGCAATAATTATCTTCTCCTCTCAACATTCATGTTTCTCATTTCCCTATCAACTTCATGTTTCAACTCTTTCAAGGAATAAGCCTCTTTCTTAGGGTCAATGTCCTTTAACCTTTCTCTTATTAGTATTCCTTTATACTCATATATAAAGGACTTAAATTCAAGGGTCTACAAAAAAGTACCATCTACAACAAATTCTTGACTTGCATGATGCCTTAGATCATCCAATAGCTCATCAAAGGCTTCAAAGTTGATCACACTTCTTTGCAATGGAATCTCATATTGGGGTATAATAGGAGCATTAAACTATGAGACTTCTTCTTCCTCCTTAGTGTTATCTTCTTCCATGGATGGGGAACCAACTGAAAAGCTCACTTCAATAGTAGGCTGAGGTGATAAGTGATCTAGTGGTGTGATATTTTCTACTTGCCTCCTGGGACCAATTCCCCTTCATCTTTCAAATGCCACAAGTGGCACATCTCTTATCAGTTCTTCTTCATGGAGGATTAACTGTTCAATTATTTCTATGGGATCTTGTGCCTCAGGGAAAGCCCCTACGTAGCCTAGGTTATTATTCACCTTCCAAGCCTCAACCATCATAACCCTACTATAGGTATTCATTCTCATCATGTTTTATTTTTATTCACAATTTTTGATGACATCTTCTAAAAGGAAACTATGCTCATACCCTTTCAATTTTTGAAAATTTTTGGCATCACAAATGAAGTGTTTAGGATCAAAATTTTCCCTTTTGTTGCCAACTGGCAAGCCATAATAATCCAGTTTACCACTAATCAAGTCATAGCCTAAATTAGAGATAATGGTGAAATCACCAAAGCATAAAGTGGAAGGAATGAAAGTCTGCCTCCCATAGCTCTTTAAATGAATGAAAGCTAAAAATTACAATTTCCTTATGATCTCTAAATAAGCGACTCTGTCTAGCATAGTCTTAGGAAGCAAATAAAGTGCAACTTCAAATCCATAAATCTTGATAACAGTACAATCCCCAAACATGTAACAGTCCCCCCAATTGTGATTTATCCCTACTTCATGGCCCATATCTCTTGGTTGGAGAAATCTTAAGATATCTAGGGAGAGGTTGTAGTCACATTTGTGGCCTAGCATCTTGTATAGTGGTCTAACAAAATATTCCTCAAAATATAGGTAGTGGGACCTCCCACACAAATGTCCACATTTGTATAGGCCTTGAATTTCCATCATTATCTAAGTATTTTATTCTTAATTCCTCACCCCATATCCCCATCACCTGCCCTTCGTATAATATGATGTGCTTGAAAAGAGAATAGTGCTTGAAATTAATGGCCTCACTGTCACTCTTGATGATATTGAGGGAATTATTGATGGCCTCCAATAAATACTCTACATAAACATAGGGTCAAGCATTATGGCTCTAGATGTCTGTGGCTAAAACCATGGGAGCAATTTTCATGTTCTCAGGAACATCAATTCCAAGTACTTGACCAGCTGAGTAATAAGTGTATTGAAAGTATTCTTCAAACAAAGCCACAGAGAATGGGGGCTTATCTTCACTAGAGAACCTCATAGTTTGGTTACCCACACCTTTAACCCTATGTAGAGGAAATTTCCACCTCTTGTAACTTGTGTCTTTGGTGTCGTATTCCTCCAACAAGTCTTTGATTCATAATTTTGTTTTCAGGGAAGTGTCTAGCTGAAAAATCATCGAAATATAATCTGGTTTTATGACCATGAACTGTGACCCATCAGGAAAATGAATTGCTCTCGTCTTCAGATTGTACTTATTTTCCAACACCTTGATTAAATATATGTTCACAAAGACATTGGGTACTACAAGTTTACCCAAATTCAGATTCCATGGGTTTAACACTGGGCTATGCTAGAATTTCTTCCTATAATGATAAATAAAGAGGTCATAACCCCTACATGGAGTCCATACATATCACAATTTTTTTCTATTTATCAACTAATATCACACATCATGGGTTAAGTTGTGCTATTATTTTGGATTTTAGCCTAGACCCAAGACACTAATTGATTAAGCCTTGATTCAATTTCCTAGCTTTAGTTTTCTATCTTTTTGCTTTCTTCTTGCCTGGGTTTTTTTCCATCTCAACCCTACTTATGCAATGCTTTCATCTACTTACTGAGAAAATTCTTTGAGCTGAGTCTATACCACTTATATAAATGCTACAAATTTCTAGCTGCCTACAGTCATCCAACTTGGTTCTCCAAATCCTTTAATTACAATTCACAGTGATTTCAACTTCTTTGAGGTTGTATTTATCAAATTTTAGGATAGTTCATCCAAACCTAGTTCATAAATGGCACTCACATCACATTTATGATCAAGTTCTTCATTAATAGCAATAGTCTCATTGATATTTTTGTTAGTCACATCAATCAAACTAATCATCATTTCATAATTGTCGAAGAGACTTTTAATTAAAATGCTCGTTGTTTCTTTGATATGCCAATATGACAGTGTTTTTCCCTTCCCTTCTACTATTTACCACACTATCGCTTTGCTCAAAGCTTCTTGTTGCAGGGTTGTGGTGTATACCACTCTACTGCATATGTTGCTCACCTTCCTGGTGGTATAGCAGTGTATGCTTTTGATCATTACTTGAAGAGTGTTGATGAGACAATCTTATTTGTCTTATTGATATCTCAAAGTGTCATCGACATTAGATCTTATGTTCCTTCAATGTTGGTTGTCGGTGTCGATGAGAGAAGTTAATGTCTCTTGCTAATATGACATTGTCTCATTGACAATTACTTCATTATATCCAAGAGTTGTGTTTTGTCGAGCACTTGTAGATATACCTTATCGATGTGACATAAGTGATTCTCTCCTCGATATGCCCGTATCTTGTTGACATTCACTATTTTACATTGTTGATGAGACATATAAATAAATCTCTTTGACATAGGGATGTCTCATCTACATTTTTGATCTGTGCTTTGTGCTAATGTCGGGGAGACTTTGGAGGGACTCTCATCGACATGGTGTTTTCTTGGCGATATGCTATGAGCAATCATAGGAGTATTTCAAAGGAGGAATACACTTTGATGCTATGATCAAGGGTTTTATTTGGAAGCTCACATGAGGAATTTTATCAAATTTAAGGTATTATGATAGGAATTCTATGCATATGGTGGATGTAAGAGATGAGTGAAAATAGAAGTATGCAAAAATAATTAGGATGGAATTTTGGCTACAACACAATCCATGTTTAAAAAAGGATGATTCTTATGGCCCAAAATTTGAAATGCTTTAGTAATATTATTTGTGTCAATACAAATTACCTATTGTAATATCCTTAAATTGTTCAAGCTTTTGTATGAATTGTTGGCAGAAAAAATTAGTATTACTTGGATGCTTCGTCCATTCATTTTGTATCAACATATGTTCATAAAGACACAAAAGTTAATATTTCAATCAAGTAAAGATTTTGTGATTTCAAATGAAGAGTAAGGTACATTTTTATTTTTTCCAAATTACATTCATGTGCATAAACAAAATTAGAAGATTACATTACTAGATTGCACTTATGTAGATGCATATAATATAGGAAATATTGTACAATCCTTTCAAAAATGTAGCCTTTATTGATAATGTAAATGTATGTTGTTCCACACAAGTCATGGAACTAACTATTTGAATGCATATAATCAAAAAAATATACATTTATAGATACAAAAGAGAAAAATGCACATAAAGAGAAAGGGGACAATGACGAATCCTAGTTGCTTTGTTCTGCATCATCTTTAGTCTTCCTGCTTATCTAAGCCTCCAAGTTGATGTCTTCCTTGCTATTCCTAGGTTTCCTACATTTGAGTGAAAAGAGTGTTGTTAGAGAAATCAAGGATCACCAGTCAAAATATGTGATACATCTATAAACATATAATTTGATCATCATTTCCATTCAAATAACTTGCATACCATAGATGTCTAGGAAAACAATAAATTTATCAAACATATTTACCATATGCTCGATTTTATCCCACAAGGGCTGAGCCCAACTTTCTACCCTATAGTTTCATTTGAGAAGGATAATCACAAGTAAAACATCCATGAAGCATTAAAGATCAATCTTTGAAAGGATAGTGGAGTATGTTGGTAAGTGGTAGTCTCCTTATTGATAAAGATTTATCCTTATTAATAAGAACATTCCACTATCAACATAGCCATGATTTTGAGAAAAATGATCATCAAGGATTCCAAGATAGTTTTCATTAACAGTTTGGTTAAAAGTAAGCAGTCCCAAGCATCATAACAGTCACAAGAACTGAACATGAGGGACAATCATGTAGATTAAAAGCTTACACAATAGTCATCACTTGCAAAGATAGACACAACATGTTTCCACATAACAAATTAAATCTAATGCATGAAAGGTACAATGATGAAGTCCATAATAGTGAATGTTGCTTAAGAGGGATTGAAGGACAACATTTTGCATCAAGGAGAACAAGGTAACCTCAAACCCTATTATACTTGAGTATGACAGTACCTAAGCTTCTAGTGTTTCTAGATAGAACCTATAGTGGAAAAGTGCAGTCTCCATCTTAAGGAACCATCTTCAGAGCTCTTCCCTAAAATGAAGGTTGAAAAAATTAGAATAAAAGAAATACCATAATTATAAAGCAACAATTTGTATCAAGACAGATGTCAGAAAGTATAATTAAAAAGACAAATCCTTACAATTGGACCTCAAATTGGACCAAAAAGATTTATGATTTTATCTTTAGAATGTAAGAACTTTCTCTTGTAGAGCTTCACAGCCTGAAATTGGGTCTCCAATTGGACCAATAAAATTTATGATTTTATCTTTAGAATATAGGAACTTTCTCTATTCGATATTCAAGACCTCAAATTAGATCAGAAGTTGGATAAGCAGATTTATGATTTTATCTTTAGAATGTACAAACTTTCTCTATTGGATATTAAAGATGTAAGGTTGGATCAGAAACTAAATAAGAAGATTTATGATTTTATCTTTAGGATGTAGGAACTTCCTTTGTCGAATATTTGGAAATTAATACACACAAGTTTTGCTTCAGAGCGAAAAAACCTGAAAGTGTTTCACACTGGCTCAAGGTACAATCCAACTTGATTATGACACTGATAGTAATCCATTTTTTCCTGAAACGTCCACACCCGAATGTTGCATCACAATCTATTCTTCCTACACATAAAAATTCCACATATTAACCCCTTCTAAATAAAACTCAAAATACCATGAAACAATGAGTCCCCTATATTAGTAAGTAGGCAGTTTGTAGGGCTTAGTTTGATTTTATACAAGGATGCTCATGAAAGGAATCTTCAAGTGACTGTGA
Source organism: Sequoia sempervirens (assembly GCA_007258455.2). NCBI lineage: Eukaryota > Viridiplantae > Streptophyta > Pinopsida > Cupressales > Cupressaceae > Sequoia > Sequoia sempervirens. The sequence continues at coordinate 308,948,389 of VDFB02000017.1, read as the reverse complement.
GTGAGATATTTGAGATTGTAGCTGATGGTGTAATATCTAGTCTTAAAGGTAGTTAGCAAAGTATTAAATGTGCAAGAAAATCAAATTGTACACAACAAATAATTCACAATGTTATCTTGCATAATGCCTTAATTTTGAAGAAAAAAATCTCATTGTATCTTGATGAAAGTAGTGACCTTAATGGTCAATCATTGGAAACCATGACTTTAAAACATGTTATTGTGCTTATGGAGGCAACATTTTAAGCAAGGCGGTGAGTGGTGATTTGGAGCAGTGGTAGGTATGAAGGACTTGCTTTATATGCATACTATGCAGCCTAGCTTAAGACAACATTCTTAGAAGAGATTGAAAGTGGATTATGGAACTCAAGGGTTACATGATAAAGATTAAAGCAAAGAATGAGATCTATTTAAAAGCCACTATCATGGAGATATTAAATATGTCAAATGAAAAACCCTAGAAAATGGAGTAATGAACTCAATGTGAAAGAGGATAGTGTGCTAGGGTAGATTTAGGAGATCTCCACATTTTCTAATCATAGGAAAATACATCATTTTTTTTTTTTTAAATTAAAAGAAATTATTTAAAACCCTATATATGACACATTGATACTTCAAAAGCATCTAATTTATTTTTTTAAATTAAAAGAAGTCATTCTAAACCCTATATAGGATACATTGATACTTCAAAAACATCTGAAGGAACTTGAGATTATGTGAACACATTTCAATTAAATACCTAGATTACAAATAGTAGCATGGACATTGTTGATCAGAGCAGGAATGAGATAAACAACAATGAATCCTATGCCTCCTTATCATTCTTTGTCCTTTTTTACTGAAAAACTTCTCTAGTTTAGTAGGCTATGCCTAAAAATAAGGTTTCAACAAAGCTTTTATTGTATGTTTATTAAAATGAAAACTCCATTATGGCGGCCTATACCTGAAAAATAAGATTTTGACAAATTTTTTAGAGTATGTTTATTAGAGTTTTAGTGTATTTTTGTAGGATGTAATCTTGATTCCTTAAATGATTTATTCAAATGGATTGTGACTATTGTGTTTTTTTGCATTTAGTGCTATAAATTGTAATAATGCCATGATTATTGTACTACTGCCATCTCTTATTATACCCACTATGGTATAGTGGGGTTTTACCCTTCCCTTCTGCTGTTTACCACACTACCACCTTTCTCAAGGATTCTTGCTGCGTGGTTGTGGTGTATACCACTCTACTGCATATGTTGCTCACCTTCTCGATGGTATAGCAATGTATGCTTTTGATCATTACTTGAAGAGTGTCGATGAGGCAATCTTATTTGTCTTACTGATATCTCAATGTCTCATCAACATTACTTCATTATATCCAAGAGTTGTGTTTCATCGAGCACTTGTAGATATACCTTGTTGATGTGATGTAAGTGATTCTCTCCTTGATATGTCTATATCTTGTTGACATTTCACTATTTTACATTGTTGATGAGACATATAAACAAGTCTCTTTGACATAGGGGTGTCTAAACTAGCGCTAAAGCTAAAGCTAAACTCAAAGCTAAAGTCAGAGCTAAAAGTGGTGCTAAACTTGAAGCTAAACTTGGAGCCAAAGGCAGTGCTTGTGGCGGTACACTCAGAGCTAATATCGGCACTCAAGGTGGCACTAATTTTGGTACAAATTAGCATTGAATTGTCCTCATTGGCACACATAAACACCAAAAATAGTGCCATCCCAATAAATAGCACTGATGTTTTGAAAAAATTGGCAAAAAATACATTAAAATAGTGGGTGGAAGCAAAAAATGGAGTAAAAAATGGAGCAAATTATAGGGATTTATTGTAGTGCCTTTAGAGAGTTCTTAGGTTTAGTTGTAAAAAACACCAATAGAAATGGCAACTCTGCTACGGACGATGTTCATTGTCCATTCGCAGATTGTTGTATCATAGAGTCAAATGGCACTGTGATAAATTTGAACATTTTGTTTAGATATTTCAAAATTCTTGAACTTGGTGAAAGTATTTGTAGCGAATTTTTTTGAAGGATTTTAAGGTGTGTGCAGTGTTTTTAATCTACCTAAAATGCAAGAAATCAAGCAATAGACTAAAAAACAAGAAAAAACTCAAGATTGGGCTTAAGATGAAACTCAAACTTGCAAATAAAATACCAAGATGTTACCTTTTTTGAGCTTGATGAATTTGTTTTCCCTTGTTGATGGCTTGATATGTGTGCTCCTATAATGATCTTGGTAGCATAACAACTTGATTGTAGCTTGATCTTGGATGCAAGGATGGTGGATTTGGCTATGGATGCAATATGGTAGTGTGAGCTTGAGAGATTGAGAGGATGAATTCTTGAGAATGGTTAGAATGGTTAGGGTTGCAAAAATGGCTAAGTGATATTCATTTAGCCAAGGGAGATAGAATGGATGGTGGAGATTGAAAGGGGGAGAATGATCAAGGGTTGAGATCAAAGAGTTGACCAAAGGAATTAAAAATTTCTTTTTAGTGTGCATGGGAATGATAAAATGAATTTAATATTCCTTGGGAAAGAGAAGGAATTTAATATTCTTGGGGGATGGGAGAGGAATTAAAAATTCCTTGGGAGATGGGGAGAGTTGACGAAGGGGCTGATTAGGATAGCTAATCAATGATTAGAAGAAAGTTAGGTGGCTAATAAGGATTAAAATCCAACTTGCAAAACTTGGAGGATGTGACACATCCTAATCATAGATAATTGTAGATTAGGAATGTGCACACCCCTAATGATGGGATTAGGAGGCAGATTAGGATTAAGTGTAGGTTATAGGGGATGAGAGATAAAGGGAATTAAAATAAATAGATTATTTATTTAATTCCTTAAAGGAAAGGAATAAAGGGTAAGGTTATTAATTATTTAACCAAATACCTTAGGGATTAATAAGACTTTAGGGGTATTAGTTAAATAATAGTAATATTACTTAATTAATGCAAATAAAAGTATATTTAGATGAAAAAGCGTAAGTTTGACCAAATGTAAGTGGAAAAATTTAGGTGTCTACATTTTCCCCCTCTTTGAGATGGTGTTATGAAGTAGCATCATTTCAAAGGATATTAAAAGATAACACTAGAAAGAAGATAATTAGATTGGGAAAAATGCCCTAGTCATCAAAGGAGTGACTAGGAAGGAGGATGATAGGAGTGAAGATGAAGATTAGGGATTGAGGATACCCCCTTGAGAGGGCATGCTAGTTGAGGAGAACACGGGTGTGCTCTTGAAATGGATGAGAGAATGAAAGGGTATATGGGGAAGATGATGCAAAGTGATGGATAGAAGAGGATGATAAGCAATAGGAAATTTGGAAAAGAAGATGAGAAGAAAGGAAGGACTGATGGAGTAAGGATAAATGTGATGTTGCCCCAACCAAGCTACAAGCCAAAATGGGTTGATGATGGATGGAGTGTTGTTGATGAGGGAGTGATATATCCCGAAACAACACAAGGATAGGGAAGGATACATCCCAATGATGTTGATAAAGTGTTGTTTATGAGAGAAGGATACATCCCAAAACAACACAAAAGGATAGGGAAGGATACATCTTGATGATGAGGATGAGGGTGTTTTTGGTGATGGAAGGATACATCCCAATGATGATGACAATGATGATGATTGGATCGAGGCGTGTAGCAAGTTTGGGAACAAGACCAATGATGTGATTAGATGATTTGCACTAGATTGAATGGATTAGGGTTGGATGGAGATGTGAGATTATTGAAATGAATGAAAAGAATGAAACAAAAGATGCTTAGAATAACAAATCTATATTATCCTAAGAAGATTGAAGAGATGATGAGGATGGAGGAAGTGGAGGGATGTAAATGGATAGGATAAATAGATGAGGAGTGATAAAGGATGAATGTATGAGAAACATTTAGGGTGAATGGATGGGTGGATTTTGATAAATGAGAGGATGGGAGATGGGGAGATGAATGGATAGTAACCAAATCAAGAAATTTAATTGTCATGTGTTATGATGCTATGTAAGGAGCACTTAATTTGATATAACATGAGATACTATGCATTAGGGTATGAGGGACCAATGTGACTCTGTATCACATGCATGTGATTGACACAAAAAAAAGGTTAGTCCAACATCCCAAAGTCATGAGGGATTTGGTAGGGCCAATATTGGAAAACCATAAACACAAAGGATGCCCCAACATAACACAAGACCACAAGGATCTTGGTGGGTACTATGTGGGAAAACCAAGAAGACAAGATAAAAAAAAGATCAAGATATGCCCCTATGCTTACTAGTTGAAGCACACTATGATATGATGGATCAAGGCAACCTCGATGAGGTATGATAGGAATCTCAAATGGTAAAAAAATCCAAAAGTATCAAAATAAAGCAATCAATTTCAAATATCCTTTTCCACAGGATCAAAAGGTGGATGGGGCTGATGTAGCCTGATGAGGAAGGATACATCCTATTAAGACTGAAGATGGAGACTAAACTAAATGATCGACATGACTCAAGATATTTGAAACTGATTTAATCTCATGATACTAGTAGGTCTCATTTATGAAGAACCAGCTAGGTAGGGACATATTTGATGAAACACAAGAAATGAGAGACAAGACACAAGAGTGACACATCCTATAGACCTAGGGGCTCGGGGATGATCAAAGATTAGCCTTCCCTACATGAAAGTACAGATCCCTCATAGTTCAACAAAAGAGCATGGATAAAAGTGGAAAGAGGACAATGGAGATTATGATGGAGGATAAATATTGGATGGACAAAATCCTTGGGGCAACGTAGTTCAATAAAAGGCTGATGACCAACCATGGAAAAAGGACGATGAGATGACCATGATAAGTGGATAAAATGATGGAACCAATACGATGAGACAAGATATACCTAGTGGATAGGATAGGATGATGGTGATTTCATGAAGCTCAGGGATGGGATAGTTATCTCAATCATCAAAAGATGAATTGGGATGATGATATGATGGATAGATAAGTGATGAAAAGTGGGAGGAGATTGAAAAGATGTGTGAAAGAGGTGGGATTGATGATAGTGAGATAGATGGAATTGGGTTGCATGAGGGGGGGAGCCTATAGCTAGATACCAATGACAAGAGATTATGAGATGGGAGGAAAAATAGGGATAAAGGGATGGATAGATAAAGATAAGGAGATAGAAAGGTGCTAGGATGGATGGATAGGAAGATAAAGATGGGGAGATGAAAAGTATTTTTGGATGGGTGGATGGGAATATAAGGATGGGGAGATGGAAGGGATGAGATGATGGGTGGATGAGGTCTCCAAAGGCTATGTTACAAAGACAAAATATGCCCCACTCAATATATGTAATCTATGATGAGGCAGGAAGGATGGAAGATAGAAGGATGGGTGGATAAGGGAGTGAGATGGATAAGGATAGGATGCATGTAGAAGGAAGGGGGATTGATGGTAGCATGATGGGTGGAAAATGAATGTAGATGGATGTGGATAATGAATAGGATAGTGTATGGATGAAGGGAATGTATACCAAGAGGTGTCCAAAGCATGCATAGCTAGGTGCCCCTACCTTTTTCAAGATCACAAGAACGATGGAGGGATTGGAGGTAAATGAGATATGATGGGTAGGATGTGGAATATAGGTGGGATGGAGGAGATGGATGTAGGGGATGCATAGTATGAAGCACTCTAAAGTGTGGAAAGAGATGGATGGGGATTTAAACATGATGCCTATTTTCCAGTTTTTCATCATGTTACTTATCCAAGGTGCTTGTCTTCCAAGTTTTCACCATTGGACAAATTTTTCTCTTTACTATTTTTTTTTGTTTCTTGTTTTTGAATTTTTTGACATTTTGGATAGAATGTGGATGGAGATGGATAAGGATACAGATGTGGCTAAGTGGATTTAGAAGACATGTGATAAGGAGATGGATGAAGGACTCAAGCATCAAGTTCCATATGAGGTATTAAGAGCCCATGTGTGGAGTGATTATTGGATGTTGGTACAACCTTATTAGGATAAATGGATTATGCAAGAGGATGGATTAAAGGGATTGGATGAGGGAGACATGTGGGAAAATGGATGGAATGATGGGGTGGATGTGTGATGGGGGAATTTTCTCAGGACCAACTTCAACACATATGGCAAGGGATGTGAAAAGATGGGAGGATTAGTGGATGGATGATGTGGGGATAATCGAGGAGTTAGGAAACTAATTTTGGGAGATAAGGACCCAAAATAGATTTAGAAGATGGAGGGTGTGTATGATTATATTTTGGATTAGAAAATTTGGATGTTGTGACAGATTTTCTATTTGAAGGAATTACATCTTTTTTCTTTGGGATCCACATGGTTTTGAAGCTTGTTTTGGTGGGACTTTGTGGCCTATGGGTTTGATTTGGATTTTGAATTTGATTTTTCTTTTCTTCAACATTCCTTTTTAAGGGGACATGAGGGGCTTGATATTCATGTGGTTGTTTAGATTTATGCATTTTTACTTTTTCAACCAAAGCACTTCCAATAGCAATGGGGTGGGTGTAAGGAGATGGAAGATGTGGAGGAAACATGAATGGGGTGATGGTGGTAGGATTTTTAGGATGATATGTGGATGGAGGATGTGTAGGTATGTTCCTTTGTTGATCCTAATTAGGGAACATGAGAGTGGAGTGTTTATAATGGGTGATATGGATAGATAATTGATGGATAAAAGGATGAATAGGACAAGATGGAGGAGATGATTTTGGGATATAAGGGCCCAAAATAGACTTGGTACCTAGAGGGCGTGTGATGGTGGATGGAGGGGCATAAGAACCAAAAATAGATGGAGTAGATGAAGGATGGGAGATGGTGGATGGAGGGACATCAAGAACCAAAATGGATTCAAAAGATGAAGGAGGAATATGGATGGTTGTTTTGAGATGATACAGTGTAGGGGGGATAGCAGTAAATGGTTTAATGATGTGATGGGAAGAGCCTATTATTATTTTGGAGGAGGCTTTTTGAGGACGTATAGAAGTTGTACCAACATTTTTGGATTGTGAGTCTTGAGAGATATATCCAAGACCTTATGTATGAGAATTTTCTTTGACATGGATGGGCTCTAAAATACATTACTCATGAAGGCCTAAACCTTTTCCTTGATAGTTCATGTTCTTGAGCATTCAATCTATGGTAGGATGCTTGTTATTTTGGAAGAATTATGCGAGTTCATTATTAGGTGAAGGAGTATGGGTGGTTTATATGCATTTTTCTTCTTCTACAAGAAAATGTTTCTAGAAAGAGAAAAATGAATGGAAATTTTAATGAAAATCTTATGATTCCATGATATTGTTGAATGCTTAAAGCTAAATCTACTTAAGTGAATTTTTTTTTTGAAGTTCACGAAATGTTGCTACAAATCTTTTGATTTCATGAAGTTATTAAATGATCGTATCAAGATTATCTTTTTCCTATCTCTATGATTTCTTTGGGAACCTAAACCAAAGATGTTTACCCGTCATGATTAATAGCATTATCACAATGAACTTTGATGTGAACCTAGTGTGGTAAAGACCTAAAATAAATGAGCCTTGGGATTAAGTTGAGTTAGCCTAAGATTTAGGTTGTCCCGATTCAATTTTTCAAGTAAAGATAGGTTCCCATAGTTTTTCTATGAGGATTTATCTGCACTATTGGTGTGCAACTAACATAGTGATCAACACTACTAAATCAATCAAATTCCATGCCTTTTATAATGAATATGAGCATAATAAATTTGGTTATAGAAAATATTTTTTGCTAAGGCTTAGAAGTCATGACCTGAAAAGGAATAGTGTGTCATTTGGTCCTAAGGAGTTTGAGAAATTTGACTGTGATGATTTTGAACATTACTTCAAGAATACTGACTATGCATTGTGCAAATTTTTGCACAAGAAGTTTGACATCAAGATGGATATTGCTCTAATGGTTATGGCCATTGACATATAAAAACAAATATCAAAACAAGAATTTTATTTACGCTTCCTGTTGTGCCCTTAGCACACATGCCCCATTCGGAATAGGGACCCTCTTTTCTTTCCCTTGCCGAGTTGTTTTGTCGCCGTTTCATTTTGCATGCCTTGTTTTGTGCCCCTAGTGGTCAATAAACCTTCAAATGTTTCATCATAATTTGACTGTGCTTCCCCTTGGCTTGTTTTGTTGAGTTCTAGCACTTTCTGGGGTCTCTGTGGCAGTTCACTTCTACTAGCGGCCCTAGACCAAGTTAGGCCTACCCTCTTGGGTTTCCCTGGCTGGGTTTCCCTGTTGAGCCCCCTGTCCTCATCGGCAGATGGTTCTTGTCCTCCCAGACCTCAGGTACTGGCTCTACCTTCGCCAACCGATGTGTTTTGCAGAAATATGACTACCTTCGAGTGTTCCTGGCCTGATCTTCCAGAATTCTGAGTCTAAATTTTTTTGATGGTTTTGCCATCCCTGACGGTGGACCTCTGGTGGAACTCCACCCTCTAGGCCCCGACCTCCCCTTTGCCACTGGTGAATCTCCAAGTGAAACTTGTCAAGCGGCCACCGTCCTGTGCCCTCCTAGTCGCTGGACCCTAGGTCTCCTGCCGCTGTTGTTGATTTCAAATTCAACAACTTCATTGTCTCGCCATACCTACAGTTAATAGGGCCATTAATGGTGATTAGTGGTATAAAAGACCCACTCAAGCCTGCCATTTTCACTTGATAGTGTTGTAGAGAATAATCAGAGCTTGCCATAGGAGTTTTCCATCTTTGAAGCCTCCTTTGATCATCGTCCATTGCCTTCGCTTATCAATCGTGAGTGGATCCCACACCTCCCTGCATTGAGTGTTTGAGGTAGGTCCTTTGCTTACCCTCCCGAACATTGTTTTCATAATTTCTAGGGGTTAAAATGAATAATAACCATTAAAAAAATGTGTGAAGGATAAAATATAGCATTATGAACAAAACCCATGTCCTCAAAAATTGAGTAAACCAACGTAGCATCCCCATGACCAATTTAGAGCTTTATCTTCACGCAACCATTCTTTGCAGGGGCATTTGGGTCCCTCGGGCCTAGATCCTCCCTTTGCCATCGAGGACTTAGCAGAAATCAGGATGTCGAAGCGGCTTCTGGGTCTCCCGGGCCTAAGTTCCTAGGATTTCGCCCCTCGTTCTCTGTCGGTGAGACTTCCCCATTTCGGCATGACCTTTCACCCAGCAGGCCCTACTTTCATCAAGTGACTTGTCGGGGAGACATTCATCCGTCGCCAAGACCTCACTACGAGCTCCTTTGGTCTTGTTGATGCCCTCACTATCGGCTAGATTCCTAGCAGTCGCTAGGACTTCATAGAAAAATCTTTGTCTTGGCAGGCCCAGACTCCCTATCAGCATGACTTCTCAAGGTCAGCAAGAGGTTATGCCGATGGGTCTCTTCATCGGCAAAGACTTATGGACTTCACCAAGACCTTTCCTCGACCTGAAATCTTACACCGAAGGCCCCTCTGTCGGCATGACTTCACCCTATCGGTGAGACCTCTCCCTGACTTAGAATCTTACTCAAAGGGCTCCCTCTACGCTGCCCTGGGACCCATCATCTTCGACAGGACATTATGCCTTCACCAGGACATCATGACAATATCATTTTCTATTGGCAAGTGCATGAAATCCTTCCGTGGCCGGGGTCCCGGGCTTCCTTCTGCCGTTTGGAGAATTTTGTTGAACCTTGAATGACCTTGACCATATCGGGCTCTGGCTTTCCCATTTCCATGAACACGAGTTGAGAAAATCTGATGGCCGACACCGGCTCTAGGCCTGGTCCGCACCTTGATAGTCGGTAGGACATTTGAAGGTCAGCGGGACCTTTCTCTGAGACAGATTTTTTACTACTGAAGCTTCTAGTCGCCAAGACAAAAGAAGACTCTCACCGAGATGCATAATCCACTTTACCCACTTCACTATAGCTTTCAAATATCGGGGATACCCTATGTTGATCATACAATGTTTCACTGAGGGCACCCAATTATTCACATGTCACTGTAACAACCCCATTATCATGCCGATAGGGAGACTTCATCATTCCATTCGGTGAGACCCCAAATGCCTCGCCAAGACTATACACTAAAACAAATAAGCCACCCCAAGTTAGCCTTTTGTTCACCAAGAGAAAGTAGATCTCCCACCGAAAGCCATCGTTACCTATCGGCAAGACCTGACCTTTTCGTTATGACCTCCTGCCGCAAACTCATGTTTGGCCAAAATGAAACCTAAATGTCATTCGGTGAGACACCACAAACCTTATGCCGATAAAATCCACCATAGTCTCACTGGAAGTATATTCAAAGGGAATCCATGTGTAAGGTCGGACCCTACAACGATAGTAATGACTCCCCCTAATATACATCCCTTACATGCCAGTTAGCGTGACAAAATGAAATTGCCATGACTATTGCCGATAACCCAACTCTCATCGAGGACCCATATGCACAAGTCAGGGAGACGAACTGAGTTTGATCAGACACAGTCCCGACAATGAGACCTCTTCCGATAGGTGAATGTACAAGACTTGTGATTTTCGAGACATCAAGGGAGTTATGCCGATAAAACCTGTAGCATGCAAATGTTAGAATAAACAACATGGGTGTTAGGAGGATGGTCATGGACCTAGGCTGATAGGGACCCAGATGTGAAAAATGCATAATCCGCCATTCTGAAAGGGAAAATCTTGCCCGCCCCTCCAAGGCTCTGGACTTCCATCCAATGATGTCCTCAAGCAATGAAAGCATCACGCCATCCCAGCCTTCTGAGCCTGATCACTTAAAATGGTGAAGCACTAGTCACCTTGCAACTTGCTGGGCCCGCTGGGCCTTGTGGTCGGTGAGACATTCATAGGTCACCTAGACCTCTTGTTGAAGATGCAAAACTCTCGCCAGTGGGCATCAAAATCTTCTCGGTGCCTCAGAGTCGGGCACTCAAGCAGAAAGTTCTAATCTCCTGACTGCCCTGCAACATGCCAGATTCTAGACCCTAGAGTTCCATCTCTAGATTTCCATTTTCAATCTGCTATCCCAAACGGCTATCTCCTACGGCTCTCCTACTCAGGACCTCCGGATTCTCCTAAACCGATCCAAATGAGCCCAAATCTAAAATCTGACTTTGACCCACATGCTTAATCTTGGTCCTTTTCTTTGCGAAACTTTTAAATTATCAAGATTCGACCCAAGAGAATCAACGGGAGCCCTCCACCCCATTTTCCTTTCCCAAACGACATTCCTACTGGGGAAGTTTGGCCCTTCGGGCCCAAACTGTCCAAATGCCCTTAATCAAAAGATCAATGATAGTAGAAGATAAAAGTTCATGTTATGCTTGGTAGATTATTTAAAATGGATTTCATCTTTAGGATTTTGACTAACATGAATACTTTTGTGATCCATTGTCCTGACTATGCCTTTGCTTGCAGAATATATGGAATCGGGTGCAGGACCTTCAAGGGCACCCATCAAGAAAGACAAAGGAAAGAAGTCAGGCAAGATTCCTCAAGGGAAAGAGGAAAAAGATCAAATGAAAGACTAGTTCCAAGGTGAGCCTCTACACTCAAAGATTACCACGGATTGGAAAGAGATCACCGACACCAACATAGGCCATGTCAATATTGACAAATTTATACAAAGGGTTAGGGTCAATCCAATGACCAAAAATGCAAGACTGATAAGACAAAGTGGAGTAGCAAAGGCAGTGGGCTTTCCTCCATCTCTTGTAACCCCAGAGCTCGTCATGGCCTGTTGGCAGGCATATCAATCAAATACAAGGACAATTTTCGATAGGGATGGTAACGTTCTCGCCGACATATCGGCTGAAGGAATCATAGAAACCTTCCATATCCCTACTTTTCAAGAAATGGAAACTCCCACCATTGAAGAATGTCAGGCAGCATGGGATGACAACATGGCAGGATGCAAAAGGTCAATAAATTAGCATTGGCTTAAAGAAAAGTGGGGCAGTGCTGTGAAGGTTCCACATGAACTCTTTCACAGTGACTTCCACGAGGATTACCATGACTTGGTCACGATGCTAAGCAAGGTGATGGGCCTCTCGACGGCCACCTTCTTTCAGGAATTTATGGTGTACTTCATTGAGCAGATTCTTTGGGGGAATGATGATGTTACCATAAAGATCTCATTCGATTGGGGAGGTATAATTAGCAACTACTTTCATGAGCAGTTCCTCAATGTGAAAAAGAGCTCCAAGCTCTATATGAATTCATACCTCGTGTACTCCTTGGCAGACCAGAGGAAATACAATGGGTTGTTTGTGGCACCTAATCTGGAGTAGGGTTGAAAACTCAAGGTCTATGATAGATACCCTCAGCTCCAGTACAAAAAATTCAAAAGAGAATATTGCAGTGTAAATGACGCCTTCATCAGCCATATCATCAGAATGATTGCCGGGGATTTTGAAAGGAGGGTTTCCCACAGTGCCAGAGCATTTTTGAAGTAGTATGCCTTCCTCTTCATTCAATACTCGAAGTTCACATACATCCCTGCCCAGGGCTTCACTGAAAGGCCGAACAAATTGCCGCGATACCCCAATGAAAAAATCATCTTATTGGAGCTTTCTCGGCAACTCCAACATGTATAGGCAATATTTAGTGGAAAGCATGTAGCAGGGATCTCTTATCCCATGACTCTTGGCTAGGGCATGTATAAGCTATAAACCTCCCAGTGTGCCAGTAAATTTGAGAAGGAATTGAAGGATTACCACTTTCACCTGCACATTGCTCACCCATGGATGGACCCATATGGACATGTAAGGAAGGCATTGGGACCAGGGTTCACTCATTTGCACCACATTGAGGATTTTTGGGTGGATTGTGAAGATGACAAGGAAGTGTAGGAAAGGCACTATATGTGGATGACTGCATATTTTGTAAGAAAGGTGCAACTCTTTCCCATACCGGACCAAATTGAAGAGGACAAGAGCACCATCATGGACCCTAGGCACCCCACAGTTGCCAAATTGCCACTACCAACAATAGATTGGGATGAGCAAGAGGTCAATGACCTCGATATCATAACCAAGCCAATCTTGGCTCATACTAAGGAGTGGGTTGATGGACGGATAGCCCAATTAAAATAGCAGGAAGTGATTTTGACTTATGAAGGGCTCAAAAGTGAGCCAAGTGCCACAAAGGATGCTGCTGCCACCACTTCAACCAATGGAACATCCAAGTCTCCTCCAATCACCAGATTCAAGAAGAGAAAGGAGACATAAACAGGAACAGTCTCCTGACCCCAAAGTTTATACAAGGAAAGATTCAAGGGGCTCACCCTCCAAAATACTTAAGCAAATGGGGGGTACAATAGAATAGTTCTTGATGCAAGAAGAAGAAGTAGAAGGTACTAATCAAATCAAGCCTATTTTGGCTCTACCTGCTTTTGCTCCCCCACCATCTACCTCCCTGGCTGTGGTCGCTGCTTCCCCACTAGTAGTGGATATCTCTGTCCACCTTGCTCCTGTGTCCCTGACTGAGCCTATAATTATAATTGAATCTTCTTTTGCCATAACTACTTCTCCTTCCTCTACTACCGTGTAACCCACTACGTCACTCCCATTACCTATGGTGATGACACCTTTGCCCGCTCCTACCTTCCCTAAGGCCTTCTCGAAGCATATATAAAATATCCCTTCTGAGCTCCCCCAAATCCTCATGGACCCCACACTTCAGGCAACCTTGGGTCAGGTCCTCACCACTGCCCAACCTTTGTAGCCTCCGACAGGGTTGTCGGCCATGGAGGCCACCATGCTAATTTCTAAAGAGTGGGAGAGGCGAGAACAAGATGCCTCAAAGCCCTTTGAGGAGGAGGCCGATGAATATCATAAGCACTCAGAGTATGAACATCGCACTATTGAAAAGGTTGCTTATGAGGAGGGAATTGGTTCCTCAGAAAGTGGAGACGAGGAAGATAACACTGGTGGAAAAGTAATCATGTGGGCCTTTGACAATGATCTTGAAGAAGAACTGGCCTGGCAACCAAAGGACAATGAAATAGAGGTAGAAAGGCCGCTCCTTGAAGAAGAAGAACAACAACAAGAAGACAAAATTGAGGGAGAAACCCAAGTGGTCAAGAGCCTCGAGATCGAGCAATTCAAGGAACATGTGCATGAGGATGAACAAGTTAAAGGAAAGAAAGGGGAGGAAGTGGAAGAGAAAGAAATCCCCCTATGGCAATCACTAGACAAACCTCTTGTTAAGTGTGTTGTGTTCATCCAAGACTCTAATGAAGAAGAGGGAGATGCTGCCAAGGAGAAAGAAAAGTCCCCAGAAGATAAGAGAATGAAAACCTTGGCCTTGACCAAGAAGGGTGAGGATGACCATGATTCACCTAAGGGCAAGTCTGTTGTGCCTAAATGGTTAGAAAAGCAGCTCGAAAGAAAGACCCCTATACTAAAAGACCCAAGGGCAAGGCTGGAGGCTATCTTATCCCAAGCCCAAATCACAACAAAGAGGGAAAAGAAGCTTAAGATCTGATCTAAGGTAACGATGGATGCTTCTGGATCTTGAGTTGTACAAATAGCCACGCCTGTGGTAGGTTAGGAAGGGATAACTTACAACATCTCCACCATGGATCTAGGGACCGCTACCAGAGAATAGAAGGTAGGGCATCTTAAGGAGTCAGTGGCCATGGTGGTGCACTTGATAAAGCAGGATAAGATCTCGAAGGATGAGCTCAAGGCACAGGTGGCGGCCTTAACGGATTACATACAACAATGGTCTTTAGTGGATGACCTGCCTACCACATCCACAACCGCACCCCAGCTACTATCCAAAGAGTAGATTGATAAGATGGAAAGGAGAAAGAACTTGGAGAAGACCACAAAGAGCTGCTTCCAATAGGTCATGTACGTCAGAAGCATGGGAATTAGCTGGGCTATGTGAACATCCAACAAGTTCTTAGACCTATTGCAATCTCTGGAGGGCACCAAGAAGCTATGCACTGACTTCCCTGCAGTATATGACTCCACCTTTCCAAAGATTGAGCCTATCCTTCAATTTCTAGAGGCCACGTGGGTAAAGGAGCTTGCGTTTAAAAGGGACGATCACTGGTTGATGGATATGTGGTGGCGAGACTTTGATAACTGAAAGGAAAAGTTGGAGCAAATCATGAGCAAGGTGAATCTGGACATTGAATGGATTAAGGAGATCAGGATGGAGTGTGCTCATTACCTCAAGTTGATGACGGAGTACGACATGCCCACAGTACAAATGGATCCAGAGAAGATAAAGCCCTATTTCCAGAAGAAGATGGAGGATGGGATATCTAGTGAGATCACAGTGGAATTCATGAACTTTGCTGCCCGTGCCTTTGATCAGTCAGAGCTATTCTAGGACCAAGGCATGAAGTATGATGAGGACTAGAAAAGGCTAGAAGATAATGCGAAGGAGTGGAGCTACCAAGTGCTACGGTATGAGATCATTGAAGTAAACAAGCTCCAACTGGTTATCTTGAAGTTCATGGAATACACAGCTTCTAAGAGGTAGGAGGACAGCCCCATCAAAGATGAAGAGCTCCCTAAAGAGTAGCTACAGTAAAATGACAATCAACTAAAAGACAAAAGTGCTATAGTGCCGTGAGTAGAGGACAAAATAGGGAAAATGACAAAATGTAATTTTAAATTATGATATATTGGGGGTAGGTGAAACCCTATTTTGTAATGAATCTTGGCCACACAATGAGAATTAATCTTGGCCATTCATTTGACTTTTGGAGCACTATAAATGGGGCTCTCCTCTCATTTGCAAAGAGAGTTGAGTTGTTGTAAAGGTATGTTGCAGAAATTTATAAGGAAAAGACATTGACTTGGTGCATTTTCTGAGTTTCTCACATGTTGCTTGATTCAATCTCCATAGTTAGATGTTTGACTTAGATTTTATCATTGTTTTAGTTAATTGTTCTATTGCCTTGGTAGATTTTAGGAATGTTGTTCTATGATCATGAAAATTCCTATTATGTAGATGACTCCTTAGTCCATACTTTTTGCTATTTGTTGATGGTAGATAGCTATGTAAAGTTAGTCTGTACTTGAATTCAAAGCTGCTCCAAAACTTTCATCTTAGTTCATGCATGCACATGGTGAATGAAAGGTAAAATATTTGTAGACCTTAGAAGATAGCACAAGTTCCATGATACTGTGAGATCTCTGGTTAAGTGGAATATTGTTTTAAGAAGCTGTCCATTGCAGAAACTCCATTATCACTGTTCACAGTTAGTTGCAGATCTAGAAGCCTTCTCTCTCGCCTGTCTTTTTCCTTTTTTTTAATGTGTGACCTATGCTAAGGTTCATTGCACATTGTAAAGCTTAAATCCCATGACAAAATGGAGCTCAAGACTGCTGTTTGAACCTACAACAAGCACACAGTAACTTGTCAATCTTAAGAACTCCATCTCAAGATCCAACTTCCCATGCTTTGTAACCCATATGTAAGATCGCCTTGTGATTCCAGCAAATCACATCAAACAACTGAGATATTCCAAGCACTGTCAAGACCTAATATTAGAGACCTTGGGATAGTGTTCTTCAATCTAATTGTGGAAGATTGTCTTTCAAGAGAGGTAATGCACCTACGCATTACCTGTGTTGAAAAGTGCATAAAAAACACATCAACACTTTCTATATTATTGATCCACTTCATGAGGACTTGATAAAATTGAAAGATACAACTCCATTGTCTTGTAGACATTACTCTCTATTGATGCATATGTTGCTGTGGAAAGGAATTTTTTTGTGGGGAAACTTTATGAGATTGAGAGAAAGGGACAACCAAGATAATGAGTTACCAATGCAAATGTGAACACATGTTTAGGATATACATTTTCCTAATTATAATTATGTTTCTTTCTACAATGGTTTCAAATTTAGTGTGATGGAGAAATTGGGAGTGAAGCATGTATACAAAATATCAAGAGGTGTGAAGGAAATCTTGAGGTCTGTGGAGTTTGTGCAAAACACAACACAAAATTTCAATTGGAGGGAATGGTACTTACATATCAGGTATACTACAATAATAATCTATGTATCCCTAGTTCCACCCCATTAGTTTCCTATGTATGTATTTTACAGGAAAGAATTCATGGAAAAAATGTGGAAATTATATTCCATGGACAAAGAGCACTTTAGAAAGTCAAGGAAGGCACACTGATAAGCTCTAAGTGTGGATTTTCATATTTTACATGCTTATCAAAGGAAGGTGTTGAGAGGTTTGATTCCCTTTTGAATAAATATATGATGAAGCAAGAGATTAAGAGATATTATGATCCTAAGGGAGTTATTGATATATAGAGAGGAGCAAGGAGATTATTAGGAAAACAACATCATTTCTTATATAAACAAGATGTAATCAAGATTTTTTCTTCTAATGCCGAGGTTGCAGAAAGGAAAAATAAATGGAGAAAAATATTTTCCATTGAAGAAAGGATGCTAAAAGAGAAACCCTTTTATTTGAGTCCTTAATCTAAGATACATGACAAATATGTGCAAGCTAATCTAATGTTGATGGATTTTAAGGATAAAATTTTCATTGATAAAGATAAAGTGGTTGAGATAAAAGCCAAAGTTGCTAGGAAGCATCATGATGCACAAGTGAAGAGCCAATCATCTCAATACTCAGCTCAAAGAATTCAAGAGAAAACACTAGAGAAAGGTAAAAGGTCACCCCATTGGTGACCTATTCTGAGATTGAGAAAGGTGGTGAGGGTTATGCACTTGAGGGGTATGTAGAGCATGTTCCAATGGAATAGGAGGTTGACTAGAGATTCACATCCCCTAAAAAGAAGGATGCTTTAAATATTGTTGTTCCTGCTAGCCGAATAATAAAATGGGAGTAGAATGAAGATGAAGATAATGATGTCAGGATTAAGGCTTGTAAGAATTTTATGAGTGATGAAACCTTTGTCCAAACCAAAGAATTCAAGGACTCTGTCATTGAATTGAGAAGCCAAGACATCAAAAAGAGGATAGAAGAAGCAAAATAAAATGTTGATCCCTCGCTGTAAGAAGTTGAAAAGGAGGAAGATAAGATAATGAAAAAAATTGTTGCAGTAACACCCCAAGAGGCAAGGGATTTAATTAAAGGAAGTGAAATTATATTATTATCTTGGTGGAAGCTATCATCTACTATTACATTGGATGCAATAAGAAAAGAACCCGATGCCTCTATTTCTAAAGATAATTTTGATAAAAAAGTGTTTGGTTCAGGTTTCATCCCAAAGTTGCATACTTTTTCTATTTGGTCAATGGTACCAATTACTGGGAAACCTGAAGTTATTAAGTCTGTGGAGAATGAAATTGACATTGTGGTCATAAAGAGGGCTACTGAGATGACTATTACTGCAGTTGCATAATTAACCATGCATGCTACTATGGTAAGTGTTGATACAACCTAGATCACATAGGACCGGTATGACAAGTTACTAGATAAGTAAAATTTAAGTTGACGGATGAGCATAATAGGGTTCTTGCTACAACACAAAAATATTTTCCTTCTCCCACAACTTCTTCTTTTGATTTTGTGCAAACCCCAGTCCTAGTACCTGCAAAACAACATGAATGAACAAGTTAAACAAGAGATTGCAAGCTAAAATAAGGATTCCCCATGAAATCCATTTACAACACTCAAACTAGGAAGAAAATAGTGAAGAACACAATGAAAATGACAAAACAAAGATTGAATCCTAATTTAAATGTGCAAACTCATGATCCCATGGGGGAATTGGTGCCAATTTGATGTGAAAATTGGCCCTTTCCCAATTCCTAAGATGCAAGCTTGATATGTTGATGAGGATGATCCACTTTGATGGTGAATAATGAGAGCTCCAAGCCAAAATCTACAAAAACCTAGCTAAGAACTCAAGATTGATGGATAAAATTTGAGAGATATTTGAGCATGGTAACTTTGCATAAATTGTGGATGATCAAATGTGGATATGAGCTCTTTATTTATAGATTGCCAAGATGGATGAATGTCCAAATTTGAGAAATGTGGGACTAACATTCATCCAATGGCATGATGCCACTTGTCAATCTATGAATGGGTGAAGGATGTGCAAGATTTGGGGATTGTGCCAATAAATGCATATTTTTGAATTTCAAATTTGTTGAAATGACTTGCAAGAGGGAAGGGAAATTGCAATAAATGCCACTTGGCTCAAGGTAAAGGGCATGTAAGATGAAGTTATTGCCTTGTTGGATGTACATGACTTGGAATTTTTGAATTCAAATTGAAAGAATATTCCAAAAGATTCCTTGTGAGGAAAATAGGGATTTAATAAATGGACTAAATCTATTTTCATGTGCAACTTGCAAAATCCAGAGGATGGGATATGGGATTAGATTAAATTAATCAAGGGTTAATTAATTTAATGAGGGAGGTTAGATGATGTGACCTATTTGACTCAAATTTATGGATTTATTTAAATCAAATAAGAGAAGAATATGATAAGAGATTAAATAAATATTTTTTTGATTTATTTAATGGAGAGAGATGGTGTTAGATTAAACCAAATAATGTTTTAATTTATTTAATTTAATGGATAGACTTTAGAGATTTAATCAAATAAAATTGATTATTTAATTAAATAGGGATAATTAGATCCGATGGATTGATTTAATTAGCAAAAGAGATTGACTTAATTAGATAAAATGATTTATCCAATTAAGAGAGGAATATTGATGAATTTAATCAAATAAGGAGATTTGATTAAATGGTTAGACTGAGGGATGATTTGGGATGAAATGATGTTAGTAGACATGATTAGATGCACAATGTCAATCAACATATTTTATGTGTCTACATTTTGCCCCTCTTTGAAGCAATGCACTTCGTTGCATTGGTTCAAAGAATAAATGATCTCAATCAAAGCCAATTTTTTTTTATATTTTAAAAAATTGCCCCATTGCTGCTTGGTGAGAGAGAACATAACATTATAATGCCCCCTCAATAGATTGGACAAAAATTTAAATTTTTGGGTGATCTCGCGAAAAAAAGAGGACAAAGTACCCAACAGGTCCGAAAAGGCTCCGAGAGGCTAAAAACATGTCTAAATGCAATAAAACGATGAAAAACAAGCCTCAACCGGATAGAAACTAGTTCGGGGGTCCAAAACCCTAGAAGGACAGCCAATTAGGGTGAAAAAAACCCTAATTTTTAGGCTTAAAAGGGGCCTGATGGGTCACTTTCAAGTCATTTTCAAACACCTCCAATAGCAACCTTGAGATTTTAGCTCTGACCCTCTGACAATATGGTGCAACGACAACTTCCCCTACACATCACAAATCAAGTTCAGATGTACCAGCGGCCACCTGACATCGGGGCACTAGTATGTGATCCTTACCCAAGCTTTGTTTTTTCATTTAATGCTTCATTTAATGCTTTAAAGAGTCGGTCCACTTGTAGTGGCGCTATATGGCGCCACTTGACAATCAAACTACACCGTGTGGTGCAATTTTGCGCCGCAATGGTGTAGTTTAGAGTTTAAAAACTATGACGTTGAGCTCGAGTTGGCGGGGTGGTTTGACAAAGTGTGATGCGGTGGCCCTAATTTTGTCCAAACTATGCTGCTGGATGAGAAAGTGCACCGTGGTGGTGCCATTTTTATTTTTAAGCCCTAGCATCAGAGTTTGATTAAAAATCAAACTACGACGCCATCATGAGTTGCACTGCTGGGGAAATTTTTCAATGCTCGATGCAAAAATTTTCAAAATTTTTAACATGGTGACCTTCCTTGATGTAGGACCCGGCTAGAGAGCTCTACTCTCACGAGCACAGGTCGCAGGATTTGTCCGGCTTCTTGCGGGACCTGAGCAACAGGGACCAGGATTGACTCTGGATTGCGGGGTTGTGGCATATTGTTTACGTGGCACCCATGCACACTCACCTAGGGATGCTATCAGCACTGGCCAAGAGGTGGCACAACGAGACGTCTTCATTTCATCTCCCCACTGGCAAGACCACTGTCACTCTAGAGGATGTTTGGTAGATTCTGCAATTGCCTATTCATAGTTGATGAGAAATTTTTGTTATGGACGAGGGGCGTGAGGCCTATCACAGAGTCCTTGCCACATAGGACATCATTTTTTGCAAGGGATAGATAGAGCTTGAATGACATAGGATCCTAGCCCCTCCCTACCGCTGGGTGATTGTAGGTATTATTTCAGGCCTTGTTGCCCCCGACAAGCGAGGGTGATACTTTAGTTCCAGCTGGGGGTACTACTAGGAGTGGATGGTGTGAGATAGACCAGTTCGATTCACATGGGGCCTATTCTTCTAGCTTCTCTCTATAGGGACCTTCATGAGTATGTTTATATGGATGGTAGAGCGCTGGGGGCAAGTGTGACTCTACTTCACATCTGGACATGGGAGCACATTGTTGTGTTGCAGCCACGCATTTTTCCAATTCCGATGGGACCAGACGATCCCCTCGTGACACGATACAGAGGCAGTGTGTCCTTCACACACACTGGTGAGCACGGGATCCCCTACTAGAGGCAGGTCTTAGACGAGATGCTAGTTTTCACCTGGCGACCGTACCTTGGTCATCCTTGATGGGCTGATGATGCCGATCAACTATTCTATTGCTGCTAGGACTGGTATATGCAGGGGCAGGAGCATACTATGATTGAGAGGTACCTGCTCAGGCATGTGCAACATTAGTTCAGAGAGCCACAGGATCATCCCAATGATGATTATGTAGCCATCTTTGACCGCAACATGACACAGGTTTCATGGGGGTGGTACATTCCTGCTTCAGAGGTAGTGGACAACTTCAGGAAATTGGTAGCCCAGCCATGGGCTTATGATCAGGGTTTAGCAAATCCAAGTACCACTTAGGCCTACAGGGATTGGTTCCGACCTCCACTTTAGTTGACTATTCTAGGTGTGGACCCAGATCTGTAGAGAGTTAGAGGCAGAGGGGAAGATGAGGCCGGAGAGCTAAGATTCGACAGGACCCACCTTTTGTGCTTCCAGTCTAGCTAGATTAGGCAAATGTTCATATGTAGGATCAACAGCAGGAGCCACCACAAGACGAGGATTAGCCTCAGATGTAGCCACAAGTGTAGCCATAAGTATGGCCAGTGAGACAAGTAGACATTCGAGATGCGCTGATTGCATAACTGCAGGGTTAGATTCAGGCTATGACAGCTAAGAGAGATCAGGCGAGGACTGAGAGAGAGCAACTTAGGGCTGAGAGGGATCAGGCTATTCAGCAGAGACAAGCTGCAGAGTTATAGGAAGCTACTGACCTAGGTTGGAGACAACAGATAGAGAGCATGACAGCCTCCTCCTCCTAGGGTATAGTGTCAGTTCGATCGTACAAGGATGTCATGTGAGAGGCATAGTACTATCGACAGTTTTATCACGAGGCCGTACCCAGAGTAGAGCGAGTCCCAGAGTATTCAAAGCAGGCCAGCCACAGACTAGTAGTGGGTCATGGTGACAGAGGCAAGGGAAACATTCACAGGGACCGAGCCTGATTGAGATGATATGATACTTTTTGTGCTTTATGGGCTCATTTTTGATAGCCCAATGGGCCTTTTGTACTGATTGAAACATATGTATAGTGATCCGATTTATTGTACTATGACAGTTATTGATGATATATATATATGATCTGATGATGATTTTGATGTGATGCGATGTGTAGTCTTTATTTATGCATGTATGGTTCTACTACTTCTATATGTTATGGATGCATTTATTTCTAATGATGTGTGCATTATGATTATGACTAATAGATCTATATTATGTCGCTTTATGATATGTAGATGTATTTATGTGATGTGCAATGATGTTGTCTATATGATGATCTATTTATGTCAATGCAAAATGGAATATGTGATATATATTGTAATATGCAAAATGATATGATCTTTGGTGTACATGCGGAATGATATGTGACTTATGTTTATAAATGATTATGGATGCTTATATGCTTTTTTTGCAATGAATGATTTATGTAATGAATGATTTATGATGCTATTTATGAGATGACATGGATGATGTAATGTGAATGCGATGATCATGATATGATGCAAATGAGATGGTTTTATCTAATTCCAATGAAGTGGTTTTTGAAGATGCTTAGAATAACAAATGCTATTATCCTAAACATATTAAATGATGATGTAATGTATGTGCTATATTTTAATAGGATGCAATGATATGTTAATGCAAAGTAATAAGATGATGAGTAATGTAATATGAATGTAATGTGATGAGATGATGTCACGATGTTATGCAAGTATGCAAATGAATTAAATGCTTTTATACCTATTGTTTATGATTATGAAAAAATGGTTGTGAAATGCTCATGCACGTGTTGTGTGATAGTTTATGTGATAGGTGATAATGTGAAATGGTTTATGAAATGCAAATGAATGTTGTGCGATGATTGATATAATACCATGTGATGCAATGTAATGGGTGAAATGCAATGAAATGGATGCACCTTATCTATGAAGAATGTCTATGATAACCTGCTTATATGATGATTGAAATGCAATGCGTATGTTTCTTATATAATATGTTTATGCAATATTATAATGTTTTTGTTGATGCAAGATCAATGATGATGATGATGATGATGATCAAATATCATAGTACCTTGTTAGTGTGGTTAGCAAGGAAAGAAGAAGTCATTTCAACAAGACATAAGATGATGTAAATGCAAATGATGGTAATGATGATGATTTACTTGCCGAGGAATTGGGATTTTCAAAGGGCCAAATTTTCTTATGTTTGATAACACATGTGGTACGATGCATCAAGGTATAGAAAACCAAGATGGCGTGGTACCTAGTGTGATGGAATTTGACTTGAAAAGAAGATAGGATTATTCTTGCTCAAACCTGACATACAAAAACCTTGCTAGGATGCACTTTAGAAGCTTCAAACATCTCGGACCAAAACGCGGAAAGGTATAACCATTCAATGCAATAGTCAACAAGCTGTCTAAAACATCCTCTATACATATCTAACAAAGAAAGTATTTGCCAAGGTTATTTTACAAGAATGTCCAACAAGCATAGCAGACCAAAGGATAATGATCATTGCCACATTCCTATCTCTCTAAATCCTTCGTTCGGATATCATCGAGAGGTCCTTTGACTGAGCGCAATAAGATAAGTCAAAAGACAAAGATAAAGCACACAAACAAGTTGATGTTCTTCAATACTGCTAACCAAAAGGGAATGTTTTTTTAAGGATAAGAACCAAAACTATTGCCAAAAGATAATTTCCATTGTAGGAAGGATACATCTTAGGACATGTTAGTGGATGGTGGCATGCCATTTCATTTATCCAAAGTGCTCTTTCTGATAAAATATGCCCCTTGTAGGAAGGATACATCCTAGGACATGATGTTATTAGATGATTGATATGGGACTATTTGGATGATGGACTATCGACACAAAGAATTGACCAACTTGTTTATGTACTGACTTAAACCTGAGACTTGATGTTTTTGAGTTTTACTTTTAACCTGCTAGACTTGTTTCTAATTGTTTCACCAAAGGTTGAGGATGACGATCAGTTTATTATGGATGATGTTATTGCGGGTGCAAGCAAGAAGAGGTGGATGATTTTTTTTCAAATATTTGGATGTTTTTGGAGTTTTGAAATGTTTTGAGACTGTTTTTGGTATTTTTCAAGATTTTACAAATGTTTTGATTTTTGATTTTCTAGTGTTTTGGGATTTTCTGAGATTTTGACCAAGAGACTAACCTAAAGACCTATCCTAGGGGTCTCAGGGGCTGATCGACAGATTAACCTTGCCTATGTTATACATGTAGAGACCACATAGTTCGACCGATGACTTGACTAATTTACAGATGGGGATATACATGATGAGATGTCAGCTTATTATGACTGACTCCTAAAGGACTGACCTACGCATCTTGGGGGATGATCAAAGATCAAACTTTCCTATGTTCAAGCTCAGAAACGACGTAGTTTGACAAGACAACTCTATTTTTTACTTTTTGAATGACTTTTTGACCTATTTTTGGATTTTTTTGACATGTTTTGAATGTTTTTGGATTTTTGGATTTTTTGATGTTTTTGGATTTTCTGATTTACACGAATCCGATCCAATAAGAACATGCCCCCAACATGATGCAATAGACTACTCCGATAAAGGAAGGACAAACTGACCTTGAGGATGGGCCGAGTAGTACTAGGAGGGATCATGATACAAAAACATGACCAAGCTATGGTGCAGATGCGACTGGATGAGAGATGCATGGAGACCTGAGTGCGATGGATGATGGATGGATGATGTAGAAAAAGCCATAAAGATCCTGGTGGATGGAAAGTGCTTATTTATGCAAGGCACCTATTTGCCATGTTTTCACCAAGGTACTTGTCCAAAGTGCCACCGAAGTGGTTTTCACTAGACGATTTTTCTCTTTACTATTTTAATCTTTTTTTTTTTTTGATTTTTGATTTTTTGATTTTTTTGATTTTTTTGTTGTCACCAAGATGCTTGTTTGCCAGGTTTTCATCAAAGTAACCATTTTTTCAGGACACTTTCTAATTTTTTGGATTTTTGGCTCTATACCTTGAAAGATTTAGGCATAAGAAGTTCCCCTTCGGGTGTTGATAAATGATATGCCCCTGATTTGTAATGTTTTGTGATGACAAATGGTCCCAACCAATTGGGTTCAAATTTTCCTTTGTTACTTGGGTTTGGGACATTGATCTGATTAGGATCTAGACTATTTGCGAATCTGAATGCTTAATTATAAACAAATTAATGGAAATATAATTCATCCATACATTATTGAAACTATGCATTAAAAACTTAAAACTTAAGGTGAGAAACAAAATTGAGAAAGAAGAAGAGAGAGAGAGTGCAAATGATTTGATAACAAAGTTCGCCACAAACATGACTACGTCTTAGGGTCCACTCCAATAGAGTGAGACCGATCCGATTAATCTCCAAAAATCAGTTACAAATGCACCAAGAGCACTTCGGTAGCATGACAATACTCCAACATACAAGATGGCTCAAAATAATCTCCTTAGAAAATCTCCCCATTTCTCTAATTCACTACTTCACCACCTAGACTTGAAAAATATGATTAGCTCCTAAGAGCATACCTCCCCCTTTTTATACTACAAATATTCCCAAATTGGTGAAAAACCAATTGATTTGGGAATATCAACTCAATCCCCCTTACATAGTAAATATTTTGAAAAATCCTCCCTTAATAACATATTAGGATTATATTAATCCCTTAAAAATATTTTGAGCCCTTCAATTATTTCATTCCCAGACTATTACTATTTTTGGGAGGTTACATTGTAATCCTTAAAAGGATTAAAAAGTTGTTTGGTTTTAAATTTAAGGGAGTTTGTTTTAAATTAAAGAGAATTTGGTTTCCATAATTCAACAAAAACAATCGACGCCACACATATTCTAAAGCCATCGAATGGCTTGTTGGCAATCTTCTCTTTTTGAACCCCGATGGTTCCAGGTTCAACTCCTAGTAGTTAACAAATTTTCCATGCATTGGAATTGTTAACTAATCAAAACATGTCGGCACCCATACATAGTAAAGCGAACTGTGTTTGGTCCAATGGCCACGAGGATATATTCACATAAGAGAGGTGGGGGGGTTGAAACCCCCAACATAGCATTTTTATAAAACAAACAAACTAACCGTTGATGATGGAGGGTGATGCCACGTGTTGCACTAGGAGGGTGCCACATGGAAAATGCTCATTCGCTAACATAAGTGACATGCCCATTGACGTGTGCTGACTGGACTGCTAATGTGGAGGCTGACTGTGTTTACAGAATGTACTGATGTGACAGGTGTCGCAATCTGAATGGTCCATACAAATGACTTGACTACCATGTATCATGCTCTGGTTTCTCCATAGGTTGCCACGTGTCATCCAATGATTGGCCGAGAGGACTGTGCGCTGATTGTACCATGTTGAAGTCAACAAAGTCAACCCAACTTTGACTACTCATATCTTATGCAAACGATGTCGGATTTTGACAAAATGAACGTTGCTAGAATTGTCTCAACGAGCTCTTCAACTTGATGATGCTTTCATCAATTTTTGAGACAATCATTTTTTTGCTTTTTGGATGCCCCTTGTGCTTGTTTGACCAAAATTTTGACTGGCCGTAACTTGATCAAATGGAGTCATTTTCGCTTTGTTCAAGTTGCGCTAGAATTAGGACGTCGAGCTCTTTCTGATGGTATTGAAATATGGAGTATTGGAGACAATTCAATTTTCAGTGAAAATATCCCCCAGATCAGACATTCTTCTGATTTTCTTTGAAGACCAGTTCTCTAACTTGGAATGTCCTATTTTTGATTTTCTTATTGTAGCTCCTTTTGAGTCTATTCTAATAGAATTGCAAATGATTCAAGGCATCTATATGTCGCTCATCCAGTAACCCCTGCTCATTTAGTCTTGATACCTGATACTCTTCATCAATGATGAGGTTTTGCAATGATATCCTGAGGGATGGGAGCTCGATCTCAATGGGGAGTACTGCTTCTGATCCATAGACCAGGGAAAGGGGTGGCACCGGTTGGTGTGCAGATGCTAGTTTGATAGGCCTAGAAGGTGGGATTAAGCTGTAAATGCTAGCCATGACCTATGTCATTGACTATTTTCGTAAGGATTTTCAGAATGGTTTTATTTGTAGCTTCTACTTGGCCATTACCTTGGGGATAGTATGCGGTGGAGAAGTGATGCTGGATTTTGAATTTTTCACATAAGTCAAGAACCTCCTGATTTTTGAATGGTGTCCCATTATCTAAGATAATGGCTTGTGGGACACCATACCGACAAATGAGGTAGTTTAGGATAAACTTTGAGATCTACTTCCCAGTTATATATGTCATGGGTATGGCTTCCACCCACTTAGCAAAGTACTATGTTGCGGTTATGATGAATTTGTGGCTGTTAGATGAGGTGGGTGTGATTTTCCCAATGAGATCAAGTCCCCACTGTGAAAAGGGCCATGGTGTGACAATGGGATGAAGCTCTTGAGTTGGAGCATGGATGAGGTCCCCATGTTGCTGACATTGTAGAAACTTTCTGGAATGATCATGTGCTTCTCTTTCCATTGTGGGCCAATAATACCCCATCCTCAGCAGTTTCTTAGTTATGGTCATTCCACTCAAGTGTGAACCACATATATCATTGTGTACTTTAGTTAGAGCGGTTAATGCCTCCTCAACATTTAGGCAGCGTAGTAGGGTTCCTTCTATGCTCCTATGATATAGGGTATCTCCTAGGATGATGAATCTAGATGCCTTTTTTTACAAAGGTTCGTTTTAGGTTTGAAGGTAAGTCAGCAGGTATGATTCCTATTCGAAGGTATGTGTAAATTTTGTGGTAGCAAGGATCACCGGGACCAACGATTTCGCACACGAATTCTAATTCTGGTACCTCGACTATGGGTATGAGAAGCTACTCTATCAGGAATTCATATTTTGGAATATTGTTGGGGATATCCAGTAGGGACCCAATTGTTGCCATGGCATCTATTGCTCTATTGTTGGCTCTAGGTATCTGTTCAAATGTAATTTCGATGAAGGATTCCTTTAGAGTCTCCACCAATTTCGTGTATGGAGTGAGCTTGTTTTCCTTGGTCTCATATTCATCGTTTACTTGATTTATGATCAATTGGGAGTTT
The DNA here is from genome assembly GCA_007258455.2 of Sequoia sempervirens. Taxonomy (NCBI): domain Eukaryota; kingdom Viridiplantae; phylum Streptophyta; class Pinopsida; order Cupressales; family Cupressaceae; genus Sequoia; species Sequoia sempervirens. The sequence continues at coordinate 308,919,694 of VDFB02000017.1, read as the reverse complement.
CCATATACTTTGAGAGCTATGATGTTCCACTGCACTACTATTCTAAGACCTATGGTTAAAGCCTCGTATTCCACAATGTTATTAGTGCAAGGAAATGCCAGTTTGTAAGACCTTGGTATGAAATCCCCTTATGGGGTGATGAAGAAGACACCAACTCCTAATCCATGTTGTGTGTATGAGCCATCGAAGTATAGTTTCCAGTGGTTAGCTACATTGAGATTGAAAATTGATTCATCTGGAAACTCTGAGATGAGAGGATTCTCGAAATAGATTGGTGCTTCTACTAGTTGGTCTACGATGACTCGGCCCTTGATTTCTTTCCTCTCCACATATTTGATGTCATATTCTGATAATATCATCACCCATTTTGCCATTCTTCTTGTGAGTATTGCCTTTGATAGTAAATATTTGAGGGGATCTATCATGGCGATGAGCTTTATCTTGTGTGCCAACATGTAATGTCTAAATTTTTGTGATGCAAACACTACTGCAAGGCATGCTTTCTTGATGAATGAATAGTTTAGCTCATGCCCAACCATTGTTTTGCTGATATAGTAGATAGCCCTTTCCATTCCATTTTCATCGTACTGAGCTAGAAGAGCTCCAAGGGCTACTGTTGTTGTTGACACATATAGAATCAATGGTTTCTTTGGGATGGGTGGCATTAAGACTGGCGGTGTTAGTAGATATTCCTTGATTTTGTTGAATGCTTCTTCACACTTGGTATCCCATTTGTATGCTACTCCCTTGTGGAGTAGGTGAGAATATGGGTTTTGTTTGTCTGCCAGTTGTGCTATGAACCTTCGAATGGATTGAAGTCTGCCTTGGAGGTCTCTCAATTGTTTTAATGTCTTTGGTGCTTCCATTTCGAGGATTGCTTTCACCTTTGCTAGATCCACCTCGATACCCCTCATTGATACTATATATTCTAGGAGCTTTCTTGATTGTACACCAAATACACACTTCTTTGGGTTCAGTCTGATCTTGTACTCCTCTAGTTTTCCAAAGATGGCACCTAGGGTTGCTATGTGATCTTTTCTTTTTTTTGACTTAGCTAGAATGTCATCAACATAGTCTTCAACTGTTTTATGGATCATTTCATGGAATATCAATGTCATGGCTCATTGATCTGTTTCTCCTGTGTTCTTTAGGCTAAATGGCATCATGTTCTAGCAGTAAGTCCCCCATGGACAAGTGAAAGTTGTCTTATGTTGGTCCTCTTTAGCTATCATGATCTGATTTATATCCTGAAAATCTATCCATTAGTGATAACATCTCATGTCCTATTGTCATGTCTACTATCATGTCCATCTTGGGAAGCGGGAAGTCATCTTTTAGACACGCTTTGTTCAAATCTCTAAAGTCTGTGCAAATTCTAATGGCTCTATCAAGTTTCAAAATAGGTACCAAGTTTGACACCCATTCTGGATAATCTATTGGTCAGATGAATCCTGCATCCAATAGCTTTTTTAGCTCCATTTTTATTAACAGAGCGATTTGAGGATGTATTTTTTGAAGCTTTTGCTTGACAGGCTTTGCTTCTAGATACACTACTAAGTGATTAACCACAGTCTCTGGATCAAGCCTTGGCTTATCAGCATAGCTCCATGTGAAAATTATTTGTCTTTCTCTTAATAATTCTGCTAGGAGCTCTTGCTCTTCTAATAGTAGTGATTCTACATAGAATGTGATATGCGAGGTCTCCTCTATTCTTAGGTTGACCGGATTACATTATTCTGCCAAGACTACTGACTTTTCCTAATGAATAGCTCTTAAAGGAAGGTTGAATCCCCCATCCTCGGGTGCCTCAGAGAGGTTTTCATCATTGGATGCATCCTTTCTTTTGACTTTTTTCTTGTCAGAGAGTGCCACAGTGTCGTTTTCACTCAAGGACTTGGATATTATTCTCAATTTCTCACTTTTGTGAATGAAGGATTCAATCATTTCCTCGTAATAGGCATGTGTGTCCAACTCCATTATAAACCCTACTTTGTGATCCCCATTTGGAATGTTATCCTGCAATCCCATGAATTCTAAGAGTGCCTCATTGTTTTTGAATGTGTCGAGAATTGGTGGTCCTCATTGGTCGTAGTCGATGAGTTGGGGATATACTAGGCGGATCTCATAATTTTGTTGGTCGGGTTCAAGGATAGGGTACTAATCATGCAAAGAGTGGTATCCTCAAATAGCCTAGGTAAGTTGGTCAGGTGATCCTCATCATCACTTCTACTATAGATGTTGGTTATATAGAAGGTATAGTTGTCTAGAACATGACCTTTGGATACTAGTAGTCGTAGTTCTGCTGCAGTTGGCTGAGGAGGATTGTTAACCATTCTAACTAGAGGAATTTGGCCACGTATGGTTATACTCAAAGGGGTACATCCAAGGCCAAGATTTATTATTGGTCGTGTCTTTGGCATGATAGGTGTTATGATCCCATTGTTGTTTTGTCCCAGTCTTTGATTTTTGTCATAGCCCATTGTGAGCATCATTTGTAGACCCTCATTTCTGGCATCCATTGGTAATTTAGGTGTTGGTCTCTTATCTTGATATAACATGTGAGATGGATCTACCTCAATAACTTCTCATCCAAGATCTCCCCAGTTTGTGAATTTAGGATAGTTTTCAGGAGACGTTTGAGAAGTGGAAGCCTCATTTATTTGTGGGCGTCCCCGTGATCTAGGAGATTGTGGTAATTCTCCTACCACAAAAGCATTGTTAGGGATCTTGTAATTTCCATATCCGTTATCTTGGATAATGATCTTGATGTGTGGGATGTTTATAAGAATATCCATGAGGCCCACAAGATATATGTGTTGGTTCAAAATGCATTCCAAAATGAATGGAGCAAGTGGAGCACTAGGGTCATAGCACTCAAAGAAATGATGTATAATATGTAAAAGAACCCTGAGACTCCAACTAATATTCTTGATTTGTTAAAACTAATTAATTTTTTAAGTGAAATTACAACATTTCATGGTAATCTAGATATATAGTTGTAGAAAAAATTGAAGATTTTTAGAGACATGGAGGGACATGGCATGCCAAAGATATTGGATGATGAAGGTGGGTTGAAGGAGATTTTTTTATGGAAGGATGAGTTGGGAGGTCTACTCCCACATTTCAAGAAAATGATCAATCTCATTGATCACATCATGTTGAATCCTACTATAGATAACATGATAGGAATTGAAGTAAGAATGGAAACATTTGTGAAGGAGGCTAGGATATCGATTGATGCTAGATATAACTAGCATAATGCCAAAGTGCATAAATTATTGTATACTCAATGGCCTACTGAGGAGGAGTATAATACATGGCTTGAAAAATTTGCAAATTAAGCCTTGGATGAAGTATTGCAAAATTTTATCTCTTCTTAGTCATGAAGATTGGTGACAAAGATGCTGATGTGGATGGGGTCTATGTTTCTCTCTTTTTATCAATTTCTTGTTTTAAATTTTTGTTGACTTGATGTGCATGCGGAAGAAAATTTTGCTCATGGTAAATATGCTTTTCTCTTTTTTGGAACAACTGCAATGATGAAAGATTCCTTTTGGAAGGTGGGGAAATATTCTTCAACAAATGGAAATGAATTTTGTGTTATATGTTTTCCCCCTCATCAAAATGAAAATATAACTACTTGGAGACATTTTGAAATTGAAATTGAAATGTATGTAAAATGTAAAATGTGAGTAAAATGTGTAAGTTGTCCCAACGCTTGTTGCCCCTTTTCTCTTATAAAATGGAATTCAAGGCCAATTGTATGATTCTTTGGTTGGTATAGTTTTGAACTCATGTAAGAGAATATTTTAAATCAAGCACAAAGGAATAGAATTAGTATTGAGTCTTAGGTATGAATTCTAGTTTTGAATAGGCTTAATAGTTTTACAATAGTAGTGGAATTTGAATGAGAAGTGTAAATTCTAGAATAAATTCTCTCCTATTGTATTTTGTGACATGTATTATGAATAAAATGATCAAGGATATTTTATTGGTCTTCAATCATTTCAGTTGAATGTATGGTTTTGTCTCTACTTTAATTCAAGGAATTAATTAAAATGATTTGATGAGACCATAGGCTTATGTGATTAGGTATTGTGAACCCCAATCCTATACCCACATGAACACAACAGACAAACACATTATTAGATCAAATGCAAGTGAGAATCAAGATTCCCTATGAAATTCATTTGTAAAGCTCAAATAGGAAAGAAAATGAAGTAACTAAACCAAGAAAGCAATGAAATCCTATTTAATTATGCAAACTCTCAATCCCATGGGGGAATTGGTGCCAATTTGATATGGAAATTGGCCTTTTCCCAACTCCTATGCAAGATTTGATGAAAACTGGTGGATGATTGAAGCTCCTTGATGAAATTTTGACATAATATTGCTATGAAACCATATAAATGATGAACACTTGATATGAAATGGATAAAATTAGCTCTCAATGTGAAGAGAGTAAGTTTTCTCTAAGTTGTGGATGCTAAAATGAGGAATGAAACCTCCTATTTATAGAATTACAAGCTGGAGAAATGCCCAAAATGAAGCAATGTGGGACTAACATTCAACCAATGGAAAGGTAACACCTGTCAGGAGATGGAAGGATGAAGGATGTGCACATTTTGATGAATGTTCCCATAAATGCAATTAGGTGGTATTTGAAATTAGTGAAATGACATGTAAGAGGGAAAAGGAATGTCTTAAATGCCACTTGGCTCAAGGAAAAAGGACTTATTAGGTGAAGTAAATTTCTTGTTGGAAGGAAAAAGTCCACTTGGATTTGAATTTAAACTTGAGAGGATATTCCCCTATTATGCCATGTTGAGAGAAAATAGGGGTTTAATAAATGAATTAAATTTATTTTTATGTGCAAGTGGCAAAAGCTAGAAGATGGGACATGAATTAGGATTAAATTAATCAAGGGTTAATTAATTTAATGAGAGATTAGATGATGTGACAAATTTGACTTAGATTTATGGGTTTATTTAAATCAAAGATGAAAAGAATGTGATTTTAGACTTAGTTAAATGAATATTTTGTTTTATTTAACTAAAGGGGATGGTTGGTTAGCTTAAATTAAACAAGGTTTAATTTATTTATTTTAATAGATAGACCTTAGAGATTTAATCAAATAAAGGGAATTATTTAATTAAATATGGACATAGGGTTAATTAGATTAGATAGATTGATTTAATTAACAAGAGAGAAAGGCTTGATTAGATAAAGTGATTTATTTAATTAAGAGAGGAAAATTGAATCATTTAATCAAATAAAGGTATTTTATTAAATGATTAGACTAAGGGATGATTTAGGATGAAATGGTCTTAGTAATCGGGATTAGATATGCAATGTCAATTGGTACATTTTCCATGTCTACATTTTTCCCCTCTTTGAAGCAAGGCACTCATTGCATTGTTTCAAAGAGTAAGCTGTCATGATCAAAAGCCAAAATTTTCTAATTTTAAAACTTTCCCCAATGTTGCCCTGACAAGAGAAAATATGCTGTTATGCCGCCCCCTCGAGAGATTGAGTGAAAAGTTTGATTTGAGGGTCAATCTTGTGACAAAGAGGTTCAAGATTAGTTTAGATTGAATGTTTTATGTAGACAGATTGATGATGTATACAATTCATCAGCCATGGGTAGCCTCATATCTATTTTGATATATTACACAAACTTGATCTTGATTGTATACCATGACAGTTAAATTATTGATGATAAAAATATGAGATGTGATGATTCGATGATGATGATGATGATTACTTGCCAGGGAGTTGGGATTTTCAAAGGACCATTTATCATATGTTTGATAACACATGTAGGAACGATGCATCAAGGTATGATGAACTAGGATGTCATTGTACCTACTGTGATGGAATTTGACTCGTGAATTAGATAGGAGTACTCCTATTCACACCTAGTATATGAAACCTTATTCAAAGTGTAGTTTGGATATTTCAAGCATCTTAGGCCAAAACATATAAAAGCTTGAGCCTTCGTACATGGTCAACAAGACACCTAAAACACCCTCCCTACACCTAAAAAAAGCACACATGGCCAAGTTATATTACAAGAATATCCAACAAATACAATAGATAAAAAGATAATGATCATTGTCCCATTTCTATCTCTCTAAATCCCTTCATTTGGGACATCATCGAGAGGTCCTTGAAATGAGCACAATAAGAAAAATTAAAAGACAAAGACAAAGTAAACAAACAAGTTAATGTTCTTCATACCGCTAGCCAAGACTAAACTATGGTGATGCCTGATGTTGATGTCCATTATAGGAAGGATGCATCCTAGGAAATGATGATATCAGATGATTTGATATGGGATTGATTGGATGATAGGATTGTTAGTTCTTTTTTATGTGGTAACCAGGTTGGTCTTCTAATCTACCTATGGAATTGCCAATTCCAATCAAGGGCAGCTCGAAGGACCTGGACCAACTGACAAGGACTTTAAAACCTCCTACACTTCGGGCTCTACAAGACCCAGGAGGGTGATCCCTTTAGCAATATCAACAAATTGAAACACATACATAACAAAATATTGCTTAATAGATAATCTCATTTACTATCTCAACATGATAGGATAATACTGAATAGAATTGGCTATTCATCAGTAATATCAACTACTTGGAGCACGAGATAACCACAACACTATAACACATAGGGATTTAAAATGGTTTTGAATTTTGAAGATTGGGGACCAAGCTGAAAACAACAGAAGTATAATACTTGACTAGTGCCAGAAAATGGGCTATGGAGTCATATAACCAACATTCATCCCACAATGTTGAAAATGTTATAAAGATCCTTACAAATGTTATCATATTATGACAACCAGATCACTGAAGTTTTATTTGATAAATCTTCTTATAAATCCACCTGAAACATAGTATTCCTGTCACATATGCTGAAGCAATTACACTATCCTATGAAAAAAGGCAATAATAAATGCAACTTGTGCTTCATTAAAGCAATTACATTATTCTCATAATAGAAGGAAACAACATATATCACTTTAATGCAGCAAATGTGCATGGAAAGACTCAGATAATATTATTATTGAATAAAAAATAGTAATACATCTCAGAAATGGAGACAATTATCAGCTAAATATAAACATGAGAACACAATTCATAATAGACAGTTTCAGATTTACTGACTCAATTACATTTCTCCCAGCTATACAGTTCTACCTAGAGCTTCTTCCTGACTTGTAGAGCTTTTAGAAATTGGAAACCTAGCCTTCTTCCTCTCTCCTTTTTTTACGATGAGAGAAGAAAAGAATAAAAGAGAAACCGAAGTAGCCCTAAGATCAGTCTGATCTGTAGATGCCATCCGGAAACTCAATCCACTGTCGATCAACAAGCTGCTCCAAAACCTCTCTCATCTCACTGTAACTGAATTTGACTCATCATTTTCCTTTGTTGTTAGTTGCCAAGAAACAGAAAAAATGCCCATGTGGAGAATCTTCAAATTCACTTAGCTGCTGGAAAACAACTTATTTGTTTTCCCGTGATTTTTTTTTTGTTCTCTTGCTTTTCCAATTAAACTGGAGCTGCACTTTTAATTTTATCTCCCAACAAATATTTACTTATAAAGTGAATAAATTCACTTTATACAATACCCACACGCTGTCAAATACAAAGTGAACTTTTACTCTTCTCGCATTAAAATATCACACAGCCACATTCACATGCATTTCACTCTATAAACTTACTTTAAGTGCATCTCCAGAAATCCTCCGTGCCATTCTATTTTATCCTCTAGCCAAGAGAGTGAATAATCATTCACTTTAAAATATAATCCCCATGTCACTTTACCATTTAAATATTTCCCCATAATATTTCATTTCACGGGAAGAAAATAAATGGGCCGACCATTTAAATATATCTTATAAAAAATACTTTATCGGGCATTTCACTTTACCCCACTAACTAAAGTCTTTATTTAAAATGAAAGTAATTTAAATAAAAACCATCGGGCTACTTTTATTTTTCCCGTGCTCGAGCTTCGCCCAGGCCCACTGTGCCACATGTCACAAGCTCGCTATCTCGCAAGAAATAATCCCCCTGCATTTTCAACCCACAAGCTAGCGGGGAAGGGTGGAGATTTACCCATTTCTTTCTCGAGATTCACCTTGCTTTACCTCGAGAAACATTGCATGAGCCACACGTCACAAGCCCATGATTTCACAGTCGCGCATCTTTAGATTGCAAAATGGAAGGGAATGGTGGAGATTATGCTACACTTTCATCCTCCTTGGTAGTCATTGATCTGCTTTTGCTTCTTTGTTTGATTTCAAGTTTTCCCCAACTCATCTCTTTGTTCATTCGAGCTCTGCAACTTCTACTCTGGAAATGGTGGCACCACTCCAGCATACCCATTTTGTTTTATTTTGTTTCCATCTCTATTCACTACGTGCCCATTGTTGCATTCACATCCTTCACATTTCAAACTATTGCCATTTGATAGATGTCCCCATTCTCTGGCATGTTCTACATTTGATAAGGCTTGGATAGAAATTTTTAAAACCTTTTGATGCCTCCATTTCATTCCTTCCTCTTACTATGCTGGTTGCTCCTCTATACTTTCATGGGTGCCTTTTTACATTTGCAAAAAAGAATTAACTTTGGGGTTTCAATGTCTATTCAACAAATTTTATGTTTCCACTACTGTGTAGCCTCTTATGAGATCACAAATCTAACTTCTTAGTGTAGCTCCTTATGTTCCTTTGATTGCTAACCATTCATTATATAAATTTGTGATTGCCCCTACTTCATCTGGCAATTGTATTCAACTTCAAACAGCTTGAGCTATTCTTAATACCACGTTTCCATTTGTCTTGAAGGATGCCCAAACTCTGTTTCAAGGTGCACCCACCTCCTTCATCTGTCTATTACTTACAAGTTTCAAGAGCATTTTCAACCAACACATTCTGTGCACATATCTGCATTTATATCAAAGTTTCTAAGACCTTGTCCACTGTTCCCTGCATTCAGCATTCCATGACACCACACTTATTTAAGAAATATGCCCTTTGTCTTCAAAATATGCGCCATGATTGCCTCCGTTTAGCTTAAAAAATTCACTTTCTATCGACTTGTAGATTGCATTTTCTTTAGAGTTACTAAGGTCTTTTCAACAAACCTTGTTTGCATAACTATCTTCTCATAATAATGTCTTTTGAAGTCAGATTTAAAGAAACATTCTTTGAAGACCAATAAGCATAGAGAGCATAGAAAAAATATCAATTATGTGTTCCCTATATGCCCCGTGACTGTGGAAAGCTCGAGCTCTGATGATGATTACCCATACTATAGTTGCAGCACCACTTCTTCTCAGCAAAAACTATGGTGCTAATCTTTAATGCATTTGTGCCTTCATTTGGTCCTTTTTACAAATACACTTGATGCACTGTGTATTGGCTAGGGCATTCTCTCTTGTGTTGGCACCATGTATATTACACTCTATTTTCTTTAAATCCCTCCATCAGCCTCATTCATTGGGCAGGGCATTTACAAATGTACTCCAAGAAACATCACTCTGTTGCGCATGAGCTGGGTATGATAACTGCCTTGTTAATTGCACTCGAGGTACTCCTATTGAGAGGTATACGTGATGCAACGTTTCATGCTTTGTATGGGCTTCATTTGCAAAATTAAATTAACTGCTTTCAGCCTAAACAATGGTGACCCCTCCATGTTGCAACAAATTTCATTTTCCCATATTTAGAAGAGTGTCTATACTAAAATCCTTCGGAGGAGAAATCTCTATAAAATGTAAAGCAGCTCTTGAAAACCATGCCAATCTTCACCAGTGTTAAAGAATTTTATCAAGAAACTTTACAACGGTCCTCACATGTTCATACAACACCATGATGTTGTTTTCATGCCTCATATGTGTCTCCACATAATGCACACAAGGCACATTTTCTTGAAATACTTTATGAAACAATTTGAGCTTCAAAGGCACTTTGTCAAACGTTTCACATGTCTTTCTTTGACTCCACATGAATACCCTATGGTATCTGAAGTGAAACACCATTTTCTTCTTTTTTGAAGAGGGGCTTGGTAATCCATTCTCAAGACCATGATTATTAGGGTTTGAAAAGAGCTGAGTGCACTTGGTGCCCATGAAATGTTATGTTGATGATACCAAATTACAATTATTATCTTTTGTTAAAGATAACCTTCAAATAGATTTGATGTATGATGACCCCATCTTTTGAACATTGAAAACATAAAGAAATTCTTCAAAAGGCCTTTAATGAAACCTTGCAAACAATACACATCTTGATTCTTCCTTACTTCTCGGCTGAGTATGTCAGGTCCCCATGCGGACCCGGCTAAAAAAAATTCCGTTTTCAAACAACTGTCAAACTCAAATTGACTTTAGGTAGCTTCTGAATGCATTACAAATTGAAAAAATGAACTGAGTCCTCTTTAAAACTCACTTTCAGGCACATTTGGAAAATGGTGAAACTGGCCAAGTGGGATCTAGAATTGCCTCTAAAAACTAGGCAAACGACCTCGTGAATCTATAAAAACTTATAGGCATGTAGAAATTCCTCTTGAGAATACAATGCAAAAGACAGATAAGAGGAAACAATCATGAGGAAGAAGTTATTAACTGGAAAATTTTCCCTCTCGGACCTTTCTGCAAATGTAGCTGTTAAGAGCTAGTTAAAACTCAAGAGATCACCTCATTGCTAAAATATCAAATCAGCTCCTGGTGAGCGGCCACTAGACACAATAGAACATATTAGTAAAATGAGCATGTGTGCAAGAGGAATTTCCTTCAATCATCATCCATCAAAAGTTATAGACACTCGAAGTTGGCCACTCAGAAAGGTTTAAGTGCAAAACTGAAGAAATTCAGTTTGGTTTTGATCTACTAAAAATAGTAAATCAACTCATGAGGCCTTGAGAACTGACACGTGGGCTCATTTTGGTATGGAGAATGCAGAACAACATTTTTTCTGACATGGTGATCATCTGGTTGCAAAATTCATGCTCAAACAGGAGGCTACTTTGCAAAACTTTGCAAACTGCATAACAGTGCAAAAACCCTCTAGCTTCAATTTTTGAAACCCAATCAAAACCCATTATGAGAAGCTAAAAACTAACATGCAGGTTCACATAGGACACATGAGTGTTTCTGTAAAGGGATTTTGCTTGAAAATCAACAGGTATCAAATTATGACCCTCCAAAGTAGGTCATTCAAGGATATTCATCAGGTGCATTTCTAAAAGTACAGAGGCAAAATTTTGAAATGAGCATCTCAAATTTACAAAATTTGAGAGTGCCAACAAGGATATTGACACAAAGAGTTGACCAACTTGTTTATGTACTAAACTAGAATTGAGACTTTGACATTTGAGTTTTCACTTTTAACTTGCTAGACTTGTTTCCGACTATTTCACCAAAGGTTGGGGATGATGATTTTTTATTGTGAATGATGTTTATGGTGGGTGAAAGTGAGATGAGATAGATGGATTTTTTCAAATATTTGGATGTTTTTGGCATTTTGACATGTTTTGAGGCTATTTTTTTGGGTTTTTTGGTTATTTAAATGTTTTGATTTTTGAAATTTTCAATGTTTTGGGTTTTTTTGGGATTTTGAGCAAGAGACTAACCTAAAGACCTATCCTAGGGGCCTTGAGGTCTGATCAACAAATTAGCCTTGCCTGCCTATTACATGCAGAGACCATGTAGTTCGACAAGATGACTCTATTTTTTGACTTTTTGACCTTATTTTCAATTTTGAAATGTTTTGAATGTTTTGGTATTTTCTTGATTTTATGAATGTTTTTGAATTTTCATTGTTTTATGATTTTTTTTGGATTTTCTTTGTTTTATGAATGTTTTTGAATTTTTCAATTTTTTGATGTTTTTGGATTTTTTCAATTTTGGGGCTTCAAGAATATACATGAATCTGATACGATGAGAACATGCCCCCAATTTGATGCAATAGTCTACTCCAATAAAGGAATGAAAAAAATGACCTTGAGAATGGGCTGAGTAGTACTAGGAGGGATCATGCCATGAACATAGGACCAAGCTATGATGTGAATGTGACAGATGATAGATGAAGATATGGAATGAGATGGATGATGGAAGCGTAATGGATGGATGATGCAGAACAAGCCATGAAGATCTTGGTGGATGGAAAGTGCTTATTTACACAAGGCGCCTGTTTACCAGGTTTTCACCAAGGTACTTTCCCAAAGTGCCACTGAAGTGGTTTTCACTAGAGGATGATTTTTCTCTTTACTATTTTTAATCCTTTTTCTAATTTTTTGAATTTTTGAATTTTTTTATTTTTTATGTTGTCAACAAGATGCCTGTTTGCTAGGGTTTCATCAGGGTAACCATTTTTTTAGGTCATTTTATGATTTTTTAAATTTTTTGGTTCTATACCCTAAAAGATTAGGCATAAAACCTTTTGAGATGGTAGTTGTTGATGGGCTCCTACAGAGGTTCCCCTTCAAGTGTTGATAACTGATATGCCCCTGACTTGTAATTTGCTGTGATGACAAATAGTCCCAACCAGTTGGGTTCAAACTTTCCTTTGTCATTTGGGTTTGGGACGTTCTTCGAATTCTCCTTTAGTACCAATTCTCCAACTTGGAAACTTCATCTCCTGATCTTCTTTTCATAACTCCTTTTAAGTCAATTTTGATAGACTTGCAAATGATTTAAAGCATCCATGCATTGCTCATCTAGTAGCTCTAGCTCATTTATTCTTGATACTCAGTATTCTTCAAATATGATGAGGTTTTACAGTGATATTCTTAGTGATGGGAGCTCAATCTTGATGGGAATCATGGCTTTTGATCCATAGACCAAGGATAATGGGGTGGCGCATGTGGGTGTGTAGATGTTGGCTCAATAAGCCCAAAGGGTGGCATTCAACTGTAGATGCATGTCACAACCTGCATTATTGACTATCTTTTTGAGGATTTTTAGAATGGTTTTATTGGTAGCTTCTACTTGGCCATTGCCTTGGGGATAATCTGGAGTGGAAAAGTGATGTTGGATTTTGAATTTTTCACAAAGTCCACGAACCTCCTGATTCTTGAATGGTGTCCCATTATCTAAGATAATAGCTTGGGGAACACTGTATTGGCATATTAAGTAGTTCAGGATGAACTTTGATATCTTATTTCTAGTGATGTATGTCATGGGGATGGCTTCCACCCACTTGGTAAAGTACTTAGTGGTGGTTATGATGAGCTTGTGACCATTGGATGAGGTGGGAGTTATCTTTCCAATGAGATTGATTCCCCACTATGAAAAGGGTCATGGCATGATGATGGGATGGAGTTCTTGAGCTGGAGCATGGGTGAGGTCCCCATGCTACTAAAATTGTAGGCACCTTTTGACGTCGTCATGTGCTTCTCTTTCCATTGTAGGCCAATAATACCCCATCTTCAAAAATTTATTGGCCAAGGTCATTCCATTCGAGTGTGAACCACAAATACCATGATGCACCTTAGTTAAGGCATTCAATGCCTCCTCAACATTTAGGTAATGTAATAAGGTTCCTTCTATGATCCTACGATAAAGGGTGTTTCATAGGATGACAAATCAGGATGCTTTCTTGAAAAAGGTTCTTTTTAGGCTTGAGGGTAAGTTAGCAGGTAGGACCCCTATTCACAAGTAGGTATAAATGTCATGGTACTAAGGATCACCAGGACCAATGATTTCACACACAAATTTTGACTCTGGTACCTTGAATGCAAGAATGAGAAGCTTCTCTACCAAGAATTCATGTTTTAGAACATTGCAAGGGATGTCCAGTAAGGATCCAATCATTGCCATGGCGACTACTGCTCTATTGTTTACTCTGGGAATCTGCTCAAATGTGATTTCAATGAAGGATTATTTGAGGCTCTCCACCAACTTTTTGAATGGAGTCAGCTTATCATCCTTTGTTTAGTACTCATCATTCACTTGATTTATTATCAACTGAGTCTCTGTATACTTTGAGGATCATGATGTGCCACTGCACTGCTATTTTGAGACCTATGGTTAAAGCCTCATACTCTACAATGTTATTAGTGTAGGGGAATGCCAATTTGTAGAATCTAGGTATACAATCCCCCTATGGGATGATGAAGAAGACACCAACTCCTGATCTATGTTGTTTGTAGGAGCCATCAAAGTATAGTTCCCATTGGTTGGCTATGCTGAGATTAAAGATGGATTCATCTAAAAATTATAATATGAGTGGATTCTCTGAATAGACGGGTGCTTCTACAAGCTGATCTATGATCACCTGTCCTTTGATTGCTTTCCATTCCATGTAATTGATGTCCTCTTCAGATAGAATCATGACCCACTTATCCATCCTTCTTGTGAGCATTATTTTTGACAATAGGTACTTTAGGCGATTGATCTTGGCAATGAGTTTGACTTTGTGTGCCAACATGTAATGTTTGAATTTCTATGAAGAAAACAATACTACTAGATAGGATTTTTCAATGAATGAGTAGTTTAACTCATTCCTGACCATTGTGCGGTTGTTGTAATAGATGGCCCTTTTTGTACCATTTTCATCGTATTGAGCTAGAAGAGTACTAAGGGCTACTGCTATTGTTGACACATAGAGGATTAATGGCTTTCTTGCGATCGGTGGCATGAGGATCAGAGTTGTGAGAAAACATTCTTTTATTCTATCGAAAGCTTCCTCACACTTGTTATCCCATTTGTACACTACCCCTTTGTGGAGTAGGTCAGAATAAGGGATTTACTTGTCTACCATTTATGCTATTAATCTATGGATAGATTGAAGCCTGCCTTGGAGACCTCTCAACTATTTTAATGTTTTGGGAGCCTCCATCTCTAAGATTTCTTTCACTTTTGTTGGATCTATTTCAATACCCCTCATTGACACTATGTAGGTCTCTAAATTTCCTAACTATACACTCAAGACACACTTCTTTGGATTTAAACAAACCTTGTATTCCTCTAGCCTATCGAAAATAACACTCAAGGTTGCTATGTGATCTCTCCTCTTCTTGGATTTTGCTAGTATGTGATCAACATAATCTTTGATAGTTTTTTGGATTATGTAATGAAATATTAACGTCATGTCTCTTTGGTAGGTGGCCCATGCATTCTTTAGACTGAATGGCATCATATTCCAGTAGTAAGTTCCCCATGGACAAGTGAAGGCTGTTTTGTGTTGGTCCTCTTTGGCGATCATTATTTGGTTGTACCCTAAGAAATTGTCCATCAGAGAAAGCATTTTATATTATGTTGTCATGTTCACAGTCATGTCAATGTTAGGCAATGGGAATTCATCCTTTAGACATGCTTTGTTTAGGTCTCTAAAGTCTATGCAGATTCAGATGCCCCCATTAGGTTTTGAAATAGGAACAAAATTCAACACCCACTCTGGATAGTCTATTGGTTGAATGAATCCTACGTCAAGTAGCTTCTTCATTTCCATTTTGACTAGTAATGCTATCTAAGGATGCATTTTTCTCAATTTTTGTTGGATAGGCTTTGCTTCAGGATACATTTCTAGATGATGGACCACAATCTATGGATCGAGCCCAAGGATGTCCACATAGCTCCATGCAAAATTATCTTTTCTTTCTCTTAAGAAGGCTACTAGGAGTTCTTGCTCTTTTGATAGTAATGAATCTGATGCATAGAATATGATGTGTGGGGTCTCCTTTATTCCCAAGTTAACTGGATTGCATTTTTTGGCTAGGACCACTAATTTTTCCTAGTGTAGAGCTCTAAGAGGAAGATTGAATCCCCCATCCTCAAGTTCCTTAGATAGGTTTTCATTGTTGCATGCATCCTTTGTTTTTACTATTTTCAAGTCAGAGAGTGCCACAGTGTGGTTTTCACTCAAGGACCTAGAGATTGTTCTTAGTTTTTCGCTTTTGCGATTGAGGGATTTAATCGTTTCCCCATAATATGCATGTCTATCTAAATTGATGATAAATCCTACTTTATGATCCCCAAACCAAATACTATCTTTTAGTCTCATGAATTTTGAGAGTGCTTCATCATTTTTGAATGTGTCAAGAATTGGCGGTTCTTGTTGGTCATGATCGATGAGTTGGGGGTATACTAGGCAGATTTCATGGGATTTTTTTTTAGATTCATAGGATAGGGTGCTAATCATGAGAAGGGTGGTTTCCTCAAAAAGCCTAGGTAGGTTGTGGTTATGGGGTCTTCATGATCACTACTACTGTAGACATCAGTTATGTCAAATGTGAAATTGTCTATGACTTAGCCAATGGATATAGGTAAACGGAGTTCGACTACTATTTTCTGAGGAGTTCTAACCTTCTTAACTGGGGAATTTTGGCCACGTATGGTTATACTCAGAGGGGTACATCCAAGGCCAAGATTTCTTATTCATGTCTTAGGAATGATGGGTATTAGAAGCCCATTGTCATTTTTTCCAATTCTTTGGTTTCTATCATAGCCCATGGTGAGCACCATTTGCAAACCTTTGTTGATGTCATCCATTGGTAGATCAGTTTCTAGTCTATTGTCCTGATATAGGAGGTTGGATCGGTCCTCTATTAATTCTCGATCGAGATCTCCCCAAATTTTGAAGTTGGAATATTCTTTAGTCGATGTTTGAGATGTGGAGGCTTCATTTGATTGTGGATGTCCTCATGATCTAGGAGATTGTGGTAACTCTCCTACCACAAAATCATTTTTTAGAATCATATAGTTTTTTGTAACCATTGCCTTGGATGATGAATTTGATATCAAAGATGGTGGGGATGGTAGGAGTGGCAGGTGTCTCTATTGTAGAAGTGGAAGCGAGAGTGGCTGGATCAATGTATGGTGTTGATGGGCCTTCATAATTTTCAGGCACTTGAGGAATTTTGTAGTATTTTGCCTCTAGGTTCTTGCAATAAGAGAATGGTTCGGGATCTCCATGGATGGTGACCTCTTGGCCTTCATATGTGAATTTGACACATTGATGGAAGGTTGATCCTACTGCTTGCATTGCATGGATCCAAGGATGTCCTAGGAGAATGTTATAAGGCAAGTCGAGGTCTAGGACTTGATAGGTGGTTTCCATGATAGCTAGCCCTACTTGAATAGGGATTTGGATTGTGCCTTGGGACACTCTTTCGTGATCATCATATGCTCTAATTTTAATACCTTTTCCTTTGTCAATGGAATCCTCTAAGATTTTTAGATTTTTAATGAGCTTAAGGGAACAAATTTTCAATCCTACACCCCCATCCACCAGGACTCGCTTAACTTTATTTTTATGCACTAGGGCCTTTAGATTGAGTGCACGATTATGAGATGGTTGAATGAGAAAATATTGATCAAAAAATGTGAGAAGGTTGGGTGTAATGATGTTTCTGACCATAGCTTGGAATTGTTCTGGATCAAGATCTATAGAGATGGCAGAGGAGACTAATGATTCTTCAAGGATCTTCTTGTGGGCAGATGGAATTTTTAGCAACTCCATGATGGAGATTTGTGCTGGGGTTCTTTTAATCTGATCAAGAACATTGTATCCATTGGGAATAGATCTTTAAATGGACGTGGGTGATCTATTTGGCTGAGATGACCCTGTAATGGTAATTTTCCCACCTCTTGTGGTGACTCCACAATCAGCGTGGGCTCTTTTGATGGTGAGAGTGGCATAATACTCATTCATGGATGAGATGACATGATCATACACATGATTTATGCTTTTGAAGATGCCTTTCCCCTTATCAATTTTTTTGGTCCCTTTGTTATGGCATCAGATTTGTGTAGATTTTGAGGTTCTGATTTCCTATTGGTTGTTCCACATTTATGAATTTTTGATCAATGAGGTATTGGATTAGGTTTTTCAACCTCATGCAACTATTAGTGGTATGCCCTTTGATTTTGTGAAATTCATAGAGCTAGTTTTTGTTGTACCAAGGTGGTTTCACATCTGGTTCCTGATAATTCACATAGGTAGGAGCCTTGATGAGGTTTTTGTTTATTAATTTCTTCATGACGACATCGAGTGGTTCCCCAAGGGTAGTGTACTTCTACTTGGTTTTTCTGGGGTGGTCCCCTTTGATCATTGATGTTGTTGATTGCTTAGTTGTTGGATTGTTGGTGTTCTTCCAATCATTACTTTTTAGTTGTTGGTAGGTTTGGGTGTTTTTCCTTGGAGCACTGATGACAAATTTGATGTGGATGATACCATCATTGGTAATATTTTTGTTCCTTTCCCATGTGCGAGGTTTTTCATTGTAACTTGTGGATGGGTGATTGTTTTTTTGTTTGGGATATGCGGGTGATCCTCCAGGTTGTGTCATAAGGGCTTGTTCGATGTTGAGTTCCTTGAAGATCAACTAGTCATATATGGTGATTCCTTGCACTTGGAGATGGAAAACCAAGGTTCCCTCAAGATTGGATATGATGGTGCACACTTGTTCTTCTGGTATGACCCATTTACTTTGATTGGCCTTGGATCACCATCATTGTAAGAAAGAAGCAAATGATTTGTTCTTACCTTGTTTCAAAGCTAATAATTCCTCTAGATTGACATCCATACTAATGTTGAATGCATAATTTTTGATGAATGCATCTACTATTTCTTGGAATTTCTTGACGCCAGGAGGAAGGTGAGAGAACCATTCCATGGCATGGCCAGCCAAAATTCTAGGAAATAGCCACATAAGATAGGTATCATCA
The DNA here is from genome assembly GCA_007258455.2 of Sequoia sempervirens. Lineage (NCBI taxonomy): Eukaryota > Viridiplantae > Streptophyta > Pinopsida > Cupressales > Cupressaceae > Sequoia > Sequoia sempervirens. The sequence goes on along the minus strand of VDFB02000017.1, from coordinate 308,901,004 downwards.
TATGCGACTTCCATGCAATGAACCTATAATTCCCTGATGTGATCTTCAGGGTTTCCCATCCCATGGTATTTATCGAATTTGGGGATCTCAAATTCCTTTAGGAATGGTTTCATTATGACGCTCCTATCAAATTCATAAGCACACATGTTGTTGGGTGTTTTTATGGTTTTCCTTGATTGGAGATCAAGTACCTCTTGTGAGAGTAGCTTGATTTGTGTTGCTACATCATTTTGCAGATCAGGGGGTGGGGTGAAGGTATTTTATAGTGGTTCGATTGTCGGTGGGATGGGTGGATTGGTTGGTGTATTGATGGATGGTTCTTGAACATTCTATTGTGTCAAATATGCTTGCCATTGTTGCTGTATCAACAATGCTTGTTGTTGGTCTTTTTTTTGTTGTGCTAGTAATTCCTGTTGCTGAGCTTGCCAGTGTTGTTACACCAAAATTGCTTATTGTTGGGCTGCTAGTTGGGCTGCTTCTTGTTGTTCTTGGTATTTCTTTAGTGCTTGTTGATATGCTTTTTGTTGTGTGAGATATTGTGCTTGTGCTTGTTGAACTTGGTATTGGGCTTGTGCCTAAGCTTGAGCTTGCACTTGAGCTTGTGCTTGGGCTTGGGCCTATTGAGCTTGGTACTAGGGTTGAGCTTGTGCTTGTTACTGTACTTGGGCTTGTACTTGTGCAGCTCATTTTTGTTGTTGCTATTGCAATAAGGCTTGGGCTTGTACAACCTGCTATGCTTTTTTTTCTTGTTGTACTTGTTGTGTGGTGTGAGTGGTTTGTGCTACTTGTGTTGCTTGCGCTACTTGAGCGGATTGCATGGCTTGAGTGGCTTGTTGTGTAGCTTGTCATTTTTGGATTTACTAAAATGCCTTTTGATAGGTAGCTTGTTGAGTGGCTTGTAATGCAATGTTATATTGGTTTGATGTGTTTGTTTTTGGTGATGGTGGTGGTGGATTTGGAATGGTGCTTGTTGTGGTGATGAGAGGCACCACCATATTGATAAGTGGGTTTTGAGTGGTGGATGGTGCGATTGATATGCTTGGTCCTTGTGATACCATGTTTTGAGATGTTTTGGGGATGGTTGATGATGTGGTGATTTCCTGTGTGGTTTCCATCTATTGTTGTGATATCTATGGTAAGATGGAAGGATTTTGTATGATATTTTGATTAACGATCAAAGGGTTGATTTGATTTTGTTGATTTCCATTTGGTAAAGGAGGAGGTCCTAAACTGAGAGGTGATGTGGATATTGATGGAAATAGTGGAAGTGGTGGAAATGTGAGTGGCATATTCCCTTGAGTAAATGATGTAGTGTCAAAGATTCCCCTGATCCAAATAAGTTTCCTTCTCCTCGCAAAGTTATGGAGAGGTTTGAGGTGTTGTGTGAAAGGATGATGACGATGGGTTAGTGGGATCATGAAAAGTGAGGGGAAAATATGTATGTATGGATTTTAGGGTATGGTTTTCCCCAGGATAGTGTTTGCATCCAAATCTTGACTATTGAGAAGGGTGTGTGTTTGTAGTGAATTAAGAAATGCACTTCCCTTGTTAAAAATGGGTCGAGTTGGAGCAATGGATGATGTAATTTGGGGGATATATTGAGTGATGTTTTATATTGGGAGTGTGGTTGAAATTGGAGGAATGGTCTCAAAAGATGGTTCTAAAATGGTTCTCACATCAAAATCAAAAGGAAGTTTAGCCCCTTTATTTGCTAATTCGAGCATGTATAGTGAGGGGTTGAGTCTCATCATGATGTTGATAATTTTATGATTCTCAAGATTTTGGACCATCTCAGTGATTTCCTCTTGTGACATTCCAAAGGGATTATTGGAAAGATCCTCCACTTGGCCTTCTTCTTGAGGATTTTATGATGATGAAGGAAAGTTAGTTAGAGGATTGCTTGATCCAACGAGATTTATTTCAGAATTTGTTTGACTTAGGTCAATTGAAGTGGATGTTTCTTTGTTGGATTCCATGTTCTTGTGTTGATATCTAGTTTGAACCATAAAGTAAGGGTCAATTTTTCAAGAATATGGGAGATGAATCTCTAATTCTTTGGATTGATCTAATATTGGGTACAAAAGAGAAATTTTAGGTTGTTTTAAGGATCAAAGATGAGATGTTGTGAAAAATGGGTGATATGGATGATTTTCACTCTTGATAGATCTTGAGGGGGATGCTAGAATTTTGGGAATTTTTGGATTTTGATTTTGATTTTGAGTTATGATTTTACCTTTATATGATTTTGATTTTTTTTTTTGATTTTGGATAATGAACAAGTAGATCTCAAGATGTTGGACGTTTATCTATGGAATAGGCTTGCTCACAAGATGATAATTTGACTAAGTGTAAGGAGAAGGATTCATCTACCCACACCTAATCAAACAAGATGATAAATTTAAATAAGTATATGAAGAAGGATGCATTTACATATACCTAGCTAAACAAAAATATTGGATGATTTGACTAAGAACATGAAGAAGGATACATCTTCATATACCTCACCAAAGATGTTTTGATGCTTTGATTCAAGAATTTCAAGGATTTTGATTTTCCCTAAGGACTTTTTTTTAATGATTTTGATGTGCCAAAAAGCCTAGCATGAAGGATGGTTTCAAGATTTTTCAAGAGTTGATGGTGAGATGATTTGGATTTGATGTTTGAAAGATGGGTGAAAGTTTTGATTTTGTTCCTAGGTGAACCTAAATAGACTCTTGTTTACAAGACCTCGGTTTTCAAGAACATGCTTTTCTCTAGACAAGGTGTTCAAATTCTTGAAAAAGATTTAGATTTTGACATAATAGAATGAGTACAAACCATGATTATTTCTTGAAGCTTTTCTATAAAAGTTAAAAAGAAATATTTGTTTGAATTCATATAGCATTGAGAGATGGTTTTGGTTATCTTTTAGACTAAGATATTTTACCTTTGGTTTCTTGATCTTGATCTTGCTTGAAATAATTGGAGACACGTGTGTGGGATTCAATTTATTTTTAGAATTTGATTAATGACTTCATTTTACCACAAACACTTCTTGATTAAGCTTTGAAACTAGATGTCTAATGTTTTAACTTCTTCTCATCCCACAAAGTGTATTATGTGGGAATCAAGGAAATCAAAGCAAGAGTTACCTAATGTTTACTTTAGTAGGAGCAAATTGATTTGAAATTCAAATGCCTAGAAACCTCTAAGGATATGAATCCCAAGGGCAAGCAAGGGCATGTGAATTCATTCAAGGATATTTTCTTCTCCTAAAGGGTTTAAGATTTTATGCTCATGTTTAAATGTTTTTTTCCAAATTTTTTTGATCAAGCAAAGTGTTTTGTAAGCAAGAACAAGTACAACCCTATGGCTATGAAAGACTGTATTTGTTGAATCCTCACTTGGAAAAGTCTAGCTACGCTTATTTTTAGTGAATGGTTAGATGCTTGACGCTACTGGCTCCCCTCTATGACACTCACTTGTATAGGGCAGCCAAGCATCAATACCCATGAAAATCCCATGGAATACTTTCCATTTATACTAAAAATTGTAAAAGTGTGGGGCGGCTTAGAATGATTGTTCTTGCACCAACAATAGATAGGGATTTTGGCCTTTCCACAACAAGGGTTTTAATTTGAACTTTCCATTTGTAGGATTTGACCCATCGAGGCGAGAGACTATTGTTTCCCTTCACATTAGGACCAACCGCGTGATATTTTCCTTTGTTCTAGTACCCACTTTTATATCCCGACTAGAAATACTCCTGGCTTTGGAGTGTTACTAGTTGAGTTTTTCCCTTGGGTGAGTACCTTTTCCCCAAGGTAGGCCATCTAAGATAAACAAAAGCAAGCAAACATATCTATAATTCGATCGATCTTTGTTGGAAAACAAAGAGAGAACACACACGATAGGTTTGGCTCACACCTGTAAGATGTTTTGTTCAATTTTAGTTCCCAAAATGAAGTGCGGAGGCAATCACTTTATCCCAACCTAAGACCACCAAAAATCCTTTTGATTCTCAAGATGTCCATGAGGCACAAGAGAAGCGCATACATCTTTTCAATAGTGTTAGTTTGAGTAAGCAATTACAAGACAAAGTAACGCTTGTTCTTTTTAAATCCACAAAGCAATAATGACTTCTTTTTAAGCACCAAAGGAAATGTGAAGATTTCCTTGTTCAAATTTTTAAGCCTTAAACCAAATCTAGTGGGTTTGTGTCCTAAATTTCATTTTAATCCCCTTTGTAGCAAGAATTGAAATTTTCTTTTTAGAGCCCAAAAGAAATCTAGTAGGTCCTAAGCATGAAAGATAACAAGATTTCTTAAGAGAAGTGGTGAGTTCTCTAAGAGTGTTAAGCAAACACTAAAGTGTTCAAAAACACTTGGTATCATGAAAGAATTATGTCATTATGCTTCTTTTCCTCTTCACCTTCGATCAAGCCAACCTACAAGAAAACCAATCAGATCTATAAAAATGGAGGTTACGAGATCAGAGAACAATCCAAATGATTAGAATTTGAAAAAAAGAATGTGTCATAAAACTAACTTTCACTTTTTACTTCCCTTCAATAGTGAAACCTGCAAAGCGGTGCAATTTAAAATATCCAATGGTGCTATATAGCACCACTTACCAGTCAGCAGCACTCTAGAGCAGGGTCAAAGAGCATGAAGGCATCGTTATTTTGTCTAGTGGCATAGTTTGAAATTTAGAAAGATTCTAGCATGTGAAAAGGACTTAGCAATGTAGTTTGAGATTTTGAATTCTAGGTAGGAAATAAAGAGCATCAAAGTTTGTAATTTGTAGTGGTTCTATATGGCGATGTTGGAATGCTAGTGGTTCTAAACTGTGATGCTTGTCTACTAGCGGTGGATTTTCTTGTTGAAAAACAAAAATAGAAAAATCATAGAATTTTGGTGAAAAAATGTTACTAAACTTTAGGAAGCCCTCCTTCTAGTGCCAAAATGTGAACCCCAATCTTATACCTACATGAAAAAAAAAACACATAATTAGATTGAATGCAAGTGAGAATCAAGATTCCCCATGAAATCCATTTGCAAAGCTCAAATAGGAAAGAAAATGAAGTAACTAAACCAAGAAAGAAATGAAATCCTATTTAAGTATGCAAACTCTCAATCCCATGGGGGAATTGGTGCCAATTTGATGCGGAAATTGGCCCTTTCCCAACTCCTATGCAAGCTTTGATGAAAATTGGTGGATGATTAAATCTCCTTGATGAAACTTTGACATAATCTTGCTATGAAACCATGAAAATGATGAGCACTTGATATGAAATGGATAAAATTAGCTCTCAATGTGAAGAGAGTAAGTTTTCTCTAGGTTGTGGATGCTAAAATGAGGAATGAAGCCTCATATTTATAGAATGACAAGTTGGAGAAATGCCCAAAATGAAGCAATGTGGGACTAACATTCAACCAATAGCAAGGTGCCACTTGTCAGGAGATGGAAGGATGAAGGATGTGCACATTTTGATGAATGTGCCCATAAATGCAATTAGGTGATATTTGAAATTAGTGAAATGACATGTAAGAGGGAAAAGGAATGTATTAAATACCACTTGGCTCAAGGAAAAAGGACTTATTAGGTGAAGTAAATGTCTTGTTGGAAGGACAAAGTCCACTTTGATTTGAATTTAAAGTTGAGAGAATATTCCTCCATTATGCCATGCTGAGAGAAAATAGGAATTTAATAAATGAATTAAATCTAATTTCATGTGCAAGTGGAAAAAGCTAGAGGATGGGACATGAATTAGGATTAAATTTATCAAGGGTTAATTAATTTAATGAGAGATTAGATGATGTGACAAATCTAAATTAGATTTATGGGTTTATTTAAATCAAAGATGAAAAGAATGTGATTTTAGACTTAGTTAAATGAATATTTGTTTTATTTAACTAAAAGGGATGGTTGGTTAGCTTAACTTAAATAAGGTTTAATTTATTTAATTTAATAGATAGACTTTAGAGGTTTAATCAAATAAAGGGAATTATTTAATTAAATATGGACATAGGGTTAATTAGATTAGATAGATTGATTTAATTAACAAGAGAGAAAGGCTTAATTAGATAAAGTGATTTATTTAATTAAGAGAGGAAAATTGAATCATTTAATCAAATAAAGGTATTTTATTAAATTATTAGACTAAGGGGTGATTTAGGATGAAATGGTGTTAGTAATCCGGATCAAATATGCAATGTCAATTGGTACATTTTCCATGTCTACAGGTATAAGGATTCAATAAGTAGTTCTTGTTCTAGGAGACCTTTATTTGTTTTATTGTAATGAAATATCACAATAGTCTATAAATGCTAAGTCTAATTACTATTGTATTACAATTTATTTTAGATTTTAATCTGTCACCCATGGATAAGACACTGTTCTATAAATTTGGTTGAATTTGAAGTCACTGTGTCGACTCTACTATTCAAAGATAAAATCCTTAAAGAAAAAGATTCATACACCTTAAATTGTTGTAGAATTCCATATGAGGTTTTCCATTATTTGTTTTAGATGAATATTTGTTAAAGAATCAACAAAATTCTTAAAGGATTTCATCTAATTTGCAATTTATGAGGATGTATCTGTTATTTACAATGTTTGTGATAAATGGAACAAGAGTATCATTAAGTGCATTGTAGGGATGACCCTCCTATGTCTTGCAGAGCCTAAAGTATAGAGGGAGAGCCTAGAAAGGTTTCACCTATTCGTTGGAAAATCCTTGTTAGAAACCAAGATCTGAAATGCAAACCAGGAAAAGCCTTCCATAGAAGAGAAAAACAGAAAAAGCAGAGCTTTTCATAAAGATGTGCAAAATATTATTATTCAAGAATTCTTAATTGCAAGATATCATTTTCTTTATAAAAGAAAAGATGCATAACCCTAATCTTATCTTGAGAAACAAGATAGCTCAATAAGATAAAGATGAAAACCTATAACCTAGGAATTAAATGATTACCTAAGTAAAGTTATGCAAGTGTAATTAAATATTAATTACACTAACACCCCCCATAAGTGCAACTTAGGGAGACTAAAAAAGCATGTACCTAAAACTAATATGAATGCAAGAAAGCATGAATGGGTCCCAACAACAAGGCCTGATCAGGTACCCAAGTACAAATGCAATAATGAGGTAGAGAATGAAAACCCAATGGGACAAAACCCCCCTACAATGAGATCACTGTTGCAAAGAAGCACTAGAAGAACACTGTGGAGTAACACTAGAACCGCAATTTGACAAGCAAGGAAAGATACTTATGTATACAATTGAAACCAAAAATAGAATCATAATAATGTGAAAGTAGACCTGATTCCACCAAACACTAGAAACTCACAAACTAGAACAACCTTGGAATTTGTAAAGCAACAGTAGATGAGATGATGAATTTTTTTGGAAATCGTGTATCTTGATGTCGATGTAAAATTGAGACTAAAAATCTTCCATGGGAATGAGTACCATAAAGACTTTGGAACATTAACCATAAAAACATGGCCCTCAAACTGAGAAGGATCTGAACCAATGTAGATCAAGAAACATAAACTCCTAATCTAAAGTGTGAATCGATGAATCTGATGTGTCAAGCTAAGAGCAAAAAAGTGGCCAAAAGAAAATAGGAAACCAGAAAACCCATGCGAGCTATCATCAAATCAAGATGGAGATGGAGATCAAAGTGCATGCACACTCTAATCAGATTATTATGCAAGAAACCCCCCTAATGGAACTTTATCTCAGTTCATTTATTATAATAACCCAATGATTGTAAAAGGAGAGAATGCTAACATGGATAAACAAAAAATAAGATGATGTGGTACTAAAATGAAGTACAAATATTCAAGTTTCACCTTTCCAACTGCCAAAAAATCCAAGTAATCTCCAAAACACCCATTGGGAAAAATCTAGAATAATGATCAACCTAGGATAGATATAGAAAAAATTGGATGGACAACAAAATAGAGCTCTTCAATACCTTTCCAACGTTGCAAAGAAGATAGAAATTGGAGATCATGGCAAAAACTTATGAGCTCAGAAACCATAAATAAACATCTGAATTCAAACAGAAATAAATACATCTAAATAGAAAAATACAAAAAAATAAACTACACCACTAGAAAGTACTCATAACCAGCTTTCCGACGATATCTTGTTTTCCCGATTTTGATACCGTATTCCCAAGTTATGCCAAAAAGAAAAAAAGTGCTCCTTTAGGGCAAATGGGGGCTAGGAGGGGGCTTGGAGCACCATACGGCAGCTGACGTCAACACTTCACAAGAATAAATCTGATGGCCTGGAAGCCGTTAGGGAAAAAAATGCCTCCCCCTGCCAGAATTTTTTTTTTCAACTGCCTGAAAATTTTGTGTGGACGGAAAATTCTTTACACCCCTCGGAATATTATGGCACCGACCGGCTGGGTGCGGGCGCTTGGTCCCTCATAGGATTGATGGCTAGGAATTGTGGGTAGTCGAGGGCTGGGTGCATAGCGTTCAGTCCCCCATGTGACCACGATGGCTGCACATGGAGCCCACGGGGGCTAACAAAGGTGGCAGTAGTGGCTGGAGGGGGCCGCTGGTGGCGGACTTAGTGGCGGTGATGGAGTTGGGTGGTGGTGATGGTCCAGTGGCTGCTCAGTGGCCGTTGGGTGGAGAAATTCTTCACAACTAGACACGTAGGTGCAAAACCCAAAAAAGCATGCTTTTTTAATTTTTTTGCAATTTTCATGCATTGGGAAGCATGCTGGGGAGGCCGTATGGCCTCCCTGGCAAAATGTTTTGCCTTCCAGACCAAATTCTCCAAAATCGATGAAATGAAAGGTGATCTTAGGGTTTTTGGCCACTGCAAACATGATGGTGACCTCCGTTTGTGCCCAAAATGCTCCAAACAATTGGCTACCTCCAGAGCTTCCAAAAAATCTCCCAGCCTGAAACCCTCACAGATCTGGCAAACGATGACCAAAATCTATAAAACAAAAGCCAATATTGACTTTTTAGAGTGCTCTGAATCCAATGGTGAAGCTCGATATGATCCAAAATGCCTCATAAATGAAATCAAGGCATGATACCCTCGAGGAATCCCGAACGAACTCTGCAATGATTTTCTCAAAAATATGAGAAGGGGTTGCAAATCAAGGCTCTGATACCATGTTAGGAACCAAGATCTAAAATGCAAACTAGAAAAGCCTTCCACAGAAGAGAAAAGCAGAAAAGCAAGAGCTTTGCATAGATATGTGCAAAATAATATTATTCTGGAATTCTTAATTACAAGATATGATTTGCTTTATAAAAACAAAGATGCATAACCCTAATCTTATCTTGAGCAACAAGATAGCTCAATAAGATAAAGATGAAAACCTATAACATAGGAATTAAATAATTACCTGAGGAAAGTTATGCAAGTGTAATTAAATATTAATTACACTAATAGTCCTCACTATTGCTGATCATTGAATTATGGGAAGTTCATAGGAAATTGTTGAGATTACATTTGGTTCTTAAGAAATAACCAACAAATTGGTGACTCTGCTGGGGAAAATGCTAGTCCAATGTCTCTAGGTCAGATCTAGTACAGTAAGAGTCAATTATTTCCATTGTTCTTCATTGTGTGGAGAACAATTTATATAAATTATCATTAATAGCTCAAGTCTAGTTTTATGCATAAAGTTTTGCTTCCATTTTCCATTTCATATTGAGTTGTTTTCAAAGTATTCTTCGAGATTGTGAATGCATCTCCAAAGCATAATTAATTTTTATTTCCCAATGTTGTGGGTGGCAACTCTAAAGTCTCTTATGCTAGTACAACATTAGAATTCCAAGGAGAAACTAAGAAGAAGAACTGTGAGGAGAAGTCTGAAGCCATGCATGGAACCAAAAGAAAAATGAAGAAGAATCTAGAGCAGAAGTTGGAACCCAAGCTACACAAAAGCAATAATTCATCCTAGATATGGAAGAATGATTAATTGAGTAATTCCACTAAACAACTTGCTAATATATATCCTTATTTATATGCAAATGTTCATAATAAAAATTTAAGTGAATATGCACATGAATTTGGTGTGCCTAGTATAAATGAGGGGAGTTTACTCACTAATGAAATTATTGATAGTCACCTTAAGATGTAAAAGGAAGAAGAGACTCAAGAATTCTAGGAAAAGGATAACAAATTCCCATCGAGAAGTAGAGCCCCTATTGGTATACCTATGTTTAATGATGATAAATTTAAACCAAAGGGGGAATACCATAGTATAGCCTCACATAATTCCCCTAAGAGAGAACCAATGAACCTAACCTCTTACACTCTTGAACCTAGTGAATCTAAAGATGTCTTGGAAGATGAAGAAAAAATAGATAAAGATATGTAAGCCTTAGAAGAAGAAGAACTTAGACTCAAGGAGTTGGAGGAGAGACAAGCAAAGGAGTTGGAGGAAAAATAATCAAAGGAAAGAGAGGAGAGAATCAGGGAAAAAATGTTAGAAAGAGATGCATGAAGAAGAAAGATTGAGAAAATGAAAGAAGCATAAAGCAAGAACCAATTCTTGAAGCTCCTCCTAAAACTGCAGCTAAGGCCACCCCTAATCTTCCTAAAGTAACCATTCCTATGGGAATTTTTTTTGCAAGCACTTACACTACCTCTATTACAACAACTAAAGTTACAGATCTCTCTAGTGCTAAGAAATCTCAAACTATAGACCATGGAAAGAAATTAGTAAGTTAGCCTAAGAAAACCATCCCAACCACAAGCACAAATACAAACACAATCACTTCATCTATAAAATACTTCCACCAAAGATGTTAGGACCAAATCCATTCCATCAAATGTACCTCTTGACCTTGAAATCTTGAGGCTACAACTAGGTAATGATAAGTTGCTACAAGAATTAAGGAAAAATAAAATTGAGGCTTCAAATGCAGAACTAGCAAGGAAGATCTCATTCTGAAGATCTCTATCCCTGATCTAGTAGCTTCAAGCTCTGTTCACACTAATTCTAATCCATATAAGACCAAGTCATATGGACATATTCCTAGTGGAAGTGGCGGTGGAGGTGAATGCAACCATAAAAATAAGAATACTTATTCTAGAGATGGAGAAGGAAGTGGTGGTAATGGTGGGGATGGAAATGGTAAAGGTAATAAGCAATCCAGTGATCAAGAAGACAATGAGCATCAAAACAATCATAGAGATCAAATTACAAGGAGGCCAATACAAGTGGATAGGTACCAAAAATTATGCTTTGCTAGGATTCCTAGTTATCCAAATAAGTTCCCTAAGGACATAGGTTTTCCTTGGTTAAGTTCTTTGGTAACAATGCCATAAGTGGTGAATATGACTTGAAAGCATTTGAAAATGCAATGGATGATTTTGAAGTAGAGGCTAAGGATGTGATGATGAAACTTTTCATGCAATCACTCACTGAGGATTCCAAAGAATGGTATAGAGGTCTACCAACTTAAAGTATTGGTTCCCAGGAAGAGGTCAAGAGGGTTTTTAGAGAATATTATGGTAATAAGACTAATTCAAGGTTCCTCCTGAATCAATTTAACAATATCTTGAAAGGTTGAAATGAGGCAGTTTCTAAATTCAATGTAATATTTCAGGACATGAAAAAATTACCTCATCATTTGAGACTTAATGATAGTGTATGCTTGGTAAACTATTGTAATGCATTTTGTGTAGAAATGAGCTATCTCTTTCTGGATAAGAATCCTGAAAAATTAAGAGAATATTTCAAGATGGAAATCCACATTAAAAATATCATAAGAGAAACTAGTAAGGTGGGGAGAAGAGAAGAGGTTAAAATCTTGAAGAATCCAAAAAAAAGGATAAACACTCTAAAGCAAAAGGGTCTACACTTACAGAAAAGATTGATAATGTTGCAAGTTCTATGAAGGACATCAGTTATAGACTTTCCAAGCAAGAAAATGGTCTTACAATTGATAAGCCAAACTTCCAAAAGAATGAAAGGTCTCCTCAGCTACAAGAACATCCCTATAACACTAATTGGCATAATGGGAAACCAATTCCAAGTAATCAAAAGAAAACACAAAATAAAGTTCCCCCTGATCCATTGAAGAAAAATTCAATTAATTTTACTGATGAAACACCCTAGTGTGTTGTCTGCCAACTGCCATATGCCTCTCAAGCATGTTTAGTAGCTAGTTAATTTGAAGAAGAAGAAGTTCAATCAAATGATTATGAGTCAATAGATGAAAATGATGTTGAAGTACATGTGCTCATGCATAGATCAGATTTTATTGATGAAGAATGTTCTTCAGAAGAAGAGTCATAGGAAGTGGACATTGAGTATCAAAGAAAAAAGTTAGGCTTATATCATTAGCAAATTTTCCTTGATGAAGATGAATACATTGAGAACAATATATGTGCTATGAAAACTAATGACATGAACATGTCCTTGAGAAGACTCTCTAATGAGGAGTATCAACAAATGACAACGAAATTGGTAGAGCAAGCCATAAACACTTACAACTTGAGAATCAGATTTGTTAATTGTGATCAAGGTAGGCCTGGCAATATGCTCATGAAAGAGAAAAATGCCAAGAAACAAGGAAATATAATAGAATAATTGTCCAAGTTTAAAAAGGAAGAGGCCAAGGCCAAGGAGATTAAGGGACCTATAATTTGGGCCAAGAAAGATAATGTAATCAATAAACTTGGTGAAGTTATTGTTTCAATTGTTAAAGTTAAGACTCAAAAGTTAGGTGTTGATCAAGAAATGAAACAAGATAAGGAGGAGATTGAGAAGAAACATGAGAAAAAAAAGGTCCAAGTTGAAGAATAGAGTGTAGTCCATTATGAAATACCAAAGTATAATCCAATTGATATGTTTCAACTTCTCTCTCAAATCAAGGTGACTATTCCATTAATAGAAATGTTGAGAATTGATGAACATAAGTAGAAAGCGGTGACCCTTATCAATGGTGCCACTAAGGATTATGAATATAAAGAGGTTTCTTCTCAGGCCCAAGTGAGTGGAAATCAATTGAGTGAAGAGGTATTGGAGGGAGACATTGGTGAGATCCCTCATATTTACTTGGGAAGCACTATCACAACTTGCCTAGACAATATTGATCCATTCTATGTAACCTTTATTGTTGATGGTAAGCTCCTAAAGAAATATATCATTTATTTAAGAGCTTCATCTAACATCATGTCATTAGAGATAACGAAAGGTATGAGGTTGAAAATAAATTGTGCATATGGCAAGTGTTATGCCATGGACTCCAGATAAATCCCAGTTATTGGGGTTATCAAAGATATTCCATATAGGTTAGATGCTTTTCCTAAAAAGGAGTTTGTCATGAGCATAGTTGTGGTGGACATCCCACCTAATTATGGTATGTTATTATCCATAAAATGGAGTGCCTCCATGGGAGGTAGCATGCAATGTGACATGTGTTTTGCAACTTTCCCCATTGGAGGAAAGGACATTAAGCTTGTGAGGGAGCTAAGAGCTCCACATATCATTGAATTTGTGGAACAAGAAGATAGGATCCATTTTGTAGACACTGACATGAATAATTTTAAGATTGAAGAGTTACAAGAAGAGGAAGAAAAAAAATCTGCACCTTTGGAGAAAGAAGTATTGCAGCAAGCTAACATTGATGGCCTATGGAATGTGTTTTTATGGAGCTTGTTCAAAGGAGGGAGTTGGTGCAAGGGTCATACTTATTTCTCCCAGTGGTAAGACCTTTAAGTTTTTATTTCATTTATTGTTTGCATGCACAAATAATGTACCTGAGTATGAAGCCTTACTACTAGGGTTAAAGCTAGATAAGAAATGTGGCATTAAGAAGTTAAGAGTGATTGGAGACTCAAAACTTGTTTCTTAGGTTAAGGGAAAATATGTATCAAAGAATACTAGATTAAGATATTATAGAAATGTTGTTTGGGATTCCATTGAGTAGTTTGATGCATTTGGCATAGATTGGTTGGATAGAAACAATAACAAAGTCATAGACTTACTTGCCAACTCTGCTCTCTTACCAAATGATATCAATTTTGTTGGCATTTGAAAATTTGGAGTGAAATTCAAACCTTAAATTTCTAAAAATATCAAGAATTGGTATGTGTTTAATGATGATGATGATATATTGAGATTCCTACAATGTATAGATGAATATGAGGGTCAAGAAATTGATTTTGGAGCTTTTGTAAAAGAAATTCATTGTAAGGAAACTATATTTGGAAATGAGGTCATCTAGCTAAAGACTAATAAAATTATAAATGGACTGGTTGCATTGGAAAGGGTTTTTGATGGCCCTGATAGAAGAAATGCTAAGCAAATATCCACTCACAAGGAAGATATAGAATAATTCAATCTTGGAATAGAGAATGCTCCCAAAAAAGGTTTACACTGGGAAAAAGATGAAGCCTAAAGTCGAAGAAATTCTCATTGCTTTGTTTGCATGGTCCTATGATGATTGTTGTCACCTAGAATTGCACCCTGTGCAAAGTTTACAAGAAACTGAGCATTCTAGAGGAACATGGGATCACTCCAAGGCTATGGGTCACCTATGGTTGAAGTGAACCTCCAGAGAAGGTAGGCTTCCTTTGGGTATCACCTAAACTATTGATTCTTTGAAAGGAAAAGGGGAAGAGATGCATAAAATAAAAGACTACACTATGGTGATACACCGAACTGGTAAGAACAATGAGATACTCAATTTGCACTTGAATATTGGTGACAACCATTGGACAGCAACAAGATCCTGTAGATCACACATACAAACAGGTTTGACATGCACATGCCTTCGAGAAGGAAAGGCAGATTTTCACATACTAAAATATCATGTGCAAGATTAAGTAAACACAATTTGTAACTTGCATGATACTACTTGTGCAAAGAAAGGCATGACATGAAACAAAAGCTATAAGGAAAGAGAATATTTCACTAAGTGGCTCAATGAATCACTTAAAATATGCACAATACTTCACAAGAATCAGAAGGGAAAAATGATGGGCCATCAATGGTAACCAAGGAAGATTTTTTATATTATGTTCCAAGTTGAATTACAGAATCCTGCTAGTTTGAGAGAGGACTGCAAAAGGGTCACAAACTTCAGAAGAGCATACATTCGAACTCCTTTACAAAAAGGAAAAAAATTCCTTATATACAGAAAATATCTCGGCCCCTTAGGGCTTACAAAAAATATCGGTTCATAAAAGATCTATCCTTAGATATTTTGGATGAAGTTAATGCAAAACCTTGCATGTCCATGTTGGTGTCCAAGATTTCCCTCTGGGGAAACCTTCTTGATCTTTCTGCAACTACCGCATTTACTCTAATTTTGGCATCGTGCCTTGCTTGAAACAACTCAATTGAATTCCTTGAATGCCTTGAGCTCACTCTGATTCGCATGGAATTCATCTAGGGTTGACATTCTCTATTCTACCATGGCTTGCCTTAGCTCCCCCTAGTTGGTCGAGCATTTTCCATGTGGGCTTTGCAACTGGTCAAAAGTTTTTTTGAAAAGAATCACATCTCGATGAGACACTGAAAGTGTCTTGCCAATGCGATTATATCATTTGGCAACAATTAGCGTAGTACATGATAGTTGATGAGAGTTCATATTGAGCTCTATCAGTCATACCAATACCACTGAGGTTGTCGGAAAGACACAATTATGTCATTGGGATATCATGGTGAAAGCTCCACGCTTAGCAAAAGTATCAGTTTCAGAGAGACCCACTACACTTGGTGAGAACTCCTGGTGATGACCTCATTCTCTCGGCGATGAACCTACTTTGCATCCTATCGGGGAGACATCCCTACTTTGACATAACTTTATGCCGATGTCCTCGGTCTCGGCAAAATATTTCTACTATTGGCGAGACTCCTTCTATCAGCCAGACCTCATGGTGAACTCCTTTTGTCTGCTTGAGCTCACTTCATTCTGCCGAGAGCCATCTTGCTGTCGGGGAGACACCTGGCCTTCGGCAAGACATTATGCTAAAGGTTGAATCTTTCAATGATCTTGTTGTTAGTGAGACCCCTCATTAGTTGCCAAGACCCTATGCCACATTGATTTTGTCTTGCCAAACTCCATCCTTTTTGTCGGCGAGACTCCCGCCGAAGGAAAACATATCGAGGCCCCTTCTATCTTTCGGTGAGACACATTTGACTTCACCCAGACATTACAGTGATCCCTTTGTCTTTTGCCGAAGCTATCAAATCCAGCTGAGGCTCTTCATCTTCGGTAGGGGTTGATTGACGTCACCCCGAACGCACTTTATTCTATCGAGCTCTTCCTTCCTTTCGGAAAGACTCTAGTAAGCCGTTGGGACCTCATGGAAACGGATTCAACTCTTGGTGAGGCCCCTCTATTGTCGATGAGACATCCGTGTGTCGGTGAGACTTCTTTATTTTTGAGACTCCTGCCGGTCAGGAAGACATCATACCGAAGACGCTTTGCTTTGGCGAGGGTCTTATTTCATCAATCTGCATGACTTTACCTTATCGCTCAGACCTCACACTGAGGTCCTCTCTTTCTGCCTAGATCTCCTTGTCTTTCACCATGACTTCCACTGGTTGGGAAGACATCTCCCTGAGCTCCTATTTCTTTGGCACAACTACCAATTTTCAACAAGACACTAGGGTGATATCACTTACTCTCGACGAGCTACTTCTCGTTGGGGTGACTCTTTGCTTTCAGTGAGACTTCCTGGTGAGCTCCTCGTGTTACACCAAAGGCACCAGGCATGTTGGTGTGACCTTTAGTTGTCAATGAGACCTCCCGCCGAGCTCTGTTTCCTTTGTTAATGCTGCCTTGTTGATTTCTTTGGCAACACCTTTATCCTTCAGTAAGACATCCTGCCGAAGGTGATATCCTTTGTCGACGCTACCCTTGTTTCATTTTGGAGGCTCCACTATTCGGTGAGACTCTTTCCAATCCTTTTTCCCTTTGCTAAACTCTATTTCATTTCGGGGAGACATCATTACTGCGGCATGACTTTATACCGATCCTCGATCTCGGTGAAAACTAAAGAGAATGTCATGCCAAATTGTGCCTGGAGATGGATCCCAATCGCTTTGACATCAAATAAGTCTTTCCGAAATGATCTTTCCACTATCACCAGGACCACATGAATGTCATGCCGAAAGCTACCTGTACGTACAAACAAATCAGAAATGTCTTGCCGATAGGCAACATAGACATTTCAAAAATGGATCGGGGGGACCTTGCCATTCTCACACTAATATGTTCCCTAGTCTAAAGCATTCAGAACTAATGGAACCCCTGTCACATGATATTCCGCCTGATTGAGCCTGAGGGTAAAAATTAGGTAACATTTCTAGCGACCTTTGCTGGATGTTTGCATGCTAAACATGAAGACTAGTAGCCTAGGCATATCCATTGGGCATGGAGTCATTGGGAAATTTCTGGAATAGACTTGGAAACTTATTGAAAGCAAGGAAAAAATGAAATAAAATTATTTACATGTGTTGAAACAACACTTAGAGAAAGTAAATTGCATCTAAACCTACCCTATACTAACCAGTGAGAAACTAATCAAACAAAACCATTCACAAGTTGGGTAAAATAACTACCCTTTCTAAAAAAATTATGATGTTTTCCATGCTGGAGAAAAAATAAAGAGAAATGAAGTATGCATGACACTCCAATGGATGGCTGTAAGATCTCTTGCAAAACATATTCAAGTTTACTAACCTTTCCATACGGAATGTAAACATTCCCACTCTGAGGTGGAAAGGTAACTTGAGTGCGCTCCTCCTGAGCAGTACCCTCATGCTTGGGTATAGGATTCATCCTTGGTGTTGTATTGGACTCCATCTGAGCTAGGTATCTAATTGGACAACCTTTTGTAAGGGAAAAAATTGAGCCTCCTTTGATCTCTTTCTCATGAACTGCCATTTTACCACCTTGCTGGCTAGAAAGGTATAGCCCCTATGATCGAATTGGTGAAAGAATAGAAACCTCTTCAGTATGTTCATGCTTTCCTAAATGAACACTTATTTCTTTAATGGAGAACAATGAGATGGCTTCCTCCATCACATCTTTAATCAATTCATCAACCTCAGGCTCCTTTATAGACCAGAAAGGAAGCTTTTCATAATTCTCATCATTGGAAGAGTTACATTTGGATTCAAGCTTGTTTTCCTCAATAAAGGGGGGAAAAAATTCAAGCAATGATGTAGCCTCAAGCTCCTCTGCACAATAGAATGGAAGCTCCTCCAACTAGTTATGACTTTGCAAATTAGGCTCATTAGGCTCCTCTTGATGTTGCAGCATTTGTTCAAGTTCATGAACCTATTGTTCTAGTTCACCATGACTATCAACCACTTCTGAGTCTTCATCCAATGTTGAACAAAACTGTTCAATAATAGCTATGCATGCCTCTTCAGAAAGCTTAGTATTAGCCTTCTCATTTATCGCATGCTTGAAAATATCACAGCCCATACCTTGGAGAATGGTAGCAAGTTCAATTTCATTATCCTTTTCCAATTCTAATGTTTCATTTTCTTGCTAATGAACATTGGTCAACAACTCATTAGCTGGTTTGATGCCTCCCTGCTGTTTTGAAACTGCCATTTCGCAAGTGTCTTCCACTTGAGGAAGATCTTCAGTCAGTTTCAAGCTTTGAGAAGAAACAATCTGCTTAAGGCTTGGAACTAAAAACACGTGCTCCTTCAACTTAGCAATTTCATTGTAGCTGTCCATTCTAGATTCACCCTGTCTGAAACTTGGAATTTTGTACTTTGAGGCTCCCTCCTGTTGTCTCATCTACACCTCCTCTTGTTTAGAAAAATTTAGCCTCATTTTTGCATCTTTTGCAGCCAGCTGCTGGGCAAGGCTCTCTTCAAATTTCCTCCTTTGGGCCTTCCATTCCTGCTCCCTTATCTGAGCTTGGTAAGCTTCTTGTTCTTGTTGCCAATCGGTCTCTTGCTCATGAAGGTAGGCCTGATAGGCCATCTCTTCTTGTTGTTGATCATACTCCTACTACCTCCTAAGCTCTTCCATTTGCCTTACAATGTCTAACAGCATGTCCTTTGTGTTATTCATGTTTTTCTTTATATAATTAAACTCTTGGAGCTGATTTTGGACATCCAAATGTGGATTCAAAGACTGAGCAGGGGTGGGTGGGAGGTAAGCATGTTGAGCATGCTAATAGGCTGCTGTTGCATGGCTATTTGGGATTAAAACAACAGTATGACTGGCCAGATATAGCTGATAGGGTGATTGGTTGACATGATTTTCATGAAATTGAAGTGGGTATACATGGTAACTACGGAAATCTGTCATCTCTACTCACCTGTATGCTAAAATTAGAATATTCAGCTTATAATTGAAACATACCAGCACTGAACTTGTTGAAACCAATAGATTTGCTTAGAGTCGCCAGGTATGTAAAGAAAATGCCTCCAAAAGGCTGAAACCACTGTTGCACACACCAAACAATAGCAATAAAGTGTGTAAATATGAACAGAGGAGTAGTTCACAGTCCCACCGGGCGTGCCAGAAAACTGTTGTCACCTAGAATTGCACCCTGTGCAAAGTTTACAAGAAACTGAGCATTCTAGAGCAACATGGGATCACTCCAAGGCTGTGGGTCACCTATGGTTGAAGTGAACCTCCAGAGAAGGCCAGCTTCCTTTGGGTATCACCTAAACTATTGATTCTTTGAAAGGAAAAGGGGAAGAGATGCATAAAAAAAAGACTACACTATGGTTATACACCAAACTGGTAAGAACAATGAGATACTCAATTGGCACTTGAATACTAGCGATAGCCATTGGACAGCACAACAAGATCCTGTAGATCACACATACAAATAGGTTTGACATGCACATGCCTTCAAGAAGGAAAGGTAGATTTTCACATACTAAAAGATCATGTGCAAGATTAAGTAAACACAATTTACAACTTGCATGATACTACTTCTGCAAAGAAAGGCATGACATGAAACAAAAGCTATAAGGAAAGAGAATATTTCACTAAGTAGCTCAATGAATCACTTAAAATATGCACAATACTTCACAAGAATCAGAAGGGAAAAATGATGGGCCATCAATGCTAACCAAGGTAGATTTTGTATATTATGTTCCAAGTTGAGTTACAAAATCTTGCTAGTCTGAGAGAGGACTGCAAAAGGGTCACAAACTTCAGAAGAGCATACATCTGAACTCCTTTACAAAAAGGAAAAAAAGGCCTTATATATAGAAAAGATCTCGGCCCCTTAGGGCTTACAAAAAATATCGGTTCAGAAAAGATCTATCCTCAGATCTTTTGGATGAAGTTAATGCAAAACCCTGCGTGTCCATGTTGGTGTCCAAGATTTCCCTTTGGGGAAACCTTCTTGATCTTTCTACAACTACCACATTTACTCTAATTCTAGCATCGTGTCTTGCTCGAAACAACTCGGTTGAATGCCTTGAATGCCTTGAGCTCACTCTGATTCACGTGGCATTCATCTAGGGTTGACATTCTCTGTTTTGCCAGGGCTCACCTCAACTCCCCCTAGTTGGTCGAGTGTTTTCCACGCGGGCTTTGTAGCTGGTCAAAAGTCTTTTTGAAAAGAATCACATCTTGGAGGGACACTGAAAGTGTCTTGCCGATGTGATTATATCATTTGGCAACAATCGGTGTAGTACGTGACAGTCGATGAGAGTTCATATCGAGCTCTATCAGTCATACCAATACCACTAAGGCCATTAGAAAGACACAATTCTGTCGCTGGGATATCATGGCAAAAACTCCACACTTAGCAAAGGAATTAGTTTCAGAGAGACCCACTACACTTGGCGAGACCTCCTGGCGATGACCTCATTCTCTTGATGATGAACCTACTTTGCATCCTATCAGGGAGACATCCCTACTTCGACATAACTTTATGCCGATGTCCTTGGTCTCGGCGAAATCTTTTTGATGTTGGTGAGACTCCTTCTATCGACCATACCTCATGGCAAACTCCTTTTGTCTGCTCGAGTTCACTTCATTCTACTAAGAGCCATCTTGCTGTCGGGGAGACATCTGGCCTTCAGCAAGACATTATGCCGAAGGTTGAATCTTTCGGTGATCCTGCTGTCAGTGAGACCCCTCGTTAGTCGCTGAGACCCTACGCCACATTGATTTTGTCTTGGTGAACTCCCTCCTTTCTGTTGGCGAGACTCCCACTGAAGGAAAACATATTGGGGCCCCTTCTATCTTTTGGCAAGACACATTTGACTTCGCTTAGACATTACGGCAATCCCTTCGTCTTTCACCAAAGCTATCAAATCCAGCTGAGGCTCTTCATCGTCGGTAGGGGTTGACTGATGTCACCCTGAATGCACTTTATTCTATCAAGCTCTTCCTTCCTTTCGACAAGACTTTGGTAAGTCGCTGGGACCTCATGGAAATGACTTCAACTCTTGGCGAGGCCCCTCTGTTGTTGGTGAGACATTTATGTGTCGATGAGACTTCTTTATTGCTGAGACTCCTTCCAGTCAGGAAGACATCATACTGAAGGCGCTTTGCTTTGGCGAGGGTCTTATTTCATCAATCGGCATGAGTTTACCTTATCGCCCAGACCTCACACCGATGTCCTCTCTTTTTGCTGAGATCTCCTTGTCTTTCACTGTGACTTCCAGTAGTTGAGAAGACATCTCCCTGAGCTCCTATTTCTTCAGCGCGACCACCTATTTTCAGCAAGACACTAGGGCGATATCACTTACTCTCAGCGAGCTGCTTCCCATCGGGGTGACTCTTCTTTTGGCGAGACTTGCTGGTGAGCTCCTCGTGTTACACTGAAGGTGCTAGGCATGTCGACGTGACGTTTAGTTGTCGATGAGACCTCCCACCAAGCTCTGTTTCCTTTGCCAATGCTACCTTGTTGATTTCTTCAGCATGACCTTTATCCTTCGGCAAGACATCCTGCCAAAGGCGATATCCTTTGCCGATGCTACCCTTGTTTTATTTTGGAGGCTCCACTATTCAGTGAGACTCTTGTCGATCCTTTCACCCTTTGTTGAGCTCTATTTCGTTTCGAGGAGACATCATTACTTTGGCATGACTTTATGCTGATCCTCGGTCTTGGTGGAAACTAAAGAGAATGTCACACCAAATTATGCCTGGAGATGGATCTTGATCGCTTTGACATCAAATAAATCTTGCTGATATGATCTTTCCACTGTCACCAAGACCACGTGAATGTCATGCCGAAAGCTGCCTGTATGTAAAAACAAATCGTTATGACATAAGAAATGTCTTGTCGATAGGAAACATAGACATTTCAAAAATGGATTAGGGGGACCCTGCCATTCTCACGCCGATATGTTCCCTAGTCTAAAGCATTCAGACCTAATAGAACCCATGTCACATGATATTCTGCCTAATTGAGCCTGAGGATAAAAATTAGGTAACAATGACCTAGAGGCATACAGATAAGAGCTATTTTATCATGAAATGCCCTTGAAACTAGATGTGGAGCCCTTCATGTAGAAGTAGAGACCAATAAATCTCACACATAGGAAGAACTCATGAAATTGATGAATGTTGGGATAATTAAGCCTATTAGGAATTCAACCTTGGTTTTAATTCTTGTCCCAGTTAGGAGGAAGAATGGTGACATTAGGCTTTATGTTGACTTTAGGAATTTGAACTTGTCATCATTGAAGGACAATTATCCTTTTCCAAACATGGAATTCATGTTACAAAAGGTAATTGGTTGTGAGCTACCATCCACAATGGATGGATTCTCAAGCAATAATAAAGTGGTAGTTAAAGAATCTGAGTAGTACAAATAACTTTCACAACACCATGGGGTACATATGCTTATGTAATAATTCCATTTAGATTGAAAAATGCAAGGGCTACTTTTTAGAGGGCCATGGATGTGGAATTTGTTGATTCCTAGATATATTTTTAGTGATATATCAAGATGACCTGAATGCATACAACAAAAAGGAAGAGGATCAATGTATGCATCTAGAGAAAGTGTTTAAGAAAGCACTAAAGTATGGGACCTCATTGAATCACAAAAAATGTGTGTTTGGATTAAAGGAATGTAAGCTACTATGTCATATTGTGTCTAAAGATGGAATAAGGATTGATCCTAAGAGATTAGTTTCCATAGATGAAATTCCATAGCCAAAAAATGCTAAGTTATCCAATAATTCTTTGGTCAGATCAATTTCCTAAGAATATTTGTGACTAACTTTGCTGAGATTACTAGACCTATTTCTAAAATTCTAAGGGAGAGAAAGTGGTTTAGAGTGAGGAGCCTATTCATGCATTCAAAAGTATAAAACAAGCCATCAAAGAAACTTTAGTACTAAAATATCTAGATTTTTTGAATCCAATGGATATATTTTCTTTTGCATCTTTTCATACTATTTTTGTTGTATTGCTACAAAAAAATGATGATGGATTTGAACAACCTATTGCATTTTTTAGTTAGTATTTGCAGGCTATAGAATTTAAGTGTGACATGACTAAGAAGAAATCATATGCCTTAATCAAGGGTGTAAACATTTTTAGAACATACCTAATGGGAGCTATAGTCATTGCTTTGTGCCAAGCACTGCAGTGAAGATTATATTCACTCAACAAGAAATCATAGGTAGAAGGTTCAAATTGATCAATAGGATGTGAGAATTTAATATTGATGTTCAAATTACCAAGTTGGTAATAGGATAAGGTTTAGCTAAATTGATGGCTGAAACCAACTTGGAGGTTAACCAAATAAATAGGGTTCAGTGTGTAGATGTTGCACCTATCTATGACATGTAGACTTGTGGGTTGTATAGAAGGATTGTTCAATATTTGAAAACCATGTAGTGTCCTGAGGGTATGGTTGATAATGAGAGAATAACTTTGAAGTTACAAGATACTAAGTATGTCATCATTGATAATGAGCTTTGGTGGATAATTCTAGAGGGTGTATTACTCAAGTGTGGTGATGGTAAATAGGTATTGGAGCTTTTGCAAAAATGCATAGTGGAGTATGTGGCATCCTTACATGGCTAAAAATACTACACATAATATTTTGATGATAGGTTTTTTGTGGCCTTTCAATTTTTAAAGATGCTCACAAGTTTGTTGAAACTTGTGATGCTTTCCAAAGATTCTAAGGAAAACTAATTTTTTGTGGAATTTTCCACTTAGACCTATTTCAGTTCAAGCTCCTTTTCGATAGTGGGGTATAGACTTTATTGGTGAAATATTAGAAAATTTAGTGGGGGGAATTCTTGGATTCTTGTTGCAACTGATTACTTTACAAAGAGTGTGGAAGCAATCCCCACCAAGAAGGAAACAGGTAAAGTGTTAAATGATTTCCTAATGACTAATATCATAATAAAATTTGGAGTCCTAGAAAATATTATCTTTGATAATGTTATGTGTTTCATATCAGATGAGATCAAGGATTTTATAGACAAGCATGGAATACAAATTTCATATTCTTCTCCTTATCATCCTTAAGGGAATGGTTAAGGTGAATCTAGTAACAAAAGTTTGATGAAGATTATCAAAAGGGTGATGGAGAAGAATAAGAAAACCTAGGATTCAAAGTTGAACCTTGCATTATGGGCTGATAGAGTTACTATCAAGAAAGCCACTGAACATTCTCCTTTTAGTATAGTTTATGGTTTAGATGCAAGATTACCTCAATATAACTTTCTAAAAATGTACACTTTTGTGAAGGAGTATGATGGTGAAATATGTGATGAAATTTAGCATAGAGTTGATTCCTTGATACAATTAGATAAAACTAAAAGAGAATCTCATGAAAAAAATACCAATATACAACTACAAGTCAAGCACTTGTATGATAAAAAAAAAATTCTCCCAAGAAATTTGAAGTAGGAAGTATGGTATTGACATGGAATGCAAGAGCTTAGGATAAGGGAAAGCATGTAAAGTTTGAGGCAGTATGGTTAGGCCCTTATCCGATATCCAATACACATGGTGAAGATTCATACTTTCTTCAAAGCTCAATAGGTGAAATTCTTAAACTGCTAATACATGGACAGTTCTTGAAGCCATATATCTCTTGAAATATGTTCTGTTCCATGTGAATTATACAGTCCTATAATTTTTTTACATAGGTTGCTTTACTTGGGTCTGGTCTCCTTGCATTTTCTGGGAAAGTCCTTGGTTTTTGGGTGTCCTTGTGCTTGGTATGCTCCAACCATGAGATCTAAAATCTCACCATGTTTATGAGATGCATGTGTCCCCAATTAGAGCCACTAGTGGAACTATCAAACTTTGTGTTCCACTAGTCTAAATGCCTATAATAGGGTGGCCCCTTGGTCTAAGATGAAATAAGGGTTTAGGTTTTTATGCTATTTTCTAGTTTACTTATCATATTTTCCCCATTTCTAAATCGTTGTCCTTTTGTCTAATTCTTTGTTGACTTGTTGTGGCCAGTTTTAGATTGTCTTAGTTATGTCTTGAGCCTTTGAATTCATTTTTTTACCAACCCCTTGTGCTTGGAATTCTCATTTATCATGTTACTTGATATTTTTCCTTATTAATTTAGTCCGGGGTTGATATTTTATAAATTTGAAAATTTGGATTTGTTTGGCCTTTACATTCTTTTTTAAAATGGTCTTATGTGTAATGCCATGTCTTGTAACCTAAAGAATGTTGCATTGAATATGAAAGTGTAATAATTTTTTTTTAAAAGTGTAAACATAAACTTCATAATTGCAAACATTCCCTAAGATACACAATGACACACTACTTGAAAATCCCAAAGATGACAAAATTAGTTAACATGGCATGTATTTAATTTTCGTAAACCTATAAGCATACATTCAATAACTAATAAATTACATCAATGTAGGTATAATGTACAAAATGATTCATTATTACATTGCATTTATAATAACATTACAATACTCATTTCCAAATGAGGTAGGTCACATAAAAATGTACAATTACATGTTACAAAAGTTCTCCCCAATTACAATTGAGGAGTGATACATGAATAAGGTTTTCCACTGTTACAAATGATAAATATGAGAAAGTACATTTTCACACACGAGCTCTCCATCCAAACAATACTCGTTGCCACAAACAAGAACTGGGGACCCAATGGAGTAAGGTGCACGTTCCACCCAACCAAGTGGTACCCGTAAGCCAACCCCCCATGCTAGGAGATAGTAAAAACGTTCCCTAAACATAACCTACAAACCCTAGACACAAGCAAAATCATAGAAAAAAATATATAAGTACAAACTTAACTTAATGGTTACATTGCTTCCAGAATAGAATGATCAAATATACTAAGTTCACAAGGATCTGTTATTATAGTTGGAGTGTCATCACAATGTTGCATAGATTACCCAAAAGAATCTTCCTAGGTTACAACCCCCATCTTGGGTTACCCTGGTAACCTCTTACAAAACTCGGCCCCTCATGCAATCTGTTGCAGAATCGAATATCTTTAAAAATGATTAAATATCAATTTTTCCATTCTAGGCCTTCTCGACTCATCCCCAAGTCTAAACTAGCCCTTGAGTCCATGAGAGAGGCTTATCAATCTAGTTAAAGGTTTTAGACTACCTAATGTGTTGATTTAGTTTTCACTGATTAACTAACTCTACATGAGTTACCCTGGCACCACTTTGTGTGTCGACCCTCATAAAGAGCCACTGCCCTAATAATAACACAACGAATCTAATTCCACTAACTAAGGGTAGACAAGGTGCATATAAACCAACATCAAATACCAAACATATAACAACAGACATCACAACCTGTTCATAGAACCAGGTGTCTAAAACTAAATAGAACCATGTGTGTAAGGAAAGCTAGATGCAGAAAACAACTCTCCTAACACCAAAACCTTAGAGAAGAATGTAGATATACTTTTAATTTTTACAATTACAGTCCAATTAAGATGCACTATGAAGTAGATAGCAGAAATAGAGTATTTAACAATCACACATGAACACCAGATATATGTGGGAAAACCCTTACAGGAGAAAAACCCACCACACCAAGAGAAATCACTTTGTATTACAGTAATGGAGATTACATACAAATATCAGACTTATCTTTCAGGTGTCTATTTATAGCAGCATTCACCATGAACAATCTTGTATAGGAGCCTTCACGTTATAGTCTTCACAGAATAGAAATCATTTTATGATCATACAACAATTTATCGAACCAACCAAGCGATCATAATCTGCAATCATAAAGTATAACCATGTCATTCCATGTCCAAGGAGCTTCCTCACAGAACCATCACAATGAACAATCATCCAACTGTTCAGATTCAACTTCTCCTATTAGTCCATGAGACTCCACATAGGATGGTGAAATAGTCAACATAGCTCACATTGTATTAGCATGTCAGTGAGACACAAGAAGTGTCTCCCCGATACCCGAAGAGCTTCATATCGATGTCACCAAGAGTTATCATTATCACCAAGATGTTTCAATGAGCTTTCATGTGCTACACTAAATCACCAAACAGTTGGTGAGACCTATCACTTTCACCAAGAGGTCATAGCGAGGTCCAAAAGTCTCATAGATGTGAGTTTACCATTCGGCAAGAGTATCGATCTTGCCAGGACCTCACACTGAGTCACCAAGGGTTATACCAAGCTCCAAAGTATAGTCGGCAAGATATACCGATATCGCCAAGAGGTTTCATCGGGATCACAAATGTTACTCCGAAGACTTAAATCATACCGAGCACAAATCACTAGTCAGCAAGACTTAACACCTTTGTCGATAGGTTTCTCCGAGATCTCTATTATCACCTCGAAGCTATCAACAGTTGCCAAGACATAAGCCCTTCGCTAAGACTTTATGCTGAATACACACAAGTCATACCGAGCACCAAGCCACAGTCAGAAAGACTTATGTCCTTTGCTGAGAGATCATACCAAACTCCAAGACTTACCCCGAAGGCTCCAACATAAAGCATTGTCAGTGAGACATGTTACTTTTGCTAAGCCTCCTCATCGAGCCACCGTGTTACACCGATGACCACCATTTAAACCTTCGTCGGTGAGAATTTTCAATGTTGATGAGAGCTCATAGCAAACCTCTAAGACTCTCCCTAATATATGATATCCGATTGAATGGCCTGTCAGCCAAAGAACTCCACGTGACAAGAGATCACCCCGAACACAATATATCATAGCGATAAGATCATTCGGTGAGATAGAAGCTAGGTCACAGCGACCTGTACAAAACATGATGCCACCAATCTGCTAGTCGGCCAGACATGATGGATTTCATATTGACTTGGCTCCAATGGAGGTTTTAGCCTGTGATGTTTGAGGCACATATTTCCAACAATCTCCCACTTGACGAAGATCACACAGGCACCTCCAGAGCACAACATAACTTATTGAAAATCATGGGCACTATGGCCCATTGAACTGGCACACCACCTAAACTTTTTTGTGCTCAATGGCTTTGTTAATGCATCTGCAACGTTCTCCAAAGTATCAACCTTTTCCAAACTGACCTTTCCATCCTCCACCATATCTCGTACAAAGTGATACTGTATGTCAATATGTTTCGTCCTACATGGAAAGTAGGGTTCTTTGCCAGAAAAATTACAATCTCACAATCACAAAAAGTTATCTCCCCTACATAAAAACCAATGTTAGAACACAAACATTTCAACCAAACTGCTTCTTTACAAGCATGAGTAGCTACCATGTATTCAGCCTCTGTAGTGGACAAAGCAACTACAGCCTGCTGCTTGCTCATCCAACTTACTGCACCACCATTCATCATGAAAATGTATCCACTGGTGGACATCCTGCTATCAATGTCCCCTACCCAATCAAAATCTACATATCCTCGAATACTGAGAGTCCTCTATGATTCAACCAAGTTTCCATGGTAACACAAAGCAAAATTTGAAGTGCCCTTCAAATATTTGAAAACTCTCTTTATAGCATCCCAATGTGTTCTTCTTGGGTTAGCCATAAATCGACTAAGTACTCCCACTACTTGGGCTATGTTTGGCCTTGTACAGACCATTGCATACATGAGATTGCCAACTGCACTAGCATAGGGTACACTGGTCATGTCCTCCATCTCAGTAGGAGATTTTAGATAGTCCTCAACAAATAGCTTCATTCCCTGCAAGATTGGAACCACTAGCTGTTTGCAATCATTCATACAATTTCTCTTAAGAACAATCTTGATATACTTACTCTGACTGAGCCATAGTTTTCTATTCTTCCTTTCCCTGGTTATCTCCATCCCCAGAATATACCTTGCTACACCAAGATCTTTCATTTTGAACTTAGCAGACAACTGAGACTTAAGATCAGAAATCATTAGCTTACTATTGCCTATGAACAACATATCATCAACATAAAGAGCAATAATAAGCACTCGATCACTTTCAGCTTTATAATATACACAGTGATCAGATTTTGATCTCGCAAATCCCAAAGATAATACAAAAGTATCAAATTTCTGGTACCACAATCTAGGTGATTGCTTTAACCCATACAGAGACTTCTTTAATTTGCAAACCAGTTTTTCTTTACCTTTTTCAACAAAGTGCTCAAGCTGGGACATATAGATTTCTTCTTCAAGATCACCATGAAGAAATCTTGTCTTCACATCCATCTGTTCTACCTCTAAGTCATATGCTACTACAAGTGATGAAAGAACTCTGATAGATGTCAGCTTTGCTACAAGAGAAAAAATCTCCCCATAATCAATTCCATCGACCTAGGAATAACCCTTTGCAACCAGTCTTGCCTTGTACTTTTCTACACTGCCATCCAAACCAATATTTTTCTTAAATACCCATTTGCAGCCCATAGGTTTTCTGCCTTCAGGAAAGGGCACCAAACTCCAAGTTTAATTTTTCTCTAATGATGCCATCTCTTCTTCCATGGATTCCAACCAAGAGTTTGAATCAGACATTTTAAATGCCTCTTTTATAGTCCTAGGCTCATCAGTGCTAGAAATCAAAGCATAGGCACAATTAGAATCAATCAATGAGAACCCATATCTATCTAGTTGTTTTCTTTCACGGGTTGACCTCCTCAATGGCTAAGGCTGAGGTTGTTCTTCTTTTTCTGAACTTTCAGAACTGCTCGAGATCTCCTCAGTTTTAGGTACATTTTGAATTTCCAATTCCTCTTTCTCAGGTGTAGGAGGAATTTCAACTACATCCTTATTGTTTTCTAACTTTGTCTCTGACTGTAGATCTAAGGTGGAAGGTTTCAACTCACAAAAGATTACACTTTTGCTATACAGAACCTTCTTTGTATCAGGATTCCAAAGCTTGTATCCTTTTATGACAACACTATAGCCAATAAAAATACATTTGATAGCCTTGTTCTACAATTTAGATCTTTTCACATCTGGCACATATGCATATGCCTCACAGCCAAAGACTCAAATATGTCTAAGAGAGGGCTTCTTACCAAACCATGCTTCCAAGGGTGTTGTCTCAACAAGAGTAGAATTTGGAGAATGATTAATTAGATAACATGTAGTAGATACAACCTCAGCCCAGAATTTCTCCTCCAAGCCAGCACTACTGAGCATACTTCGTGCTCTCTCCATCACTGTCCTATTGAACCTTTCTGCGACTCCATTCTATTGTGGAGTATAAGGTGTAGTCTTGTGTCTTTTAATCCCGTGGTCTTTGCAATACCTCTTGAATTCATCAGAACAGAATTCACCACCATTATCCATCCTTAAGCATTTTATTTTCCTACTAGTCTGATTTTCAACAAGATTTTTAAATTCTTTAAATCGACTGAATACTTCTGATTTACTTTTCAAAAAATATACAAATGCTCTTCTTGAATAATCATCAATGAATGACACATAGTATCTTGATTTAGAAAAAGAAGGAACATCCACTGGACCAAACACATCCAAATGAATATAATCTAGCAAACCAAAAGATTTATGAGGACTAGAATAAAAAGAAACACAATGCTGCTTTCCATATATACGGTGTTCACATAGTTCAAATTCAAGATTACAATCTTCAAGCCCCTCAACCGGGTTTTTATTCTTCAAGGTTTTTAAACTTTTTTCTCCTATGTGGCCTAACCTATGATGCCAGAGCATAGTTTTCTCTGCTGGAATTTTTAATTCCATAGAGTTTACATAATTAGTGATATTTCCCTCTTTACCTCCATGAGCAGCTTTCAGTGACTTTCCAGAGACACTGTTACATTGAACAGCATGTGCATCTAGCTTGTACAGGGTACCAATTTGAGCACTTCTAGCTAGCACCATTGAACCTCTAGTCATCTTCCAGCCATTTCCAGAGAATGTAACTTGTACTTCAATATCATTCAGCTTACTGACAGACAATAGATTTCAAGCCAGACCTGATATGTGCATAACATCATTTATCCCCTTTACTCTACCATCAGGGAATTGGATTCTAACTCTTCCATGGCCAACAATTTCCAAATTTGAATCACTCGCTAAGTACACCTTTCCACCATTGTATTCTTCATAATTTGTGAACCAATCTCTCTGATGCATGTGTAGCCAAGGCTACAATGAAGGCGTTTGAATCAATCTGAGAAGAATCATTATTGGAAGAGCCCTTCTTCTTCTTCTTTTTCTCCTCTTTACAATCCTTTCGGACATGACCAAGTTGCCCATAGTTCCAACACTTCACCTTGGACTTCTTGCCAGGAGACTTTGATCTCCCCTCTAATTTCAATTTTGATTTCTTGTCCTTCTTGCTTTCTCTTTCAGTCTTCCTCTAACAGCAAGAGCTTTCTTCACCATCTTACAAGATTTCCTTCTCATCTCTTCTAATAGCAAAGATGCAACAACATCTTCCATCTTGAAATTTGATGTTGTACTCCCAATAGCCATCACTAGATGATCCCATGAGTTTGGAAAAGAACACAACAATAGCATACAACAATCCTCTTCTTCAATCTTCACACCAATAGATGTCAATTGAGCAATCAACATATTAAATGCATTCAAATGATTAGCTACAGACCCTCCTTCCTGCATTCTCAAAGAACACAACTTCTTCCTTAGGAACAGTTTATTCACCAAGGACTTCCCCTGATAAATAGGCGCCAGTCTCTTCCACAAAGAAGATGTAGTATTCTCCTCATGCACATTCAGAAGCACAGAGTCTACCAAATAGAGCCTTATCAGCCCCTTAGACTTCCTATCTGTAAGGTCCCAATCTTCTTGCTTCATGCCTAAAGGTTTCACTCCAGCCACAACAATCCAAAGATCATGATCAACTAGAAGATCTTCCATCTTGAGTTTCCACAACTCACAGTTACTACTGTTGAACTTCTCTATTTCAATCTTACCAGATGTACTAGCCATCTTAATTTGTAATCAGAAATAACAAAACTCTACAAGAATCCCACTGAATAGAATTGACACAAAAAACCCAACATACCCACAAGGATAACACAACTAGCTAGGCTTTGATACTACTTGTAAGGAAAGCTAGATGTGAAAAACAACTCTCCTAATGCCAAAACCTTAGAGAAGAATGCAGATATACTTTTAATTTTTACAATTACAGTCCAATTAAGATGCACTATAAAATAGATAGCAGAAATAGAGTATTTAACAATCACACATGAACACTAGATATACGTGGGAAAACCCTTACAGGAGAAAAACCCACCACACCAAGAGAAGTCACTTTGTATTACAGTAATGGAGATTACATACAAATGTAAGAATTATCTTGCTGATGTCTATTTATAGCAACATTCACCACAAACAATCTTGTAGAGGAACCTTCACGTTACAGTCTTCATAGAATAGAAATCATTTTCTTATCATACAAAAATCTGTTGAACCAACCAACCGATCACAATTTGCAATCACAGAGTATAACCATGTCATTCCATGTCCGATGAGCTTCCTCACAGAACTGTCACAATGAACAATCTTCCAACTATTTAGATTCGACTTCTATTGGTCCACGAGACTCCACATAGGATGGTCAAATAGTCAACAGAGCTCACATTGTATCAGCATGTCGGTGAGACACAAGAAGTGTCTCCCCGATGCCCTAAAAGATTCATATCGATGTCACCAAGAGTTATTGTTATTGTCAAGATGTTTCAACGAGCTTTCATGTGTTATAGCGAATCACCAAATAGTTAGCAAGACCTATCGCTTTCGCCAGGAGCTCATAGCAAGGTCCAAAAGTCTCATAGATGTGAGTTTACCATTAGGCAAGAATATCGATCTCACTAGGACCTCACGCCGGGTCACCAAGAGTTATACTGAGCTCCAAAGGATAGTCAGCAAGACATACCGATATCACCAAGAGGTTTCATCGAGATCACAAATGTTACTCTGAAGACTTAAATCATACCAAGCACCAATCACTAGTCGTCAAAACTTAACACATTCACCGAGAGGTTTCTTCGAGATCTCTATTGTCACCCCGAAGCTATCAAAAGTTGCCAAGACATACACCCTTCGCTAAGACTTTATACCAAATACACACAAGTCATACCGAGCACCAAGCCATAGTCAGCAAGACTTACATCCTTCGTCGAGAGATCATACAAAACTCCAAGACTTACCCCAAAGGCTCCAACATAAAGCACTTCTGGCAAGACATGTTACTTTCACTAATACTCCTCACCGAGCCACCGTGTTACATCGATGACCACCATTTAAACCTTCATCGGTGAGACTTTTCAATGTCAATGAGAGCTCATAGCGAACCACTAAGACTCTCCCCGATATATGATATCTGATTGAATGGCCTGTCGTCCAAAGAACTCCACGTGACAAGAGATCACCCCAAACACAATATGTCATAGTGATAGGATCATTCGGTGAGACAGAAGCTAGGTCACAATGACCTGTACAAAACATGATGCCACCAATCTGCTAGTCGGCCAGACATGATGGATGTCATACTGACTTGGCTCCAATGGAGGTTTTAGCCTGTGATGTTTGAGGCACATATTTCCAACAATGTGCACTACCCTAGTTAACTCAAAGGATTGTATTTTAAACAAATAACAACTCCCACATTAAACAAACTTATCTGGAAGACTTCTAACTCAATTGATTCAAATTGCCCAAAAACATGCACAAGAATGAACACAACTTAAAAATAATTCAAGTAATAAAATGATCTATAATTTGGATTTACTAAATCCAATTAAATCAATAACATCATACTTGAAATCAATCGTCTTAAATATAATCATTCTCAATGAATGAAGAATTTTAAAACAATTATTTATTTCTAATTTCACAAAAACTAATCATAATAAACATCAATTACTCTATTTAAAATATTTCATTACAATTTAAATTCCAAATCTATATATTTATTGCACTTATCATAATAAAATAATCATTTAAATACTTATACCTAAATATTTATTTAATTATTTTATTTTAATAATTAATCAATAATAATATTACAAACACTAATTTCCTAATATTTAATAATTATATAAATATAAATACAATATATATTTTATATATAATATATATTATAATAATATATATCATATATAACATATATATTATAAATTTATATTATATGAAAATTAAATATAAATAAAATACAAAAGAAACAAAATAAACTTTAATTTATAAGGAAATTCGTAGCCCTTTGCTGCAGCCATGGCTGTGGCTGTGGGGAGGGCTGCGAAGGTCCATGGCTATGGACGACAGCGCCATGCGCTGCCCTTCACACCACCTCCCTGTGGGGGACGGCTGTGGGGCAAAGCCCACCCCCGCACCTCCATCATAATGAAATTTTTTTTGCGATTTTTAAATCGTGTCCGACCATTCAATATAAATTTTTGCAATTTTTTAATATCACGTCTGGCCCTAAACAACTTTATTTAAAATAAAAATTCTACAGGTCAATTTCAAATATATATATTTATATATGTATATGTATATATAACTTTGTATATATATATACATATAATTTAGCAATAAAAATATAATAGTCGGACAAATTTTTTTCTGAGAGGTTTTCTTCAGGAAATTGAGAAAACTACCAATTTGACACAAATTTACCAAAGATTTTCAATTTTCAATAACAAAGGGTTTTCAATTCAAATTATCAAAATCTTTTCTACAGGAAATGTTTAGCAAAGTTCTTCCCTGAGGTTTCTTTTCCCCAAATTTAACAAATAACTTCATTTATAAATCTATGGAGATTTTTTTTGTTTCCTTTAGGGAATTTTCTATTGTTTAACAAAATCTTCTATGTTGTTCTCTGATTTTACTATAAAATCTTGTTTCGAAATTTAACACAGAGAGGTAACAAATTTTCTACAGAATATTTTACCGAGAAGAACAAAAACTTCAATCACAATAATTTTCCTCAGACAATCTTTAAGTTTCACAATTTAACTAAACTTCTACAAATTTAAATCTTCATACAGACAATCTTTTCAAATCACAAAACTAAATAAATAAATAAATAGCAAAGAACCTGTATTCCTGTAGCTTGAAGAATTGACAGATGAAGAAAAAATTTTCCTGTTGTGTGCAACTTCCAAAGCCCTTTTAAATCCCACTTTCCAAAAGAATGCAAATTTCTAAACAAAAATAAACCTAAGATCTTGTTCCATAAATTTTAAATCAAAAACCCAAAAAGAAATCCCAAATTTTCCAGCAATCCTCTGTTTCTTTTCTTTTTCGTGAAGTGCCTTCTTGCCTTACCCAATTCTGGCAATATTCTCTCCGAGAAAATCCTCAACAAGAATTTTTTGGATTTAATTCAACTAACACACATGGCAATTCAAGAAAATATCTTCTAGCAAACTCATGTATAATTTCTTCTAACAATTATCAAGAATTTATTCTATTTTTCATAATATAAAATTTCAAAAACAAATTTCATTTTTATTTTAATATATATTTAAAATTACATTTTACACAAAAGCATTTAAAGAATATTTAATCTATTCTCTCAATAAAAGTAAATTTAATCAATTAGTTAATTTATTTAATAAAATAATTTTAATCACAATGACTAAATTATCTCACCAATAAACTAATTTAATTAATTAAATAAAATATGAAGCTTTTATCTACAATATTTAAAATTAATTTAAATAAGCATTAAATTATAAAGAACAATAATCTACCATTAAATTCACAAAATAAACCTTGTATAACAAATAATCAAGACATACCAAATGAGACAACCAAACATACCAGACCTAAATTGACAACATACTGTGACTAGGTTTGAGGCTAGACTAGGAAAAACCTCGTTACTATCTCCCAATCAACATTACTTTTGAGTTTGGACATGCTCAGACCTGTAAAACAAGGTGGAGTCGGTGTCATGTACTTGCAATCCTGCAATCAAACATATAACATACATATATATAATCCATCATTCAAACACACTGTGTGGAGAAAATCACAGAAATCACAGGGCACTCGCAAGCAACTGATGCAACTCCGTTCTCCTCACCAATACAATAACACATTGAACTAACAAAATGAACATCAATTAATCTACTATAAGAATATATATAGCAGTAACATCTAAAGTAAACATCTATGCTAACATAAAGCATGTCAGAAATAATCACCATCAAACAGTGTATCATAACATCATAAAATAAATCCACCATCGCTCTATTGTTAGTGATCAAATACATCAAAACAAGGTATCAGGGTCTATCAAAGTGAAAAATACTATAAAAAACATAAGAAAAATGGAGGGGTACTACATTAAGTCCTTTTATGTACCTTGTCCTCATTCTCCTTAGGTGGTCCCTCATTTAAGAACAACCTTTTGTGCATGTGCTAAATTCCACCACTTAAACTTCTTGTATCACTCATCATAGAAGCTTTATTACTCATTGGGTTCATTACAATCATGAGTGATGAGCCTTTTTTTTCCTTTGCATCATGCATCAATGAAATATTTTGGCCTTCATACTCCACTTCAGTTACATGTGATGACTAGTGCCATCCTTTATATTGTGGCTACCTTTTATATCACTAAATTTTTTGTGCTTAATAAATCCTTTCAATGAAGCACAATAGCCCTCAAGTCTCCTTTGTATCACACCATTCCTTTGCATCGTAGAAAATTTTTATTTCTCAATTCATTTACAATGATGAGTGATGGGAAGATAAGGAGTTGTGTACTATGATTGTGCCACCTATCAATATCTAGTGGAATCACTCATTTTTCCCATTGCTAAAAGCATGTTCATCTCCAAATCAACTATAACAACGAGTGATGGACTAAGGTGAGATCTTTACATCACTATAGGTCTTCACATCACCAAATTATAAGCGTGACTTCAAAATATGATAGCAACAAGCGATGGATGATGAGTGAATATTTTGATGAATATTCACTTCCATCAGGGATGTCCTTTGGATCACTCTTCCAGTTTATAGAGTGATATATTTACAATGATGAGAGATGGAGTTCAAAAGGACTATTGAAATGTGGAGTGGTAATGTGGCAACATCTTAGGATATCATCACTATTTTAAAGCACACTTGTGAAAGAAAAAAGCAAATGTCAAAGAGAGCTATAGATGATGTTTAAAATCAAAAGGATCAACTACATGAATTCAAACCTAAGAGGCTACTTGTCAATTTTCTCGTGTGAGCTATCTTTCAAAAATTAATGGTGAAGGCACTTCATTTATGAGCCATAAAGAGAGTTATTGATTCTTTTAGAATTGTAATCATTTGAGAGTAGAAGAATTGGTCAAGTTTAGAAAAAGGAGGAAAGCTCCAAGAAAAGAGAATTTGAAGAACAAACTACTATTTTTTCTCAGGTAAGTCAATTTTATGCCTCTACGAGTAATTTTATAGCACTAGGTAGTAAGAATTGAGTAGATTTCTAGGGTTTACAACTTATGGTTTATGCTCTCTATTTAGCAAAGGAATCATAATTGTTTCATGTAGGGTCTGGAAAGGAGAGTGAAATTTGTTGAAATTAAGTTTGAACCTTGTGAATTTGAGGAATTTAGACTACAATTCTAGATTATTTTGAAACCCTAGTCCTATAAGACCATGCAAAATGAGTGAGCCCAGTGAGTCTACTGCTAAACTTGAGAGAAAACCCAAATAAAAAAGAGTCAAAAGACCAAAACCCTAGGATAATTAACCTAAGCTAGAGGTGCCTGAGGCATCTACAAAGAAGAGAACTATGAAGATAGATTACTCTCAGTTTATGGAAGATACTTTTGAATATCTATCTTGAGAGTGTAAACTAGTTAGGAAGAGGAAAATTGGTGAAGATGCATTGAAAATCCACTTCCAAGATTAAGTTTCTCATATTGGTGATATTGTTGTTGCAAGTATTGAAGAAGTTGTTGCTAGAATGAAAGTGTTGTAATTGATGTCAACTGGTCAATTAGTTATCTACCAGTTGTTATTTTCATTAGTGTCATGGATATAAGTTATTAGTTATATATGTTGAGGATATTGAGAAAATTGTAATGAAGACATGTTGCAGGTGTTCAGTGGTTGCTCCGATGTTTTCTCTAGGTTTTTCTCTCATGTTTGTGTGGTCTACACATGTTGTTCATGGTTGTTGGAAGCTGCTATATCCATATTTTTTGCCATTGATTCATTGTATAGTGCGAGTTATGTTCACCAATTGTGAACTCTAGTTTTCTATGTTCCTAGTTGGGGTCTGGGAGAAATGTTGTTGGTCCAAATTTCTCTTTGATTAAGTCTTATGACTTGTAGTTCCAGAGTTGAGTTATTTTGATGGCGTTGAAGATAATTTTTGTATCTGGACGGTTTGTGCTTTTTTTTTCTGTGTTTTACACTGGTTTGGCTGACCTTATGTTGAACACTACTTTCAAGGTTGGTGAAGCATGTTGGATCTATTCGAGTCCTTATCAAGCATGTGTTTGGGTTGCACTCATTCTAATTCTACCCTAGCATTTTTTTTGGCTATCCTAATTTGAAATTAATAAGTGGTTGGCCAACTTTTGATATGTTTCAAAGTTGAAGATGGTATAAATGCAGGATGTTTAGTAAGGAATGGAGTGTGAGCGAGTGAGAAAAAATAAATAGAGACAAGAGTGCAAAGAGAATAGAAATAAGTGTGAATTAGTGTGTGTGTGTGTATGTTGTGAGTATGGAAAATCAATGTGAAGCCTAAATGTTGAGATTCTAGAAGTAGTGAGTTCAACATGTACTCTATCTTTCATGCGTGTCTTCAAGTGGTTGAGAAAATTATGGTAGATTTATTTGTTGCATTGAAATTTTCTTCTCTCTATAACAAGTCTTCTTTATCTTCATTGTATCTTTGTGGTAGTGAGCCTTCTGGGTTGTTAGCCTTGTAGGATAGTGAGTCGTTGTTCCAGATAGTGAGTCCTTGTTCTGGCAGTGAGCCTTTTTCTTTAGGAAGCAAGCCTTTGTAATTAGTTTGATATTCCATATAGTGTGAGTTAATCCTCACTGTGGTTTTTCCCTCATTAGGTTTTCCATGTAAATCTGGTATTGTTTCTTTTATGTGATGGTTTTTAGTTTTTGCACTTGCACTTAATGTTTAATAATTTTAAGTAGAATTGAGTATTGTGATTAATCTAAGATCTGGTGAATTTTTTGAATATTAATTTACTACAACTAATTTACCCCCCTCTTAGTTTATTGTTCAACAATTGGTATCAGAGCTTGATTCCTTGGAGTAGAGATTAACTAATTAAGGAAGGTACAAGATGGCTATAAATTTTTCTTATGATTATCTAAAGTTCAATGGAACGAATTATGCTATTTGGAAAATATTGATGGAAGAATATCTAGAGTACTATGGATATAATGTTGAGAAATCTTACAAGAATCCTTATACTCCTTCGGTAAATGCTTCAAGTACCATTGATGAAATCAAGGCACATGAAGCAAATAATAAATAAAAATTCATTTTGAAGAATATTATGGTACATTAAGAGCTGATTAAAGTGAAAAATCTAAAGACTACTAAGGAAGTCTGGGATGCTTTGGAAAGGGAACACAAAGGTGATGAAAGGGTCAAAGAGGAAAAATTGTAGAATTTGGAAAAATAGTTTGAGCTCCTACATATGTCTAAAGATGATAATTTTAAAGCTTATGTATAGAGATTAGATGATATTGTAGCTGGGATGAGAGGACTTGGTGCTACTATAGATGAAACTAGGATTATAAAGAAGATTCTTAGAACTCTCCCAGATGCTTAAAATGAGAAGGTGTGTACTATTAAATAGCATAGAGATTATAAGACCTACACTAAAGATCTATTGTTGGGATCTCTGACATCTTATGAAATGAGGAAGCCAAAATTGAGAAATGGATGGAAATAAGAGACTGCTTTTAAGGCTACAAAAGCTAAAGATCCGAATGAAGAAAATCTTGATGAAGTTGAAGCTAACTTTGTGAGAATGATGAGGAATGGCTCTGAGAAGTATTAAGGTAATTTACCCTTTAAATTCTTTAGTTGTGGAGAAATAGGTCATTATGCCGCAAGATGTCCAGAAAGAGCTAAGAGGAATAAACTAAGATATTAGAAATAAAAGAAAGGTAAGAAGATAAATAGAGAATATTATGTGAATTAGAATGCAAGTATATCTATGAAGATTCTAATAATGAAGATCCTAATGACAATGAATGCTTGTTCTTAGCTATAAAGGATGAACCTACTTCTACTAATTTTGAGAAATAGGTGAAGGAATGCCCTCTAGAGAAAGAGAAAAATGAAGGTATTGTAATATTTTCCCTACATGCTAAACAAGAAAAGAACTGTTGGGTTTTTGATAGTGGTTTTTCACATCACATGAATGGTGCTAAGAGTAAGTTTGTTAAACTTGAGAAATATGATGGAGGCTTGGTTATGTTTGGAGATGATACTGGTACTAAGATTTGTGGGATAGGTTTAGTAAGTATTGATGAAAAGCATAACACTAATGATGTATACTATGTTAAAGGTTTAAGGCATAATATTTTGAGTGTTGGATAGATGTATAGTAAAGGATATAAACTTGTATTTTAGGATGAAAAATTTGAGATCTAGAAAGGATCCAAAATAGTAATTGCTACACGAATGAAATATGAAGGAAATATCTATCAAATTAAGGGTGTTGATGGATGATGCTTTATGACTCAAATGAATGACATCTGGTTATAGCATAAGAGAATATGTCACATGAGTTTTGATAATTTGGAAAGGATTAGTGTAGTTCAGACTATGAGAGATTTACCAAGAATTATAAATCCTATCAACTCCATGTGAAGGAATTGTTAGTTTGGAAAGCAAGCAAAATGATATTATAGATAAAAGGAATAATATACTAATAGACTACTAGATTTAGTTCACACAAATCTTTGTGGTCCTACAAGAGTGAGAAGTTTGCAATGCGAAAGATACTTTATTCTTTTGATTGATGATTATTCTAGATATAATTGGGTTACATTTCTTAGAGACAGATCATATGCATTAGATAGATTCAAGACATTCAAAGCTATGGTTGAAAATGAAGTGAATTTGAGGATTAAATGTTTAAGGTATGACAGTGGTGGTGAGTTCATTTCCCATGAGTTTAATATTTTTTTTTAAGGGAATGAAATAAGAAGACATTGTTCTACTCCAAGAACTCCTCAGCAAAATGGAGTTGTTGAGAGAAAGAACATAAAAATTCAAGAGGCTATTAGATCAATGATTACTTAAATTCGTTTACCAGAAGTTTACTAGAAAGAAGCTATTCACACTTTTTTTGTGTGTATTCAATTGAGTTCAAGCAAGAGAAAATAGTGCAAAGACCTCCTATGAGCTATGGTATGGAATAAATCCTATTGTCAAGTATTTCAAGGTATTCAGAAGCAAATGTTATATTAGAAGAGATGAAGAAAATTTAGAAAAGTTTGATGAAATAAGTGATGAAGGATTTTTTCTTGGATATTCTATTGGAAGCAAAGCTTATAGATGTTTCAATAAGAGATTGAGAAAGACTGTAGAAATTGCAAATGTCAAGGTTGATGAGACAAGGAAGAATTCAATTGAAATTGATGGATATGTATCTGATGAACCTGATTGTATAAGAATTTAAGAGATTGTAGAAGAACAAGAAAAGGATGAGCAAGAGAAGTAGAATGAACAAAATGAAAGAGAAGAATATGTTTCATTGGTGTCACCTAAGACACCTAGATATGTGTAGAAGAATCATTCAGAAATTTAGATCATTGGAGACAAAACAAAAGGAGTATTGACAAGAAGCAGAGCTATTGCTAAGGAAATAAATCTATGTTTACTTTTTGAGATTGAACCAAAAACTACAAGTCAAACATGCAAAGATGAACAATGGATGGAAGATGTGAAAGAAGAATGCATGTAGATTGAGAAGAATTAAACTTGGGAATTGGTACGAAGACCAAAAAATAAAAAAATTATTGTATCAAAGTGGGTATTCAAAAATAAGTTGAATGAGAATAGAGAAGTGGTTAGAAATAAAGCAAGGCTTGTGTATAAAGGTTATTGAGAATAATTTTTAGGAAAAATTTTCTCTGGTAGCAAGAATGGAAGCTATAAGGATGTTCTTAGTTTTTTCTTCTCTTAAATATTTCAAGGTGTGTCAGATGGATGTCAAGTCTGCATTTTTGAATGGTGAACTAGAAGAGGAGGTCTACATGGAACAACTAGAAGGATTTCAATTATCAGACCAAGTAGATATGGTGTGTAGGTTGAAAAAGGATTTATATGGATTAAAGAAAGATCCTAGAGCTTGGTATGCATGGTTAGACATGTATTTGATTCAGTAAGGTTTCAACAAAGGTACAAAAAATAGTAATCTATATTTTAAGATTGAACATGACAAAATCTTGATTGTAGTTGTATATGTTGATGAACTTATTTTGGAGGAAATGAAACTATGTGCAAGTTATTTGAGGAAGAGATGCAAAAATAATTTGAGATATCTATGTTTGGTGAGATGAATTTCTTTCGTTGGCTGCAAATTAATCAACTAGAAAAAGGAATTTTTATTTCACATTCTAAGTATGCAAAAGAGATGTCGAAGAAGTTTGGGATGGATGGTTCCAAATTGGTATGTACTCCTATGGTGACTAGTTACAAATTAGGTAAAGATGATGACTCACCTAAGGATGATTAGAGCAAGTAGAGATCTATGATTGGTGGACTACTATATTTGACTACTACTAGATCAGAAATAATGCATGTATTATGTCTTATGGCTAGATTTCAAGAAGATCCTAAGGAAACACATGTTGTTAAAAGAATATTCAAATATTTTAATGGAACTTTAGATTATAGGCTTATGGTATCCTAAGGATACTAACTTTACACTAAGTGCTTATACAGATGTAGATTGGGTTGGATGTGTAGATGATAGAAAGAGTACAGGTGGTAGTGCATTCTTTCTAGGTTGTAGATTGGTGGCATGGTTGAGTAAAAAGTAAGATTCAG
Source organism: Sequoia sempervirens (assembly GCA_007258455.2). Taxonomy (NCBI): domain Eukaryota; kingdom Viridiplantae; phylum Streptophyta; class Pinopsida; order Cupressales; family Cupressaceae; genus Sequoia; species Sequoia sempervirens. The sequence continues at coordinate 308,857,659 of VDFB02000017.1, read as the reverse complement.
TTTCCTTGTCTACTACTAAAGCTAAGTATATTGTTGTTACATCCTCCTATACACAAGTTCTATGGATGAAACAAATATTTAAAGATGTCATAGTGGTGTATGATGATCCTATTTCTATTTTCTATGATAACACAATTACAATTAACATTTGAAAGAATCTTGTGATGCACTCAAGGAAAAAGTATATCTCTAATAGGTATCATTTCTTGAGAGAGGTCATGGAGAATGAAGTGAAGCTTGAGTATGTTCTAACGAAGGATCAAGTTGCTGATATATTCATGAAAGCTCTTCCCAAAGATACTTTTGAGTATCTCTAAGAGAAGTTAGGAGTCATTTCCCCTACCTTCTTAAACTAGATGTATATAAAGATGCACCATTCCAGTGGATCTATAGATCCATATTTATTTTGGACTAATGTTTTGGTGGTTACCTCTTAGGGGGAGTAGGCAGTGTCAAGTGTTATCATTGGGAGTATTTTGTTTTTAATGTCAAAGGGGAAATCAATGTAAAATATTTGTTGCCTTTGCCATTGATGTCAAAGGGGGAGAGGAGGCATGTGTAAAAGAGAGAAAGCATGTGAAAATAAGAGGAAGAATGTGAAGAAGATTATCTTCTAAGGGGGAGAAAAAAAAAGAAAAATCTTGAGAAGAATATTCAGAGCTAGTATGGTGTCTTTGATGGTTTTTCACATCATGTGTTGCCATCAATGGCAAAGTGGGAGATTGTTGCAAGTATTGAAGAAGAAGTTGTTGAAAGAATGAAAGTGTTGTAATTGATGTAAACTGGTCAATTATTTATCTACTAGTTTTTGTTATCATTAGTGTCATGGATATAGGTTATTGGCTACATATGTTGAGGATACTGAGAAAATTGTAATGAAGATATGTTGCAGGTGTTCAGTGGTTACTCTAGGTTTTTCTTTGGGATTTTCTCTCATCTTTTTTTGGTTTAGATATGTTGTTTTGTGGTTGTTGGAAGCTTCTATATCCATATTTTTGGATATTGATTCATTTATAGTGTGCATTATGTTCATTAGTTGTGAAATGTATTTGTTTGTGTTCCTGATTGAGGTCTGAGAGAAATGTTGTTGGTCTAGATTTTTCTTTGATTAAGTCTTATGACTTATAGTTCTAGAGTTGAGTTGTTTTGATTGCATTGAAGATAATTTTGGTATTTAGAAGTTTCGTGTTTAACTGTTCTATGTGTTTTACACTAGTTTGGCCGACCTTGTGTTGAACATACTTTTGAAGTTGGTGAAGCTTGTTGGATCTATTTGGGTCCTTATCAAGTGTGCATTTAGGTTTCCTTCATTCTAATTCCACCCTCAAATGTTTTTGTGTCAACCTAATTTGAATTTAATAAATGTATGGTTGACTTTGGATATGTTTCAAAGTTGAAGATCATATAAATCCATGAAGAGTTAGTAAGGAATGAAGTGTGAGCGAGTGAGAAAAAAGAAATAGAGACAAGTGCGCAAAGAGAATAAAAATAAGTACGAATCAATATGTGTGTATAATGTGAGTATGAAAAATCAATATGAAGCCTGAATATTGAGTTTTTGGAAGTAGTGAGCTAAAGGTGTACCCTATCTTTCATGCATGTCTACAATTGGTTGAGAAAATTGTTGTGGATTTCTCTATTACATTGAGATTTTCTTCTCTCTATGAAAATTTTTCTTTATCATCTTTGTATATCTATACCAATGAGTCCTCCAAGTTGTTATCCCTATAGGATAGCGAGTCCTTGTTCTGAATAGTGAGTCCTTATTCTAGCAGTGAGCCTTTATAATCAATTTGATATTCTCTATAGTGTGAGCTAATCATCACCGTGGTTTTTCCCTCATTGGGTTTTCCACACAAATCCAATATTTTTGTGTTTATGTGATGGTTTTTAGTTTCTACACTTGCAATTAATGTTTAATAATTTTAAGTATAATTGAGTATTATGATTAATCTAAGTGTTGACTTAGGATACTAGTATGGGCCGATTACACTTGGTCCATGAAGAATCGAAGCATAACGTAGCCACTAATACTCAATCTTAAACAAGATCATTCAAATGAAGTTTAAGTTAAACATTTATTGAAACTAAACATTATGAACTATGAAAGCACTTAAATGTCTACCCTGACCCATTTAAAACTTATCCCATTTTGGAATTGGGGTCATGTTGACATGGAACAATGACCCTTTCCCAATTTCATGATTAGTGAGATTGTTTCAAGTGATTCTATTGAAGAGAATTGATGAAATATTTGTGAGATGTGAATAAAAAAGTTAATCTAACATGATTTTATGCTAAAATATGTAGATATGCAATTGCTAAGCTAATCTAAATGAGATTTAAACTAAAAAGATTTAAACCATAATTATCTAATTAGCTAAATGGATGCATTGAAGCCATTAATGGAATCTAAGCTATTATGCAACTAAAAGATGAACTCAAATACTTTAAATGTATGCAAAGTATGAGTGTGAGTGTGAGTTATTTTAGCAACATAAGTTCACTCTGAAAAAGATTGATGATCAATCCATTTGTCTCGAAGTAGTGAAATATTTATAGGAAAGCAAATGAGAAATGAAGGGTTGAGATAAAAAATTATAATCAATGGTCAAGGATGAAGGAAATTGGAGGCATGGATCATGGATTCTCATCAATGGGTGAGAATGCAAGATGAGATTTAATCAAGGGTTCTCATTACTTCCAAAAAAGCACACTTTTGACCTATATAAGAGGTCAAAAGTTAACTTGAACAATAAGACACAAGCTAACTTGTATATGAAGCTAAGTGAGAATATTCCCTTTTTCAAATGATTGGAAGAGAGAGAATATTCTCATGGGTGAGAGAAAAGGATATTTTGCAAATTAAAAAAAGTTTAATTTTGGAAAAGGGGAGGGAATATTCCACGGAAATATTCCCCTTTTGGAGGAATGTGCAAAGGAGAAATATTCCCTTGGAATATTCCCTTACAAGTGGGAGCGAATTAGATTAGTTAGATAATTGCTAATTAAAAAAGGGTTTAATCATGTAGTTAGGGTTTTTTAGAAGAATAAAGTGATATTTATTAAATTAAATGATTTAATGAAAAGGGGGAAGGTGTAATGACATTTAATTAACTAAGGGTTATTTAATTAAATAAGAAGACTTAGGAAATTAAATTAAATATTTTGTTTATTTAATTTAATGAGATGAAGTGTTAGAGTGAAAATGGGTGAATTAATCTGATTAAATGAATTAGGTTAATAGATGCAAATGATGCCATTAATTAATTAGCTAGGATAATTTAATTAATTAAGTGAAAAGAGGATGGGTTTAAAGAGGAAATGATGTTAGTATACTTGATTCGAGTGTATAATATCATCTAGGACATTTTTTCAATGTCTACATTTTGCTCCTCTTTGAAGTGAGGTACCTACTACTTTGCTTCAAAGACTGATGCCCCTCAGGTTAAAACTATTGCTTTAATCAAAAAATAATTTTTTTCCTAATTTTCTTAGATGCCCTAGTGGAAGGATAAAGTTGATTCCCTACCCACTTGAGAAATTAGGCATAAATTTTAAATTTTGGGTTGATTTATTGATAAAGGTAAAAGATTGCCCCAGGGGTCCAGAAAGGCTCCGAGATGCAAGAAATAAGCCAAAAATGAAAAAAATGATTCAAAATAAGGTTCTGATTAGCAAAATTGGTGAAAATGATGATAAACCCTAGCTCCAAGGTTAAATTATGGAAAAAATCCCTAATTTTGATGTATAAATAAGCCAAGAAGGGTCACTTTCAATTCATTTGTGCATTCACACCTTAAGGAATTCTTGCAAATTTATCTCTAACCCTATGACAAAATAGCATGACGAGAGCTCCCATGACACATTTCTAACTAGGTTCAAAAGTAACAGTGGATTCCAAGCTTAGGACCACATGTATTTGATTCAAAACTTGATTTGAAATTTGAATTTTTGATGCATTTATTGTTCTTTAGAATTTAAAATTTGGCAGAGTCACTATATAGTGACACCCATTTGAGAATCAATGATGTTAAAATGAATTTTAGTGACACATATGTGTATTGCAATGTAGTTTACAATTTAGAATTAGGGTTTCAAAATTTAAATTACAATGCATATTTTTATAGCGACACTTTTCAATTTGAAAAGTAGGGTTAGGATTTCCAAAGTTTAAATTGTGACACATATGTTTATAGTGACACAATTTTCAATTTGAATGCCTTTAGGCATCACAATTTGGAATTTGAAAAATAGTGGTGTTATGATAAATAGCGATGCTATTATCATTTTGGAGCCAACACTTCCAAATTGAGTCAATTTTTATTGAGTTCTAAAGTTGTGCACTTCGTGGGTGTTGTTGGTTATTTTTCCAGTAGAACCTTAGAGTTCTCCAAAGAGTAGCCAACTCCTATAATGAAGAAACTACAAGGCTAGTGGCTAGCACAAAAAGAAAAGGATTTTGAGGTCTTTACTCCTACTCTTTAGGTTTTTTAGGACCTAGGAGGGTGTTCCAAATTGTGTTCACGTGAGGTGTACCTAGTTGATAAAACATTTATACACATATTTATTCCGATATATTACAAATAGTGTACTTCACTAAAGGTTTGGTAGACCTTTAATAAAATAACTACCTATTTGCTAGAAAACATGGGTAATTCAAACTTATCCTATACTTGAAAATATTTTAAATGAATATTGTTCTTATTTTAAGTCCATGTCCTAGTATGCTAATTACTCATTTTTATGCAAGATTTTCTAACAAATAGACCAATTTTTCAACAATTGGAGCAACAAAGTCAAATATATAAGAACCGGTAATATCTAAACTATTAATTCTAATATTGGTGGACTATTTTCATAGTGCTTTGCATTTATGAAAACTCTCAATGCTTGAAAACACTTACTTCTTACAAATCCTATGCCATTCCTTACAAAATCTATAACCCTCCTTAAGCATTTTAATCAATTCAATGAGTCAAAGCTAAAATAGAATCATACGTTCAATGGAACAATTAAAGATAAATGATAAAACCATTGGTATTTTCATTCATAAGTTGTGATAAAAATACATAGGAGAGTGTTTGTTTCAAGACTAACGTTTATTTTGATATTAGTAGTTTCTATAAAACTATTTTAAGACAATTACATACAGGACTCCTACCCAAGACAACCTACTATTCTATTCATTCATATTCATCATAAAGTCTTTTTACTAAACTTATATTTCATCTAAAACCCTATTGAGACTTAATAATCCAACCCTCTATAATGACCCCTGAAATTCCTTTTATAAAACAAGGGAGCAACAAGCATCAAACTCAATTACATTTATATTTACATTTCATTTCATTTGAATATCATTTGAACCAAAATTTGAGATGTCCTTAGTTAGTTACATGCACTCATTGTAGAAATGATGCAGAGAAAAGGAGGATTCAACAATACATCTCACAAACCTTCAACAATAATTAAAAACAAAATTTGTACAACACATGATATTAGACATTCTATATCACATTGGAAACATAACTATGGTAACCCACAATTTAATGCAATGAATAGTCATTAATAACTTCCAAAAAAAAATTAATGAAGACAATATATCTCTTGAGATTGAATAAAACATAGTTATAGACCTTTCTTCCAATTTTTATGAAGATTGAATGGTGGAAAAGAAAGTTATTACATTTTTCCAAAAACTGCAAACCCTAGGTAGGGTTCAGACCTGCCCTCACAAAAATGGTCATAACTTATTCAAATATTAATGAAATTTGATGAGGCTTGAATCAAATGAAAGTATATTCACATGGAAATAAAATAAAATTGGTTTTAAATCCAAAATATAGACTTTACAATCTGTACCATCACATTTTTCAGACTATAAATTCTGCACAATATTGTTAGAATAGCGAAGTCTCACCAAAATAGTCATATATTCCACAAAACTCAATAAAATTAAATGAGAAAAAAATAATTGGAAACTAAAAACATAGATATTTACATCGATATATGATACTCTATTATTTGTGTCCATTCCAGGCCGTACAACTCATAACTTCAGCCTGGAAACAATGTAAAAATCAGAAAATGCACACAAAATTTGAGGTTGCCATTCATCAAACTTCAACAATAGTATCTCCAACCCCCCAATTCGAGTTTTGGAGGGTTTATTTATAAATTTAAAACCAAAAAAAACTATTTTCAACCACCTTTTGATTAGTTTGTTCACAAAATACCTTAATGACACTTCATCTACCTAATTTTGCACTTTTGACAATTTTTACAATATAGAACAACTTTAAACATTATTTGACAAATGAATTTAAATATGACTTCATAAGACTTAGAAACCTATAAAATGGTTTGATAAACCTTATTATAAGACCCACTACACAAAATAAAGCAACTATTTACAAATGACCTCATGGAGGCAAGAAATTAAACAAGTGCTCCTGCACTAAGAAAATGGAAGAGTAAAAGACCAAATTTCACATGCCTTGCATGAAGACATGCCAACTCCTCAAAAATAAAAGTTTGTTGCAGAAATTTCGAATCCTCATCCTTGTTGACCAAAGAATATTATCCACTTGTAGCCCTAGCAAAACCTTGCATACTACCCCAAAGAAACCTACATGCCGCCAACATTAGGAAGTCTAGCACTTCTCCAACACACCAGCCTAAAAAATTTCCACATCAGCACTAGAAACAAGAAATCACATGAATGTTGAATAGGATTGTATACACCTAAAACTGGTCAAGACAATTAATTAATTAAATACTAGCTATTTAATTAATAATCCCTTTATTTCAACTACTTATAAATAAATTCTCAACTTATTTATATAGTTCACACTTTTCTAAATTCTTCATTCAAAACCACATTCTTCTAAATTTAAATAAATAAATAAATGGCTATAGTTTGTTTTTATTTAATTAAATATCTTTTTACTAAGTTTGAATAACTTTAAATTCAAAATTAGTCACATGTCTACAACACTTTTAGCCATGTCATCAAATGTCACAAGTAATTAAATATGAATAATATTTAATTACATTATTTTCAAGTAATTATCTTCAACAAACTTTGAACACATGGTATTTTTCTAGAACACTTTATTCCTTCATCCATTTGGCATGTTGTCTTTGGTCAAGGGAACATCCTTCTTGATTCTTCCATCTCCACTATTCATCCCTTGTGTTTAAATCTAGACTGTCGATTGCTACCACATCACAAGATGGTTTGGAAATCCTATAAATACAACCCTTTGATACATAACTTTGGATTGTTGGAGCATTTGGAGTTGGGTATGTGGAGGATCATGATGGGCCAAAAAGTGACAATATGACAAGTATTTGTAGGGTATGTGGCCGACGACTCTTTTTTACCCAAAATTGATGAAATAAAAAGGGTTTTTAAAGGATATTCTCAACTTTCCACCAATATAAATTATGTCTTACTTTGAATTTAATAAATAATTATTATTCATTTTTTATTTGAATTACAATTAAAGTCTTGATTGATAGGCTGATTGAAAAACATTTATAGTTTTCAAATGGTATCACATTTTTTGAATCCAAAACATGCATCACATTCTATTCTTCGCATACTATAGGATTAAAAGAAGAAGAAATGAATTTCATGAAGTTTTGACCAAGTTAAGGTGGTTAAACATAAAAGTTTTTATATTTTTTAAAAGTTGTAATAAAAAATTTATAATTAATTATTTACTTAGAAAAAGATTACAAAAAAATATGTATCACATCTGGACAAGAGTCCTCTACTTATATCTAAAATCTAATAAAAACATATTATCATTTGTTGTGGTTAGGGTGGTTAGACAGACACCTACTTCTTATTTTTTCCCTAAAATTTAAGTACTACTGCATTGAAATTTCAAATTTTCATCAAATAGATTTTTTACTTTTTAAAATAAACCTAGTAGTTTAGAAACTACATTCAATTTTCTAGCGATTCTATTCTTACATATTTTTGAAATAATATAGATAACTTATTCAAATTTTTATGTCAAGTTTCCTAACTCTGATTTTTCTAAATTTTTTACCATTGAAGGGCCTGTTTTTTCAATGATGATCCTGCACATACCTAGTTTACAGTTAGCATTTTAGTATCATATTAAATTAGAATCATTTCTTGGTTTATAGTTTCATTTTATTTCATGTCTTGCTTTATAGTTTCATTTTAGTTTATCATATCAATGGTTATTTGAGCATATGAAGAATCATTTTAACTTCTTATCACAACATTTGTATCACATAGTTGAGCATCATTATCCATTTGTCAATATCACCATTATCATAGCATCATGGTTTTCATCACATATTTTCATGTAAGAATTAGATTTCTTTCATTTTGAAAAACATCTCATTTCTCAAGTTGTCATTCTAATAATCATAGTGCACATATAAAATCCAAGAGTCAAATGATTTAATGAATCCTTGAGAATAGAAAACAATGGAATGTTTTTAAAGATTTGTTTAACTAAAATTTAGAGTAGTTCTTTGATTCAAATATTTAATATAATATGTCTCAATGATGTTTTTGTGCTTTAGTATTGATTTTCTAACCCTCTCACATTTCACACACACATAAAATGGCACCCACTGTGGGGCCCAACCGACCCCATTTTTAACAATTTTCTAGAAACATTTTTGTAAACAGGTTGGATGTGACATTTTAGTATGACCATGAGTTCTTTTAGCACATTTGACAAATATTTCAACACATTTGACTTTTTTTTTGGCACATACGACAAATATTTCAACTCATACGTGGTCTGTTACAGTGCATATGACATTTCTTTCGGTGCATCCAACAAATGTTTTAGCACATTTAGGGGGTCTTTCAGCGCTTTTAGTCAATACTTTAGTGCATTCATTACTTCTTTTAGTGCATTCATTAGTTCTTTTAGCACATACATGAGTTCTTTTATTGCATAGAGTAGATCTTTTAGGGCATTGGAACAATATTTTAGTGCATTGAATGACTATTTTAGTGCATCTATTTAAATTTGCAAAATATTAAAAATTTGGAGAACTAATTGTTGTTTTCTACTTGCAGGTGAGTGATATGCTGATCAAAGACAAATTTATACAACTACTGATGATTTATGCAGGGGCTAGAGTTTTTTAATGCTTTATTTTGATTAAGATAGGAATCTAGCTTAATTAAAAGGTTAAACGTCACCATTTTTATGTGCTTGATAAATGGTAGCAATATGCTCTCCCCTTAATTGGGTGACCAAAAATCCAGACCCATTCATTTTTATTTTGTTTTATCCTTAGAGGGATTTCCTTGTGGGAAAAAGTAATCACCCAAGGGAATGACCCAATCGGTAACATGCTAAAGCCAAGCGACTTCCAACTAGTATATAAGTGTGGGTACTTAAGGAAAGTTCAAGTATCATGAGGATTTTTCTAACAATCAGGCAAGCAATGGTCTCTTGTTGTATGGATGACCCCCCACGAATGAAATGCCTATACTAGAACCTCTTGTTTAGAAGGCCAAAATCCTTATTCTATTTACTAGCGCAAAAGATCTAACATTTGAATTCATCCCACATTTTTGCATTTTTTAGTAGAGATGAGAAGTATGCCATGCAAGATTCATGGGTACTAAAGCTTTTTTTCCCCGTAGAAGTGAGTGTTGTGGAAGGGAGCTAGTGGGGTCAAGCTTCTAATCATCCACTAAACGTAGGTGTAGCTGGAGTAAAATCCAAGTGGGAATCCAATAAATATTGTCCTACACAACCTTAAGTTGTACATGTTTGATGTGTTTTACCAATGTGTTTTTAAATAAAGCTAAAAAAACATCGTACATTGGAAGTTGAAATCTTGATTCAGAAAATCAAACAAACTTGCAAGAAATTGTGACTTTTCCCAGTTTAGTGCATCCACTGCATTTTCTAGCGCATCTATGCAATCTTATAGTGCATCTGTTTGTTGTTATAGTGCATCTATGCAATCTTCTAGCACATCCATCTTCTGTTATAGTGCATCCAAGTAGTTTTATAGTGCATCTGTGCAATCTTCTTGCACATTTACCCTCTGTTATAGTGCATACACTACATATTTTAGCACATCAACCCTCTGTTCTAGCACGTCCAAGAAATATTATAGCACATCTGAGCAATCTTCCAATGCATCCATCCTCTATTTTGGGACATCTATCAAATCTTTTAGTGCATTTGAGCTCTATTTTAGTGCACCTATCAAATGCAAAAACCTGAGAGTTAAATTTATCCCATGTATCATACTTTGAACCAGAGTTTAGAATCTTTTTCAGTCCACAATCATTCCTCAAGTAAAAAAGAGTCTAAACTTGTTAAAACTAACCTCTATAAGTGGAATTCTCCAAATTAAACCAAGATCTAACATCTCAAAGTGCCTAAATCATCAAACTTATCATATCTTTGATTGTTAAGCCTAGTTTCATCATCAGGATTTGTCATCCTTTCATCATGAAATAAAGCTATATAATCAAATCAAACTTAGTCTCATCAATAGAATTTGTCATTCTATTTGACTTAGTTTTCATCCTTGGCACTCTTCCAAACAAAGATCAAAGTTTAGTCAAAGTATAACACTTGTATGCCTATTCAAATAAGGTTACAAAAGCAGATATTCAAGGAAAAATAACTTGAAACACAAAACATCGAAACTCCAAACATTGAAACTCAAATCACCATGGCTAAAGATAAAGACAATCCTTTCCATGGGATCCACAACAAAGAAGGGGAAGAAATAACTGAAGAAGATATCCAAAATGTTGAACAAGATCCCAATTTCCACAAATGCTTCAAAAATATTTTTTGAAAGAAATGGGGAAAAATACTTAATAATGCTAGCTAAACAAGGTGTCAAATTTCTTGATGACTTTGATGTTAATCAATTAAAAGCACCTCCTAAAAAGCATAAAAATGATCCAAAACAAGTGGTTTCCCTAACTCATCAAATGAGGAACCTTCAAAAACAAATTCTTGATATGCAAAGGGGAACCTCAAAATGATACTTCATAGAAAACATTTGTTCATATCCATTTGATCAAAGTATCCACATGATCCCTTTTCTCAAACATTGTGAATTCCCAAAGTATGACAAATACAATGGTAAAACCAATCCAATAGATCATGTGAGGGAATTTAGGACCATGATTCTTGAATTTGCATACGAAGAAACTTACTTGATGAGATTGTTTCCATGAAGCCTAGGTGGACAATGTCTTGAATGGTTCTCCAAAATTATGCCACCAATTAACACCTTTGAAGAATTGGTTAACAAGTTCATCACCCAATACTCTTACAACACTCAACATGACATAAAAATGAAAGATCTTTGCAACTTAAAATAGAAAAAGGGTGAATCGTTCCTTGTATTTTTACAAAAATGGAGAAGGTTATTTGCAAGATATTCTCATCTCGTACTTGAAAAGGAAAAGATAGAAATATTTATCAACAACCTAAATGACAAGATGAGCTATAGATTGGAATTAAAATTTCCACCTACCTTCAAAAAATTGATTGAAAATGGAATAAAAATCAAAGAATCTTTGATCAAGAGAGGAGCCATCAAAATTTACAATGAAAAAAAATCATCAAACTCCTCCAACAATTACAACAACGGTGACAAACCAAAGTTTTAGCAATGAAACAAGAATGTGGGTAACAATGATGGCATGATTGAAAACCAAAATGAAAAATCTATATTCAACTTAACTGCAGCTGCCACCAAAACTAATCAAAACAACAATCCACCCAACAACAAAAATGTCAACCAAAGCAACAATCAAGGTAATGTTGGATCTAGAACACCATCATATCGAACATCCTCAAATCAAAGAAGGTTCACACATTTGGGACAATCCTCAAAATCAACATTAAAGGAACTTTCTTGAAGCTAAAGTCATAACATTATCAGAGGCAAGAAATTGGGAGCCACAAGTTAAGCCTCCATGGTGGAATGATGCACATTTTGTGACTTCCATCGAAACAAAGGACATAAAACCAATGATTGCATGCAATTTAAGCACTTGATACAAGACTTGATTGACAACAAGACAATATTTGTAGGACTCCAAAAAAATAATGATCATGGAGCATTCAAGATCCCTCTAGCAAACTATGAGAAAGGGGAGTCCTTGTCATCAAACACCATAGGAAAAAATATGAACTATGTTTATTACACCACTATTCTCCATATCGAGTTGGTTGATGATCAAACCCATGACAAACCAGATCTTATTACAACTGATAACCCAATAAATGAAAAAATCATTGAACATGAACAAAACATCATTGCAATTGACAATCATCACCATGATATCAACACCACCTCACATCAAATCAATGATCTTGTGCCAACAAATTTGATCACCAACATTGCTGAAAATGGCAATCAAATTAATGTCATCAAAATCAGAGAAGGAGAAAACAATTCATCAATCAATGCAATCACAAGAGGACAAGCCAAGGTAACATTGAAAGGAGCTACCCCTTCCATGTCCAAAGAAACTATTGTTATCCCTGCAACCCAATATAACATAGTTTATTAGTTGCAGAAAATACCCACCCAAATATCCATATTGGAAATTCTCAATATTTCACCCACTCACAAGGAAATCTTATAACAAGCTCTAGTCACCACCATGGTTCCAAACAATCTTAAAGTTTTCTAATTTCAAACTATGGTGGGACATTTGATTGCACTGCACTACCTATCATTTTCTAAACATGATGATGTACCTATCACCCATCCACACAACGCTACACTCCACATTGAGTACTTAATCCACAAACACATCATTAAACATGTTCTAATAGATGGAGGAGCTAGCCTAAATATCTACACTCTGAAAATTTTCCACACACTTGGGTATTCAAAAAATGTGATTGATCCTAGAAGAAAAATCATAATAAAAACATATGATGATGAAGAAAGATCCTCCCAAAGATTAATTATCTTACCAATTCAAGTGAGACCAATTGTCAAAGATATAGTCTGTCAAGTATTGGACAAAGAGTTAACATACAACATACTCTTGGGATGTCCCTAGATTCATGACATGAAAGTAGTACCATCCACATATCACCAATGTTTGAAGTTCCCTCTCAATAGGCAAGAAATCACTATATCAGCTAACTCCAACAACCCCTAATACTGTAACACACTCAAGACCACCCAATATGCTTTTGTACCACACAACAGGGAAGCTCTAACTCATGGTTCATCCAATGATGGAAAACAACTAAATTCCTTGTCAAAGTGGGTTGAGAAAAAGTACCAATAAAAGGTAAGGGTATTGGTGATTCCATCCCCTCAAGTAAGGAAAGTTCATCAAATTCTTTGTCAAACCAGCTCGAGATAAAGGACCACTCAAAAGAAAAAGGTATCAGTAATCATACTCCACAAAATCAGGAAGGTTGACTCAATGCCTTATAAAAACAAGTTGCCAAGATCTAGTTGAAAGAAAAAGGCATGGGGGAATACGCATTTGAGCAATACTTATGTTTATCACAACTTTCATCTTCTCTTAAGTCATATGGGCAGCCATCAGCATCAAGACAACAATCATCGCAACCAACCACTATTTGATGGCACCTTTGTAAGAGCTGGTACATTAGTGAATGAGTCATACAACAAGAAGGTTTTAAACTAGTTGTATAAGGATGAAGAATCATCACAAGCTCCCACCTCAAATGTACAAATAGAGAAATATGGCAAAGGGGATACAATCCTAGAAAATATGGGATATGAGGGAAAGGTCCTATCGGTAAAAGGAAAGAAGGCATCATAGAACCAATACAACCTATCACAATGCATGCCAAAGAAAAAATAGGACTGGGGTATGTTGTGCAGTTTTTGCACACACGCCCCACTGGGAGTGGGGACCCTCTCCTTTTGGTGTCTTTGACCTTTGATTTTATTGGATTTATCATTTTAGGGTCTTGACATGTTGGTCTTGCTGGCTTTGCCCTTGCCCTAAGATTGCAATTGATCGAAATTGAGTTTTTGGCCAAATCCGGGTTTTCACCCGGATCCGGGATTTTCCGTCTCCGACGGATTCTTCCGTCCCTGGTTCCTTGTCTGTTTCTGGCCAGATTCTCCGATTCCGGGTTTTTTCCTAACTTCGGGATTTTCCGGTCCTATCGGATTTTCCCGGATTCTGTCAAAATCCCGGTCCTCATTATTTCCCCGGTTTTTGCATTTCCGCGAAGTCTGTGTTTCCGCGCATTCTGGGATTTTCCGAAATTCCACTTGGGGCACGGGTTTCCGGACTTGTCAGAAACGTCTTTTCGCGCATTAATGGCTGAGGTATCTTGGTTCAGACGGGTATAAGGGCGAATTTGGGGCGTTTTCTGATTCATTCTAACTTCGACTGCTTCCTTGTTTTCTGCTCTGGCGATTCGGAACTTTCGTTTGAGCTTTGGGGTTTGGTCTTGGATTGTTTGCGCGTGGATTGCTTGAGTGTTGCTGCCAGTATCCCGTTGCCTGGACGTGTTGTCACCTGGATTGATTTTTCAAGCTCGGTTTCTGCTCGTCTTGATCCATGGTATGTACTCGTCGCCCTTCCGTTTGTTTGCATGGTGACTTGGGATTTTCTTGTACTGGGCGTTGTTAAATTCTGGGTGTCTCGGCTCATATTTTGACTTTGGGTGTCGTATTTATTCAGTCGGTTTGGTCCATCCTTCTTTTTTTTTTTATTTTGAGGCCCATCTCTCGTGCCCTATGAGTTCCGTTTATCCGCTTGATTGCATATATACACTTTAGGCGGAAGTCTGGGTCATGTTGCTTAATTGTTTTGGGTGCGGGATGTGTTGCCATGCGAATTTAGGGTTTTCTGGGTGTCTCGGCTAGTGCGATGATTTGATCTTGTGTTTGAATGACTTTCGCCTCGTTTTATGTTGGCTTCCCCGTCCTGTGAGGATTAGAGGGCTTTTTAGGTAAATCCCGAACTGATATTTTAACCCTAAAAGCTTGCTCTGGTTCTAATGGCGGATATGTGATTGTTCGATTTAGGGCATCGTCATTTTAAGTATGGGATCCTTCCTTTGAGTGCTTCTGAGTGTTGGACACTCTTGGCATATTCGAGTCTGGTAATTGTCGTCGGTTTTGGGTTCATTCGAGCTTTGATATTGAAGATCTTGTGGTCGCTCCTGTGTTGGTGCACGTTTTGCCATTTTTCGGGTTTCCGAGGCTGTCGCGGAATTTCTGGTCTCCCGGATTTTCCCGGTTTCCTTTTATTCCGCGGACAGAGTTAATTTCCGGTGCATTTGATGCTGTCCGCGAAAGTCCGTCCCATTCGGATTTTTCCGGATTTCCTGTCTGATTGCATTCTTTTGTATATTTCGATGAGGGAATTGGTGGAGTGATTGTTGATGCCTATTTCTTGATTGCCAAAGAGTAAAATTGATGATTTTCCTTTGATTTCGAGCATATTAATGATTTACATGGCTAATAGTGCTTTGGTGGCAGGAGTCCGTCTGGGTCGGATTTCTCCGGAATTCCGCCTCGAATGTATTTTCCCGGATTATACGATTTTCCCGGATTATTTGATTTCTCCGGATCTCGGAAAATTGGCAATTGGCATTTGGTTTTAATAGATTTGTATGATGTATGCTAACCTTTTGGATGAATATGAGCTTAATAATTAGATTCTAATAATAGTTCTTGGATGTGCAGGCTGAATCAAGCAAAGCTGCTGCTGGGAAGTCCAAAGGTGGTGCGGGGGCATCTGCAGTTTCCGAGACAGAAAAATTGAGATTAGACATGAGGAGTCAGGTCCCAGAGAGTAAGATATCTTCCGTGTGGGCAGATGTGTCTGATACCAACGTTGGTGCCTGGCGTTATGAAGAATTCAAACAGAGAACAGCTGAGAAGGACCAATCGGCATTGAGGCAAGGGATGATGAACTCAGGGTTGGTACACGTGGCAGGGTTCCCTCCAGCAGTCCAGTGTTACGAGCTGATTTTGGAGTGTGCTAGGCAGTACGCCTTTGACACACAGATGGTAGTTAGTACTGAGGGGCGGGTGTTGGCAAATTTCAGTCCAGCCTCCATTGCCCGAGCTTTCAGCATGCCGGATCTCCCCTCGGTCTGCGCCCTAAACATTGACATTGCTCGCACGTATTATGAGAACGAGCCAGTTAAGGCTCAACAGCTTATCAACTCATGGCTTGAGAAGCCCAAGTCTCACCACTCTAAATTGCCCAAACAGTTGCACAGGGTGAAGTTCAGGCCGGATATTTATGATGCTATCACACTGTTGAGCAGGGTGGCCGGACTTAAAACTGCCGGGGTGTTGGAAAGTTGGATGGTCCATGTGATCACCAAGATAGGCCAAGGAACGAATTACCACTGGGCAGGACTTATCAGTGCGGAAATAGATAGGCAACTGAGGAATGTTTTGGAAGGAAAGAATTTCGCCATGTCCTCCTTTGTTATATATATACTGGCCATCTCTTATCCCTATAAGGGACTGACTCCGGCAGGAGCTATTGGACAGGACATTATCTATGAGGTCTATCCGGAATTGCACCTCGGACACGGAGATTATAGGAGGGCCAAGATGCCTTCACTATGCACATTACCCGGACCCTTCAGAATGCGGAGCACATAGATTGTCCGATGGGGCTAGGGGTTGATTAAGAATTATGGGGCCTGGTTCATCCAGTTCCCCACTTTCACTTATCTCCGGATTGATGGATGCCCCGTTGCTCCCTACAGATTGCCCAGGTATCCCACTGACCACATAGTGCTACTGGAGGTCGTAAGACAAATTTGTGAGTTCGATACGTGGTCAAGAAGGAGAAACATAAAACTGGTTTTGGAGGTGACTTCCCTCTTGGGATTGGCGTGGATGTGATGTGTCCTTCCATTCAATCAGCTCATACTGCAGGTGAGGAATTGGCCTATGGATTCTCTTTCCATTCAAAGAGAATGAATTTTGACATCCCGGAGGGGCACAGAAAAGGGCTACCCGGGAATACAGGCACAAGGAGGACTTGGAGACTACTGGGTCAACATCAAGGATGACCTTGATGCACGAAGGAAAAGGTATTCCCGGCTGCCAGTGGAGGCAATTAGGCAGTACAATGTGAAGCTGATTCCAGATCAGCTGGAGGATGATGGAAAATTGGTCCAGGACCATGTCTATGAGCCCATCAAGGATAGGTCAGTAGCGGATATCGACTGGAATGAGCCTGAGGTGACAGAGTTGGAGGACTTAATGGCTCCGGTGCTAAAATATACCTTTGCTTGGATCAAACATGAGGTCTGGGTGTTGGAAAATGCCAATGTTCCCCTCACTTTCGACCTGATGGGGAATCTCAACCCCATGTCCACTTCAGAGGAATCCGGGGAAGAGGACCCCAAAGGGAAAACAGCCAAAGCCTCTCCTTTCAAAATCAAGGTCAGAAGCCCTAAGGGGACTCAACCTGCAGCGAAAAGGAAACCTATCGGCAAACGCAGGTGGAAGACCCTGACTATCAGCAGGTCTTCGGACGAGGAGGAGGTGGAGAAAGCTGAGGAGGAGGATGTTCCTCCACCGCCCAAGAAGGCCAGAACTACAAGGGTGGCGAAAAAGAAAGGCCAAACGACTTCGGAAGATGAGCCTCCGGTTGTGGATGTAGAAAGTTCCGGAGGGGAGAAGACCAAAGTATACACCAGAAGATCCAGAACTCCATCCCCAAAGGATGCTGCACAGCCGAAGGTTTTTTCTCCAATATTGCCAGCCACTGAACAGGACAGACCTGTCTCTCCTCCGCAGGGTGTAACAGAACCGGTAAATCCGGATGAGCAAGAAATCAGCGGAGAAGCAGAGCCATTTGAGGAAGGGGCATTATTCAGTGAGGCTGCCGGGCTCGAGGTAGAGACGGAAGAAGGGCACACTTCTCCCTTGGTGCAATACGAGGACTCTCCGGAGAGTGAGAAGGGCCGCGGATCTCCAGAACCAGAGAAGAGCATCCCCGCTGGAACTCCATCGCCGGTGCTTCCTGAGTTGCGATTTGAGGAGATGGATCAAGCTGAACCCCCCCCAGAGAAGGATGATGACAAGGCAACAGAAGAGGGGAGAGCCACAGAAGACCCCGGGAAAACTGGCACAGAAGGAATCCGGACGGACCCTGCGGCCCCGGACTGGTTAGAAAAAGAAATAGCAAGGAAGAAACAGGTGATAGTAGAGGACACTCCTCTCGACTGGGATGCAATGTTATCTCAGATTGGAAAGGGGAAAAAGAAGAAGGCAGCTAAGATAATTTCCCGGGTGGAAAGGGATGAGGTGCATAACCGTGTAGTACACATCGCCACCCCTGCTGCAGATAAAGCAAGAGAAGAGGTAATAGGCCAGGATTACAGTGTCCAAACCATCAACCTTGGGCCAGCTTCCCTAGAACAAGACATTGAGGAATTCGAGGGGTCAAGTGCTGTGATTCTGGATAGGTTGAGGAAGGAGACTCAGACAAAGAGGGAATTGAAAAGGGAAAATGAAAGGTTGAGGAAAAGCTTAGAAGAGGTCATGAAACCTCTACAGTCCCTCCATCCGTCCTCCTCTTCTACTCCCGGATTTCTGCCGAAGGAAACAATTTCTGGCATAGAGAAGATGAAGGCTTCCACACAAGCTGCCATGGACTGGTTGATGAGTGTTCGGACGCAAGGAGATGAAGCTATTAAGGAGATCCTGTCGGTTGGCAAGGATGCAGTCCAAAGAAAAGAGCTAATGGAAAGTATCCTTTCTCAGGATATGAATGATGTCGATTCTCTGTTGCAGAAGACAAAGGTTATTCTGGGACATGGCAGGGAACAATTGGGCAGGGATGGAATTCTTCCCTCTTCCAGGTTGGATGAACCATGGGAATGGTTCGAAGCATTACAGATCAGGCAGGGAGCCCTGAAAAAGATAAAGAAACGAAGAAAAGCCATTGATGCCGACCTTACTGCAATCTATGATGGTTGCATTGCATTTTTTGAAGTGATGACAGGGAGGAATAAGATAGCTCCCAAGTACCTGAGTTTGGATCAATTGAAGGAATGGTGGCATGAGGTTTATGCCCCGGATTCTGATGAGGTTGTCACTGGCCATATGCTTGATGATGCGGCTACATATTTGGCAGTGATAGATAGATACCTGACCAGCAGAAAGGATTGGAAGGGGACCATTGAGCGGTCCAATGAGGGGATTGAGTCAATTAAATGCCGGCTCAAAGTTTTGCCATTGCCACCTGTTGCTGAGTTGGAAGGAGTTTTCTTGAGGGTCCAAGGGTCACCAGCGCGGAGAAAGGACAAGGGAAGCAGCGGTTAGTGTTTATCTCGAGATTTGTGCTTCCCTATTATCATAGGGCATGCATTGGACCGGATTTCCTTGGGGATTGTGCCTTGGCCGACTTGGATGATGGCATTTAATGTGTGCCTTAGTTTGTTTCCCTGGCCGACCTGTTTTGGCGGTTTTGTTATTATCTTTATTGTAAAATGTTTGGCTGGGCCGACATGTTCTGGGAAAACTTGTTAAATAGGCATTTTTTGCCTTGATTGTAAGAGTCAGAAGATTTTGATAGTAGAGATTAGCAAGAGCAATAGTTAGAGTTTTAGAATTTCTTAAAGCAGATATCATATTCAGAACAGTTGAAATTGTTGCAGTATTTGATGATTAATACAATTGGAGACATTGTGGTTTTCCTGGTGGAATCCTTTGTGTTATCTCATCTTGCATGGTTCTTTTGTTCTATCTTTCACATTGCTTGAAGATCTAGGGTTTATTATTTAGAAATAAATTAGTTTAGTTAGATAAATGGTGTATGTGATTTCATATTTGGAATGTTGGTAGCTATCTTTGGTCTACACTCCCAGTAACTATCTGATTGTAGTAGGCTGGTGAAGTCAACCTGGACCATATATATTCAAATGTGCTTAAGTTCGGTTGTAGATGCAAGTCTATGATTTGAAAATTTATACTCCTCAGAAGATTGCACTGTTCTTGTAGAGATTGCCTTGTGGGTCGAACAGGAATTGGTTATTTGAGATAGGTCCATTCCAAATATATGTCATTTGCATTGCTTGTCTGTTCAATAATTTAGATTTTATTACCTTCCCTGCACCCCTATCTTTTGCAATTTCTTTGTTATTCGGTTAGATTTAGGATTCAAGACCATCATATTGTTAGATCTGGTAAATGGAAAAGGTTTAGCTTGCTTGTAGTAAGGTCCGATTGTGATTACCAGCAATTTCACATTTCATCTGAGTTGTTTTACGCATTGTTATGACCTAACACCCGAGAGACCTTGGGGTGATTTTCAGTAATTCATTATTGGAGATTACCTTTCAAGAGAGATAGGATTTTGTATTCTGTCTGAGTTGTTGCTGTGCAGAAAACACCATCAACATTTGTCTCCAATTAAAATGAGGGCATTGCTTCATAATACTAACCTGTCTATCTTAGCTGTTTAGGCCATGCAGGAACAAAGGCACACATGAAATGAACTCATGAAGGACAAAAACTATGCCATGTCTGTGCAGATAACTATCTTTAATTGCATTTACATTTTTTTCATAAAAATTGAGATTTGTGTATATAAAGAAGACAATGTTTACAATGGGAATTTGGGTTGGTAACAAAAAGAAGACATATAATCATCATACCTGTCAAACTATATTTGATGGTATTATAAATACTGAGCTCCTACAATTGTCTCCTCTTTTCATAGTCCTTACATGAATTGTTATATGAAATCTAGCATTGCTCTAGTTGTCCATTGCTAGCAATATCAGATTGTTATAATGGGCCTACAAAAAAAGGGAAGCACTAATGTTGTTCTACGTCAACCCTGTATAGATTTTAAGTTTTGGCATTATTTAAAAATTATGCAGCTTAGTTCACCCAATAAAAACAAAAGAGGGCATTGTTTGTGAATACTAGCCTATTTATCTAACCCATCTGGAAAATGCACAAACTAAGGTATGCATGACATGAATTCAGGAAGGGTAGTAGCTATGCAATGTGTGTGCACATATTTATCTTAAATTGCAATTACAATTTTTTTAACAAAAATGGAGATTTGTGTATGTAAAGAAGATGATGCATGCAATGGGAGTTTGGACTAATAGCAACAAAAATTTCCTTCTGTAGTGATACACTTAAGTCAAACTGTAATTGGTAGTATTGTAACTCCATCCTAATTGCTAAGTCCTAAATATTATGCTATTCAATCGCACTACAATGAGAAGAAACATAAACTGGTTATGAGATCTCTTTGACATGTGTACAACAACTAAGTGCCAAAAAAAATGGTATTAGTCATCTTTGGTGGCCAGGAATGACTCAAATGTATGCTCCCTAACAAAAAAATCTGCATGGCTTGGTAGTAGCAGGGAAAGTTAACCAACACCCAGATGTGGTTCAAATACAGTGCTTTGAACCATGGCAAAAGGAGATTAGAAGTGAGATGCGTAGGTGGAGGAAATGAATGTCTAATGGTACAAATGGGTAGTTGCATGACATTATTTTAAAGCTGACATTTACCAACCATTTCTAAGAAATTTGACTTTGCCAATAAAATTCTGAGAAGATTAAATAACAAATGAAGTATTTCTTTTTTTAATCACCAGACCAACGAGATTAATAGAATCAAGAGATGACTTTAAGGATACTTCTAAGACTATTATTAAAGCCACATCAATACAATCAGTTCCTACACAGTAAATGACAGCCTTAATCCAAGCAGATTTTCCACCAAGACATGCTCAGAAATACAATAATGATGCAAAGGTCAAGTGCATGGAAAAACAAAGAATTTACTAAACACAATAGTTCATTTATGCTATATTTTCAGGTATAACAGTTTTTGACAGCCAATGAATGGACACCTTTTTTCCCAAAGTTTCTTGAAACAAACTGTAAAACACCTAGATACATTAATTTATTTGTGCAACCATCATGTAGTGCAAATTTATGAGATTACATTGATTGTGATTTGAATATATAGCACACTTTGAATAGATAGTTGATTATACACTCATATATAAGCACACAATGAACTTACAAAGACACAACTCCTATTTATTATGCATAAACGTCTCAGACCTGATTTGTTGCTTGATCTCAGCCTAGGAAATGGTGGAGTCGGCCACAAAACAACCTAAAATACATGTCCAACTTCATAAATGACTTCTCAGATGCTAGTCTCATCCAAATGATAGTGTGTCCTGCCTTGTATGCTTCCTTTAGACTCCCTCCCTAAACCCTCTCATCAATAGCCACTCTATGATGGGAAGAGAGTCATTTTCCTTCTCATCAAAATGTTTTTTTATATTTTTCCCAGGTATCTTCAAATCTTGACCCTAGCTTGTCTCACTCGCTTGTAGAAGAGGCGTCTAGGGTTTTTTCAAAGAAAAATTCCTTCAAATCTAAGTATTAAGCTCCAAAATGCGTCTCTAGGAAGAAGCAAAAACCTTAAAACGTAGGCCCACAAAAATCTGGTTATAGCTTATGTTCTCCTTCCTCAAATCTTCTCTTGTTGAATGTAGAAATGAGAATGTAGAAAGTAGACTCCATGCTTCAATAAATGACTCCACCGACTCCCTTCCACTCGCCCATGCTTGGTGATTTCTTTGAATGTGCATGGTTTTCCCACCGGAATAGTCCACTGGCATCAGACAATAGATGATTCTAGTGGGATTTCCCACCTATAATAGCCTATCAGCTAAAAAACCAAAAAAAATGATTAAACCTTCATTGTAAAAATTAGTAAAAATCAGTTCTAGAACATCCCATACACAAAACATCCAAAACTCTTAGTAACATAGATTCATTGAATTCAATTGTGGAAGTTAAACGCCTATTTTTTTGCATTCATATTTTTAGTTGTATTCAATTGTGGAAGTTAACCACTTATTTTTAACATTCATATTTCAGACAATCCTTTTTCATATTTTTAATCAAACTCCTATTTCCCTAATTCATATTTCTTATAAGTTATAAGGCACATCAATCAAATTTTGCTTTGAAATTTTTGCATCTTATTTTTAGTTTTTGGCTCAAAATAGGTTGCATTCAACTCTTGTTCAACAATGTTTGACAAAATCTTGCAATTAAATGCAACATTTTTTATGCTGAAATTTGAAGTTCCTTAGCCACTTTTGCAAACACCATGTAAATCACTGAATACTCAGACTCAGCTTTCCCATAAGACTCTAAGACTGGTGGATAATTGGGTGCCATGGATGATACGTCAATTCATGAACAAGACAAGGTACAAGTCACAAAAAATAATCTTGACTAGAAGTTGTAGCAATAGGAATAGATTATGACACTTGAGTTCCAATATCCTTTACCAAATAAATATTCACCTTAACACCAAGATTTGATATGTTTCCATTGTAGCCTACATTCTAGCAAAGAACTGGCAATATCTCATGATTCTAAGTGGATGTTGTTTCCAAATACAAAAAGATTGCTTTAACCACTTATAGAAGTTAGAGTCCAATGCTTTGTCCTCAGAGGAAATGATTGGAAGTAATTAGTTATAATGCATTGTCTTAGGAATTACAACAGGAGGCTTTGTGGACTGCATGATGACTATGGTACCAAAAATAGTGGCTTAAACTGTAGAATGAAGAAAAACAGAATAGAAAGAATGAAGCAACAAATCCCAAGAATGATCCCCTGTACTTTAATGCAAAAACAAGGTAAAGTAGATCTAAACAAGTGTTTCCATAGTTTGATTAAGATGTGGGTCTTTCAAATCTAGAAGCAATAGAGATTGAATATAAGTTATAATATAATTATCATTGATATATTAATCAGGAATGACAAAGAGGATGAGTCATTGTACAATGGCCAACATTAGGTCCATTGAATTTAGATTTATAATACATCTAATAACCATGTCTGAAGGTCAGCCCAAAAAGTAGCTGACTGCCATACCTATTTGATAATATGCATTTAGACTTAGCTGTACTTGTTTTCTGTTAAATTTTGCTTAATAGTAAGTGGTCCATGTGTAAGAGTAGTAGTCTATTGTTCATATAAATTGCATTTACTGATATATGTACCCAAAAATATAGATTATAGTTCAAATTATATCAAATTTAAGTGAAATAAAATACAATAGAAGAAGAGGTTAAATCATTCTAGTTTTCAGATTTGATGAATGAGTTTTTAAAAACTTGATGATGAATTCTCCTATTTTTTTTTAAAACTTGATGATGAGCTCCCCTGTTTTCCTTAACTTTATAAATAACCACCAAAATATCTGACTTAACCCAACATCAAAATAAAATTTTCACTTTAGAATAAAATGAATAAATTATAAGGTGCCCATTTCATGCTCACTAGGCACTAGGCTTTAGATACTTTAGTTGCAAAGGGATTTCCCAGCTTTTAAGGTTTTGAAAAATTTTCCCTCTAAGAAAAAGCCAAATCCTATTGCTTTGCTAGGTAGGTATTGTTCACAAATGAAAAATGTAAAATCCTAATTTGGAAAATGAAATATTGTAGATAGTGCAAATTCCAAGGAACGTAACTTGCGAATGTGTCTATCTATACCTAGAATTAAATCATTGAGATGTCACATCATCCTCAATGGCTGACACTAATGTATTATATTCATAAAATATGGAGAGCATGAGTACTCCGAGTCTCTATTTGTTACTAGAGGATCATGTCTGCCAAAGTTATGTAACCTATGTCTATGACCCTAAGTTTTAACCAAAATTCTTGGCCTCTCTGGGTTTTGAGCCATTTGGAAGCTATTTTGGAGAGTTATAGGCATGAAGATCTATTGCTGGGTTATCCACGTTGCTTTGCTAATATCACTAGACTTGGTTGTAGATCATACCCATGATATGTATATGCATGCTAATCTAGCAGAGTTTTGATATTTACAAACTCTGTTTTCCTCTAAAATTAATTATTATTCATCTTCAAAAGCAACAAGGCCCTCAAATATAGAAATTCCAGTGAAAATATGAAGAGGACTTTCTATTGTTATCCATAGATCTTGATTAGTTGTACTCTTATTATTTGTAAAATAAGATAGCTTGGTGATTTTTGCAAACATCAAGCAATGGTGTCATAGAATGGAAGTAAAAGAATATAAATAATAGTAGCATGCCTCTTGGGAGTATATGTTACATACAAGGTGTTGAGATATTTTAATTATATAAGGCCAAGTTGAATGAAAATAATGCACAGTTAAATGTTACAAGCTAGCAATTTGAATTTACTTTTCAGAAATGCATGCATGTACAGTAGTTACCTCACTTTGCCAATGTGTATAATTCTCCTAGCTAGGAAATTTATCCTCATTTTAGGAATGACTATATATCAAATTCTTCATCCCTTCTTACTAGGCTTCATCCCTGCTTCATCCCTTCTTGAGGGATATATATAAGGAGAGATAACTAGTGTGATGAAGGTAACAAGCCTCCAGAAGTGCATATTTCAAAAGTGTTTGCCCTAGATTGTGGGGTGGAGTTGGCCATAGTGGAAACCATATGAGGCAGGCTCTTGGCCTATCAGCTACATTATGCAAAGCGTGCTCAAGCCTTTTCTCAGCTTCTCATTGAAAGCAAAAAGATCATGTATGTTTTGTATGATGGCAACCACACAGAGGTTGGAATGGGTCTGAGCAATGCTGGTGGGCCCTACTTTTGTTGTGCCTTGTTTGGTAGTGGACAAACTAATTCTACCTTTGAGCTTGAAGGAGGGAAGGCCTTAAAACAAAGTCAAGGTTGTTTTAGTGGATCTGATGTCCCTTATGTTGTTTTTGCCACTGCCTTAACCTCTACAGTCTACACCATCTCTCTTTCTTCAATTTGTGTCTTCTCTTTCTCTTCTTTTGCCAACTACCCTGTTGTCAACAAGATGATGTGCCTAGGTCAATGATAATTACCCTGATACTTGCCTTTTATTTTCTTTTGATAGTTCCATCTTTTGTCTGAGTAGCTGCGTACCACATTGATAGTCCATCAGCCATTTTAAGGTTTTTGAGAAATTTATAAAGAAATAAAATTTAATGAAGACCTGACGCGCTAAGAAATGTAAAGCAGTAGAAGGCACGCAGTGGAAAAAAGAGGTTGAAAATTAGATTGTTGCAGAGTGGTGATGGTGTGTTGTAGAAATATGGGTTTTTGCTATCCGACTCAAAGCAAATATAAAATATTTCCAATCAAAGCAGAGAATAAGGGTTTTGAGGTTGTCAGAGGATACATAGAGGAAAAACCTACAAGGCATTTAGACTACAATCTAAACCTAAACCAATCACTATTGAGTCACGATATCAGATGAATGCCAAAAATGTATTGGAACCATGAATACAAATTAAATGGAATGCAACTTCATTCTATTAAAATAAAAAATAGTTACAAGATTGAACCTCATTAACAACTGGAATTCTCAAAACCCATTCACTCTTGCGCTCACGTCTCAGTCACCTTTGTGGATCTCTGCCCAGCGAATTCATTCTGTGGTGGGAGGCAGATTCATTCTATGTGGACGCAATGAATAGAGTGTAATAGGCAGTGTGTGTGGCTCGGGCTCCTCCAAATCGTGGGCTTCTCCAATAGAAGACTCGACTTCAAGCGGTCTCCATGCACAATTTGGAGTCTTCACACCACCACTGGTAGCTTTTCTATCGCATAAAATCCCACACATCAATCAAAAATGAAAAATGCATGTTGAATGAGGAGGGAAAATGAATGTAGGGAGGGAAATAAAAAAATTATTTTAGAAAAAAGTATATTTTCTATTGTCTTAATTTAAGACAATTAGAAAATTCAAAATATAATTTAACTAGCAATCACACCTTGGTGTGCAATGGGTATGCCGAAGAGTTGTGGAAGGTCGATTAGAGAATTTTTTGGTATATTTTTGTTTACATTTGTGCAATAGATGAGTTCAATTGGTAGGACATTTAGAAAATGAGCTTTTTTGTACAACAAATGTCTCAATAGAGAAGTGATAGCTTCAAATTAACTATGCATCCACTTATAGGGATCCAAACATGACCGAAACAAAACTTGTGAAACAAGAAGATAATCAAGCTCTATTACAAACAAGCTCTTGTTATGTTTGCAATGGGAAAGGATGGAGAGAAAGGGAGACATATGGATATAAATAGGGAGAGAGAGAGAGAGAGGTGGATATGGAGAAGGAGAGGGAGAGACATAGGTAGAGGAGAAAGATAGAAAATTGGGGAGAGAGGGAGATATAAAACGATATGGTGATAGAGAAAAGTAATAGAGAGAGAGCTATAGATAGAGAGGGAGAGATATATCTCCCTTTCCCCATCTTCTTCTCTCTCTCCCTCTCTTCTATGTATCTCTCTTTGTCCCTCCTATACCTACATCTCTCCCTTTCTCTTCCCGTATATCTCTATCTCTTATTTTGCTCTCCCTCCCTCCATGTCCATTTTATATTTCTATTTTCTCATCATTCAAGTTTTTAACAATCAAAAGTTATGTGTATGATTAAGTAACATAATAAAAAAGGGTCATATAAAATGGGGTGTGACAAATTACATATCCAATCCACTAGTTACAAGTACAACTAATAATATTTTTATTGTTATTGATGCCTTCGACTTTGATCATGTTTTTATCCATAAGGTCTTGTACAATATTATTTTTAAGACCCATGCATGACTAATACAATGACCCTTAACTCAATGTAAGTTGCAAAATGCTTAATTGTTATATAGTCTAAGAAGTGGTTTATTGTGATGCAATAGATAAGCTAAAATAAGTGTAATCAAATTCACACTCAACAAGATTAGAAGAACACCATCTATGGATTCTACAGTCTTGGTGAACTTTATTATATTTATTCATTTCCAGAGAAAAGTTAGAAGTGTAACCAACTTGATACACATTTTATTTCACCACAATTATTTGAATTTTAAATATTTAAAGGGTAGGATGATTAAGATGATAATATATATATCAATATGTTAGTTTCTCATAGATAAAATTCAAGATTCTTCAAGTTTGTTCATATACCTTTAGTAAATGGGAAGATATTAATGTGCACATTATTATTTTCCACTCAACATCATCAAAGCATTGTTTATTTTCCACAAAAATATTGAAACTAGATAACATACCCACCAATTTGTTATTTGCATCTTTGTGTACATCTAGGTAGTCAGATCCTTCAAAAGGATCTTTAAATCCATGTTTATGTCAAAATATTGTAAGAATGTCATAGAAAGATCATCAAAGTATTTTAACATGTGCATACAAAGGGTTGTATTAAATATAACCATTCTTGATATCCTTGAGTTCCTTTGAATCAATTTAACAATTCTTGTATTATTGTATCCAAGGTGGTGATGGTGACCAAAGTGGTATTGGAATCATTTGAAATAGTGGAGGTATATTGGGGTTGAGATGTAAGAGCTAAGAACATAGTTATGAATATATTGGTCACATTATGAGAAATATTGGTCGTGGGATGAGATAGAGGGATAGTATAAGATATATGAGTAAAGGTTGTAAAGTTAATAGGAATGGAGGTAGGAACAAAACTTGGGTTAATTATAATAGTGATTAGGTGGAAGTGGTATGTTTAGGGTTGGAAGCGAAGAATGGTTTAGAGGATACACCATTAGAATAATTCATTAGTACAAGATCAAAAAATTATGTGCCATGAAGATGTCCCACTAACATCTTATAAAAGAGATCTGCTAATTGATCAGGAGATTCACAATGCATAAATGCATCAATCAAGGTGTGTCAAGTGGTAAGTGTAATTTCTTATTTAGCCACATGTACACAGTGATTAAATAGTCTTCTTGATCACTCATGTTAGTCTCAACATGATCACCATTAAAGATATTAGCATAATCAAAATAGGAAACCATTTTAGGATTTAAAGAAGCATTCCTTGACAATGGAAGATTAGGTTTGAGAGTAGCTCATGGTGTAAATAAAAATATGACACCGATTAATTTCATCTTAGAATAATTAGAGTGGTAGAACTATATCATATTTAAAAAATGTAAATTGTATTTATTCAAAAGACAAAAAAAAGGTGGTATAACTTTTTTAATATGAATTATTTGAAATAATCTACATTTATTATGTACTTACTACTAGATTAGATTCAAAAAATCTAAATTAAATAAATTAATTATTCAATTGAAATCATTTAGATTTATTACAAATAATGCTAACCAATCTTTTTATTTTAAAAAAACTAAGAATTATATTTTATATTTTATTTAGAATATTCTTGACATCTCCTTCAATTATTTATGTGTTTGACAATTCATTAAAATCAGACTATTAAATGTCACCATGCAGATGTCATTCCAATCTAATCTTGTCAATGCCCTTTTCTTCTAGAAAAATGGATGGTCATCTTGATGGGATGTGATGAATGGGAGACAAACTAAAGAAATATAAAGAAATATTAAGAAACAATAAAGAAGGAAATATAAAGCCTCTATTTTGTCTGGAGGCTTCATAAATTCTTGTTGAAAATCATCCCAACAATGAGAAATTAAGACTATATTCTTCAAACTATCTAATTATCCTAGAATAACAATGAATAAAATTATATTGTACAATTATTTTAAATGAATATTACCAAGATTTGGACCAAATATAAAAATTATAGATTTTACATCCTATGTGAAACAAGTAGGAGATTCTCCTTCATTTCATATCGATTTTTAACAATATTTTTAAGGCAAAGGCAACAAAGGTGGTACTTGAAACAATCTTGCATTAAATTTATTTTTTTGTCCTTTGTTTTTGGTAGTTGCAAGTTGCGACGGTGACAACGTAGAATGTACACGGATATTAAATAATTAAAGCATCAATGAATATTATGTCATGCTATGAACAATATGTACTCAAGGGAAAACGGGAAAAGTTTGCAGGTAAAATTTTAAATGCAGAGAATGAAAAACTTGAAAAAATAGTGATGACGATGGTGAAATCGGATGATCAACACGTTTTTAATCGTCTTGCATGTTTATTAAACATTGTGAACCATTGATTGTCAAAATTAGCTTGGCTTTGTTCAAATAGGGAATGCCTTCGGCGTAAATATAAAATATATGTTTTAAATTATTGTCTTAAAACCTCCCTATATGTAGTAGTGATGGAGTCTTTCTTAAGCCAATTTTTTGCTCTGCTAACCAAGGGAAAACCTTAAAATGCGGGAGCTAAAACACCATATTGTTGATTAAACTTCCAAACTTACCTCCAATGTGCAATCACAATGTTTTATGTCAAAAATCAATTGCCTAAAATTCCCTCCAAATGCATACATGACCCGAACAAGGCACCAAAAATACCTATTGCCAAAATGCACCAAAAAAAACTATTGCGTGGAGGGCATTCAAAAATTAATCTTCATTTTTAGGGGGAAAAAATTCATCTATCTACATTGTCATTTTAATATAGGTTGTGAAAATTAAGATAAGCATGATGTGCTCCTAAAATTATTAGGGTTCAAACTTGTATAAAAAGATAACATCTATAAAAATGATCAACACACAATTGATTTCATATATTATAAAATAATTCTATTTTTAAAAAATAATTAACAATATAAAACCTAAAAGAGAAAATTTTAACATACCAAAAGCGATCATTGTTATTTCTATTTCACATTATTAAGATGGTCAAGTATATCAACAAGTGAAGATAAGTGAATCAATCTTCATTTTTAGGGAAAAATCTTCATTTTTAGGGAAAAATGTTCTTTTTTTTTAAAGGGAAAAATCTTTGTTTTTTAATAGACTCGACCATTGCATTTTTACAATCCATGTAAATTGAATCTAATTGCTTCTAGAAATAACTACTTGACCTTTTGAAATGATAGTGTCTGCAAGATAGCCCTCAAAATGCAATTAGATTGTTTAAATCATAATTTATTAGTGAAATTGACCACAATTACTCTTTGATACATTTTACATGCTAACACAATAGGAAAATCAAAATGGCTTCAAATCATAGTTAAAAATATTAATGATTCATTAACATAATGAGTAATGAAAGTTAAAGAATGTAAATGTTAGATGTTTTTATAAAATATGTGAAGGCCTTAAGACTACACTGAGAGGCAATTCCTTCCATGTAATAGGTATTTTTGGTGCACCAAGCAACCTAGGAAGCCAAATGGCCTGCTTAGGTAGGGGTCCCATGAGGGGGGCTTAAGCTCTATGGATTATGATCAAATTAAAAAGAAAAAAGAATAGAGGAGTAATAGTCATTTATTTAGTCATTTATTTAGTCATTTACTTAGTCACTTAGTTGTGATTTTACTCGATGACCAAATTAGTCATTTATTTTCCAAATACTACTAGTGTTAGTCATATGATTAATTTTTTAGTCATGTGACTAAATTTTTTAGTCATGTAGTCATTTATTTGCCAAATTCTACTAGTGTCTATCTGTCTCTAGCCGTGTCACTACAATATGCTCCCAAGCCTAGACCTAAAGCAATGTAACCCTGGTAGACAAGTTGGCTCCTCTTAGATATACAACCTAGTGCAAATCATGATATAGGTGCGCAAGTAAACAGGATCCCCACGCAAAGTGAGTCCCAAACTGGACCATTTGCTCCAAGGTACGACCCCAATTGATGGAAAATCCATTTGCCCTCTTGTTGGGACATAAGAAGCCACTAAAAAATCCTGCAAGAGTGGTAGGAAAAGGAGTGGAACTAGAAAATAACTGCAACCACGGTATCCAACATCTGACAATTTGATCATCCTAAAAAATATGACGTAGCGCATCTGTACCTCTCTGCTCGGTAGAATCATAGGTCATGATGTCTCCAACTATAGGAATCCATAAAATCCTATACACATCCTCTTGCGTAATAGTCATCTCTCCAATAGGAAAATGGAAAGTGTTTTGGTCGCTATGCCACCTCTCTGACAATGCCATCAACAATCCTTGGTTAATCCTAACCTGGGGCATATCAATCAATGAGGACAAACCACATCTCTCGAAAATATCTCTATTAGCATGAGATAGCTATGGAATCATCTCCCATGTCAGTGGGAATCACTCTCGAGACTGAAGATTATCTAAATCCATCTCCTATCATTTTCAAACATTGTAAATCAGCTTATCAATCAAATCAAATCATCAAATCAGTCAATCATCATCAAAAATCAATCAACCTATCAACCCTATTGAGATTTTCATCAAATCTCATCAATATTTTGTTTTTATTCTCTCCTATCATGAGGTCAAAACAACATCATCATTAGTGTATCTTGCCTATCATGAGGTCACTAAATCATCTGGTCTATCATCAATACCTAATCATTGGCAGACGCAATCAAACATCATAAAATTCAAGGAGAAAAATCACAAAATCTTCAATTTTCCCTAAAAGTGCCAAAACAGATCTTCAAGGTGCCGAAAGGGGCACATGCACCATTCTATGATGTGAAAGTTCCATTTCAAGCCAAAGCATGGAAATATTCCCTCGATGCACCAAAGAATCAGACCGATGTGCCATTTCATGAAAGCGATGGAGAAATCCTTGAAAGCGCCATAGAATCTGGAAAAAGTGCCATTTCATCTGGAAAAAGTGCCATTTCATCTAAAGTGCCAGAGAATCTTTTTGAGGTGCAAAAAATTTTGGCGAAAGCACCATTTCCTAAATTTTGACCTATGACAACTTGGAGGCACCATTTTAGACCTCCTAGGTGCCAAAACTGAAAGCACCATAACATACCTTGAATGCGCTGGAGAATCTCTCTGAAGCGCTAAATTTTTTGGCAAAAGCACTGAAAAACCTAGCCTAGGTGCCGTGAGAATTTTTGGAAGCGCCAAAATATTTTTAACATTCAAAATCCAAATTGAAAACGTGGAAAAATTCATTTTAAAATCACAAATGCAGGTTTCAAAATTCTTACTAGAGGTTTGTATCCCGCTGGCCGATTATGTCATTGTACTTGCTCGAATCGATGTGTTTGTAGAGGGATCACCATCTTGCTCAAAAGGTCCAAAATGCTCTCTCAATTCAAACAATTTTCAAATTACAAATTGCACAAGGGTATGTGCAGGATCATGATGGGCCAAAAAGTGGCAATATGATGGGTATGTGGCTGACGACTTTTTTTTACCAAAAAATGATGAAACAAAAAGGGTTTTTAAATGATATTCTCACATTTCCACCAATATAAATTATGCTTTACTTTGAATTTAATAAGTAATTATTATTCATTTTCTATTCAAATTACGACTAAAGTCACGATTGATAGGTTGATTGAAAAACATTTATAGCTTTCAAAGCGGTATCACATTTTTGAATCAAAACATGCGTCACATTCTATGCTTCACATAATATAGGATTAAAAAAAAACTTGAATTTCATGAAGTTTGACCAAGTTAAAGGTGGTCATACATACAATTTTTAATATTTTTATAAAAAGTTGTAATAAAAAATTCATAATTAATTATTTACTTAGAAAAAACTACAAAAATATGCATCATTGGGACATGAGTCCTCTACTTATATCTAAAATATTATAAAAATATTATCATTTTATTGTGGTTAGGGTGGTTGAGACACCTACTTCTTATTTTTCCTGAAATTAAATATGCATTGAAATTTCAAATTTTCACCAAATAGATTTTTTTTTTAAACAAACCTAGTAGTTTAGAAACTACATTCAGTTTGCTACAAATTCTATTCTTACATATTTTTGAAATAATATAGATAACATATTCAAATTTTTATGTCAAGTTGCCTAACTCTGATTTTTATGAATTTTTTCCTACTTAAGGGCCTGTTTTTTCCATGATGATCCTGCACATACCCACAAATGAATTCCTTTTCACTTTTTACCTTTTTATAAAGGTAATTAAAGGAGTGATTTTGGTGGCATTTCTTTAATTTCTTTTGAGGGGCAATTAATTGAGGTAGCTTACAATCTTTCATATCGGGAGATAAATTGCTGGAATTTAATCAAAACATGATTTTATCATCATCATCATCATCATCATCACAAATCAATTGAAATTTTTAAAAATCATCAAAATTCCTTTATTATCACATTTTTTTTTATTTATCTCCCGAGGGGGCATACAATTGTAATCTCCTGAAAAATCATTGTCCGGGGCATCATTAAAATTTTTTGTAGCACTGATAAATTTTTCTTTGACATAATGTGTAAACAAATCACTTCAAAGAGGGGAAAAATGTATACACTCAAAATTTGGTCTGGAAAATATTAATTAAATATTGATTATTTAATTAATGAAATCTTTATTCTTCTACTATATAAATAGATTGCAAATTTATTTACATACTTCCTAATTTCTTAATTCCTCTATTCTAATTCACCCTCTTCATGATTTAATTAAAATAAAAAAATCTAAATAATTTGTTTTATTTTAATTGATTCCCTTTTCATTAAATTTTAATTTTTAAATTCAAATTTGTCACATTTCTACATATTTCTCTAACTACCTTCCACCTCACCCTCCAACTCATCAGTGTCACATGAAAATAATTATTTTTATTTTCTAAAATTGATATTTGTTCTCAAAAAATTTAACCACCTTCAAGACATATGGCTTCTTCATTCAAATGATTCCTTCCTACACTTGGCAAGATGGCTTTACTAAAGGGAACAATTTCCTTGTTTTCTCCATCCTTTTCATTCTTTGCCATCAATTTCTCCAGATCAAATCTCAATCGTTCATGGCTGCCAACTCACCGAATGCCTTGAAAAAATCTATAAATTGAGGCCCTTTTATAGCTTTTGAACAAGGAGCATTTGCATAATATTACTCTATAGGAATTCATCCATGTTTTACGAGCTTAGTTTGCATTTTTCGTTTAGCATTTAGAGTAGTTTTTTCAATTTTCTTTGAATCATGGCTCCTTTAGATATTTCCTAGTTTAATTCAGCATGTATGATAATTTCTTTTTCATTATCATTAGTTTAATTCTACATTATCTTACTTTCATACCATTTGTATGCAGCAGTCCATTTCATCATGTCATTTTATCATTTCATCCAACAATCATTCAATCATGTAGATGTAGACTTAGATTCTACATTATATGACATCTCAATGATTTGTGCAGGAATAAGATCTGAGAGCATAAATTAATGAGACATTTGAGATTAGAGGAAGATGAGAATTTTTTAAAGAATTTTGTTATTGAATTATGTTTGATTTAGATAGATTTCTTTACTGTAATACTTCCCATTTAAGTGTGTTTGTTTTGATATAATTCACACATATTTTAATACACACAGTTACAACTTCATTGACAAGTGGAATACTTACCTCTATGGTTGGATTTTGTAGAGATAGGTTCTTCTAATGGTCTTGTGTGGGATTAACTTGATATGAAGCATTGGAAAACTTGGTGCTTGGAAAATTAGGAATGTTGTAGCTGCTGGTGAGAATGATTGCATTTGGTTTGGGATGGTAGACCTAAACTTACATAAGGCTTCAAAGGATGGCAATTTGCAAGCACAAGAGGATTATAAACTTGATTTTGGCTACCTGAATTTCTCGTGTCATGTCCATATTTTTCCAATAAGAGAGATTTGTTTAATGCATCATGTAGGAATGTAGCCTCACCATAATGTCTATTTTTTGTTGTAAATGGAGGGTTTAAACCCCAATAATAATGTTCTATTAGGATATGATCATCAATAACCAGGTTTAAATCTTAAACCCTTTGATACATAAACAAGAACCTGTGATTGAATTGATAAATGGGTTCCATTGGTATCCTTTTCATAGTTACAAATTCATGTGATGGGAATGGTGCATGCGCATGAGGATCAAACTGATCTGAGAATAACATTTCTAATTCTATCCATGAACAAATAGAATCTTGTGGCAGATTAACATACCATTGCCTTGTTGTACCTTGAAGTGTTTTGACAAACAATTGACAGACAATATCCTCATGCTAAATCTAGAGAAAAATGACTAAATCCCTACAAATATTGACATGTTTAGAAGCATTTTTTCCACTATTAGAGAAAAATAAAGGAAGCTTACAATACATGTGATTAGGGATTTCATGAATAAATCCAGGTATACACAAAGGGCTACCCATCAGAGCTGGGTTTTCCAAGATCTATCCCACTCCGATACAACAAAGAAAAATTTCTCAAGGGCCCTCCTTCTAGCACCAGTTCTCTACTTCCACATTTTACACGCACTTGAAATCATTGCATTTCATGTGATGGAATCTCTATGAGTCATTCTGTTAAACAATTCGCGCACATTTGTCCACACTTCCCAACATTGAGCAAACTAGGAAAGGTAGTGGAATTTGGTTTTA
The DNA here is from genome assembly GCA_007258455.2 of Sequoia sempervirens. NCBI lineage: Eukaryota > Viridiplantae > Streptophyta > Pinopsida > Cupressales > Cupressaceae > Sequoia > Sequoia sempervirens. Next base: position 308,821,362 of record VDFB02000017.1, on the reverse strand, counting down.
AATCTGCTAAAATCATTTGTCTCCTCTAAGTTTCAATACCTTTTCAATAGATCTATTTGGTGCATATCCCACAATAAACGATATTCCATATACGGGATCTCCTTTTAGATGGCACGAGGCCTCAACGTAGCCGATTGTATTTGCTCAAGAGTCATATTAATAAGAAAATCACGTTTCCAAAGTGTCTATTTGATGCACATATCTTGTAATTGGTGCAATCCATGAATTTATAATCATATGTGACATTTTACCAATCCTTGTACGCATGGAGAGAAAACAAATTCCTTTGGTGGTAGTCTACTTTGAGACATTTTTTCATAGTCCCATGCTTTGTCTATGCATGCACACTGTGTTCGCTTGAAAGTTCCTAAAGCCTTGGCAACAGATCTATTTTGTACATATTCACAATGAGACAACTTCTCTTTAAGGAATTTTTTTGAACAGTCCATTTTCCTCATCCATTCTATGTGTATTTTGTAATCATTTCTTTGCATGAGGCATCTGATTTGAACAATTTTTCCAAATAGTTTGTCACCACCATTGTCTATGCTTGTACATTTGATATACAATGTTGTTACAGAAAGGGGCATTGGAAAAGGTTGTAGAGTTGAATTTTCAATAGCCAATTGCATTTGTTTGGAAGTTTTTAGATCATTTTTGTGAGGGTTTCAAAAGCATTCAACAAAATCTATTCTGCACAACTCCTTCCATCACTCATGCCATGAGACGGAATCCCATTGAGGAATTATGTTAAATTTTGCTTGCATCGCATATGATTCCACATCTATCAAGTATGCACCAAGTAGGGAAACTTTGTCAAGTTTTGAATCCATCTCAATGCAATGATCAAGTTCATTAGTTTATGGGAAAGAGCTCAACATGTTCTCATAGTTACTCTCATCATTGCAGATGGAGTCCTTATCATTTTTATGTGTGCTAGTTGTTTCATCTCCCTCATTGAGTGGACAAGTATTCCATAGGTCTTCCATAAGTATTCCTTCAATAGTGATCAACTGTTTGAAATATAACTCCATCCTACCAAGGAA
>VDFB02000017.1:308576462-308820216 GCA_007258455.2 Sequoia sempervirens | reverse complement strand
TTGGTATGTTATGGATGATATAATATAAGGACCATGATAAATTCATATTATTAAAAGATACACACAAGCAAGAAATCAGGCATGCACAAGGATACAAATACAAACATGATCTTTCCCCTAGTCTAATTGAAAACTGATTGATTGATTGATTGATGATGATGATGATGATGATGATGATGATGGTGATGATGATAACACTATTGATATGGAATGACACATCCCAAAAACAACATGACGACTAGGAAAGACATATCTCGATGATGATAATGTGACTAAAGGATCAATGTTTGCAACAAGGCTAGGAATAAAACTAAGGAATATTTTGGATGACGTGCTAGATTTCATAGTAAGTTTGTATGGAATAAGATTGTTTCATTTAGATGGAATAATTTTTGGATTGGATGAGATAGTAGATGGATTTTGGCTATGTGGGTTAGAATCTTTGAACAACGACAAGGGAAAAACAATTCTTATGTTAGGTATGAAAGGATAAGGGATTTATTTCACAGAGGATAGGAGATGTGAGGATTATTGAATAAAGGATTTAGGATATGATCAACAAGGACTATGTCACATAGGAATAACTTGTTTTCTCTAATATATAAGGTTTTATAATTCTATCTAGACAATGGCATGATGTTTAGGATGCATGGACAAAGGATGGACATGTCAAGAGTTTGTCAAAGCATGTTTTAAGTTTGTTCCCTAGTCCTTATCAAGATCAAGGTAGGTAGGGAAGATGGGTGGAAATGATATGGATTGGATGGATGTATGGATGAAAATGTCATCATAAAGATATGGTAGATGAGACAACTTTCCCCCAAGTATGATCATCCACATATATAATGGATCTTATACATGATGCTTGTGTGCCACGTTTTCATCATGGTACTTATCCAAAGCACCATAAGAATGGTTTTCACTATTGGATGAATTTTTCTCTTCACTATTTTTTTTTGCATTTTGCATTTTGAATTTTGAATTTTTGTTTTCTAGTATTTTTTGGATGGCCTTGATGTTTAAATGATCACTGATTTTTTGAATCCTTTAATGGTGTTGATTCATATTTTGGTGTCATGATATACCAATAGTGACCTCTACAGAGGAGTTTTCTTTTCAGGATCATGGTGCGTGTATATAACCTATTGATGTCATTGTGATCCTTTCTGATACTAGGGTTTACCTTATTTGAATATGCACATCATGATAGAGTTTCATGAGAGTCGTTATGATAAAGTGTTGCTACCAAGATGTGACAGATTTGTGTAGGACTTTTGGACTTTAGATGAGATGTTGGATTATGATGGGTGATGGTAGATGTGGATAGATTATTTGGCATTTTGGATGTAGCTATTTTTATTTTCGAAACTTGGGATGGTGGATGATGGAGTTTATATTTTAGATTGGGATAGTTTTTGGAACCAACAATTTTATATTCCTTGTGTGATGACCGTTTTGAAGGAGGTGGATATTTATTATATGTGGGAGACCTCTTTCCTTGTGGCTCCAATTTTTGATTGGATATTGAATATAGAATTTTTTCTTTGTTCAATCTAATTTTCTTTGGGCTCTATTTTTACTTCATTTATCCACTTGGTTTTTTGCTTGATTTAATGGATTTTGACATTTGATTTTATATTTTATCTTTGTAAGACTCTTGTTTTTGTTGGTTCCAATTGGTGGGTTTAATCATTTTGGAATGATGGTTTAAAGTGTGGATGAAAGGATTGTTGGGAACAACCTTATGGTAAGGACTAGACATGAACCCTATTTTGATGGTTAGATAGGATGAATTTGTCCCTTGTATCATAGAGGTATCACTAACACCATCTGATTTTTTGATTGAAGAATGATAGAGACCTTGATATCTAGGATTTTCATGAAATTGTATTAGTTCTAGAACTCATTTCTCATGTAGGCCTAATTCTCTTCCTTGATATTGCATGCTCTAACATATTCTATTTATGATTTGATATTTTTTGTTCTTGAAGCAAGATGCTAACCCATAATTGTGTAGCTTGAAACCATTAATGCTTGTTATTTTCTCATCTACAAGAAAACTTGATTTGATAAAAGTGGATGATCCTAGCTGATAAGATATTGTGGCTTTCTCCTTCATCATGCTTGTTATTTCTTGATTATTTGGGATATCAATGTGATCCATGGTAGCTTATGTATCTTCTTGTTTGTCATGATCCATGTCATTTGTTTGATTGTCTATGTGTCCAAGGGAGGAAAGTGTCTCATCTTGGGAAATGGAGGTGGTTGGAATATGGATAGGATCAATTTTAGGTTTTTGATCATGGATTCCATAGAGGTGGATAAGGGGATCATCTTGGATTTCTTGATCATAGGTAGGTTATTGATCAAATATAGGCTTATCTTGGATATCATGATTAAGAATAAGGTCTTGATCAAAGATTGGATTAACTTGGATATCATGATCATCTATAGGGGATTTTTGGATAGACTCAAGGATAGGATCATGGTCGAGGATTGTATTATCATGGATGCTATAAATAGGATCTTGATTAAGGATTGAATTAGCTTCAAAATCATGACCATATATAGGAATTTTTTTAGATAATTTGATCTTGATTTATCTTGGATTTTATTTCATAATGATTTAGACTTTTCTCTTGGCATAGATCCAATGGTTTAGACAATGGAATTCGATTTTAGATATTTAAATAGGAGATTCTTTGATGGACTCAAGATTTTAGCATGGTAATAATGGAGTCTGGATAGGAATATATTTTATGAGATTGATAGGTGATGGAGGGCATGATAGTGGGAGATGTTTGGATGGTGCAGGATTAGCAATGTGATGGGATTACCTAACTTTGTTTCCATATCAAAGTTGAAGATCCTTTACTATTAGTCCTCAAAAAAATGGCCAAAGCTTTTTTATTGGATGGATTTGTGGATTGGGATGGAGTCGATTGCAATGGTTTAGTGGATAAAGGATTGGAATAGGATATGGAGGCTATAAAAATTTCTTGGTTTGGTGATGAGGATGATGATTTGGGATATGTATTGGAGTTAGGGATTTACGATACTGTTGTGCAGTTTTTGCACACACGCCCCACTGGGAGTGGGGACCCTCTCTTTTTGGTGTCTTTGACCTTTGATTTTATTGGATTTATCATTTTAGGGTCTTGACATGTTGGTCTTGCTGGCTTTGCCCTTGCCCTAAGATTGCAATTGATCGAAATTGAGTTTTTGGCCAAATCCGGGTTTTCACCTGGATCCGGGATTTTCCGTCTCCGACGGATTCTTCCGTCCCTGGTTCCTTGTCTGTTTCTGGCCAGATTCTCCGATTCCGGGTTTTTTCCTAACTTCGGGATTTTCCGTTCCTATCGGATTTTCCCGGATTATGTCAAAATCCCGGTCCTCATTATTTCCCCGGTTTTTGCATTTCCGCGAAGTCTGTGTTTCCGGGCATTCTGGGATTTCCCGAAATTCCACTTGGGGCACGGGTTTCCGGACTTGTCAGAAACGTCTTTTCGCGCATTAATGGCTGAGGTATCTTGGTTCAGACGGGTATAAGGGCAGATTTAGGGCATTTTCTGATTCATTCTAACTTTGACTGCTTCCTTGTTTTCTGCTCTGGCGATTCGGAACTTTCGTTTGGGCTTTGGGGTTTGGTCTTGGATTGTTTGCGCGTGGATTGCTTGAGTGTTGCTGCCAGTATCCCGTTGCCTGGACGTGTTGTCACCTGGATTGATTTTCCAAGCTCGGTTTCTGCTCGTCTTGATCCATGGTATGTACTCGTCGCCCTTCCGTTTGTTTGCATGGTGATTTGAGATTTTCTTGTACTGGGCGTTGTTAAATTTTGGGGTCGGCTCATATTTTGACTTTGGGTGTCGTATTTATTCAGTCGGTTTGATCCGTTTTTTTTATTTGAAGCCCATCTCTCGTGCCCTATGAGTTCCGTTTATCCGCTTGATTGCATATATACACTTTAGGCGGAAGTCTGGGTCGTGTTGCTTAATTGTTTTGGGTGTGGGATGTGTTGCCATGCGAATTTAGGGTTTTTTGGGTGTCTCGGCTAGTGCGATGATTTGATCTTGTGTTTGAATGACTTTCGCCTCGTTTTATGTTGGCTTCCCCGTCCTGTGAGGATTAGAGGGCTTTTTAGGTAAATCCCGAACTGATATTTTAACCCTAAAAGCTTGCTCTGGTTCTAATGGCGGATATGTGATTGTTCGATTTAGGGCATCGTCATTTTAAGTATGGGATCCTTCCTTTGAGTGCTTCTGAGTGTTGGACACTCTTTGCATATTCGAGTCTGGTAATTGTCGTCGGTTTTGGGTTCATTCGAGCTTTGATATTGAAGATCTTGTGGTCGCTCCTGTGTTGGTGCACGTTTTGCCATTTTTCGGGTTTCCGAGGCTGTCGCGGAATTTCTGGTCTCCCGGATTTTCCCGGTTTCCTTTTATTCCGCGGACAAAGTTAATTTCCGGTGCATTTGATGCTGTCCGCGAAAGTCCGTCCCATTCGGATTTTTTCGGATTTCCTGTCTGATTGCATTCTTTTGTATATTTCGATGAGGGAATTGGTGGAGTGATTGTTGATGCCTATTTCTTGATTGCCAAAGAGTAAAATTGATGATTTTCCTTTGATTTCGAGCATATTAATGATTTACATGGCTAATAGTGCTTTGGTGGCAGGAGTCCGTTTGGGTCGGATTTCTCCGGAATTCCGCCCCGAATGTATTTTCCCGGATTATACGATTTTCCCGGATTATATGATTTTCTCGGATTATTTGATTTCTCCGGATCTCGGAAAATTGGCAATTGGCATTTGGTTTTAATAGATGTGTATGATGTATGCTAACCTTTTGGATGAATATGAGCTTAATAATTAGATTCTAATAATAGTTCTTGGATGTGCAGGCTGAATCAAGCAAAGCTGCTGCTGGGAAGTCCAAAGGTGGTGCGGGGGCATCTGCAGTTTCTGAGACAGAAAAATTGAGATTAGACATGAGGAGTCAGGTCCCAGAGAGTAAGATATCTTCCGTGTGGGCAGATGTGTCTGATACCAACGTTGGTGCCTGGCGTTATGAAGAATTCAAACAGAGAACAGCTGAGAAGGACCAATCGGCATTGAGGCAAGGGATGATGAACTCAGGGTTGGTACACGTGGCAGGGTTCCCTCCAGCAGTCCAGTGTTACGAGCTGATTTTGGAGTGTGCTAGGCAGTACGCCTTTGACACACAGATGGTAGTTAGTACTGAGGGGCGGGTGTTGGCAAATTTCAGTCCAGCCTCCATTGCCCGAGCTTTCAGCATGCCGGATCTCCCCTCGGTCTGCGCCCTAAACATTGACACTGCTCGCACGTATTATGAGAACGAGCCAGTTAAGGCTCAACAGCTTATCAACTCATGGCTTGAGAAGCCCAAGTCTCACCACTCTAAATTGCCCAAACAGTTGCACAGGGTGAAGTTCAGGCCAGATATTTATGATGCTATCACACTGTTGAGCAGGGTGGCCGGACTTAAAACTGCCGGGGTATTGGAAAGTTGGATGGTCCATGTGATCACCAAGATAGGCCAAGGAACGAATTACCACTGGGCAGGACTTATCAGTGCGGAAATAGATAGGCAACTGAGGAATGTTTTGGAAGGAAAGAAGTTCACCATGTCCTCCTTTGTTATATATATACTGGCCATCTCTTATCCCTATAAGGGACTGACTCCGGCAGGAACTATTGGACAGGACATTATCTATGAGGTCTATCCAGAATTGCACCTCGGACACGGAGATTATAGGAGGGCCAACGATGCCTTCACTATGCACATTACCCGGACCCTTCAGAATGCGGAGCACATCAGATTGTCCGATGGGGCTAGGGGGTTGATTAAGAATTATGGGGCCTGGTTCATCCAGTTCCCCACTTTCACTTATCTCCGGATTGATGGATGCCCCGTTGCTCCCTACAGATTGCCCAGGTATCCCACTGACCACATAGTGCTACTGGAGGTCGTAAGACAAATTTGTGAGTTCGATACGGTGGTCAAGAAGGAGAAACATAAAACTGGTTTTGGAGGTGACTTCCCTCTTGGGATTGGCGTAGATGTGATGTGTCCTTCCATTCAATCAGCTCACACTGCAGGTGAGGAATTGGCAGCCTATGGATTCTCTTTCCATTCAAAGAGAATGAATTTTGACATCACCGGAGGGGCACAGAAAAGGGCTACCCGGGAATACAGGCACAAGGAGGACTTGGAAGACTACTGGGTCAACATCAAGGATGACCTTGATGCACCTAAGGAAAAGGTATTCCGGCTGCCAGTGGAGGCAATTAGGCAGTACAATGTGAAGCTGATTCCAGATCAGCTGGAGGATGATGGAAAATTGGTCCAGGACCATGTCTATGAGCCCATCAAGGATAGGTCAGTAGCGGATATGACTGGAATGAGCCTGAGGTGACAGAGTTGGAGGACTTAATGGCTCCGGTGCTAAAATATACCTTTGCTTGGATCAAACATGAGGTCTGGGTGTTGGAAAATGCCGATGTTCCCCTCACTTTCGACCTGATGGGGAATCTCAACCCCATGTCCACTTCAGAGGAATCCGGGGAAGAGGACCCCAAAGGGGAAAAAGCCAAAGCCTCTCCTTTCAAAATCAAGGTCAGAAGCCCTAAGGGGACTCAACCTGCAGCGAAAAGGAAACCTATCGGCAAACGCAGGTGGAAGACCCTGACTATCAGCAGGTCTTCAGACGAGGAGGAGGTGGAGAAGGCTGAGGAGGAGGATGTTCCTCCACCGCCCAAGAAGGCCAGAACTACAAGGGTGGCAAAAAAGAAAGGCCAAACGACTTCGGAAGATGAGCCTCCGGTTGTGGATGTAGAAAGTTCCGGAGGGGAGAAGACCAAAGTATACACCAGAAGATCCAGAACTCCGTCCCCAAAGGATGCTGCGCAGCCAAAGGTTTCTTCTCCAATATCGCCAGCCACTGAACAGGACAGGCCTGTCTCTCCTCCGCAGGGTGTAACAGAACCGGTAAATCCGGATGAGCAGGAAATCAGCGGAGAAGCAGAGCCGTTTGAGGAAGGGGCATTATTCAGTGAGGCTGCCGGGCTCGAGGTAGAGACAGAAGAAGGGCACACTTCTCCCTTGGTGCAATACGAGGACTCTCCGGAGAGTGAGAAGGGCCGCGGATCTCCAGAACCAGAGAAGAGCATCCCCGCTGGAACTCCATCGCCGGTGCTTCCTGAGTTGCGATTTGAGGAGATGGATCAAGCTGAACACCCCCCAGAGAAGGATGATGACAAGGCAACAGAAGAAGGAGAAGTCGAGGTGGCAGTAACAGAAGAGGAGAAAGCCACAGAAGACCCGGGGAAAACTGGCACAGAAGGAATCCGGACGGACCCTGTAGCCCCGGACTGGTTAGAAAAAGAAATAGCAAGGAAGAAACAGGTGATAGTAGAGGACACTCCTCTCGACTGGGATGCAATGTTATCTCAGATTGGAAAGGGGAAAAAGAAGAAGGCAGCTAGGATAATTTCCCGGGTGGAAAGGGATGAGGTGCATAACCGTGTAGTACACATCGCCACCCCTGCTGCAGATAAAACAAGAGAGGAGGTAATAGGCCAGGATTACAGTGTCCAAACCATCAACCTTGGGCCAGCTTCCCTAGAACAAGACATTGAGGAATTCGAGGGGTCGAGTGCTGTGATCCTGGATAGGTTGAGGAAGGAGACTCAGACAAAGAGGGAATTGAAAAGGGAAAATGAAAGGTTGAGGAAAAGCTTAGAAGAGGTCATGAAACCTCTACAGTCCCTCCATCCGTCCTCCTCTTCTACTCCCGGATTTCTGCCGAGGGAAACAATTTCTGGTATAGAGAAGATGAAGGCTTCCACACAAGCTGCCATGGACTGGTTGATGAGTGTTCGGACACAAGGAGATGAAGCTATTAAGGAGATCCTGTCAGTTGGCAAGGATGCAGTCCAAAGAAAAGAGCTAATGGAAAGTATCCTTTCTCAGGATATGAATGATGTCGATTCTCTGTTGCAGAAGACAAAGGTTATTCTGGGACATGGCAGGGAACAATTGGGCAGGGATGGAATTCTTCCCTCTTCCAGGTTGGATGAACCGTGGGAATGGTTCGAAGCATTACAGATCAGGCAGGGAGCCCTGAAAAAGATAAAGAAACGAAGAAAAGCCATTGATGCCGACCTTACTGCAATCTATGATGGTTGCATTGCATTTTTTGAAGTGATGACAGGGAGGAATAAGATAGCTCCCAAGTACCTGAGTTTGGATCAATTGAAGGAATGGTGGCATGAGGTTTATGCCCCGGATTCTGATGAGGTTGTCACTGGCCATATGCTTGATGATGCGGCTACATATTTGGCAGTGATAGATAGATACCTGACCAGCAGAAAGGATTGGAAGGGGACCATTGAGCGGTCCAATGAGGGGATTGAGTCAATTAAATGCCGGCTCAAAGTTTTGCCATTGCCACCTGTTGCTGAGTTGGAAGGAGTTTTCTTGAGGGTCCAAGGGTCACCAGCGCGAAGAAAGGACAAGGGAAGCAGCGGTTAATGTTTATCTCGAGATTTGTGCTTCCCTATTATCATAGGGCATGCATTGGACCGGATTTCCTTGGGGATTGTGCCTTAGCCGACTTGGATGATGGCATTAAATGTGTGCCTTAGTTTGTTTCCCTGGCCGACCTGTTTTGGCGGGTTTTGTTATTATCTTTATTGTAAAATGTTTGGCTGGGCCGACATGTTCTGGGATTAATTGGTTAAATAGGCATTTTTTGCCTGATTGTAAAGTGGAGAAGATTTTTTTTGGTAGAGATTAGCAAGAGCAACACTTAGAGTCTTAGAATTTCTTAAAGCAGATGTCATATTCAGAACAGTTGAATTGTTGCAGCATTGGGTGATTAATACAATTGGAGACATTGTGGTTTTCCTGGTGGAATCCTTTGTGTTATCTCATCTTGCATGGTTCTTTGTTCTATCTTTCACATTGCTTGAAGATCTAGGGTTTATTATTTAGAAATAAATTAGTTTAGTTAGATAAATGGTGTATGTGATTTCATATTTGGAATGTTGGTAGCTATCTTTGGTCTACACTCCCAGTAACTATCTGATTGTAGTAGGCTGGTGAAGTCAACCTGGACCATATATATTCAAATGTGCTTAAGTTCGGTTGTAGATGCAAGTCTATGATTTGAAAATTTATACTCCTCAGAAGATTGCACTGTTCTTGTAGAGATTGCCTTGTGGGTCGAACAGGAATTGGTTATTTGAGATAGGTCCATTCCAAATATATGTCATTTGCATTGCTTGTCTGTTCAATAATTTAGATTTTATTACCTTCCCTGCACCCCTATCTTTTGCAATTTCTTTGTTATTCGGTTAGATTTAGGATTCAAGACCATCATATTGTTAGATCTGGTAAATGGAAAAGGTTTAGCTTGCTTGTAGTAAGGTCCGATTGTGATTACCAGCAATTTCACATTTCATCTGAGTTGTTTTACGCATTGTTATGACCTAACACCCGAGAGACCTTGGGGTGATTTTCAGTAATTCATTATTGGAGATTACCTTTCAAGAGAGATAGGATTTTGTATTCTGTCTGAGTTGTTGCTGTGCAGAAAACACCATCAACAGGGTACAGAGAAGAACCAAAGGAAAAAAACCAGGCAACACTTTGTTGAGAGAATCCTTCAATTGAGAGATAGTTCTTAAATGGATTCTAATGAGTATGAATGTGATTCCCTCTTTGAAGAGTCTTGTCATGATAAGAAAATTGATGTGATACAAAATTATTCACCAATATGTATGGATGGACAGAGCTCCAGTTCTAGACCACTTGAAATTGGACCACAACATATTGATGACTCAAGTGAAGATGATTAGACTTTGAGTGAGATAGATCATTTGGAGGAGAGTGACATCATAGGCCTCGATATTGCCATCATAAACTTTAATGACATTTCCATCATGACACTCACCCCTTCTAACCTTAGCCCATCTAACAATTCCTTGCCATTGACACATCCTGAATTGATTGACTGGGACCAATCTAAGCTACTTGGCATACCCACCTTTCTGAACGATGATGCCATTGTAAACTTCCTATGTTCTGATAACCTTAAAATATGTTCCATCAGTGAATCTCATAACATAGCTTCACATGAGGGGAGTGCCAAATCTCTTATCTTAAAAACAAAAAATGTCAAAAATAGATCTAATGGTGAAAACCATTCAATGGCAGCATTAGATAAAAAAAAATTAAAATAAAGAGCACATCTAATGGTGAAAACCTCTTTGAGGCATCAAAAGATGGGAGATTTAACACTCTTCTAGAGTACTCTCAAGAGAGGTCTGTTGGTTCCCAAATCAACAGATGTAATGAGTCCTAAAGAGTAGCCACTCTCTCATATTTAGACTCAACGGGTTGATATGGCCAATGAATGAGAGAGAATAAAATAACCCTTTCTCCCCTACACTTCAAGCTTTGTTAAACTAGGGAGGATGATCCTAATAGTATATTTATAGATACTTGTGTGCCAAAGTATCAAATACACTATAAACAAACATTTCTCCTTTAGATACTTAATAGACACAATACTATAAAGGCTTGGCTAACCTCTACAGTAATGCCTAATTTAAACATGAGAGATGTAACTCATTAAAATCTTCACACAAACAAACTGAGATTCATATTTGATTTAAAAGAAGATCAACTATTGTATTAACTAACACATGTAACATGAATAACACACTTAGATTAGTGCCTCATCCTTAGAATGAAGACAACTCAAACACATACATAATATAATAAAAATTCTCACTTGAAAGTATATGAAGTCCTAAAATGTTGCATTACATCATTTCAACATTGTGTCTTAACATTTACTTCTTGCTAGCATCCTAGCACTCAGTTCAATACAAATTTATAGCCATATTCAAGCACCTACATTAATTCTTTGAATTAATAAACAATAATAGAGCCACACATCTATCTGATATTGATAAAGACAAATAAGGAAATCCTTGATTGTTTCATTCATAATCTGTAGAACCAATACATAGGAGAGTAAAATAGTCTCAAACTTGAAACATTCTGCATTATCTTTCCATTATTGTAATCAAAATTACATAAATATTGATAGACTCAGATCCTAAAACTTAACTCTAAAATGTTTTGTATTCACATTACAATGTTCTCTATGTTAAATTATGAAATAACCTCTGTCAAAATGAGGTAGAAAAACAACATTTAAGGAAACACAAAAACCCTAAATGTTCATCTAAAGAAGACACTTGGCATCTTCAACTCCCTTGATTTGTAACTGCCTTGTTGAAAAAGTTTCAACCTTCTCTTCATTTTCTTAATCCTCACTCCACTACCCTGCAACAAAAAAAATTCCCCATGATGGCTATTTAACTTGTCTTCACTTAAAAATCCTATGCAAACATTTTACCCTGCTATAAAAACTCACTTACTAGCTTTATTTCACTGTGCAAGTGAAAATATTAACTTTGGGTCAAAACCCATTCACCCAATTGTTAAAAATGCATTTGAAAGTTACATTTTAACCTTCACTATAGGTAAAAATTTTACCCATATGTTGAATATAATTTCTGGGTCATAAAAAAAAAAAATTAGGCATTTTTTACCTTACTGGTAGCCAGAAAATGTATAAAAATTTGCCCAAATTGCTTCCCAGGCAATAGAAATAGTTCAAGTAACTTTCTAGAGCATAAAATAGCACTTTGTAGCTTGTACATATGTTTAAAAATTAGTCAGAATCCAAAAAACGTGATTATGTTTTTTGGTTTAATTTCCCTACAGAGAATAGTTGAAGATGTCTTTTGATATATTGAAGAACATTAAAATCTTCCCTACAGATTTCTTATCGCTCAGACCAACACATCGCTGCTTTCTATTTTCTCTTTCCATGCAAAATGGAGATGAGCAATGTTGTAAAAATAAATAAATTTTCAATAGTTTACCCACAACCATTGCTCAAAATAAGCCATCACTGATTACAAGAGAAATAAATCTCACAATAGAGATGGGCGATGGAACTTTGAGCCATCTCTGATTTGATCTCATTTCTCCATCCCAAAATGGAGATGAGCAATGCTTCCATGAGAGTTGGAGATTTGTTGTGATCTGTCAGAAGTTTTCCCAGCCAATAGGGAGCAAAAATTAATCTTATTTTTTATATTAACATTTGAAAATGTTTAATATTTTCCCTTTTATGTTCACCATAGCCATTGCTCAAACTTGACCATCACTAATTGTCTCCTCCATTTTTATTTAGAATTGGCCATGAGCCATGGAGATGAAATTACTATTGCATGCGTCCGTGAGAATTTGCTTCAACCAATAAGAAATAAAAATTAAACTTCTTTTTGCACAAAAACATTGGAAAATGCACTTTTTACTTTCACATGTATTAAATAAAAAACCATCAAGAGACCATCGCTCATGGTTTTGGAAAGAAAAGCCACCAATTGGTGATGGGCAATGGACATAGCAGGCATCTCTCATTGCTAATTTAAACTCAAAATCTCCCTGAAACATAGATGTGTGATGAAATGAAGGTGAAATCGCTCAACACCAATTTGATGAGGAAGACATTTCAATTTGCAATGGGCGATGAAGAGGAACTTCCATTGCTGACCACTAATACAAATGAGAAAGACAAATTGAAACAGTGATCTATGATGAGTTTTCCCATGTAGAAGTGAAAGCTGTATTTCACCCAATTAGAAGCAAGAATTAAACTTTCTTTCATAGAAAACATTTGAAATGCATTTTTCATATTTGCATAATGTTTAAAATATTCAAAAATATTTTAAACATAAGTATTTGTAACTTTAGAAAAAATGCAAATTTTAATTACGCTTATAGGCCAAACAAAGAAATTTCAATGTGCACAAACGGTGACCCTTGGATGCGAGATTTTTTGCATGCGGTGATAATCAATTATTTAGAGAAAACCCATTTTCTCAAACTTTTCCCAGCCATCGAAAATTAGATAACTCATTTGTAAACTAGCCCCCGAGATGTGTTCGCCGCAAATAGAAGTACATTAAAATAATGTATCAAATGACCTCCAATCTTGATTAAAATGGAGTTATAGAGGTTTTATACCAAAATAAGAAATGGGTTGTCCTTATATTTTGAAAATTTAAAACTTTTTGAGACACCATTTTTGGCCATGTTGCAGTCAGAAAAGGATTAGTTAACCAATAAAAACTTATCCTGGGGGACTGAAACTGAGTAGGCATGTTACCATTTGACTTATAAATTCATTTCAACAAATGAAATGGCAAAATTATTCCTAAGATGAAAGATATTAAATACCAAAGTTGCCTACTTGGACTTTTCTGCAATTTCACCTGTCAGAAACCAATTAGGGCTCTCAAAGTCACCACTTTGGAAAAATATCATAACAAATCCTAGGGGTCTGCCATTGTAAACATAAGCTCATCTAGGTACATTGAGTATGTGTGCAAAATGTATTTGCTTTAGTCATTATTCTTCACGAGATATTAAGTGTCAAAAATGACCACTTTGAAACATTGTCAGAAATGTAGGTGTAAAAATTGAACAAACTGCATCTGCTTTTGATCTCGAAAAAATAGTAAATATGATTTTGATACTTTAAAATCAGACAAGAGAGTAAATGAATGTAAAGAGAATGGAGAACAGCAATCCATTTGGCATGAAAATCAACATGCTTCAAATTGTGACCCTCCAAAGTAGGTCACTTGGGCAGATTTTGTAGGTGCACTTCTGAGTGTGCAAAGACAATTTTTTCAATATGGGCACTCAAAATTTGAGAATTTTGAAGTTGTCATTAGTGGCTCTTTTTGGGGATGTATGCCCTCTGTGGGTATAGCAAAAATTTATATCTTTGGGAGAGCAGACTAGGTGTTGGAAACATTGGTTAACAAAGTCTATTTTTTTAACTTTTAACTCACTTGGTGGCCCTAGGCCACCAAATGAAAAAGGAGAACCAATTTTTTCCTCTGTCAAACACCAATATTTTAAAAGATCTGATATCTTTTAATCCATACTTGCTTCTGTCACACCACAAAAATGTGAGTGACTTCATTCTTGCAAAAACATGGGTTAGGCTATCTTTGAATTTAACTTTACTATCACATGACAACCAAATGACATAGGCTACATCACTGCCACTCATTTAATTTTCAGATTTTGTGGAAAAAGATAGAACATGAGGATGATGACCAAGACTATGTGAAGACACAGTCTCATCACATTCACTAACCCCCTCATAATGATCAGGCTCAAAGAAGACATAATCCTTAAAAATAGTGTGCAATCCTTTTGTGTGTCAAGAAAAAAGTGCTCACACATTTGTAACTCTTCCAACTAGATTGCATCACATACAAGTTTGTCATCATCCCAATAGCATAGTTCAATGATATTACCATATGTCTCAATTTCCTAAAAACAAGATTCACCAAAACTCATAATACCTTCATCCACATTCAAATCATGGCATTCAGAAGTAACATCAACATCCCAAACAATGTTTCCTGCTTCAAGCTCATAGAAAAGGTCATCTGTATTTTTCACATTAGCACACAAGAAAACCTTAGATGCACACTCTGATGACTCAGAATCTTCATTTTTCAAGTTCATCATAATGAGTGTTCAAAATAGATTCATCAATGCAAGGAGTATCTAAATCAACATCACCTCCTACTACCTTAACATGACAATCTAAAGCATACTGCTCATGAGGAGAACTATGAGTTTTTGATCTAGAAAAGAGATTCGCATATGCATCCATGTGATTGACACAATCACATTCTTCAAATGCAAACTCATCATAGAAAATTTCATTAACTGTACTAACATTTGTCTCTACATTTTCACTTTCATGTATAACTTTATCAATGTTATCCTTATGCAAACATTTAGTGATGACTTCAAAGTTAGCAAAAGAAGTAGAAGGTAAAGAATCAAATAAAATAGGAGTTCCTTGTTTATCATTATCAACATATGCATGCTCCTCATAACCAACCACCTAAACCAGTTCATCTACTAAATCTCTTTCATATATATCTCCTTCCTTGTTCACACTACTGCAACAATCAAGAAAGCTACCTTCTTCACTATCAAACTGAAAACTATCAATGGTTTCTTTATTGTAGTTGCTTATGGTTGGTCCTTCCAATTGAAATTCATTTCATTCCTTGTCATTTTCATCTAATATGCTAACATTCACAAAGGTACTCTTCAAATCAGAAGGCTCTTCTATCTCATCATCATGAAATCTTTCATCAATGCTACACTTGTAGAATTGGCATGGCCAATTGTACCATTGCATTGTTGATCACACATGTATTCTTCAAACAAGATATTTAGTTCATATCCATTATCTTGTTCTTGTGAGCTTTCAAAAATATTATCATCATTTTCCTTGTTGGAGCACTTTCCACTTGAAGAGATTAATTCTACTTCTTCCTCATGAGAGGAATCACAATCACTAGGGCTGCAAATAGAATTGAAATCATCATGATCACCCAGACAAGAATAATTTTTAGTTGGTTGCAAATTTCCATCTACAACATCATTGTTCACATCATGAAGACATGAAACTTCAGAATCAACATGCTCTTCAATTGTATATTCAAAATCCATAGAAGAGAAAATACTATCAGTATCATTTGCATCAGTACAACCTTCATCTAATATGGAAAATTTTCTTTCTATTTCTATATTTTTAGAGAAAATAGAGGAAACTTTACATTTTTCATCTATCTCTTCATGACCATTATGGCTACAAGCTTCATCTAGGTTTATTTCTTTTGTAGGTTGTTCAAAAAAAAAATCCTCACCACCTAATGATGTATTATCACTATCTTCTTCTATACCATCTAGAGCTATTTGATGAAATCTTGAAAATGTACCATCACATAAGCTATTCAAGAGATTAGTTCCATACTTCTCTATCATTTCTTCAATTATTGATAGCCATTGATATATGCATTTCTGATTAAGAGGCTTCAAGTGAGCTGGAATAGTACTTAGACCTGACTCAAGTCTTTCACAAAAACATCAATAAACGATGATTCATCAGGTCTATTTAATGTTGGTATAGCAAAAAAAATCTTCATGAATCTATCATGAAAATCATAGGAGGATTCACTTTCAAATATTTTTACATCATATAATGCATTAATAAGTGACATAGGTTCAACCTTATTTTCAGATTTCTCTACATATTCTTTTTGGGTACATGCAGACTTCTTTCTTCAGTCAAGCAGTCATTGTCTATTGATTCTTTTTCAAAATAACTAATGAAATGCATTATGAGCTCATGCCATGAATCTATGGAATGCATTGGTAAACTAGAGAACCAGTATTCAGTAGTATCTTGTAAAGTTCTTATAAATAACTTCATGATGACATCTTCCTCTACTATTTGAAAATCTTCCATTACATCAAGAAAACTTTTTACATGTGATGTTGATTCTTCAAAACCTCCTCTAAACTTAGACAAATATTCATTAATTCTTCTTGGGACAAAATGTGGGTAACCTTGGATTTGATTGAAATCTAGAGGGTTGTATCTCTCATTACTGAACACTTTCCTTTGAGGTCATGGCTATGTTATAGGCATAACATTACAACTTGTAGAGAGAGTGCTAGGACAACAATACATATTTGCAAATAAAATTGTGTTCCCTCTACAACTAATTTCTTCTCAAGATATATTTTCAGAATATCTTACTTTCTCATTTCCCTTTCTACTAGTATCTTGAAATATTGAATAAGGGACAACATTAACTAGAATTTTTTGTTGAAGACCTTCATACAAAGATATTACAAAAAAGGGATACCTAAGAATTGTTGCAACCAACTCTTTAGATGATGTAGAAACTTATGTAGTCACCACTTTTTGAAAGAGGAAAATATCTTCAAGGAGCAAAAAGCTTCTTCCAAGATCTAGGTATTTTTGAGTTCTCTCCACTAGAAGAGCACCATACTTTAAGAATACACTAGAAATGTTGCAACAATCTCTTTCAAGTGTGCATGTCCTTGGATCATTCTAACCCAAAACTACAGATCAACAATTTGAATGACTCTTTAAAGCATGATGATCTTCTATCATAATCTTCTCAAGTTCTCCCCAATAGAGTTGCCAATCTATTGCTTCCCAAATCAATAGATGCAATGAGTCCTAAAGAGTAGCCACTCTTTCATATTCAAACTCAATGATTTGATATGGCCAATGAACAAGAAAGTGAATAAAATACCCCTTTCTCCCCTACACTTCAGGCTCTGTTAAACATAGGAGGGTGATCCCAACAGTATATTTATAGAAACTTGTGTGCCAAAGTATCAAATACACTGTAAACAAATATTTCTTTTTTAGATACTGCATAGACACAATACTATAAAGGCTTGGCTGACCTCTATAGTAATGCCTATTTTAAACAAGAGATATGTAACTCATTAAAATATTCACACAAATGAACTAGGATTCATATTCAATTTAAAATATGATAAATTGTTGTATTAACTAACACATGTAACATGAATAGCACACTTAGATCAATGCCTCATCCTTGGAACAAAGTAAACTCAAACACATACATAATCTGATAAAAATTCTCACCTGACACTATATGAAGCCCTGAAATGTTGCATTACAACATTTCAGCATTGTGTCTTAACATTTACTTCTTACTAGCATCCTAACATTCAGTTCAATACAAATTTACAACCATATTCAAGCACCTACATTAATTATTTGAATTAATAAACAAGAATAGAGCCACACATCTATCTAAAATTGATAAAGACAAATAAGAGAATCCTTGATTGTTTCATTCATAATCTGTAGAACCAATACATAGGAGAGTAAAATAGTCTCAAACTTGAAACATTCAACATTATCTTGCTAGTATTGTAATCAAAATTACATAAATATTGATAGACTTAGATCCTAAAACTTAACTCTAAAATGTTATGTATTCACATTACAGTGTTCTTTGTGTTAAATTATGAAATAGCCTCTCTCATAATGAGGCAAAAATACAACATTTAAGGAAACACAAAAACCCTAAATATTCATCTAAAGAAGATAGTTGGCATCTTTAGCTCCCTTGATCTGTAACTGCCTTTACTTGTTGAAGAAGTTCCAATCTTCTCTCCATTTTCTTGCTCCTCACTCCACTGCCCTGCAATAGAAAAATATTCCCCACGATGATTGTTTTCAACTTGTCCTCACTTGAAAATATAGTGCAAACATTTTACCCTTCTATAAAAACTCATTTATTAGCTTTATTTCATTGTACAAGTGAAAAATATTAACTTTGGGTCAAAACCCATTTAACCAGTTGTTAAAAATGCATTTGAAAGTTACATTTTAATCTTCATTGTACGTAAAAATTTTACCCATATGCTGAATATAATTTTTGGGTCATGAAAAAAAAAGTTTTCAGGCATTTTTTACCTTATTGGTAGCTAGAAAATGTATAAAAATTCGTCCAAATTGCTTCCTAGGAAATAGAAATAGTTCAGGTAACTTTTTGGAGCATAAAATAACACTTTGTAGCCTGTACATATGTTTAAAAATCAGTTAGAAGCCAAAAAAAGTGATTATGTTTTTTGGTTTAATTTCTCCGTAGAGAATAGTTGAAGATTCCTTTTGATATATTGAAGAATGTTGGTGTAATTAAATGTGTTGTACCTTGTCCTAGGTCATGATTACACCTTAGTTAAGTTTACTTAGGGACCACATAGGAGGTTGTTGGAGATTTTCCACTTTTGGTGGACTTGACATGCCATTATTTTATCACTTCCGCCTTTTGTGGACACATCATGTGATTATCTCTCCACCTTAGGTGGAGTGATAAATTTTCATAGTTGTCTCATGTCATAAGATTATGACACTTGTCATAATCTTATGCCCTTCTATGTACTCACCTTGGTTATATAACCAAGGGGTCTCTCTCATTGTAAACAATCATATCAAATCATCCAATATCATTGACATTGAATACAGTTTATTCTTGTCATATTCTCTCTTTTTTTGTGCTTTCCATTTTGTCCATAGATCTTGGCAGCTATAGCCAATTCTAACATAGAAAAGTATAGATTTCTCATCACTCAAACCAATGCATCACTATTTTCTATTTGCTCTTCCCATCCAAAATGAAGATGAGCGATGTAAAAATAAATGAATTTTCAATAGTTTACCCACAACTATCATTCAAAATAAGCCATCGTTGATCACAAGAGATAAATCATTCTCACAATAGAGATGGGCAATGGAACTTTGAGCCATCTCTGATTTGATCTCATTCCTCCATCCCAAAATGGAGATGAGCAATGCTGCTATGAGAGTTGGAGATTTGATGTGATATGTCAAAAGTTTTCCCAGCCAATAGGGAGCAAGAATTCATCTTACTTTTTATATTATCATTTGAAATTGTTTAATATTTTCCTATCTATGTTCACTGTAGCCATTGCTCAAACTTAACCATTGCTAATTGCCTCCTCCATTTTCATTTAGAACTAGCGATGAGCAATGGAGATGAAATTACTATTGCCATCCATCTGTGAGAATTTGCTTCAGCCAATAAGAAACAAAAATTAAACTTTCTTTTGAAGAAAAAAATTTGAAAATGCACTTTTTACTATTCACATGTATTAAATAAAAACCATTGAGAGAACATAGCTCAGGAGAGACCATTGCTCATGGATTTGGAAAGAAGATCCACCAATTGGAAATGGGTGATGGACACAACAACATCACTCATCGCTAATTGAAACTCAAAATCTACTGTGAAATAGAGATGTGCAATGAAATGAAGGTGAGATCGCTCATCACCAATTTGATAAGGAAGAAGACACTTCAATTCGCAATAGGTGATCAAGAGGAACTTCCATCGCTGATCGCCAATACAAATGAGAAAGACAAATCAAAACATCGATCCACGATGATTTTTCTCGTGCAGAAGTGAAAGCTATAAAATTCATATTTTAGCCAATTAGAAGCCAGAATTAGACTTGCTTTCATAGAAAAAAATTGAAATGTATTTTATTTCTGCCCTAAATGCATTTTTCATATTTGCATAATGTTTAAAATATTCAAAAATATAAGTATTTGTAACTTTAAAAAAAATAAAAATTTCAATTACGCCTGTAGGCCAAACAAAGAAATTTCACTACACACAAATGGTGACCTCTGAAGCCAAGATTTTTTGCGTGTGGACATAATCAATTATTTAGATAAAATCCATTTGCTCAAACTTTGTCTAGCCATCAAAAATCAGGTACCTCCTTTGTAAACTAGCCCCTGGGACGTGTTTGCCACAACAAAACTACATTCAAATAATGTATAAAATGACCTCCAATCTTGATGAAAATGGAATTGTAGAGGGTTTAGACCAAAAAAATAAATGGGTTGTCCTTAGATTTTGAAAATTTGAAACTTTTCGAGACACCATTTTTGTCCATGTTGCAGTCAGAAAATGATTAGTTAACCAATCAGAACTTATCCTAGGAGCCTAAAATTGAGTAGGCATGTTACCATTTTATGCAATAATTCATTGCAACAAATGGCATGGAAAAATTCTTCCTGAGGTGAACGATATTAAATACCAAAGTTGCCTACTTGGACTTTTCTGTAATTTCACCTGTTAGAAACCAATTAGGGCTCTCAAAGTCACCACTTTGAAGAAATATCATAACAACTCCTGGGGGGCTTCCATTGGAAACATAAGCTCATCTAGGTACATTGAGTATGTGTGAAAAAGGGAATTGATTTAGTCATTATTCTTCATGAGATATTAGGGGTCAAAGATTACCACTTTGAAACATTGTTAGAAATGGAGGTGTAAAAACTGAACAAATTGCATCTGCTTTTGATCTCGAAAAAATAGTGTTGTGCCCTTAGCACACACACCTAGTTCGGAATGGGGATCCTCTTTTCTTTTACCTTGTTGGGTCATTCTTTCATCGCCTCATTTTGCGTGCCCCATTTTGGTGCCCCAATGGTCAGCATACCTCCAAACTCCCATCTTAAACTGACCATGTCTTTTCCACTCCATCTTGGTTAGGTCATGGGGCTTTTTGGGCTTTCCTTTTCAATTTTCTTCTGCCAATGGCCCTAGGACCCATTAGGCCTGGATCTCTGGGTTTCCGTTGCTGGGTTTCCACCAGGTGTTCATTGTTTCCAAACAGCGGAGGGTTTGCGCCTTCCCAAACCTCAGGTCTCGGATCATCAGTTTCCTCTCGATTTAAAATTCATGAAGAGTACGAACTGCCTTCGCTTGTCCTAGGTCTGGTCTATAGAGTTCTGTCCCTAGATTTCCTTGCAGACTTCTTCGTTCCCGTGGGCCAATCTAGAGCATCTTTCTGCCTCCCGAGTCCCGAGTCCTCCCTCACCGTCGGCTTCCAAACACAAGTTTCCAATGGTTGTTTTGCCATGTCCTTCTGGACACCGGACCCCAGACCTCCCATTGCTGTCCGTTGATTTCAAATCCACCAACTCTTGATCAGTCATATTGACATTAAATGAGGCCAATAAATGTAGATGAGGGTATAAATATTGGGCCCCAACCTATCATTTTCATTTGTCAAGTTTGTAGAGGAAGATTAAAGTGCTTTTCAGAAGAGATTGGTGCATCCATCACCCACTTCCCTCTTGACTGAGATCAGCATTGGCCACTTGTTGTCAATTCCACACCGTCTGCTATGGGGCTTTTGAGGTAGGTTCATTATTCATTGCACCGAGAATTTTTTTTTATGATTTTTTGTTTAAGGTAATGAACGAAATGGGCTAAAATGAATTCAATTGATAGAACACATTGAGACCCACAAACCCCACATTTTGGAATTTTGAAAACCTCCAAATTGACCTCCTAACATTCAACCGAAACCAAACGTCACCACTATTGTTCATCATGTAGGGCATTCATGCCCTCTGGGCCCAACACCCCTCTCCGCTGTTAAAAAACTCAAATGATGAAATTTTATAGTGGCAAAGTGCCCTCTCAGGCCCACCTCACTGGGAATCCTTTTCTAGGATTCCCTTGGGTTTTCATCATTCTGAAATGGCGGAAGGATTTTTCCTTCTTGAAACCCAGGCCCTGGCTCACCAAATTCTGCCTAGCAAAAAATGTCACCTTAAGACTGCTCTTGCCCACCCTGGGCCCGTCCTATTGGACTTCAATCCTTGGGACTTCGCCTCGCCCTCACCATTCCTAGACGACAAAGAGGGTGCACCTTTTTTCCCTCCAGGGTTTGTCTGACCAGTTGTTGTCTGAAGAATCAGATTTACAAGGGTTGTGCTAATGCTCTATCAGGTCCCGGTCTGTGGACTTCCGGTGCAACTTCTCCATTTCAAACAGCCATCTAATGGCGACCTTCTGCCTCCTGGGTCTCAAATTTTCATTTTCCATGAGAAAAAAATAATGATGAACTATGACGTCATTGCCCTCACTGGGATCCACCCTCCAGGATTCTATCCTGCCTTCACCATCTCGCAAGGGAAAAGAATGCACGTCTTCCTAACCTTGGAGGCCCGTTGTCTTGGTCGCCAAAAGAAAACTCACGAGGAAATCTGACGTCCAAGTTTGGAGTTGGGTCCAATCCATTGGGCTGCTCCCACCAGACTTCTGTGCTACATCCGCCATTTTCAAATGACGAAATCCTAATGCCTTCTCGCTTCCCTGGGCTTGAGCACCTTAAAGTCCATAGAAAATCATCGGCTGACTTTTGACCTTCCGGGTCCCGACCCCTGGAGTTCTGATCCTGAAATTTCATTCCTTCCAAGCCATTGCAAACAACGAACTCCTAGTAGCTTTCTGACCCTAAACCTCCGAGTGCTCCTCAAGTGGTCAAAATAACCTCAAACTTGAAAACCAATCTTGACCCACGTGCTAAAATTTGACCTTCTTCAACACAAGCCTTTCAAACCATCAAAATGTGAAGATGGGAGAAATTGCCTAAATTAGCCTAGCCTATTCGCCCCTTCAAAATAACATTCCTACTAGGAAATTTCAGAATCCCTTTAGAAAATGACTAACGACATTTGAAAGAAAATATTTAACTTCATTAATCATAAGATGTCTAACTAGATTTAGTTCACGGGATTTTGGCTAATGTTAATGCTTTTGCAAATAATTGTACTCATTATGTCTATGCCTATAGGATATATGAAATTGGGTGTAGGACCCTTGGGGGGAACTACAGAGAAAGACAAAGGAAAGAAAGCAAGAAAACCCCTCGTGGAAGAGAAGAAAAAGATCAGATGAAATACTAGTTCCAAGGTGAGCCTCTACATTCAAAAATCATCATGGACTGGAAGGAAATCAGAGACACCAATATCGTCCATGCCGATATTAATGAATTCAAATGAAGGGTTAGAATTCACTTGAAAACTAACAATGCCACGTTAATCAAGAAAAGTGGGATCACAAAAGCCATGGGCTTCCCCCCATCTCTCATTTCCCTTGAATTGGGCATGGCCTGCCGATAGGCCTACCAGCCCGAGACAAGGACCATCATTGATAGAGATGGGAATATCCTTGCTGACATGTTGGCTGAGGGAATCAAGAGGACTTTTCACATTCCCACTTTTGAAGAAATGGAGATGCCCACGATGGAAGAAGGAAAAAAAACTTGGGATGAAAACTCGATGGGTTGTAAGAAGTTGATAAACCAATACTGGCTCAAGGAGAAAAGGGGTAGCACTACGAAGGTTCCCCAAGACCTATTTCATAGAAATTTCCATGAAGACTACCATGACCTGGTGACTATGTTGAGCTGGGTAATGGGCCTCCCTTCTGCTGCATTTTTTAAAGAATAGATGGTATACTTTATTGAACAAATCCTTTGTGGGGATGAGGATGTCACCACAAAAGCAACGTTCTACTCGGGAGTCATCATCAACGACTACTTCCATGAGCAATTCATGAATGTGAAAAAGAGCTCCAAATTCTACATGACCTCTTATCTGGTCTATTCATTGGCAGAGCAAAGGCAATACAGTGGGTTGTTTGTGGCACCTGATGAGGAGTCGGGCCAGAGATTAAAAGCATATGATAGATATCCCCAACTCCAATTCAGAAACTTCAAGGAGTAATGCAAAGTGAATGATGCCTTCACTAGCCACATCATTCAGTTGCTAGGAGGGGATTTTGAGAGGAGGGTCTCTGACAGCGCACGGGCGTTCCTGAAGCAGTATGCCTTCCTATTCCTACAATTTCCCAAATTCACCTATATTTGCGCCCAAGGTTTCATTGAAAGGACAAACAAGCTGCCCCGGTACCCCAATGACCTGATTATACTCTTGGAACTCTCCCGATAGCTACATCATGTGCACACCATCCTTAGTGGAAAAAATTTGGCAGGGATCCCTTATCCCTTAGCCTTCGGTCAGGGGATGCATAAGTTTCAAACTTCCCAATGTGCTGGGAATTTAGAAAAGGAATTAGCAGAATACCACTTTCACCTACACATTTCTTGTCCATGGGTGGACCCATGTAGGCATGTGAGAAAGGAATTGGGACCAGAGTATGCCCACCTGGATCATGTCGAAGATTTTTGGAAAAAAATTTAGGATTACAAAGAGGTGCGTGTGAGGCACTACATGAGAATGATTGAATACATCGTAAGAATGGTGCAACTGATTCCTATACCAGACCAAGTTGAGGAAGATGAAGGCACTATCATGGATCCTAGGTATAATGTAGTCTCCAACTTGCTATTACCCGCAATTGACTCGGATGAGTAGGAGGTCGATGACCTCAACATTATGACCAAACTAATCATGGCCCAGACTGAAGAATGGGTTAAAAGACAAGTGGCCCAATCAACACAGCAAGGGGTGGTCCTAACATATGAAGGGCTCAAGATTGAGCCCAGTGCCACTAAGGATGTCGCTGCTACAACTTCAATGGGCGGGACATCCAAATCTCCTCCGCTCACCAGGTCAAAAAAGAGGAAAGGGACTGAAACAAAGCAGTCTCTAGATCCTAAGGTATACACAAGGAAAGATTCAGGGGACTCACCTTCTAAGAGGCCCAAGCGAACAGGAAGTGCCACGGAGCAACCTGCAATTCAGGAAGGTGAGGAAGAGAGAATAGATCAACCATAAATTCTTTTGGCTCCCCCTATTTCAACCACCTTGACATCTATCTCTCAAATTGTAGTCACCACATCCCCACTTGCAATGGACATCTCGATCCATCTCGCCTCCTCTCCCCAGGCAGGGTCCATAATAGTGATTGACTCTTCCTCCACCATGACTGCTCTACCTTCCTCTGCCACCATGTCTCCTACTACATCCCTCCCATTGGCAACAACGACAATGCCAATACCCGCACTGGCATTGTTGGAGGCTTTCTCACGGCATAAGTAGAATGACCCCTCTGAAATTTCTCATATCTTTCTAAATCCCACCATCCAAGCTGTTGTAGTATGGGTCCTTGCCAGTGCTACACCTTTGCAACCTCCAACAGGACTGCCAGCAATGGAGGCCATAATGTTAATCTCCAAAGGATGGGAGAGACAGGAGCAAGAAGCCTTAAAGTCAATGGAGGAGGAGGCCAACGAGTACCATGAACACCAAAAAATTGATAGGGTGGCCTACAAAGAAGAAGGAATGGGATATTTCAAGAGTGGAGATGAAGAGGAGGGAGAAGGTGGAAGAACTATTGTGCAGACCTTCCACAATGATCTCGAAGAGGAAATGGCTAGAAAATTGAAGCATGATGAGGTAGAAACAAAAAAGTCACCTCTCAGAGAAGAACAAGAAGATGACAGAGTAGCAGAGGACATAGAACTCCCTACATGGGAAAAACAACTAGAGATTGTGCCACCTCCTCCTAGAGGAGAAGATACAAAAGAGGACAAACCTGAAGAACACATGCACAAGGACAAACATATTGAAGAAAGAAAGGAGAAGGAAATTGAGATAGAGGAAAGTCCCCAAGAGATATCGACTGCTAGGCCTCCCATCAAACACCTCACATTCATCCAAGACTTTGATGAAGAAGAGGGAGACAACACCAAAATGAAAGAAAATACTACCACATACAAACAGATGGAGGTCTAAACATGGGAAGGTGAGGGTGATCGAGAATCACCATAGGAAAGTCTACCATGCTTGAATGGCTAGAGAAGCAGCTTCAGAAAAGGACTCTTGCCCCGAAGGACCCAAGAGTGAGGCTAGAGGCTATCCTAGCCCGAGCACATATCTCAACCAAAAGGGAGAAGAATCCTAATGTTAGATCCATGGTAATGATGGATTATTTCAGGTCCTGAATGGTATAGATAGCAACACCAGTGGTAGGCCAGGAGGGTGTAAGCTATAACATTTCCACTATTAACTTGGGGACTACTACCAGAGAGCAGAAGGTGGAACATCTTGAAGAGTCAGTGGCTATTATGGTGCACCTGATACAACAAGACAAGGTCTCAAAGGATGATCTTAAACCATAGGTAGTTGCCTTGATAGATTACATCCAACAATGGTCTTCAGTGGATGACATGATGACCACATCCATGGCTCCAGCCCAACTGTTCTCCAAGGAATAGATTGACAAAGTAGAAAAGAGAAAGAACTTGGATAAAACTACAAAAAGTTGGTTCCGACAAGTTTTGTACATTGAAAACATGGGTATCAGTCAAGTTGTTTAGATAGCCAACAAGTTCTTCGATTTACAATAGTCCCTCGAGAACACAAGAAGGTTTTGCACTGACTTCCCTGCAACATATGATTCCACCTATCCAAATATTGAGGCCATCCTCTAGCTACCAAAGGCCATGTGGGAAAAGGAGCTTGCATTCAAAAGAGATGACCATTGGCTAGTAGATATGTGGAAGTGGGACTTTGATAACAGAAGAGAAAGATTAGAGCAGATAAATGGTAAAGTGGATCCAGATATAGAATGGGTCAAGGAAATTAGGGTGAATTGTGCCCAATATCTAAAGCTAATGGAAGAGTATGACATGTCCACGGTACAAATTGATCTAGAGAAAATAAAGCCTTATTTCCAAAAGAAGATGGAGGACGGGATGTCAAATGGGATAACAGTGGATTTCATGAGTTTTTCCACCTGTGCCTTCGCCCAATCAGAACTGTTCAGAGATCACACTACAAAGTATGATGAAGAGTAGAGGAAGCTTGAGGACAACTCAAAAGAGTGGAGTTATCAGATGCTACAGTCTAAGATCATAGAGGTTGACAAACTCTAGCTGGTGATTTTGAAATTCATAGAATATGTAGCTTTGAAGAAGCCAGAGGGTGACCCTATTGTTAGTGAAGAGCTCCTAAAGGAATAGCTACAGTAAAAAGAGAAATAAGCTAAAGAGAAAAATGCTACAATGTTGTCACTAGAGGATGAAATAGGGATGTGGAAAAAATCGTATTTTAAATTGTAATATATTGGGGGTTAGGTAGAACCCTAGTTTGTAGTGGATCTTGGCCACACAATGAGATTGAATCTTGGTCATTTGTTCTACTTTTTTGGAAACTATAAATAGGGGGTCTCCTCTCATTTCCAAGAGGGTTGAGTTGTTGTAAATACATGCTATTGAAATTTATGAAAATATATTGACATGGTGTATTTTCTAATTTCTTCACATGTTTCATGGTTCAATCTCCATTGTTAGATGCTTTGTTTAGATTTACATATCTTTTTTAAGTTAAATTTAAATTCTTAGATAGATTTTAGTAATGTTGTTCCGTAGTTATGAAAATTGTTGTTGTGTAGATGCCTTCCTAGTCCACACTTTTTTATATTTATTGTTGTTAGATGGCTGTGTAAAGTTAGTTTGGGCTTGAATTCATTGCTGCTCCACATTTTTATCTTTGTTCATGCATGCCTATGGTGAATGAATGGTAAAATATCTGCAGGCCTTAGAAGATAGCACAAATTTCATGAGATTGTGAGATTTCTACTTAAGTGAAATTATGTTTGAAGGAAGTTGTCCACAACATGAACTCCATGATTACTATTCATAGTTAGTTGTAGATCCAGGAACCTTCTCTCTTCCCTACTCTTTTTTATTTTTTTTAACAAACAACCCATGCTAAGGTTCATTGCACATTGTAAAGCCAAACTTAAAGAAAACACTAAACTTTTAGATTGTTGTTTGAACCTACAACAAATTGCACAGTAACTCCCATTTTAGAAACTTCAAAAATTAAGATCCACTTCGCATCCAACTACATAAGTCCACCCTGTGATTACCAAAAAAATAAAATCAAACATCAACTGAGGAATTCCATGCAAGTCATGACCTGGCACCTGAGAGACCTTGGGGAAATTTTTAGCAACTTGCCCGTTGGAGGTTTCCTGTCAAGAGAGGTGATGCACCTATGCATTACCTATGTTGAGAAAGTGTACAAAACACCCATCAACAAATAGAAAATCTGATCCTGAGACTCTAAAATCGGACAAGGGAGTACATGAATGTAAGGAGAATGGAGAGAAATAATCCATTTGGCATGAAAATCAATAGGCTTCAAATTGTGACCCTCCAAAGTAGGTCACTTTGGTAGATTTTGCAAGTGCACTTTTGAGTGTGCAAAGAAATTTTTTTCAATATGGGCACTCAAATTTTGAAAATTTTGAAGGTTCCATCAAGGTCTTCAGTGCTGATAGGACCAAGACAATCCATCAATGTTGGTATAGAGGAAATAGTCAAGACTTTACATCTAGTGGCATTGATGATAGAGCAAGAAAATCCAAAATTCACTAAGTTCTTTGAAGAAAGGAAAATCAACTTTGCATGGTTTTACTCTGACATGCCTAATATAGATCCATAACTCATAATGCATCATTTATCACTACCACCTGGGATAAAACCAATCAATCAAAAGTTAAGAAAAATGCATCCTCATATTGCTCTCTTAGTGAAAGCTAAGTTGAAGAAATTGTTAGATGTGGGATTTATCAGACCTATTGATTATGTCGAATGGACATCAAACATTGTGCCTATTTTAGAACCAGATAAAAGCATTAGGATATGCATAGATTTTAGGGATCTTAACAAGGCTTGCCCAAAAGATGATTTTCCTTTACCTAACATAGACATCATTGTAGACTTGACAACTTGGGATGAAATGCTATCACTTATGGATGGTTTTTCTAGTTATAATCAGATAAAAAATTGAACCTGAAGATCAAGACAAAATTGCCTTCGCATGCCCTTGGGGCACTTTTTGCTAGAATGTAATGCCTTTTGGGTTGAAAAATGCTGGAGCCACATATTAGAGAGCAATGACTGCCATCTTCCATGACATGATGCACACTTTTATGGAAGACTATGTAGATGATCTTTTGTTAAAATCATACACCAAAGAAGGACACTTGGAAGTTTTAGACAAGATCTTCACCAAATTGGAGAAATTCAATGTGAGGTTAAATACCAAGAAATGTGTATTTGATGTAACTTTCGCTAAAATTTTGGGATACATTGTGTTAGCCAAAGGTATTGAGGTGGATCCTACAAAATTTAAAGCCATCACAGAGATTCCTCCTAAAAATGCTAGCCAATTCAGATCTTTGCAAGGAAGATTCCAATCTATCTAGAGGTTCATCACACAACTCGCTGACAAAACCCATCCTTTCAATCATTTTCTCCACAAGAATGTCACTTTCAAATGGGATGAAAAGTGTGAAGCAACCTTCAATCAACTCAAGCAATATCTGATGTCACCACCAATACTAGTGCCACCAACCAAAATGAAACCATTATTACTTTACATTTCCAAAATAGATATATCTTTGGATGCTTTACTAGCACATGAATATTATGCAAGAAAAGAAAGAGAAATTAATTGCATCAGTACGACCTTGAATGGTTATGAGACCAATTACACCTTCATTGAATAAGCTTGTCTTGCAATAGTATTTTCTACTCAACAGCTAAGGCATTACATGTTTACTCACACTATCAAATTCATAGCCAAAATTGATCCACTAAGGTACTTACTCAACAAAGCTACCTTGACAAGAAGATTAGCCAAGTGGGTCATGATATTGAGTGAGTTTGACATCTAGTACATGGAAAAAAAAGAAATCAAAGGTCAAGCCATACTAGATCAACTAGCTGAAGCACCATTGCAAGAAAATCATCCAATGAACACTAAATTTCCAGATGTTGATATCATTACAATATCTACACAACAATGGATGTTGTACTTTGATGGATCTTATACGCAATATAGATCAGGCACATGAATTTTTTTTTATCTTGCTAGAAGGACACACCATTCCCAAGTCCTACAGAATGATGTTTCCCTACACCAACAACACAGCCGAATATGAGGCATTGATCATTGGAATCAAAGTAGCAGTTGAGTGGAAGATCACAGAGTTGCATGTCTATGGTGATTCACAGCTAGTCATTAATCAAGTGAATGATGATTACCAAACAAAAGATGAAAAATTAATGCCATATAAAAGAATGGTTGATGACTTCAAAAATTACTTTGTAGAGATAAAATTTGAGCAGATTCCTAGAGGCGACAAAAAAGTTGCTAATGCCATGGCTACCATTGCTTCTCTCTTACAGATTCTGAAGAAAAAAGCCCGTTATGAGTTCATGGTGGAACAACTATTCAACCCATCTTATGACAATCCTAAATCTCAAGTCATCTACCATCTAGCCAAGGCTGATGCTTCCATCTACAAAAAAATCTA
Organism: Sequoia sempervirens; assembly: GCA_007258455.2. Lineage (NCBI taxonomy): Eukaryota > Viridiplantae > Streptophyta > Pinopsida > Cupressales > Cupressaceae > Sequoia > Sequoia sempervirens. The sequence goes on along the minus strand of VDFB02000017.1, from coordinate 308,789,526 downwards.
TACTTATCTAAAATACAATACCCTCCCACCCAATTTATCTTGGAACCAAAAACAAAATTTCATTTGACAAGTAGCTCAACACACCCTAATAGCTGATGTGCTTTATCAATGAAGTCTTGATGGTACTCTCCTTCGGTGTCTTGAACATAATGAAGTTGAAACTCCTTTGCATGAGGTCCATGATGGTATTTGTGGCACACATTCAAGTGGCCTAACTTTAGCTAAGAAACTCCTACGTTTGGGATACTACTCACCAAATATAGAGGAGTCTTTTCAATATGTCAAAATATGCCAAAAATGTCAAATCCATGGGAAGTTGATACATGCACTGTCACAATAGTTGCAACCTTTCGCATCAACATGGCCTTTCTGATAGTGGGGATTGGACCTCACAGGCAACATTCATCTATCTTCATCAAATGGACACAAGTTCATCATCATAGCCATGAAGTACTTTATGAAGTAGATTGAAGTGGTTCCCCTAACTAGCATCATAGGAAAAATATCTTCATTCATCCTAAACTATATCATTTTCCATTATGGCATCCCTCAATCAATTATCACTGACAACGATAGACCTTTCAAGAATCAGGGCATCAAAAAAATTTGTGAGAGGTTTCACATCTATCATCAATTTTCTACACCATACTACCCTCAAGGAAATGGAAAAGCAAAGGCCTCAAACAAGACTATCTTGAAAATATTGAAGAAAACCATCAATGAGGCTAGACGTGATTGACATGTTCAACTGAACCTTGCTTTATGGGCTTATAGAACCAGTATTTGCACCTGATAGGAGCCACACCCTATGCTCTAGCCTATGGATCATAATCCATTCTACCTATTGAGGTTGAGCTACCATCACTCTGGTGTCACTAAAAGGGATCATTTTTTATGAGGATTACAGAGTGTCTAGGCTATAGGAATTGGAACTATTGGATGAGCATCGTCAACATGCAGTGGATCACCTAAAATCCTATCAACAGAGGATATCTAGAAGTTACAATCACAGAGTAAAGCCTAGAACATTTGAGGTTGGTGACTTAGTTCTCAAAGAAAACCCCTGTAACCAACATGATCGAGAGAAGAAGAGGAAATTTGAACCAAACTATCTAGGTCCCTTTTTCATTGTATCACTCTTTGGATCATGAGCATATTAGTTGTCTACACTAGAAGGGGATTTGTTTGATGAACCCCTCAATTGCCTACATCTCAAGAAATTATACACCTAAATCATCCAATGTATTAGAAAAGTCTTGAAAAAATACAAAAGCATCATAAAATGTCCTAAAAAAATAGTTTCCTTGATTAAACTTGGTAAACAAGAATCTTCATAACAACATAAAAATCAAAAATAAGAAAAACACAAAAAAGTGAAAAATCAAAAAAATTCTAAAATTTGAAAAAGTGCAATAAAAACAAGTAGTGAAAACCTGGGAACAAGTGCTATTTGTGATAGGTTAGGTTTTCCATCTATTTGATCATGTCAACCATTCACTTTTTTCATTCACTTTCACCATCTATCTTCCTATCATTAGAAAAATTCATGTATATATCCTAGCATCACAGTCATGTCTCACCCTAGACAGGGGGAAAAATCTTGAACTCACTAGAGGCAAATAAACTTTGAGCTTAAACCAACAGACAACCAACAGTAAGACAAACTCAATGAACACAATAATCATAGTGCAACCCAACATTGAACATCAATCACCATCATGAACACATCAACCATCCAAATCAAATAGCCAAATTAATCAAACCAAAGCAAAATTCAAATGGATGATATTCCTTTTGAATCACAGGTTTATCATGTCAAGAATGAATGTTCAACTGTTGTGCTTTGAATTTTTTTATCAGGTCTTTGGAGCACCTTGATGATGTATTGAACTAGAGGAGCCAGGAAGGAGTATGATTTTTCTTTTTCTTCTATCTGTGAGTTGATCATTATTACTATGCAAATTGTCATAGGACATGCTCTACAAAGTATCACTAATGACATTTCAAATTTGCATAGGGAAAAGATGTTGGAAGAATAAGGACTGACAACTAAGAGGGGCTGGGTGAATCAATAGTCATAATAATTTAGAATTTTCAAACTTAACTTAATTCTACTCTCAGATCTAAAGAATAAGAAATTAACCACAAGCAATTAACACATCAAAGAGACAAAGAACACTAATATTTTGTACGTGGAAACCCGGTTAGGGGAAAATCCATGGTGGATGTTAGTCCACAAGATTATACTCTACTAAAATTATAATGAGAAATAATAAGGTGAATGCACATGCATTTAGGCACACTACGTAAAGTTCACTACTCAGTTACAAAAGGGGCTCACTACCCAACAAAGTTGGATTAAAAATCCAGACGGTATGAACTTTGAAAATAGCTTCTACACAAGCCTCATTATAGTTCCAATTAAGCTCAACACTTCTTCACACTTTGCACAATCTTCTTCACACTCTACTCTGCAATCGAATGATATTCACACATACACACATAGGATCACATGAAAAATCCTTTCCACTAATGACACAATCATTCTTATATATTTGCTACAGGAGATTTCATGACAACATGGTCAGCTAAGAAAAACAAATTATATTTGCAATGTTAGCCCAGATCAACAACTTGATTTTTAATGTGAACCCATCAAGGTTAGCCAAAACATAGTGGAGACCCAAATTCAAACCTCCAACATAAAAATACTTTAATTAATTTCACCTCGAACATCTGCAACATCCTATCATTAACATGTCAACAAGGAACATGAAAAACCAAACATGCACAAGAAAAGATCTTCAATCACGAGCTCACTAGATCAAGTGGATGTACCAAAAAGATAGATAATGAACTAGAGACATTTGAGAACTCCAAGAAACAACAAAGAAGCATCCACAACAACTTAGATAACCAGAATCATACAATATTTATTCAGGAACACTGACAGAGACAACAAAAATACTGTCAAACCACAACTCACACAAAACTTCATGTAGACCTTTGAAAATTCTGGTAGATGATCTAGACATACTAAAAAATAAACCCTTTATTCCACATCAGCTAATATTCGACATACAAGACAAAACTCCTTCATGACTAGCATAGTTCCATTGGGAACCTAGAACACTTTCTTTTACAATTTTCTCAATATCCTCAACATATACAACAATTGATACACCAAATGCTAATAGTGTTGACACCAATGACAACCACATATCAGAAACACATCCACAACATCCAACTATCTCTTAACAATATCCCCCTTTGGCATTGATGGATACACATGTGAAAAATACCATCAACCCAACATACTGACTTCTTCTGCACTTCTTCTCTCAACTAAACTTCTCTCCACAAGGATTTTTCACATTACTCTTCTCTCGCTTTGACATCAATGGAAAAGGTAACCATGAACTTTCCATACACATGCTCTGAACCATATATCTACACATCTGACTACTCCCCCTAAGTAGAAGCCATGAAAACATCAATTTTGATCATAATATAGCAATGAGGCTTACAAATTGATGCATGTAAATGCATCATTTAGTTTTTATCAGGAGGGGTAATAACCCCTAGCATTCCTATGAGATACTCAAAAGTATCCTTTGGCAATGGCTTAGTAAATATATCTGCAATTGGTTCTTTGGTATTCACATACTCCAATATGACTTCTTTTTTCATTCACTTTTTCCCTTAGGAAGTGAAATTTGATTGATATCTATTTAGTCTTTGAGTGCAACACCAGATTCCTTGATATATTTATTGCACTTGAGTTGTCATAGTATGTGGCAATAGGATCTTCATATATCACTCTGATATCTCTCAAAATTTATTTCATCCATATCACTTGAGTATAATTATTGGTAGTAGCAATGTATTTTGCTTCAGTAGTAGATAGAGAAATTGAGTTTTTCTTTTTACTTAACCAGGATACTAGCTTCTTCCCTAGGAAGAAAGCACCACCACTAGTACTTTTTTTTTCATCCACATCACTAGCCCAATCAGCATTAATGTATGCACACAAAGTGAGATCATCATCCTTTGGATACCAAAGTCCAAAGTCAACTATTCCTTTAAGGTATCTAAAGATTCTTTTGACAATAGTCACATGTGATTCTTTTGGATTAGCTTGAAATCTAGCAACCATACATACAACATTCATAATGTTTGGTCTAGTCTAAGTCGAGTAGAGCAATCCACCAATTATTGACCTATACCTAATTTGATTTGCCTTGGGAGAATCATCATTCTGTGTCAACTTGCATCTAGTTACCATGGGGGTACCAATAGGTTTGGAGTCTTCCATTCCAAACTTCTTCAATAGTTCTCTCACATATTTGGACTGAGATATGAAAATCCCCTATTCCAACTGAGTAATTTTCAATCCCAAAAAGAACTTCATTTCACCAATCATGCTCATCTCAAATTCACTCATCTCATCAACATACTTCATGCATAGATTATCATCTCCTCCAAAAATGATGTCATCAACAAAGACTTCTATGATTAACTCCTTATCATGATCTAATTTGAAGTATAAGTTACTATCAATAGTTCCTTTAGTGAATCCAATCTTTAGTAGGTATTTTTCCAATCTAGCGTACCAGGCTCTAAGGGATTGTTTAAGTTCCAGGATTCTTGGAACTTTGTATCATCTAAACTTTCTTCTACACTTGCACTTGTCTGTGCTTCCTAACTAAATTGATTTACCAGAACAACTTGTGGTTGCTTCATCAGAACATATGGAATAATCTGAAGTAGATTCGGTTTTTGAGTGTTCTTCCCTTGATTTGTGTTTTCTTCATCTGAATCATAGCTACATCATCTGGATGATTTGACATAGTGCTCATCAACTCTGTCATTTACACTCTCAACAATCTTTCTCAATCTTTCATTATAACACGAGTATGCCTTGCTCTTAATGGAGTAACCTAGGAAGATCCCTTCATCACTTCTAGCATCAAATTTTCCTATATCATCATCTCTCTTGATATAACACTTGCTTCCAAAGATCTTGAAATAATTAACATTAGGCTTGTCACCAAACCATAATCCATAAGGAGTCTTACTAGAATTACCATTCACATTTACCTAATTCAAAGTATACACAACAGTGCTTACCGCTTCACTCCAGTACATCTAAGACACATTCCCTTCCATCATCATTGTTCTGGAAACATCTAGGATTGTTCTATTCTTTCTTTCTACAACTCCATTCTGTTGAGGGGTTCAGGGACCAGATAACTATCTTTTAATTCCATGTTCTTCACAATAAGAGTTGAACTCCTTAGAGATGAATTCACCACCTCTATAAGATCTCAGGAACTTGATTCTCAAACCTTTTTCATTTTCTGCCATAGCATTAAAGCTTTTTAACTTATCTAATGCTTCACATTTTTCTCTCTAAAAGGAAACCAAAATCATTCTAGAGTAATCATCAATGACCAACATAAAATACCTTTCTCTATGAATACTTATAACTCTAGAGGGACCAAAAAGATCAGTATGTAGCAATTCCAACACATTATTTGAATGAAATTGTTTGCTTTGAAAGGAGAATTTATTTTGTTTACCCATCTCACATTCTTTCCAAATTACATTAGCAGGCTTCACTAACCTAGGCAGATCTCTTACTGCTTGAGTAGAACTTATCTTGATAATGTTGTCAAAGTTTACATGACACAACCTCCTATGCCACAACCAACTTTCATCTACTTGAGCAATTAAGCAACTTCTACTAGCAGTGTTCAATTTAAAAATATTACCCTTAGTTTGCACACTAGTAGCAATCATGTTTCCGAAACTCCCATGAATCTTCCATTTTTCATTCTTAAAATGTAGATCCTATCCCTTGTGTACCATTTTTCCAACACTCAACAAGTTGTTCTTTAGGCCTTCAACATATAGGACATCATCAGTATTATCTTTACCACCAAGGCTAATAGATCCTTTTCCACGAATCACATCAGCATTGTTATCTCCAAATCTTACAACCCCGCTGTCATACTTCTCTAGAGACACAAACTTACTTTTTTCATCGATCATGTGATGTGAGCATCCATTATCAATGAACCACTCATATTTTTGTTCAATTTGGGCTGCAAGATTTTTCTCATCTGCAATAGATTCAGTAGCCATAGGATTATTTTCAATGGTAGCATTAAAAGCCCATTCATCTTCATTTCCATTATCTTTATTAGACTCATCATTATTTACTGGTTCTTCAGAAAAGTAGCATCTCTTTTGGAATCTAGGATTTCTAGGCTTAGACCTAGAAACTCTTTCAGGACATCTTGATGCAAAATTACCTATTTTACTACATGAAAAACATTTGATAGGAAATACATCTTCATACTTACCTTTTCCTCTTCCTTCTTGCTTTGTAATTAGTGCTTCTAGTTCTTCTACTTCTCTTTCTTTGTCTTTGAGTTGTTTCAGTTCTTCATCATATTTGGATATCTTTCTGGAGCTCTCTCCCATACTGTATCTTTTCCTATAACTTCTGGATATAGTAGCTTTGAATGTAGATTTAGTCTTTGGTGTTGATTCACCAAACTCACTAATTTCAAAAGCAGTAAGCTTCCCTATCAGCGTATCTCTTGTCATCTTGTTTAAAGACATGAATTATTCAATAGCTTGAACTTTTGTTTTGTAGGAAGGAGGCAAAGATCTAAGTATCTTAGCAAAAATTTCATCTTCTTCCACAGAACCACTGGCACATGTAATACCCATCACTATCTCATTTACTCTCTACATAAAAGAAGTGATATTTTCATCTTCTCCCATCTTGAAGTTCTCCTATTTACTTTTCAAGCTCTATAGCTTAGCCATCTTCACATGTGCATCTACTTAATACATATTTTCCAATTTTTTCCAAATCTTATGAGTTTTTTGCATACCTAACACATTAACCATCTCTGAATATGTCAAAGCACTCAACAAGGCTTCAATAGCCCTAATATTATTTTCAACATCTTTGATTTCAACAATAGAAGAGGGACCATTATGACGAATAACATATGGATCTTTTGTAATATTCCAGTAGGCTTCACCAATACACCTTAGGTGACATTGCATCCTAACTTTCCACAATTATTAGTTGGTGCCATCAAATCTAGGACTGTCCATCTTGAATGTTTCATCTCGGATCACCTCAAGCTATTAAAATTATTCAGAGGAACTCTATTTGATACCAATTGTTGGAAAAACAAGGATAAACAACTAAGAGGGGAGGTGAATCAGTTGTCACAAAAAATTTAGACTTTTCAAACTTAACTTAATTCTACTCTCAAATCTGATGAATAAGAAATTAACCACAAGCAATTAACACATCAGAGAGACAAAGAACACCAAAAATTTTTACTTGGAAACCCTGGTAGGGGAAAAACCATGGTGGATGTTAGTCCACAAGATTATACTCTGCTAAAATTATACTGAGAAATAATAAGGGGAATGCACATGCATTCAAGCACACTACCTAGAGCTCACTGCTCAATTACAAAAGGGGCTCACTACCCAACAAAGTTGGATTAAAAATTTGGAGGGTATGAACTAAGAAAATAGCTTCTACACAAGCCTATTTATAGTTCCAATTAAGCTTAACACTTCTTCACACTTCACAAAATCTTCAATCACGAGCTCATTGGATCAAGTGGACATACCAAAAAGATAGAGAATGAACTAGAATCATTTGAGAACACCAAGAAACAACAAAGAAGAATTTCCAACAAATTAGATAACCAAAATCATACAATCTTTATTCAGGAACACTAATAGAGACAACAAAAATATTGTCAAACCACAGCTCACACAAAACTTCATGTGGACCTCTAAAAGTTCTGGTAGATGATCTAGACGTACTCAATAATAAACCCTTTAATCCACAAGCTAATATTCAATGTATAGAACAAAATACCTTCATGACCAGCACAATTCCATTGGGAACCTGGAACACTTTCTTTTACAATTCTCTCAATATCCTTGACATATACAATAATTGATACACCAAATGCTAATAGTGTTGACTTCAATGACAACTGCATATTAGCAACACATCCATAACATCCAACAATCTCCCAACAAAGGATTAACTCTTGTTTGTTTATGCAAGCAATACTCAAGTCATCTCAGTTTAATTATACTTAGATGCTTGTGCTAACTTGGAACATCAAACATCATGGAAGTAATACTCAGGTCATCATGGTCTAATTATACCATCGATGTTTGTACTCACTTCCAACATTTTTAAGGCTCAATGATGAGAAAAAATCTTGACAATCGACTGTTATGAATGACAACATCTGCATATTAGATCTACATGGTTAAAATATATTGCATCCATGTTAGTTTGCATTTATATCTATGGGATTTTCCAAAGCTTGAAAAAATTCACAATGAGGTTATCTCTCTTATAAATGGATTGAGTACACTTGAAATTATGAAAAAAAAATCATTCTCATATAGAAAACACATTAGTTGCATCATAATTTGCATTCATCCATCTATGCATCACATCATAATAGTTACATCAGAAAACACAAAAAGAATTGAATTCCATCTCACTTGCATGATCCAAATAATTTCATCAATCATTAATGGATTAAGAAATTAGTCCATTAAGATGATTAAAAGACATGTCCAACAAAGTAAGATTTCCAAGTATAAAAACATCTCTATTTTAATAGGATCATAATTGAACTTGATGCATCATTGAAATTATTGAATCCTTTTATAAAATGAATCTTGGATTCACATAAGATGATTAAAAGACATGTCCAATAGAGTAATATTTCCAAGAAGAAAAGGTTGTTGAAGAACATCACTAGTAAAAACATAATGCCATTGTTATGAGCATCTAAAACTAGTATTAAAGATGAATTTTTTATTACTCAAATCAAATACTAACAAAGGACTAACTGGATTGGAAAATAATCATGTCATTTGCATAATCAAATCCATCTCACATAGCATAAAACATCATCCATAAAGCATATAAAATCATTAATCATGTATTATCATATCATCATGCATTATCATCTCATCATTGCATAATCATCATAATTATCATAATCATCATCATATAAACATCATAAACACATAGAATTAGGCACCATCATATGATCATTCCATGCATACATACATTCATTACATCATTTATTTGCATTAGAAAAGTACAAACAAAAAATTGCATCACATTTCATTGGCATAATTGAATCCATCACATTCATCATAGGCATCATTCATAAAGCATCATAAAATCATAACACATCAGTTGCATCATCATTTGTAACCATAACATATCATCTCATCATCATATAGAACATCACATAGCATCATATAATAAAAATCAAATGCATCCATCATAATCCTCATGATCATCACCATATAAACATCATAAGCGTATAAGATCATAACCATCACCACATATCATATAACCTCAAAATCATAATGTCAAAGTGTACAAGGATATCCAAAGGTATAAAGAGATACATCAATATAAAAAATGGTAGTGTATCATATTTTCTCAAATCAAGAGGTACATCATCAATGTTTCAAATACATCAATGTATACATATCCAAAGTACATCAGAAAATAAAAAATTAGAGCTATGTCATGCTCCCTCTAGACGGTGTTGGCATCATAATATTAGTACCTCCTCCATTTGACGGACCTGCACTAGGATCTCTCTGATCTCTAGGAAGCAGCTATGTAACACCCATGCTAGTGGTACAAGACCGAGACCTCCTTGAACAAAACTATGCAAAACTCTCTTGCCACTCTAGAGGAATTGCATAATGATACCTAACTTTGTAAAACTCCGCCTCTTGCACAGGACAACCTATCTCTCTGAAATAATTTGATGCACCGACAACCACAATAGCCTATTGTAGTCTCTTGAAGATACCCTCGGCCTGCTCCACTCATTTTTGCAAAGTGTTCCTCTATGTAGTAAGTGTGTAAAATTATTCCTGCATCTGACCCTATCCCTAACCCTCGACCTATGCAAGTTGGGCCTGTACCTATTGTACCTACTATCGAGCAGCATCCCTCTCTGTTGTCAATATAGTAGTCTGCCCTTGGGCCTGTGATAGTAAGGCCTAAACCTACTCAAGATGACCCTACAGTGTCTCAACCTATACCTATAGCTCAACAATCTATGTATGTTGTTGTGGTGAGGGTAGTTGAATCTCCACATGTTGCCTCTTTCTAGGCACTCTCATCTCTCCAACATCAGGACCTAGCCCTCCTCCACCCTCATCTCCTCCCCCATCACTCTCATCACCATCATCATCATCATTTTTATCCTCCTCCTCTCACTCCTCCTCCTCCTCCTCCTCTCTCCTCCACTTGTTCCCATGACCTCCTTCCCCCTCCTTCGCTAGCAATGGAATTGGCTCATCTAGGATGGTAATCTGGGGGAATGGATGTGAGAACATGTATTGAGCATACTCCTCTAATATCAATGCCTTGATAATCTTTGGGTGCACCTCCCATATGATAGTTTGTAATCCCTAGAAATGTTGCATGATTGCATCACACAACAACATAGGTCCCTAGTATGTAGCATCCACTCATCACCATGCATAATGGGCCTTGCCTTGGGGTATCCCCTGTAGTCTGCCATACTATCTAAGTGCTCGCAAAAAAAAAAATCTCTTAATGATAAATTTGGTCCGCCTAATCAGGTATGTCAACTGGCAGAGATATGACGTATCATTATTGTCCTCTAGCCACTACTCACAATCTAGTTATGGCTGCCATACCATAGACTCAAGATCATCTAGTGTCCTCCTACAAAACTCAATTTTTCCCAGCCAAGGCTAAGAAACTCGAGCAACATAAATATGTACATATGGTCTCATGGGAGGTTGCTATTTATCTCCAACTAGTTGTGTGACTACCCCTTGAAGGTAAAACACCTTGTTAAAATCATGATACAAATGTACAAGCATGCAACATCCCCATGCATATCTAGTGCCTTGAGCAATCATGCTCTCCAAAATCTGACCCCATCTAATTGAAAGTCCTTTTGACCTACGATCAGGACAAAGTAACTCTCCAATAAATCTAGAAAGAACAAAAGGAAATGTGGCATAGGCATCTACCATATTCCTCCAAGGAATCTCATAGCCACATATAGTACCATCCTTAAATACTCTGGGCAGTGCATCAGTCCCACCATGCTCCTGTGAATCATATAAGACAAGCTCTCCAACCACGAGAATCCGTAGAATATGATATACATCCTCTGGAGTCACTATGATCTCACTAGTGGGAAAATGAAAGGTGTTATGCTCACTATGTCACCTCTCTACTAAAGTTATCAACAAACCCCTGTTGATCCTAATATGGGGTATATCAATCAAGGATGAAAATATGCATCATGTGATCATGGCTACCTCAAGCTACGATAGGTGTGGAATCAACTCCCATGTCCTAGGAAAACACTTTCTAATCTACAGACTCGTCAATGGCTCCTATCATCACAAAATTACAAATTAGTCAATCAATCAATCAACATTAATCAACCTATCAATCAATCAAAATCAATTAGCCTATCAATCTAATTAGCTTTGGTGATACTTTGATCAAATCTCATGAGAATCAATCAATCAATTTAACCTCGCCTATCATGAGGTTCATCAATCAATTCAACCTCGCCTATCATGAGGTTGATTAATCAATTCAACCTCACCTATCATGAGGTTTATTCATCAATCAACCCAACCTCGCCTATCATGAGGTTTATTCATAAATCAACCTAGCCTTGCCTATCATGAGGTTTATCAATCAATCAATGCGCCTCACCTATCATGAGGTCAATCAATCATCATCCTTTCACTGAATCTCGCCTATCATGAGATCAATGCAAATCTAACCTATCAACATCATCAATCATCATCGACATCAAGATGTTCAATAAAAAAAATCATTAATCTGGTTTAAATTTCACCAATGCAATAAACTAGAGTTTCAATGTGCTAAACAACTCTATGCGCTAGAAAAATTCATCAATGCACTAAAATAGAGTTCCAATGTGCCAACGTATCTAATGCACCATCTCATTTGATCTATGCGCCAAAACAAAGTCCTTATGTGCTGAAACACCCTATGTGCTACATCATTTAATCTATGTGCTAAATAAATTCCTGTAAGTGGTAAATACACTTATGTGCTAAAACAGTTCGTGAATGCACTACTTCGAGTATCCTACATGCTACATCTATCAATTTGCTAATTAATTAACCCTATGTGCTAAATTCCTACTCTTATGCACTAAGTTCACAAATGCACTACAACAAACAATCAATGCGCTATTGCGGTAATCCTATGCGCTAAAGTAAAAAAAGCCAAATTCAAACATGAAAAGGAGGGAAAAATGAAATGCACAAATTATGAGGGAAGTTTTTGGGCTACATACTAGATGACCATACGCCATTAGGTTGTTTGATGCTTGATCCACTCAAATCGATGTGTGTGGTAAGGGATTGTCATTTCACCAAATTTGCACAAATCACTCACTCTCAAGTTTTCAAAATTTTAAATGCTCAAATGAACTTCTAATTCAACTGTTTAACCTTTCTAAGGTTAATTAAGTGGCATTTTTATGGGGTTGTTTTATTTTATTTTTAAAAGGGGAAAATTCATCAATTTCATCACCTACTAGCTTATACATCATTTTTTGGGAGATACATCATTTTTGAATGATAAAATTTTGAGATCATCAAATCAATGAAAAATCATCAAAATTTTCAAAATTTCCAAAAAATTCAAAAATTCATTGATTTATCTCCCAAGGGGGCATATATCCATCATCACTTAAAAATCAGCATCTAAGGCATCAATTTTTTTTTTTCAACATCAGCAGCAAAATTTTCTTTGAAGCAACATGTAAACACATTACTTCAAGGAGGGGAAAAATGTATACACCTAAAATTGGTCAAGACAATTCACAATTTATTATATAGTTCACACTTTTTCTAAATTCTTCATTCTAAACCACATTCTTCTAAATTTAATTAAATAAAAAAATCCTTATAGTTTGTTTTTATTTAATTAACTATCTTCTTACTAAGTTTGAATAACTTCAAATTCAAAATTAGTCACATGTCTACAACACTTTTGGCCATGTCATCAAATGTCACATGTAATTAAATATGACTAATATTTAATTACATTATTTTCAACCAATTATCTTCAACAAACTTTGAACACATGGTATTTTTCTTACACACTTTATTCCTTCATCCATTTGGCTTGTTGTCTTTGGTCAAGGTAACATCCTTCTTTATTCTTCCATCTCCACCGTCCATCCCTCATGTTTGAGTCTAGAACGTCGATCATTGCCACATCACAAGATGCTTTGGAAATCTTATAAATACAACCCTTTGCTACAACATTTTACATCACATCTTTTAGCAAAATTATTATGCAAGAATAGCTTTGGAGCATTGGAGCATTTGGAGTTTATAGTTATCATTGTAGTATCATGTTAAATTAGAATCATGTCTTACTTTATAGTTGCATTTTATTTCATGTATTTCTTTATAGTTGCATTTATTTCATGTCTTTCTTTATAGTTTTAATTTAGTTTATCATATCAATGGTTATTTGAGCATATGTAGAATCATTTTAACTTCTTATCACACCATATGTATCATATAGTTTAACATCATTATCCATTTGTCAATATCACCATTATCATAGCATCATGGTTTTCATCACATAGTTTCATGTAGGAACTTAGATTTCTTGCATTTTGAACAACATCTTATTTCTCAAGTTTCCATTCTAACAATCATTGTGCACATATAAAATATGAGAGTCAAATGATTTAATGAATCCTTGAGAATAAAGAACAATGGAACATTTTTAAAGATGCGTTTAACTGCAATTTATAGTAGTTCTTTGATTCAAATATTTAATATAATATGTCTCATTGATGTTTGTGTGCTTTAGTATTAATTTTCTAACTCTCCCACATTTCACACACACAAGTACAATCCTAACAAAAGGGCCATGGTGTCATTAAAAAAAAATGGGGTAGAGTCGTCACTCTAAGTCATCAACCTCAAAGGATACTAGCCCACATCTTGTTCATGGTGGAACTAGAGGAACAATCGCCACCTCCTTGTCAGAGTCTTTAGAAGGTACTAGGGAGAGTGGATAAAGGTCACACTCCAGATCAGTGTCACCCTCACTTTTTGAAGGGCTATTAGAAACCTCACTGGGAGAATTATGTCCTCCTAGATAAGCCTTACGATACATGCACCTTTTCTTTTCCTTCTTTTCATATTCCACCATCTTTTTCCATTTGAAATTGATGAACTCTTCTGAAATAGTTTGAATCCTCAAGTGGTAATTACTCTTGACACCATACTTCTTGTATTTCCTGCATCCCCTTCTAGTCTTTGGTGTATCAAGAGCTCCCTTTGTCTCAATTTCATCCCTAGGAGCATTATCCTCAGACTCAAGAAAACTCAATCTCCTAGACCTTTAAACTGGCCTAATAGAATCTCTAGATTTAATCATCATATTAACGAAAAGAACTAGAAAACCTTCACAAAATTAGCTCTTGAATGGAATTTTAGAATGAAAATATGGTCATTGTTCCTCCTTATATTGAGCCATGCAAGTGACCCAACCATTAATACTCAAATAAAGCTCAAGCATGTGAGCTGACAATAGTCTACTTTGATCTTTTTAAACCTCAACCATTGATCATTTTTCTAAAAATAAATCAATGGATAGATTACTAGTGCAACTAATTATGAAAATGTTTTAATTATGCTTTTAAAGCCTTTTCTTGATTAGAAAATCCCTGAGTAGATATACATCCACTTTGTACACATATTTCAACCACATACTTAGCATCATTTAAAATATTTCATGCTATAATCATCCGCTTATCCATCGGAATTAATTCAATTTTATTTCTTCATAGCAAAACAATAGAGATTGATTATGATCAGATCTCAAAATATCGGTTTGTACACTACCCTGCTTTATTTTCACCTTCCCACACGTATCAATAATTGTCAATACTAACGAGCAAAATCCCAAACATGCACCTCAAAGAATAAACTTGAAAAATGGTGTCATTTGGAAATAGTACCCTCTCGGCCAATTTTAGCAACCTTCCAACTCCATTAGAATCTATTGAAACCCATTTAGAATATCTACGTGGCCATTGCATGCTTTCCCAATGCAAAATATGGCACACAAGTGGGGCCCTCATGGGATGGCGGGGAGCAATTGGGATTGACCCATGTCACCCGCCATTGACTGTTGAGCTCCTTGATTACAAAGAAATTTTCTTCTTTAGAGCCTAGTCGGTCCCACAAAAGTGACAAGTGTCATTCAACCCACTAGCCTATGTAACTATCCTTTCTTATTGATTTCGATGGATGGGCATGTGGGGAACGGTCCTGATGATAACACATGTTGCAGTGTCCATCTCTGATCTCTATTAAAACCATGTCCACTTGCCTTGTGGAGACACTAGTCCCACCATTTGATAGTAACATGTGGCCATCACCTGCTAGCTCGTGTGTTTAAAATAACATGAAATGAACCAACATGGGCATGCAGGGAGTGGTCAATATGTGGCCACATCTTCAAATCTACAACCATTGATCTTCCTATAATGGCACCAGCTACCTTCACCAAAGAGATTGAGCCAACCCATATGCCAAACACATGATTGAAGCTTGTCAGCTAGTGTAAATAAAATAAGAAGAAATAAATCAGTGCAGGTGCATGGGGAACAACTAGGATCAACTTCTGACAATCGAACAACCAACATGAAATCCTAATTTTGTACATGCAACAAAAGTTAATCTTAAAAGGGGACCATCACTAGGAAAACTAGAACTTGACCCATAAAGAATGAAAGCTAAGGATTTAATTCATTACAAAACTAAGCTTTGAGCATATAAAAAATTAATACCAAGAAGGACTAAGATGACTGATAGACCTAAAATCAAGGGGCCAATAAATATAACACATCAATGGCATAAGAGGTAACTTAGAAAACTGTTGACTAGGAATAATAGGTCAATGTAAAGTTAAAACAACCAAGGTTTTTTCAAAGTTTGTAGGCCAATTTTGAAAAGTTTTGAATCACAAGACCCTAAAATAGTGATGACGAACACAACCCTAAGCTAGAAACAAAGGTTTGAGCTAAATTCTGCATAATTATAGAATGGAACCAAGAATTTTTTGAGGGGTTCCATTAGTGGACCTTATTGGGGACACATTTCTCTCGTAGGCATGGTGAGATCCTATAATCATGGGTGAAGTAGATCATGCACAAAAGACAAGAACCAAAACAAAACAAAATATGTACAATTTTTACACAAGCCCTAAAATACTAAAAACATAGATACAATCTCCATTTCGTTTGAATCCTTTTCCTGAGTTGCAAATTTTGAGTATGCACTTTATAATTCAACAAGGCTTCAATTCCACTTTGGTGGTACTAGGCCACTAAAATGTAGTGATAATTTATGCCCTTGTCAAAAACCAATCTATTGAAAGAATTGAACTACTTCAACCCACATTTACCTTCATCATACCATTGCAACATGTATATCCTTCTTCTTACAAGTAGGAATATGTGTATACCCTTATATTCTACCTGATTACAAATATTGTTACTAATGATTTTCTCAATTTTTCTAAGTATATCATTGCCAGTGTAATCTTGGTCATTTTGTATTGTATTATTAGGCACAAACTAAATTTTTTTTATCATCACATGACATATCTTTATACTAAAAATAACATTCTTTTCTTTGCATTTTATTGTCATGATCCATTAAAATATCTCCCAACTAAACTGGGAACTGAAAGTATTCATATTCTTTCAAGTGATCAGCATCATGATACTCATCTTTATCTGCAACATTTGTATCAAATGGGAAACAATCATATGCAACATCCTCTAGAAGCTTATTAATGTGTTATTTTGTTATTTCAAGGCCACATTATAACCATGTATCAAGTGCATGATCATAATTTTCAGAAAAAAGTGGATTTTCTTTACACCAATAAGGATCACCATTTCTCATCTCTAGTGAATATGGAGGCTCATCAAATAAAGGGTTTTCCCTTACATTTATTTTTGACATAAAAGCTTCAGCCTCTTCATAATGAATATCTAAATCCTTCAAGTCATAATTATCTTCAAAATCATAAAAGTCACTAGAAGAGCATACAAATAGATTTTTAGCTTTCTCTACATCTTCTACAAGTAGCATCTCTAACTCACACTCTAAAAAAATTTCATACGAAGAGAGCTATTCCTTCTTAGGAAAACCTATGTTTTGACTATCATATTCCTCATTTGTATCAAATAATTCAATATTTTTCTTATGAGGAAAACCCTTACTATTAGAGGAGTGATCATGCTCAATGTCATCATCATTATTATTGCAACAAGGAGACTTATCAACACTAAAACTATGTTCAGAATCTTCAAATTGATTGCTCAATGTTATGTCTTCCATTGGACCACAAGTGTTGGAATCTTCAAAAGAATTAAGACCACACATTTCTTTTTCTTTACTAAGGAATACATTTTCAATATTTTCTCTACTCTTTTCTTCTTTATGTGATATATCATTACTTAACTCATATGGAGTAGCAAAATCATTACCATTGCAGTTCAAAAACATAGTAGCCTTTTTATGATCATCTCTATTTTTTTCAAAACAAGAAATGTATTCACACACTTGGTCAAGCCTAACTGGGTTCAATTCCTTTGGTAGAGCACTCAAACCTAGTTCATAAGATTCATTAAATAAATCAATGCACATTGAATTTTCAAGTCTGTAGCATTCAGGAATTGAAGATAGAGTATCCATAAATCTTGCATAAAGATCATCCGATGATTCTCCTTCATGTCTTCTTACACAAGAGAGATCTTGAACAAGGGCTATAGGATTACAAATGCATGCAACTTCTTGAATATTTTATTGGAAGTCTATGTGATCAACATTATGGAATGATGTGTAAGCTGAATTAATAGGGGTGAAGGTGTTTTCACACTCATCTTTACCTTCTAACTTACACATCTTATCAACATTTTGTGTCTCAGGGCAGTAAATACATGCAGACAAATAATTACTTTGCATTCCATATTTTAATTTTTTTTCAATGTTAATGGCCATCCCATATGCCTGATACAAAGTTTTTTTTTCCTTATCTCTTAGAAAATAGCTCATCTCATTATCAAAGGCTCCCAAATAAACAACCAGACATACATCACTTAGTACCATACCTTCAGGAATATCCCTCAATGTTTTAGTGAATCTTCAGTTAAATTTTGGGATAAGTTCATCCTCTTCTTTCTCAATATTCATAAATTTATTAAACATGGAACTAGCATTGATTCTTTCACCAAATTGCTCGGTGAATACTCCTTTGAACTCACTCCAAGAAAAAATAGAGAAAACTAGTAAATTAGAGAACCATTATCTTACATCTCCTTTTAGAGACTAAATAAATAATCTCATAACTACATCCTCATGATCTATTTCATAGTCATCCATTAAATTTTTGAATTGCTACAAATTTTTATTTGTTGCTTCACTCTTTGTACCACTGAATTTTAATAAATATTCCCTGATGTAAGATGGAATAACATTTGGGTAACCATTAATTCCAATGAAATTAATAACTCTATATCTTTTAGAGTTAAAACTTCTCTAACAACTTGACTAGAGTTGACTACAAACCATTGTTTCACTAGGCACCATACAAAGCTGTATATATTGATGATATACTTTCTTATACCCTTACAAGATTTTTCATATCAAATTTGTAGTTACAAAGGGTACATCCAAGTTCTTTTACAACATAATCTTAATATTTTATAATGAAGATTTCTATCTTGATTTTCTTAAGATCTTCTGAATGAATTTCTTCAAAAATAATTTATACTTCACCTCATAATAGATTTTGCAATCTAGTAATATAGAAGTATACAAATAAATCACTTTCATTCCCTCTCTTAGTGCTTATTCACTTAATATGGAACCAAATTTTTCATGACTTTGAAATGTGATCTTCATATATAGAATGTATACTTCTTAAAAACCTAAAATATGAAGAATTCTTGGATATATTGTAACTACTGTAGATTTTTCTTCCTGACTGGAAATATTGGTAGATCTAAAACTTCTCTTCACATCTTCATCAGGTCCTTTTGATAGAGTTTCCACCTCTCTTCTTAGAGGACTGAACTTCAAGCAATATGAAGCTCCTTTTAAGAGTGAATTTCGTTCTGGGTCTTTTCCCATAGTAGAGTCACACATAAATTCTTTGACATCAATACAATAGAATCAATTCCAGGTCTAAAAAGTTCTTAATATTTGAACTAGGTGTCTAGACTCACCAAACTATTGACTCTTAAGGCTAGATGATCTTCTATTATAATTTTCTCAAGTTACTCCCCACCAGAGTCACCATTTCTATTGGTTATTTTTCCAACAAAACCTTAGAGTTCTCTAAAGAGTAGCCAACTCCTATAATGAAGAAACTACAAGGCTAGTGGCCAACACAATGAGTAAAATATTTTTAGGTCTTTACTCCTACACTTTAGGCTCTGTAGGACCTAGGAGGGTGTTCCAAATTGTGTTCATGTGAGGTGTATATAGTAGATAACACATTTATACATAGATTTATTCTTATATATTGCAAATAGTGTACTTCACTAAAGGTTTAGTAGAAATTTAAGCATATAACTACCTATTTTCTAGGAAATAGGGGTAATTCAAACCCATACCATACTTGAAAAGATTTTAAATTAATGTTATTCTGATTTTAAGTTTGCGGCATGGTATGCCAATTATTCATTTTTATGCAAGATTTTCTAGCAAACATGCTAGCGTTTCACCAATTAGAGAAATGGAGTCAAATATATAAGAACCAGTAATATATATAAACTAAATTATGAGATTGGTGGAATATTTTCATAGTCCTTTGCATTTATGAAAACTCACAATGCTTGAAAACACTCACTTCTTACAAATCCTATGCAATTCCTTACAAAATCTATAACCCTCCTTAAGCATTTTAATCAACTCATTGAGTCAAAGATAAAAAACTATCATACATTCAATGGAACAGTTGAAGATAAATGATAACACCATTAGTATTTTCATTCATAACTTGTGAGAAAAATACATAGGAGAGTGTTTGTTTCTATACTAACATTTGTTTTGATATTAGTAGTTTCTATAAAACTATTTTAAGACTATTACATACAAGACTCCTACCCAAGACAACATAATGTTCTATTCATCCATATTCTTCATAAAGTGCCTTTCCTGAACTTAGCTTTCACTGAAAACCTTGTTGAGACTTAAAAATCTAACGCTCTGTAATGAAACCTAGAATCCCTTTTATAGAACAAGGGAGAAACAAGCACCAGGCTCAATTACATTTACATTTCATTTCATTTGAATATCATTTGAACAAGAATTTGAGACTTCATTAGTTAGTTACATGCACTCATTGCAAAAAATAGAAGAGTAAAAGACCAAATTCCACATCCCTTGCATGAAGACATGCTAGCTCCTCAAAAGGTAGAGTTTGTTGCAACAGTGTTGAATCCTCGTCCTTGTTGACCAAAGAAGATTCTCCACTCACAACCCTAGCAAAAACTTGCATAATATCGAGAAAAAACCTACATGCCACCAACGTTAGGAATTTTGGTACTTCTCCAACACACTAGCCTAAAAAATGTCCACATTAGCACTAGAAACAAGAAATCACATGAATTTTGAATAGGAAAATCCTAACAAAAGGGCCATGGTGTCGTTAAAAACAAAAATGGCGTAGAGTCATCACTGTGAGTCATCAACCTCAAAGCATACTAGCCCATGTCTTGTTCATGGTGGAATTGTAGGAACCGTCACAACCTCCTCATTAGAGTCTTCATAAGGTACTAGGGAGAGAGGATAATGGTCACACTCTAGATCAGTGTCACCCTCACTATCTAAAGGGCTATCAAAAACCTCACTAGGAGAATTATGTCCTCCTAGATAAGCCTTATGATACTTGCACCTTTTATTTTCCTTCTTTTATTATTCCACTAGCTTTTTCCCTTTGAATTTGACCACCTCTTCTGAAACAATTTAGCTCTTCATGTGGTAATTATTCCTAGCACTAGGGTATGTGCAAGATTATGATGGGCCAAAAAGTGGCAATATGATGGGTATGTTAGGGTTAGAGATGGAAGATATCTAACAATTAAATGTAGATTTAAATAATAAACAGAGAAACTAAAACATACACAGAATAAATCATAACACAGAGAATTTAACGTGGTTCACCCAATCTGGGCTACATCCACCAAACCACAACCATCCAATACTTTTATTATCCAGTGGAAAAACCTATTACAATCTTGCGAATAATCATGTTTTTCATCATACTATAACCCCATCCAACCCCTTTTAACAAGCTTTTAGAAGCTTCCAGAATTAGGGTTTTACAAAGTTGGTTTTCTTTCTTTTCGAGATTTTTCCTTTTTCCGACAACGTAAAATGGCAAAAAAATAAAATTTCTTGGGGCATGACCCTCTAACCCTCTGGAGGTCACGCCTTTAACCCTCGGCCTGGTCGACTCCGCCCTGCACTCCTGAGGATAGGGGCGCTGTACAAGATACCATGGGCTATACAAGATAGCATGATACGCCACATACCAACAGGTATGTGGTGACGCACTTTTTACCCAAAATGATGAAACAAAAAGGGTTTTAAAGGAGATTCTTAGCTTTCCACCAATATAAATTATGCTTTACTTTGAATTTAATAAGTAATTATTATTCATTTTCTATTCAAATTATGACTAAAGTCTTGATTGATAGGCTGATTGAAAAACATCTATAGCTTTCAAATGGTGCCAAATTTTTTGAATCCAAAACATGCATCACATTCTATGTTTTGCATACTATAGGATTTAAAAAAGAAAAATTCATGAAATTTTAACCAAGATAAGGTGGTCAAACATGAGTTTTTTATATTTTTAAAAAGTTGTAATAAAAAATTCATAATTAATTATTTACTTGGAAAAAAATTACACAAAAATATGCATCACATTTGGACATGAGTCCTCTACTTATATCTAAAATCTTATAAAAAAATATTATTATTTTATTGTAGTTAGGGTGGTCAGACAGACACCTACTTGTTATTTTTTTCCTTGAAATTTAAGTACTACTATATTGAAATTTCAAATTTTCACCAAATAGATTTTTTTTTTAAACAAACCTAGTAGTTTAGAAACTAAATTCAATTTTCTACAGATTCTATTCTTGCATATTTTTGAAATAATATAGATAACTTATTCAAATTTTTACGTCAAGCTACCTAACTCTGATTTTTCTGAATTTTTTGCCACTTAAGGGCCTATTTTTTCCATGATGATCCTACACATACCCACCATACTTATTGAATTTCCTTCATCCCCTTCTACTCTTTGTGTGTCGAGAGCTACTCGTGTCTCAATTTTATCCCTAGGAGCATTATCCTCAGGATCAAGAAAACTCAATCTCCTAGACCTTCAAACTGGCCTAATAGACTCTCCAGACCTACTTATCATATTAATGACAAGAAACAAAAAAAATTCACCAACTTCACTCTTGGATGCAATTTGAGAATGAAAAATATGGCCATTTTTCCTCCTTATATCAATCCATGCAAGTGTTCCAACCATTAATACTCAAAGAAAGCTCGAGTGTGAGCTAACAATAGTTTGCTTTGATCTTTTTTAACCTCAACTGTTTATCATGTTTTTAAAAATAAATCAATAGATAGATTACTGGTGCAAATAATTATGAACAAGTTTTAATTATGCTTTTAATGCCTTTTCTTGATCAAAAAATCCCTGAGTAGATATACATCCACTCTGTACACATATTTCAACCACATACTTAGCATCATTTAAAACATTTCATGTTATATTCACTCACTAACCCATGGGAATTAATTCACTTGTATTTCTTCGTAGCAGAACAACGTGGATTGATCTTGATCTGATCTCAAAATATTTGTTCGTACACTACCTTGCTATATTTTTTCCTTCCCACACGTATCAATAATTTTCAATACTAATAGCCAAACTTCAAAACATGTGCCTCAAAGAATAAACTTGAAAAATGTCATTTTTTGGAAATAGTACCGTCTCGGCCAATTTTAGCAACCTTACAACTCTATTAGAATCCATCAGATCCCTTTTAGAATGTCTATGTGGCCATCACCTACTTGCCTGCTGCAAAATATGGCACAAAGGTGGGGTCCTCATGGGATGGCGGGGAACCATTAGGAATGATGAATGTCACCCACCATTGATCATTGATCTCCTTGCTTACAAATAAATTTCCTTCTTTAGAGCCTGGCAAGTCCCACAAAAGTGACAAGTGTCATTCAACCCACTAGCTTGTGTAACTATCCTTTCGTACTGCTTTCGATGGATGGGTGCACGGGGAATGGTCTTGATGAGAACATGTGTTGTAGTGTATGTCGTCGAGGTCTATTAAAACTATTTCCACCAGCCTTGTGGAGACATTGGTCCCACTATCTAATAGTAACATGTGGCCATCACCCGCTAGCTTGTGTTTTTAAAATAACATGAAATGAACCAACACATGCACTTGGGGAGTGTTCAATATGTGGCCACATCTTCAAACATACAACCATTGATATTCCTTGAATGGTGCCAACTACCTTCACCAAAGAGAATAGGCCTACCCGTATGCCAAACATATGGCTGAAGCTCATCAGCCTATGTTAATAAAATAAGAAGAAATAAATTAGTATGGACACATGAGGAACGATTGGGATCAACTTTTGATGATTGAATGACCATCATTAAATCCTAATTATGCACATGTTGAAAAATTTAATATTAAAAGGGGATGATCACTAGGCAGATGGGAACTTGACCCATAAAGGATGAAAGCTAAGGATTTAAGTCACTATAAATTAAGCTTTGACCATAGGAGAATTTAATACCAAGAAGGACTAAGGTGACTAATAGACCTAAAATCAAGGGGCTAGTAAATATAACAAAATCAATGGTATAAGAGGTAACTTAGACAACTAGAAACCATGAATAACAAGTCAATGTAAAGTTAAAATGACCAAGGGTTTTTTAGAGTTTGTAGGCCAATTTTGAAGAGTTTTGAATCACAAGCACCTAAAATAGTGATGAGGAACACAACCCTAAGCTAGAAACAAAGGTCCGAGCTAAATTTTTCTTAATTATAGAATGGAACCAAATTTTTTTTGAGGGGTTCCATTGGGTGCAGGAGGTCATTCCACTCTTGATGTCTCATGAGCATTGTCCCATAGTTTTAGAGAGACTTGGTGATTTATCTGAGTTGCACTAGGAGCACCTAGGGGATATTGGCCTATGGTAAAAATTGTGTCTATGCCTATCCTCCAAACACATTTAGCTATCAAGACTATGTTGTGCAAGTGATGGCATAGCGAGACTTCATCATTCCACCTTGCCATAGGTGAGGTGGTGGTGACTTTAGAGGATGTATGGAGGATTCTACATTTTCTTATACATGGTGAGCACATGATTTACAATGTTGATGTCGGATATGATGCCTGCAATGAGGTGATGGAGATTGAGGATATCATTCTAGTCACTTCATAGATTGACCATGAGATGTATAGTGGTTGAGTGACCACATTATGACTAACTGTTGCAGCCATCATTTCTAATTTTGTCACTCCTTACTGACAGAGCAGAGGATTTAGTCCAAGATGGGGCTTAGCATGGCACATGATGCTCTATAGGAGGACACTATTAGCATGGGGGCCAGTGATTTTGGCCTCATTATATCATGATATGTATGACTTCATCTATTATGATGATAGAGACATTGGCAGAAGGGTTACCTTGCTTCATATTTGGGCTTGGGAACATATTGATGTGCTTTGACTAATAGTCCAGATGGCCAATGTTGAGCCAGATAATCTAACAGTTTGGTGATACAAAGGTGCCATTACTTTATGAAAAACTAAGTAGGCAGGGATTCTGTACTGGCACTGGGTTATTGATGATAGGACAATATTTAGATGGTGACCCTAGCTTCAGATGCCATCTTGGTATGACTATGTGCAATAGTTATTCTTTTCCAGATAGACTTAGTTTATGTAGGGTCAGGAACACACTATCATAGAGTGATATATTCTAGATAGGGTGACTCAATCATTTGGTGAGCAGCAAGATAGGCTAGATGATGCATATAGGGCCACCTTTTCTAGATCAACTGGAGAGGTACCCATGTGGGGACCCACTATCCCAACCCCAAAGGTAGTTGAGGGATTTCAATAGTTGGTGGCACAACCATGGGATTACGATCAGGGTCAGGTGGTTGCATAGATGATGCCTGCATATGATGCATGGTTTACACTCCCTTGCAAGTTGAAAGATCTAGTAGGTGCTCCTCCACAAGGAAGAACTAGAGGGAGAGGAGTGGACCAAGGAAGGGGAAAGGGGCAGGATGGCTAGGATGTCCATGATGGACATGATGGGTAGATCCCTAGGGCACCATCAATGGAACAACTTCCTCCATTACATCCTCCTATTTAGCCACAAATAGGGTAGTAGTAGCAAGT
Organism: Sequoia sempervirens; assembly: GCA_007258455.2. Lineage (NCBI taxonomy): Eukaryota > Viridiplantae > Streptophyta > Pinopsida > Cupressales > Cupressaceae > Sequoia > Sequoia sempervirens. The sequence goes on along the minus strand of VDFB02000017.1, from coordinate 308,763,873 downwards.
GCAACAATAGCTAGTGCAACCACCAACACTGCTAGGTCTAGATCCTCAAGATTTGTAGATTCAACAGCTGCAATAGTAGTTATAGTTTCTTATAGGTGAGCAAGATCAGGCCTGGCAATAGATTTTGATAGTCACTACTGTGAGGGATTAGGCATGACAACAATTTGTGGCTATTACTTCAGAGAGAGATCATGTGAGGCAACACGTACAGGCTATGATTTTTGAGAGAGATTAGGAGATCGGTCACCACCAGTAGTTAGAGGTGATGACAATGGCTGCACAAGGTAGGACTATATCTACTAGGCTATATAGAGAGGTCATGACTAAGGCAGCCTATTATAGGATGCACTATCACTGAGATGTTCCACCGACACTCAGATAACCTAATGACTCATAGAGGAGTGATGGACAACCCATGGATGAGGATCAACTAGAGAGGCAAGCCAGAGAGGGGAGAAACTATTAGGGCTTGCTTGATTTGTATAGATACTTTTTGACTTTTTTTCTTAATTCTTTCATATAGATATACATTCATGGACTCCTTTTTGATAGCCTCATGGATATTGTATTCATGATCAATATACATATAGTGATGCATATATTGTACCATGACATTCACCATTTTTTGATATATATTATATGGATTCGGATTTGATATGATGTGGTCATCCTATTTCATGCTTGTGATTATATGGATGTATTTGATTTATGTATGCTTATGAGATATGCAATGAGATGAGATGTAATGGACACAATGTTATATTATTTTTTAGTATCTTTTCATGATATGTTATGAGATGGATGATGTGATGATATGATTATGCTATGCTTATGCAAATTATATGGATGCATTTCTTTTTGTGTATTTTCATATGTAATTTTAGGATGTGATGTATGGATGGAAAATGCAGATGTTTATACTTATGATAAGGAAATATATGTTTATGATATATGATGCAATGATTTTAGATGCTTAGAATAAAAAATATGTATTATTAATGACAACTTAAATGATAATGATGATGTAGGATGGGTGTTTATGATTTATGAGATATTTGTATGATTATTTTTGGATGTAGGATGGATGCATTGATGATGTTTTTGTGGACTTTCATGATACCAGGTTAGCGCAGAGAGAAGATAAAAGAAATAGCATGATTGACCACCGATTGTGATGATTGATTCAAAATATCCAACAAGTCTATGATCCACCAAGACTTTATTAGAGATGGTGATGATGAATGCATGATAATTTCCTCATTTCTTTTATCTTCTCTATGCATGATTTTTGGATGTAGGATGGATGCATTGATGATGTTTTTGTGGACTTTCATGATACTAGGTTAGCGCAGAGAGAAGATAAAAGAAATAGCATGATTGACCACCGATTGTGATGATTGATTCAAAATATCCAACAAGTCTATGATCCACCAAGACTTTATTAGAGATGGTGATGATGAATGCATGATAATTTCCTCATTTCTTTTATCTTCTCTATGCATGATTTTTGGATGTAGGATGGATGCATTGATGATGTTTTTGTGGACTTTCATGATACTAGGTTAGCGCAGAGAGAAGATAAAAGAAATAGCATGATTGACCACCGATTGTGATGATTGATTCAAAATATCCAACAAGTCTATGATCCACCAAGACTTTATTAGAGATGGTGATGATGAATGCATGATGGTGATGAATGCATGATAATTTCCTCATTTCTTTGGATTTGGATTTTTCATCATTCCATATTGTTTGATATAACATGTAGACACGGTGCATCAAGGTATTAATAATTGGGATGTCATTGTATCTAGTGTAATGGAATTTAACTCAAAAAATAGATAGGATAGTTCTTGTTCACATTGTGAAATACATAAACCTTGTTGGAATGTAAGTTTGAAGCTTAGAATATATTGGAGCAAAGCATACTCAATAGTCAACAATGTACTCCAAATAACCTTCCTACACAACTATGCAAGTATGTGCCAAGATTATTTTACAAGAGTATCCACAAGAATAGAAAATGAAAGATAATGATTGATGCCCCATTCCTTTCTCTCTAAATCATTTTGATTGACATCATTGAGAGGTTCTCAGAGTGGGTCATTAAGATAAATAATAAAAAAAGATCAAATACAAATAGTTAGTGTTATCTATATCTCTTTCCAGTTTATTTTAGCTAAGGTGATATCTCATAATAATGTCCATCATGGGAAGGATACATCCTAGGACATGTTAATCAAATGGTTTTTTTTTATATAGGATGATGATGATATTTAATATAAGGCATTGATATAAAATCCACTGACACATTTACCTATGATTTAGACTTTAGATTTTGACACTTAGGTTCTCATTTTATGACTCCCTACACTTGTTTTATATTTAGTTTTCCAAAGGTTGAAGATGGTGCTCAATTTATTACATGGATGGAGGTTTATTTCAGGTGAAAGCAAGATGGGATGGGTGATTTTGGACTTTTTGGATTATTCGAATGTTTTTGTTATTTTGAAAATATTTTGAGGTTGTTTCTGGTCTTTTTGAAATTTTATGTGAATGTTTTGATTTTTAGTTATTTGAGGCTATTTAGGGTTTTCCAAGGATATTTTGAGGCTATTTAGGAGTTTTATGAGTATTTGGATGTTTTTATGTTTTCAAATTTTCATTTTTTTGTCTTTTCTAACATTTGGATGTTTAGGGATTTTCTGAGATTTCAACCAAGAACCCAACCTAAAAGACCTATCCTAGGGACCTCGAGGGTTGGTTAGAGATAATCCTTGCCTATGTTATACATGCAGAGACCATGTAGTTTGACTGACTCAACTTATTGAAGATGAGATATGAATAGTTGACAAAATGCCAGTTTATTATGATGGACTCCTAAAGGACTAACCTAGGGCATCTTAGGGGCACATCAATGATGGCCTTGCCTATGCTCAAGCTCAAAGATGACATAGTTTGACAAGGTGCTATTTTTGAATTTTTGAAGTTTGACCATTTTAGGGTTTTGATGTGTTTTGGATATTTTGGATTTTGACTTTACAATTTTATGAATGCTTTTGGATTTTAGCTATACAAGAATTTGAATGTTTTTGGGATTTTTGATGAACGTTTTATGATTTTTTTTGGGATTTTCAATTGCAATTTCCAATAACCTTAAGATATACAAGAACTTGATATGATCCAGAATGAATTTCCCCCAACATGACACAATAGACTACATTGATATAGGTAGGATAAACTAACCTTTGGAATATTCCAAGTAGTACTAAAGGGATTATGATATGTCACAATATCAAGCTATGATTAGGATGCAGATAGGTGATGAATGAATAAATAGGATAAAGGATAAATGGATGGAATGATACAAAGAATAGATGGAGGTGCTTTATTTATGCAAGGTGCTTGTTTGTTAGGTTTTCATCAAGGTAATTTCCCAAAGCACCACCAAAGTGGTTTTCACTAGAGGATTATTTTTTTCTTCTTTAGTTTTTCAATCATTTTCCTCATTTTTTTGGATTTTGATCATTTTGATCATTTTTTGTATTTTTCAGATTTTTACACCCTTCAAGACTAGGCATACAACATTTTAAGATGAAAGTTGTTAGTTGGTTCCTACAAGGGTTCACCTTTAGGTGTTGACAATTGGTATGCTCTTGATCCATAGCTTTTTGTGATGACAAAGGGATTTGTTTTCCTAATTTGGCAGATTTTTCTGATTTTGGTTTAGGACAAGATCCCCTACCTAGAAGGATTGACATATGATCTTGTTGTTATAGCTTTATTATTGGCATATGGATTCTATTGTTGTCATTGATGGAAATTGAAGTCATTATTTTGGTCTGTAGATCAGGATTTGCTCATACTAGCAGGAAAAGTAGAGAACAATGTTCTACAAGCAAAAAGAAAAAAGAATAGGGTATTCGGTCAATTAGTCGATCTGTATGCTTCACCAGATCATCAGTTTGAGCTATGGATCCCTAGGATATATTGTTGATAATGTATGTTATCTTACTATTAAGTTTATTATGTTTCATTAATCAGTGTACGAGCTTGGAGATCCGGCAAGATGTTTTTATGTCTATTTGCTCTTTATGGCTAACCTAGTTAATGTCGCATGTCGTAGATGTATAAGGAGTAATTGTTTAATTATTTCTTGTGTTGGTTATTTTTTTTGGGTCATAGCTATAGTATATCAAACTTGTGTGGGTGCACATTAAAGGTTTCTCATTATTTGAGCTGACATGTGGAGAATATTTTGTATTTTATTTGAAGCTAACATATAGCAATTGAATTCTTTCTAGTGGATATATATGCAAGTTCGGGAAATTTATCTTGGTGTGTGAGTGGGTGAATAGAGTAGAGAAGATACATGTGCAAGTATTAGAAGGGAAGTTGAGTGAATTCTACTTGTGTAGAAGAGGATTTTAAGAAGCAAATTAAGGCAAAGCAGAGCTAAATGCAGAGTCTAATAGAAGCTTCAAAATTTGATTCATGTGCTTCACCAGAATTGGAAACAAGCATTTGTAGATGCTATCTTCTTAGTTCAATATTTTTTTGTAATCACAGACATTTTGTAAGGTAGTGAGCCTTCCTTTTCTTGAGCAGTGAGCTCTAGGCAATGTGCCTGAATGCATGTGCATTCCCTTTTCTTCATACTTTTAACAAAGTATAAAAATTGTGGATTAATCTCCACTGTGGTTTTTCCCCTAACAGGGTTTCCATATAAAATTTTTGGTGTTATAGTGTTTTGATTGTTTCTTTCATTTTCTTGCATCTTTACTTTTGTTTAAATGTTGTAGATGGTTTATAATCTAAATTGAAGTTTAGAATATTGTTTAACACTGATTCACTCCCCCCTCTCAGTGTTCCTTGAGTCCAAAAATCGGTATCATAGTAGGTTCCTATACAAGAAGTTTAACAACTTGAGGTGGATCTTGGATTGCAATGGACTCTAGTGGTCTTCAACAATATCTTATGGTGGCACTTGATGATCTTGATCAGTCTAAAGTAGAAGTCATGAAATTAAAAGAAAATCTTGTGGATGCCAAAAAAATCATTCAATCATTAAAGGATAAAATCAATGAGTCAAGAGAAAATAGGAAGGAACTTTGTAATCAACTAAAGTAGAAAGAAAAAAAATCTTGGAAGATTTTCACCTAAATCAGACCCTAAAAGAGATAACTGAAGAATGTGAAAAAATTGCTAGGAATAATGCTACTCTAAAGCTTGAAGAAAGAAAGAAAGAAGAATGAGAAAAATCTTTGGTGATGAAGTTAACTAAGGAGATTGAAGAAAGAAAGAAGAATGAGGAAAATCTAGCCCAATCTTTAAGAGAAAAATTTGAAGAATGCAATAGAGTTAATAGTTGATTCATTCAGCTGGAGATTGAATTGCTACAATCCAGAAATAATGAAGAAGAGCTTGAAAGACAAATAGTTATTCTCAAAGATGAACTCACTACTGCAAATGAGTACAAGGAGAATTCAGGATTAGTTCTCCTAAGCTTGATGAGCTAACTAAAGGAAAGAAGGAAGCAAATGATAAGCAAGGTCCTAGCTATGAGAAAAGAGAAAGCTCTAAATCTGAACATAAGGATTCCATTCAAAAAAATTGGATGAACAAAGGCAGAAGATATTCGGTAAGACAACCCAATGCTAATAAGTTTAATGGTTTCTAATTTTCTTGTAATAAATTTGGCCATAGGGATTCTCAGTGTAGAAGTAAAATAAATTCAAGTAGTCCATCATTTCATGGTCATTTTTTTAGTTGCAATAAGTCTAATCATAAGTCAATTGAGTGCAAAAGTATGTCTGTTAGTGTAAGGAATGTTAAATGCTATACCAATGGAAGACTTGGGCATGTTTCTAATCAATGAAGGTCAAAAGGGAATAAATGGGATGAATGATCTAGACAAAGAAATCCAGTATTTTATATTTGCAATAGATTTGGTCACATTGCAAGATTTTGCAGGAGCAAAAACATGGATAGAAGAGGTCTTGTATACAAAGGAATAATTTCACAGAAAGATGATAAAGGAAAAGGGAAAGTGACAATGGAAGAAATAAGAGATCAGATGAAGAAAACATGGGTGAAGAAGAGTGAATCTGATGAAGGAAATAATCCCACACCAGAAGCAACCTCCAATAATTCCTCTAGAAATTTATCTCCTAAGGGGAGTTTTTTTAGAAAAATCCTTTATCCCCCTGTTAGTAGTTGGCACCAAAATGCAGGGAATTTTTAGTAGTTGTGCTATCAATCTACAAATATGTCTGTGATCAATTATGCAAAAAAATGAGATCTAGAAGGCTCATAGTGTTAGCTCTCAAAAATGCAAGTGAAAAGCCTCAAGAGGTTGCCAATCTCTTGATATGTTTCAGGGTAATAGAAAAGCTCAAATAGTTTAGACCTTCTACTCTTCAGGTGCTGCTAGACTTGGGTGGGTGTACCTATATGAGTGGGGCAGACTTGACTTGTGCTTATCTCTTTTGAAGTTTTTTTCCCACAATGGCAGATGGGAGTGGACAAATAAAATCTGATTTGCTATAAACTATATAACAATATTAAGACTAAAACCTAATATGTTCAATTAACAGATGTAAAAAGAAATGAATGACACCAAATGATGAAAATGTAGAGACTAGTGCCTTATTGGGTCTGCAAAGTCAAAAAATCTAAAATGAGTACTTCTTTCTGGCAAGTATTCAAGTTTTTCAACATTTAATTTAGTTTATAACTTGTATAAACATGCAAGGTTATGATTACCAAGTTCTCCTTAATGATCCAAATGACATTCTCCAATTACTATGATCAACCAAAAGGATTTAATCTTTACTTGAAAGAACCAATCAATCGACCATATAGATACAACAAATGTGCATTGATAAACTGAATATAAACTTGTTATATAAATTTAAATAAATAGAAAACACCAACTTGGAGACAACTTCAATAATGCTTTCAATGAACACAATAAACAACTGATACACAAAATATTGCACCACACTAAATTATTTCCATTGATATCTCAAAAATATTAAGCATACATCATAGTCTCATGTTCATAAAACATTGTATTATGTTGTGTCTCTTTCCTATTCTATTTTTATCTATATTCTATATCTCTCCTATGTTTCACTACCAAAACATATATTTATACATAAAATACACGAAGGGATGCATCCTTTCAAAAATGTCACATGTTTAAATAACAAATAGATTAAAAGATAGTCAGGCTCTGTTTAGCCATAAATGAACTTTAGACAAGTGATCCAAATAATCCTGGCGTTCGTACATATCTGCATCTCCAACTGCATTCCAGATTGAGATCTCCATCTTTATCATCTTCTCATTTTTCTCGCTCACCTCCTCCAATGTCGTGTTTTCATCAGTAGAAATCTTTAGGATTTCATGTAGTATCAACTCATTCTCTCCTTTCCATCTATTCATTTCCTTTAGTTCTCCTCTATCATCAAAGAATGTAGTCAATTTTTTCTTAGCAGCATTTCTCAATCCCTGTGCATCCCCCTACAATTCTTCATAGAAGTTTCGATGTCTATTTATAAAATTATTGTAGCTTCAATTGCTACACTAGTAGAAACATCTCTCTAGTTCACTTCTTGAAACTTTTCCATAATTCGTTCATTCATCCTTTCATGTTCTCTTAATGCAGCAAGCGTATGTGGATATTTTCCCTAGAGTTTATTCAACCAAGATGTTAAACTGCCCTGCCTTTTCTTGATTATTGCCACAAGTGCATCATATTTTCCTTGGGAGTAAGCACTTGATCCTTCCCAATGATCTTTTGACTGATAGCTTTCACCTTCGGTAAGTAGCTTTGGTGACTTCATAGTAACACCTAACAAATCTTTTAGGCGGTCATTTTCTATCAACACCCCTTCAATATTTATTTTGTACATATCTCTCTCCTTAATCAACATCTAAATTTGGGCTTTGTTTAGTTTTGCAATATTTATACCAATTTCTGAGGTAGCCACAGGATCAGCTTCTCCAACTTTTAAATTCATGACATGCCCGAATGCCTTTTCAGTGTCAATAACTACTAATTTCCTATGGGGTGGATATAAGGCCCAAATCATTAATGATCCTTCACCTGTATTGTATTTGGATCCTGCATACACTTTTGTTACCTTTTCTTGGTCTAGCTTGTGTGTAGCATTATTGTCCTTTAAGAAACTATTAAAGACTAGTGCAGAATTGAGATCTAGCCCAGGAAAGATCATGACACTGGAAATTTCCAACATTTTCCTCCCTTTTTTAGGGGTCATACCTATCAACTCCTCATCCACACACCTCCTCAAATCATTCAGCAATTGCTCTTCATTACGTGCAGTAATATTATCAACCTTTTCCCTTCTTTCTTTTCCCTTTTGTTTATACATAAATGCTTTAAACTCAGAGGAATTAACAAATTCATCATCTGATACAAATGATCTGTATTCCATATTCCTTGCATCTACTTCTTCATTCTCTTCAATACTCAACTCTCTCGTAGGGTAGATATAATGTTGAGTTCTTAATCTAGATATTTTACTTGGTTGACTTTGTGAAATATTATCCTTGGATTCCTCCTCCCCAGAAGACAACTCTGCATCCTACAACCTTTGATTATATATTTTGACCACCATCTATGCTTCTTCCTCATCCAAATTCCGGATCATATCATCAAAGTGATAGGGCACATGTTGATATTCTCCAAAGTTTATCCTTATTTTAGCATAATTAATATACCCCTCTAGGTCAAATCTTTTTCTGGGTGGTCCTCTCTTCATATTGTACTGCAGTAGTTTATCAAGGATCAAATTGTATCCTTCTTTGGCCAATACAGTGAAATCTCCAAAGAATAATGTACTAGGCATGAAAGTCTACTTCCCAAAGGAACTAAGATTCATAACACTAGAATAGTCCATCTGTCTGACAATCTCCAAATATGCAATTCTATTAGGGACTATCCTTGGTAAAATGAATGGGGCATCTTCAAACCGATAAACTCTAATCATAGTAGCTCCCTCTAGGCAATACCAATCTCCCCAATTATGATCAATCTGCCCATTGTAGTCCTTTGGTCGAAGAAACCTTTTTATCTCTTTAGATAAAGAATAATCACAAGGATGATTGTACAATTTATAAAATGTCTTCACAAAATATTCTTCAAAATGAATAAAACTAGAATTGGCAAACCTACTATCCCAGACAACAGTCCATAATTGAATAGGCAATGCTACACCTTCTTTATTAAACTGAGAAATCCTCATCTTTGGAGGCCATAGTCCCAACTCTTGTCCAAAATATAACACCATATCATCAATAATGAATAATGCCTGAGATGAGAAATAGAAGCTCCGCCCTTTATTGACATCAATCCAGAATCAAGCCCCTTAAAAATATATGAGGCATAGTCGAATGGCCTAGAGTTGTGGTACTGAATATCTATGGAAATTGTCATGGGCACAATCGACATATATTCAGGGACATCCATTCCCAATACCTAGCCTACGGAGAAATAAGTATATTTCATATAACGTTCAAATAAATCAACATGGAAAGGAGGTCCATCACTATCCTCTAGAGGGACTGGTTTTCCAACTTGTCTAATCCTATGAATTGGCAACCTCCAACCCTTATAGATTGTATCCATTCTTCTGAACTCCTTTTCCAATTCTTCAACAATGATCTTTTCATCGCAAACCCCTTCCAAATTGAAAACCTCCCTTATTGCATCCTCTGATAAATGTATTTGTGGTTTCCTGGATGGGTCACATATAGCTTTGAGTTTTGAATTATAATGATCAACTAACAATTTTATCAATTCTACATTTACAAATACAATAGGGCACACCAATTTTCCCAAATTAAAATTTCATGGGTTGCATACTAGTTTAAAATGATTTCTTTGATGATAGTGAAAATTAAATAATCATATCCCCTTATTGGAGTCCAAACATCTCCTATGAATTTACATTTATCATCTAGTTTATCTATTTCAGCCCTAAGCTGAGTAGATCATCTGGCTTTACGTCTAGAGCCAGGTAACTGGTCAATGAGATCTTGATTTAATCTTCATTCAGTGCCCTCATGTTCCATTTTAGTTTTTTGTTTCTTTCCCTTAGGTTGACTGCTTTCACCATGTTTTCTACTTTTTAATTTTCTTGAGCTAGGGGACTCCATTCTTCAAAGTTACAGAAGTTAAAATTAGAGGAGCTAAGGTGAAATCGCTTACTGTATTTTGCTCGAGATCTTTAGACTGGAAGGATGCCCTAGTTCTTTGTTCACCTTACTAACTCTTCTGCTATCAATTCAACACTAATGCTTTCAACTGAATTCCTCTTGCTATGTTTCGTCATGCCATTAATGTGTCAGCTGAAGCATGAATGAAGTCTTTTTTGAAACTCACACTATCACATCAAATGTATTGTTGGTGAGACATTTTCAAATCTGGGGTGATATCCTTTTGCAACGTTCATTAAACCTTTCATCGAAACATCCTGTAGTCTCCCTGATACTTTGAGTCTTACCGACTATTGAAAACTATATATCGTTCTAATGTGCCACAGTCTCATCAAAATTTGGAGTCTCACTGATATTTATCCTTTATTCTTATGTATCGCTATGAAAATTTTTAGTTAGGGAGATGTTCCATAGATTATATTGTCTTACCAAGATACACCCTATGGTATTTTTCTGTCACTGAGACACAATTACTTTCTCTCCAATGAAACAATACTTCGGCGTGACTCTCATATTTCTCCCTGATGAAATTAGTCTTACCAATACTTTGTTAATACTGCCAAGGCCTTTTCCCACATAATCATATTGGCATTACATATGGGTCAGTAGGACTACATGACTTCATCCCGATAGTCATTTGATAGATTCCCTTTATGCTTTGTTGGCAAGACCGGATGCATTCGATAAGACTTCATTCCGATGGCATTTATTCTAGCTGATACATATTTCCATGTGCTAGTCGGTGAGACATATATGAGTTTGCTATGACTCATTCTAATAACAACTTTCTTATCAATATGATCTTTCTATCACCAAGATAGGGAATTATATCCTGCCGATATGTGGTTATAAATGAAATATTTGGTATGACAGTCCTGCACTCCTACCGATAGACTACAAAATATACGCATTAGTAAGGATGCTTTATGGATTGGGGAGACCCTCACCCTCTCTTGCTGATATGAATTATATTGTAAAATGTTTAGGACTAGATGAGTTCTATGGGACCACATGGAAAAATATGAGTAAAATATTATAAAAAGAGGATTTTTGTGCTTATGGTGAGGACCATTTTGGAAACTCATGAATATAATCAATTGAATTTTTTTCAAAATTTTACAGTTCTAATAGTGGCTCCATCTGGGGATGAATGATTGTGAGATCATTGCAAGGATCAAAATATTCTGGGTGAGCAGACCAAACTCAAAGGTGAAAGATCATATGAGAAAGATGGAATGAATGGAAATGGAAATGAATATGATCCTACACTACTGTACATGGAAAGATTTATTTTAAAAGAAGGAAAATTAGGATTTTCCATGTACTAGTAATTCCCATTCCTTTTATTTCCTAGACTACTGTGCATGGAAGATAGAATTTTGAGAGGATTGTTAAGGATTTTCCATGCACTAGAAACCCTTAATCCTCTGTATTGCTTAAGAGAAAAAATGCTTCAAAAATTGTCTGTGCACAGACAACTCCTGATCTTCACCAGTCATGTTTTGTAGATAATATGAATCTTTTCCTTTCTTTCCAACAACCACAAAAGGTCCAAGCCACAAGGCTTCAAATTTCCCATGCTTACCTTTCTCCTGACACCTTGTGTTCCACATTAGCACTAGATCATTTTCCTCAAATTTTCTATCTTTTTCTTTTTTATCAAATAAATACTTCATCTGTGCCTACAACTTCATGTTCTGGTTTTGAGCTACTCTCCTTATCTCATCAAGTTTAGCTAGTTGCTCCATTCTTTCCTCCATAGGTTCTAGAATATCCAAATCTTCTTGAAGGATAAAGTTGTAAATTGGTAACAAATTTTGTAAAGGCATCTTGGCTTGTGTTCCATACATCAATTCGAATGGGGATTTTCCAATTGCCTTTTTTACTGTAATCCTATCAGCCCAAACTGCCAGTTTTAATTTTGAATCCCAAGTTTTCTTGTTCTGACCTAACATCCTCCTTATAATCTTCAGAAGACACTTATTGCTAGACTTTTCTTGACCATTAGCCTATGGATGGTAAGGAGCTGCATAAGAAATGGTAATACCATATGTGCTACAAAAATTTATGAATTCATCCAACCTGAAACACATCCCATTGTCAGTGATCAATCTTATTGGTGTACCAAATTTGGTAATGATGTTGTCCATTAGAAAATTTGTCACAACTCTACTTGTAGCCTATTTAGTCGGGATTGATTCAACCCATTTGGTAAAATAATCAGTGGCCACCAGTATCCACCTATGTCCACCACTTAATTTTTCTTGTATCTCTCCAATGAAATCAATTCCCCATTGATGAAAAGGGGAATCAATCTGCAAGGGTTAAAGTGGCAAATCTCCTTGATACTTCAATTTTCCAGAGAATTTCTGGCAAGCCTCACACTTTCTTACATATGTAAAAGAGTCATTAAAAACCTTTGGCCAGTAATAACCTACCCTGAGAATTTTATGCGCAATTGTCTTTGCTGAGTAATGTCCTCCACAAACACCTTCATGCATTTCACTTAAGACATGCCTGGCTTGTCATTCATCTAGACATAACAATAGTATACCATCCCTATTCCTCCAAAATAGATCTCCATCCATGAAAACATACTTGGATGCCTGCAACTTCAGAGTTCTTTTTTGGCTGTTATTCAATGCCTCTGGACACTTCATGTATTTAAGGTAATACATGATATCAACATACCAAGGAGTATGCTCAATGCTTGCAATTATAGTCTCTTCTTCTATATTGCAGATTTGATTTGCTTCAATGTTTACTTCTTCCATTAATTTAGCCAAGCCTTGACCTCTTACTAGTTTAGTAATTTGTATCTCCATGTCAAATTCTTGGATTTTTTTAATCCATCTGCGCCTTTTTCGTGTTACTTCAGATTGTGTCAGAATTTCCTTGACAATTGCATGAGTTACATAAGCAACCAACTTTGATCCAACAAGATATGGCCTGAAAGCTTTTACAGCTTTTACTAATGCAAATGCCTATTTTTCCATTATATCATACTTTAATTCGGACCCCTGTAATGACTTATTGAAGGACACAGGCTATTCATGACCATTCTCATTCTTCTGTAACATAACAATAGAAATGGTGTGCATTGAAGCGAATGAAAATATCTGAAAAGGTTTTGCAAAATCCAGAGATTTAAGGATAGGAGCTTCCTTGATGGCTCTTTTGATGGATATAAAAGCTTCCATGGCCTCTATAGTCCACTCAACCTTTTGTCCTTTTCTCAACATTTTTGATATGGGTTTAATGATATCAGCAAAGTTAGAAACAAATATGCTAACAAAATTAATCTTTCCAAAGAATGACTTTATAGCCTTAACAGTTTTAGGGATAAGAATTTTATCAATGGCCTCAACCCTTTCAGGATCTATCCAAATCCCTTCTTTTGAGACAATATGTCATAAGAGCTTACCCTCTGTGACTGCAAAATGACATTTCTTAGGATTCAAACTAATACCATATTCCAAGGCCTTAATAAATACCTTCTCCAGATGTTGTACATGATCTTCAGCCTTCTTTGAATAAGCAGTCAGGTCATCCTGATACACCACCATGATAGCATTGATCAAATCTGCAAATGCCACATCCATAGCTCTTTGGAAGGTTGCTCCTGCATTAGTGAGACCAAATGGCATTTTCAGATAAACATATGTCCCCAAAGGAGTTGTAAATGTTGTCTTATATTGCTCAGATTCTTTGACCTTGACCTGGTTATACCCTGAAAACCCATCCATCATAGACAACAATTAACACCTTGTCACCTTATGCAATATAGCCTCCATATTGGGTAGAGGATAATTATCTTTGAGGGATGCCATGTTTAAATTTCTAAAATCTACACATAGCCTGATATCTCCATTTTTCTTCCTTATAGGAACCGAATTTGAGACCCATGTTGAGTGCCTGATTGGTTTAATAATTTCCCCATCTCTGAGCTTTGCCAATTCTTCTTGCATTTTAGGCTGCAATGTTGGATTTATGGGTCTTTTCTTTTGTCTGAATGGCTTAGCATCTGGCTTCAGTGGTATTTCATGCTGAAACAAATCTTCCCTGTATGCTTTTAGATCTTCATAATACTAGGCAAACACATGTTTATATTTTCTCAGCAACTCTATCAACATTCTTCTAATTGTAGGGCTTATCTTCTTCCCTATGTACACCTTTCTTGGTGCCATTTTAGTTCCCAAGTTAATCTCTTCAATATCTTCCCTTTTAACTGGTGTTTGTTTCATGAGAGACTGATCATTTCCATCATACACCCTCTCCAGTGCCACTAAGCCTTTAGGAAGCTTGTTTGTTTTAAGTTGTAAGATCTCCTTCCCAAATACTATTTGTTTCCCATCAACTTCTTCAAAAAAGGAATTGAATTCAATCTCTTGGGCTTCATATTGATCTATACAATGGAGGAATTTCAAAAGGTCAATATCATCATTAAAGACCTTCCAACTATATATGTTATTAGGCACAATAGGCCTTGTATTGAACTCAATTTGTGATACTCCAGCTAGTGTAATGTAATCTCTTTTTAGTGCCACATTTGCTAAAAAATCTTCCATTATATTCTTTGACCTATCAATCCACTCAATTAAGAAGGCATCAAATAACTTAATTGTGTCCCATACAAAATTTATGTATTGCTTCAGTCTTTTATGCTTTGCTGCATACTTTGACTTAATTTGTGAAACAACCAACTCAAAATCCCCTCGAATAGCTAGCAACTTGATTTTGTGTTTCACAACTATATTCAAACCTGTTAACAAAGCTTCATACTCCGCCACATTGTTTGTAAATTCAAATGCTAACATAAATGAATACTTAAATGTAACACCCTCAAGTGAAATGAATACTATCCTAGCTCCATTACCTTCTTGGTCGCATGCTCCATCAAAGTACATCTTCCACACTCCTTTGCAATTTTGTGAAGCATGTTTTTCAATTGGGTCAGTATTGACCAACTCTAGCTGGGTTGGTTCTATATTAAAACTCCCAAGATCAACATCACAAAAATAATTGATATGATTTTGTGGTACACAATCAACAAGTTGGCTCATCCTTGGCTCCCTATACAACTTTACCTCTTGGCCATTCACCAGAATTGTTGCATAAGACAGATCAAACTGGACATTTCCACCAACAACTATCGTCCACTGTCTTGATAAAAGCATACCAAACTGAGGAGGGGTGTCTATTATTGTTATATCAATATTATAGGCCACTTGAGGATAAGTAGCTAGCTTGAATTCAACATCTTTCATTATACCCACCACTGGAACAAGTTGGTTATCCATTGCATAACATTTCCCTTCATATGTATCCATCCACATGTCAAGTTGTTTCATAACTCTTACTGGCATAATATTCATGGAAGCCCTAGAGTCTATCATGCAATTCCTCAGCAATTTGTTATTTATGAGTAATTTAGTGAGAAAAGGATCAACTTGTGGGGGAAATGCATTACTAAGGCACACATCTGGGATATTCACATTCTCTTGCTTATTTTTAGTGGCCATCTTACTTTCAGAATTTATATGCTTTTCATTCCCATTTGTTATTAATCGAGCCGCACTGCCTCTATATTCCTTAAGTTTCATCATCTCAAGTAGTGGAACATACATCTTTACCTGAGATAAAGCGTGAGTAAAAGTCAAAAGAAGAACTTTCCACTCTAACCATTTTCTTTTGCTTTGGCATTTCTCCTTTGTTTTCTTCCTTTTCTCTTTTACTTGGCTGATCAGGCTTTTGCATTTATTTGTGTAATTCCTTTACTTCCTCCTTGTGGATAGGCTTCTATTTACTTTCATCATATTGTTTATTTTCTTCCTTTTTCACAGTTCCTTGTGTCACCTTTTCTTTCATAAAGATGCCCCTGGGGACACCTTCCTTCTCATTTACAGTCCTATTTTTCAACTAGTACTTACTCTTTGCTTCTTCAACCACAACAACAGTTAGTCTTTCTATTTCCTCCTTAGAAAGCTTCCTCATACTGCATTGAGTAGGTGTTTCAACAGAATGTTGCTCTATATAATCTTCTTCAGAGTCAGAAAGGATCTGCTGCTCAGCCATGTGGACATTGTATTTCTGATTTGAAACATCATACTCATAACCTTCATCCTCTAAAGATTAGTACCTCTCTTCCACATGGTGAAAAGTGTTTGAAGTCAAATACAGTTTGTGATCTTCTCCATTGTTTCCCATCAACATTCCTTCCTCTTGCATTATTTGCGCTACAACACAATAATCTGGGGAATGTGGCTTATCACAAACTTCACAGAAGTAATTGTTATTCACCATATAGGTTCCCTTCTTCCTCAATGGATTAGGACTTTCTTTGCTTCTAGGCCTATCTGTTATAGGTTTTCCATCTTTCCAGTTTGTGTTATAAGGAATGTCATGCAACCTAGGCCTTTCATTCCTATATGTGTTCTCCTGTTTGTATTGATAATTATTGGTTTGTTGGGGAGCCCTATGATTGTCTCTTTTATCCATTATCCTAGCAACCCTCTTTTTTTTTCAATTGTTAATGTTGTCTTTTGGGCTTTAGCCAAGTCTCTTGGGAACCTATTTCTTAGTTCATAACCAGTTTTGGGATCAAACACATTCAAATAAACACTCAATGCCACAAAGTCTGGCAATTTTGATCCAGGAGGTATTTTATTTTGTAGTTTATTGAATCTTCGGTTGAAATCAAAATTGAATCATTATAATTTTTTTGGATTCACATCAATTCATGAAGAGCAGCATCAGGTGCACTTTGATTCCCATATTGCTTGAGGAATCGGTCCTAGAATATTTGAAGAGAATCAATAGAGGCTGTTGTTAGGCTATTGAACCAATCTTTTGCTTCTTCAATCAACGACATCATGAATAGCCTCATATGTAGATCTTCATAAGGTACAACCGAATCTTGAATGAAGGAATTGAAGCTTCTTAAATGATCTTTAGTGGTAATTGCATTACTCTCTCTGAACTTAGGCACTAGACCTCTCCAACTGCCATCCATAGGGTAAGGGTATAAATGAAACCTTGCCAAATCAAATTGTCTTATCATTATTGTATACTAGTGAGGGGGAGGGTTAGGTGGATACTGATAGTGGTACATCGGATTATTGAATTGTGTATGATGATGTGGTGCATAATGTTGATTATGAGGTGGCTGCATATTTTTATATTGTGTGGGAATATGAGGTGAATGATTTGGTTGTCTGTATTGATTCCCTACTTGATGGTGAGGAACCCTTGGTGGATCAAAAGGCCTTGCACCATGATTACCCTATTTATGAGGTGGTGCATACTACAAAATATACACATTAGTAAGGATGCTTTATGGATCGGGGAGACCGTCACCCTCTCTTGCCGATATGAATTATACTGTAAAATGTTCAGGACTAGATGAGTTCTATGGGATCACATGGCAGAATATGAGAAAAATATTTTAAAAAGAGGATTTTTGTGCTTATGGTGAGGACCATTTTGGAAACTCATGAATATAATCAATTGCAAAATTTTCAAAATTTTACAATTCTAACAATGGCTCCATCTGGGGATGAATGATTGTGAGATCATTGCAAGGATCCGAATCTTCTGGGTGAGCAGACCAAACTCAAAGGTGAAAGATCATGTGAGCAAGATGGAATGAATGGAAATGGAAATGAATATGATCCTACACTACTGTACATGGAAAGATTTATTTTAAAAGAAGGAAAATTAGGATTGTCCAAGAACTAGCAATTCCCGTTCCTTTTATTTCCTAGACTACTATGCATGGAAGATAGAATTTTGAGAGGATTGTCAAGGATTGTCCATGCACTAGAAACCCTTAATCCTTTGTATTGCTTAAGAGAAAAAATGCTTCAAAAATTTCCCATGCATAGGAAACTCCTGATCTTCACCATCCATGTTTTGTAGATAATATGAATCTTCGCCTTTCTTTCGAACAACCACAAAAGGTCCAAGCCACAAGGCTTCAAATTTCCCATGCTTACCTTTCTCCTGACACCTAGCATTCCACATTAGCACCAAATCATTTTCCTCAAATTTTCTATCTTTTTCTTTTTTATCAAATAAATACTTCATCTGTGCCTACAACTTCATGTTCTGGTTTTGAGCAACTCTCTTGATTTCATCCAGTTTAGCTAGATGCTCCATTCTTTCCTCCATAGGTTCTAGAATATCCAAATCTTCTTGAAAGATAAAGTTGTAAACTGGTAACAAATTCTGTAAAGGCATCCTGGCTTGTGTTCCATACACTAATTCAAATGGGGATTTTACAATTTCCTTTTTTATAGTGATCCTATCAGCCCAAATAGCCAGTCTCAATTTTGAATCCCAAGCCTTCTTGTTCTGACCTAGCATCCTCCTTATAATCTTAAGAAGACTTTTATTGTTGGACTCTGCTATACCATTAGCTTGCGGATGGTAAGGAGCTGCATAAGAAATGGTAATGCCATATGTGCTACAATTTTTTTTGAATTCATCAGATCTAAAACACATCCCATTATCAATAATTAGTATTAGTGGTGTACCAAATCTAGTAATAATGTTCTCCATTAGAAAATTTGTCACAACCTTACTTGTAGCTTGTTTGGTTGGGACTGCTTCTACCCACTTGGTAAAATAGTTAGTAGCTACCAGTATCCACTTATTTCCTCCACTCAATTTCTCTTGTATCTCTCCAATGAAATCAATTCCCCATTGATGAAAAGGGGCTTCAGCCTGTAAAGGCCTAAGTGGTAAAGCTCCCTAATACTTCATTTTCCCAAAAACTTTCTGGCAGGCTTCACACCTTCTTACGTATGAAAAGGAGTCATTAAAAACTTTTGGCCAATAATAACCTTCACTGAGAATTTTATGTGCAATTGTCTTTACAGAGTAATGCCCTCCACAAACCCCTTCATGCATTTCACTTAAGACATGCCTAGCTTGTGACTCATCCATACATAATAATAGTATCCCATCGCTGTTCTTCCAAAACAAATCTCCTTCCATGAATACATACTTAGATGCTTGTAGCTTCAAAGTTCTTTTTTGGTTGTCACTCATTCCTTCTAGACACTTCATGTATTTAAGGTAATGCATGATGTCTGCATACCAAGGAGTATGATCAATGCTCGCAATTGTATTCTCTTCCTCTTCTATATTGCAAATTTGATTTTCTTCAATATTTTCCTCTACCATTAACCTAGCCAAACCCTGACCTCTTATCAATTTAGTAATTTGTATTTCCATATCAAACTCTTGAATTTTATTAATCCATCTACATATTTTTCCTATTACCTCATACTGTGTCATAATATCTTCAACAGTTACATGAGGGACATAGGCAATCACCTTAGCTCCAACAAGATATGGTCTGAACGCTTTTGTAGCTTTTACCAATGCAAAGACTTGTTTTTCCATTATATCATATTTCAATTTTGATCCTTGTAATGACTTACTGAAAAAAGACATAAGCTATTCATAACCTCCTCATTTTTTTGTAACATGACAGCAGCTATAGTATGTAATGAAGCAAATGAAAATATTTGAAAGGGCTTTGAAAAGTATGGAGACTTAAGGATAGGGGCTTCCTTGATGGCTTTATTAATTGATATAAGAGCATCTAATGCTTCTGCAGTCCAATCTATTTTTGATCCTTTTCTCAACATTTTTGATATGGGCTTAATGATTTTAGAAAAATTAGAAATAAACCTCCTAACAAAGTTGATATGTCCAAAGAATGACTAGATGGCATTGATAGTTTTAGGAATAGGAGCTTTATCCAAGGCTTCAACCCTTTCGAGATATATTCTTTTCCCCTCCTTTGACACAATGTGTCCTAAGAGTTTTCCCTCTGTGATTGCAAAATGACATTTTTTAGGGTTCAAAAGAATCCCATATTCTAAAGCTTTAATAAATACCTTTTCTAGATGTTCTACATAATCTTCAGCCCTCTTTGAATTAGCAGTAAGGTCATCCTGATATACCACCATGATAGGATTAATGAGGTATGCAAATGCTACTTCCATAGTTCTTTGGAAAGTTTCTCTAGCATTTGTGAGACCAAACAACATTCTTATGTATACATATGTCCCCCATGGGGTCATAAAAGTTGTCTTATACTGTTCAAATTCTTTAACTTTAACCTGGTTATAACCTAAAAACCCATCCATCATAGATAATAGCTCGCACCCTGTCACCTTATGTAATATAGCCTCCATGTTGGGTAGAGGATGATTATCCTTGAGGGATGCCATGTTTAGATTTCTAAAATCCACACATAATCTGATATCTCTATTTTTCTTCCTCACATGGACCAGGTTTGAAACCCATGTTGAGTGCCCGATTGGTTTGATGATGCCACCATCTATGAGTTTTGCCAATTCTTCTTGAATTTTTGGTTCCAATGTTGGATTAATGGGTCTTTGCTTCTGTCTAAATGGCTTTGCATCTGGCTTCAATGATATTACATGCTGAAAAAAATCTTCCCTATATGCTTTTAGATCTTCATAAGACCATACAAACACATGTTTATATTTTCTCAGCAATGCTATCAACATTCTTCTAATTGTCAAGCTTATTTTCTTCCCTATGTACACCTTTCTTGGTGCCATCTCAGTCCCTAAGTTGATCTCTTCAATATCCTCCCTCTTGACTGGTGTTTGCTTTCTCAGGGACCGATCACTTCCATCATACACCCTCTCCAGTGCCACTAGCCCTTTAGGAAGCTTATTTTTTTTAAATTGTAAGATCTCCTTCCCAATTACTATCTGCTTCCCATCTACTTCTTCAACAAAGGCATTGAAATCAATTTCTTGGGCTTCATATTGATCTATATAGTGAAGGAATTTTAGGAGGTCAGTGTCATCATTAAAAAATTTCCAACTATATATATTATCAGGAAAAATAGGTCTTGTTTTGAACTCAATCTGTGACACTCCAGCTAGTGTAATGTCATCCCTTCTTAGAGCTACATTTTCCAAAAAAATCTGCCATTATGTTCTTTGACCAATCTACCCATTCAATGGAAAATGCATCAAGTAGCTCGATTGTGTCCCATACAAAATTCCTATATTGCTTCAACCTTTTATGTTTTGCTGCATATTTTGATTTAACTTGTGAAACAACTAACTCAAAATCCCCTAGAATAGATAGCAACTTGATTTTATGTTTTACAACTATATTCAAACCAGTTAATAAGGCTTCATATCCTGCCATATTGTTTGTACATTCAAATGCTAGCAAAAATGAATACTTAAATGTAACTCCTTTAGGTGAAAAAAATACTATCCCTACTCCATTACCTTCTTGGGTACATGCTCCATCAAAGTACATTTTCCATACACCATTGCAGTTTTGTGCCACATGCTTTTCAATTGGATCAACATTGACTAATTCTGGCTGGGCTGGCTCTATCTTGAAATTCCCAAGATCCACATCACAAAAAAAATTGATTTGATCTTGTGGTACACAATCAACAACTTGGTTCATCCTTGGCTCCCTGTACAACTTAACTTCTTGACCATTCACTAGAATTGTTGCATAAGACAAATCAAACTGGACATTTCCCCCAACTACTGTCGTCCATTATCTTGATAGAAGCATCCCAAACTGAGGAGGGGTGTCAATTACTGTTATATCAATATTATAGATCACCTGAGGATAAGCAGCTAGTTTGACTTCAACATCTTTCATTATACCCACCATAAGAATAGGTCTGTTATCCATTGTATAGCACTTCCCTCCATTAGTATCCACCCACATGCCAAGATGTTTCATAACTCCTACTGGCATGATATTTATGGCAGTGCCAAAGTCTATCATGCAATTCCTCAACAATTTGTTATTTATGAGTAATGTAGTGAAAAAAGGATCGACTTGTGGGGGATTTAACAATGCATTATTAGGGAATACTTCTAGGATATTCACTTTCTCTTGCTTATTAATAGTTTTTGTGGCCATCTTACTTTTAGAATTTATATTTTTTTCATTTCCATTTGTTATTAATTGAACAACACTATCTCTATTTTCTTTAATTTTCATCATCTCAAGTAGTGGAACAGACATTTTTACCTGGGATAAAGCCTAAATGAAGTCAAAAGAGGAACCCTCTACCTTAATCATTTTCTTTTGTTCTGATGTTTCTCCTTTGTTCTCTTCATTTTCTCTTTTACTTGACTGGTCAGTCTTTTGCACTTCTTTGTGTAACTCTTTAACTTCCTCCTTTTGGACAGGCTTCTGTTCGCTTTTATCATGTTGTTTATTTTCTATTTTCTTCAAAATTCCTTGTCACCTTTTGATCCTTCATAAAGATTCCCTTAGGGACACCTTCCTTCTCATTCACTATCCTATTTCTCAACCAGTACTTACTCTTTCCTTCTTCAATTATAGCAATGGTTAATCTTTCTATCTCCTCTTCAGTGAGTTTCCTCATATTGCATTGAGTAGGCATCTCAATAGATTGTGGTTCTGTATAATCTTCTTCATATTTAGAAAGAACCTACTGTTCAACCATGTGGACATTGTACCTTTGATTTGAAACATCACACTCATAACCTTCATCCTCTGAAGATGAGTACTTCTCCTCAACATGGTGAAAAGTATTTGAATACAAATACACTGTGTGATCTTCTCCACTGTTTCCCATTAACATTCCTTCCTCTTGCATTTTTTGGGCTACAATACAATAATCTAGGGAATGTGGCTTATCAAAAATTTCATAGAAATAATTGTTATTAACCATATATGTTCCCTTCCTCCTTAATGGATTAGGAGTTTCTTTGTTTCTAGGCCTATCTGTTATAGGTTTTCCATCCTTCTAATTTTTATTATAGGGAATGTCATGTAACCTAGGCCTCTCATTTTTGTATGTGTTTTCCTATTTGTATTGATAATTATTGGTTTGTTGAGGAATCCTAGGGTTGTCTCTTTTACTGATTATCCCAGAAGGCTTCCTATTGTTTTCAATTGTTAATGCTATGATAGAAACAAGGTTGGATTGAGATAGTCACAATCTCGATGCTCTGAGTCCCTATCTTGAGAACTCCTAAGGTGTTAGTTCATTCACCATACAACCTATAGGTCCTCTGCTATTGAGGCACCCCTGGTTCACTTACCAACCCTGCTATCATTACAAATTTTTTGCTACCAAGCAATTCTTGGTGCTCCTCACATTCTCCATCTAGCCCTTAATGCTCTTAAAGACTAGCTGATCTCCAAATGTTTACAAATCTTGTTGCAGGGGTGTGAAAAGCTTCCATGGATTCCAAAATAATTTTTATAAAGCTCCTGATCAACCTCCATTCACAAACTCTCAATCTCTTTCAAGAAAATGCTTTTCTTGGTTTTGAAAGGCTAGTAGACTTAAGCCACAATTAGGTCTTTGAAACAGAGTCAAAATGCAATTTTGATCTAAACCCACCAAAGGACATATCCTCTTTGCTTAGGGAATGTCTTGCACATGGTAGACCTTCAATATTTCTAGGGTTTCAGCACTGTACAGGCAGTACTCCATCCAAATGCAAAAGGAGCCAAGAACACTAGGGTTTCAAAACTGTTCAGAACCAGTTTAGGACTGGTGAAAAGTTCTTCATGAAAATGGACTGTTATAGGCTCTTCCTTGTCACCATGCAGAGCCAAGAGACTCCCCTAAATCCTCAAAAAATAATCTTTTAAAAATCTTCACTCCCCTGCAAATTATTCACGCTGTCCTCAAGCTTTTCCTAGCCGGGTTCTCACTGTCTCGCCTAGGAAAAGTCATTTAGCATGATTTTTGGAACTCTATTGACTCATACTACTAATCTATGTACACTAAAGGAGCTTATCCACGTTCCCAATGTTCCCTATGCTTCTTGGTACGGTGGGAGTGCAGGCTAAAGCTCCTTCTTTATTCCATTTACCAGTCCAAACAGCAAATAAGATAAAATACAGAATTTACAAGAAATAAAGAAATCGATGTAACAACTATTCAAATGGTGAAAAAAGAACTTCTAGAGGCTTAATACATGCTGAAAGAATCCAAAAAATGCCTCATTTAATCCATGCAAGCTGTTGCTACAGAAAACAAAACAGAAAATAGGGTTTTCCACGCCAAAAATTGCTCTTTTTCTTTATTTCCTCTTGAAACTGCCAACATAAAAACTTCTAACCTCTTCCCAGGTCGAGAAAGAGTCTTTTTCATGCCTCCAAAACCGTTAGGTTTCATTAGGTTTGACGTTTTTAACCAAGAATGGCAAAAAACACGCAGTTTGAAAATACAGTGTGTTTTCGAACTTTTTACAAAAACATGGGAAATGGCCACCAAAACATTTCCTAATTTATTATAATTTTTACCTAAGATCCAAAAGGTCCTCATACAAATTATTAAAGGTGTTTTAGACCTTTCCAAAACATCAAAAAGAAATTTAAAACAAAAACCTTCTAGATAAGTTTGTAACTAAGCACTTAGGCAGGTGCTCTTGCACCATGCTATCTTTTGGGCTTCAGCCAAATCTCTTGGGAACCTATTCCATAGTTCATACCCTATTTTTGGGTCGAACACATTCAAATAAACACTCAATGCTACAGATTTTGGTAACTTTGATCTAGGAGGTATCTTGTTTTGCAATTTGTTGAATTTCTAGTTAAAATAAATTGAGTCATTCTGATTTTTTTGAATCCACATTAATTCATGAAGAGTAGCATCTAGTGCACTTAGATTCCCATATTGCTTGAGGAATCGATCCTGAAATTCTTGGAAATAATTGATAGAAGCTATTGGTAGGATGTTGAACCAATCCCTAGCTTCTTCAGTAAGTGACATCATGAATAGCCTCATGTGTAAATCCTCATATGGCACTTCCAAATCTTGGATAAAAGTATTGAAACTCCTTAAATGATCTTCAACAATAATTGTACTACTCCTTGTAAACTTTGGAACAAGACTTCTCCAACTACCATCCATTGGGTAAGGGAATAATTGAAACCTTGTCAAGTTGAATTTTCTGATCATTGTTATGTATTGATGGGGGGGAGGGTTAGGTAGATACTGATACTAATACATTGGATTATTGTATTGTGTATGATGATGTGGTACATAATGCTGACCATGAGGTGGTTGTGTATTTGTATATTGTGAGGGAATATGTGGTAGATGGTTTGGTTGTCTATATTGATTCCCTATTTGATTGTGAGGGGCCTTTGATGGATCAGAAGATCCTACATTATTATTACCCTACTTATGAGGCAGTACATACTTTGGGCAACCAACTATCTAAGCAGTAATTTGGGATTTCTGCAATTTGATGTCTTTGATTGCTTCTATCATTTGGGCTTTCTCTTGTTCAGTTTTTAGTTCTTCTAGCTCTTTTTTATAAAACTCAAACTTTGCTTTTACTTCTTCATGAGTTGAGGATTCAAAATTTTCTTGAGGAGTCACATGATCAATAAACTCATTTTAGTTACCCTCCATTCTTTGTTCACATTCCTATTGATATTTGAGTCCTTCTGCTTCAAGTCTAGCATCAAACTCTAGTTGTTTCTGAGGATTATAGAAAGGACTTCTTTATTCCTCTGGGGTACAAGGTTCTACACTTGAGTTATCTCTCCATGTATCATACCGGTCATATGTTTCACAATGTGGTCTCAGTGCTTTGACTTTATTCGTCATGCACATGTCCTCATTATCCTTTTACCCTTATCAACCTTATCATCCTTGTGTGTCCACTTACTATTGCCATTAGGACCCCCAATATGACCTCCTCTATATTGAGATCTTCTCCCATTCATGTTTGAATATATGTGATGTTGATGCAATATTCTTATCAGAGTTGCCACTCACTTTCTTCAAAGTGAGAAAGTGTGTTGTTGTTTCCTATTCTCAGCTGAGTCTATGTAGGATTTCTGACTCTATGGTAAGACCCTGATTCTAAGTTGATTTCCCAGTAGATTCACCAATTTGTTAGCTCTCAAAAACATAGGCGAAAAGCCTCCAGAGGTTGTCAATATCTTGATACATTTTAGGGTAATAGACAAGGTCAAATGGTTTACACCTTCTACTCTTCAGGTACTGCTAGACCTAGGTGGGTGTACCTATATGAGTGGGGCAGACTTGACTTGTGCTTATCTCTTTTGAAGTGGTTTTCCCACAATGGCAGATGAGAGTGGACAAATAAAATCTGATTTGGTATAAACTGTATAGCAATATTAAGACTAAAACCTAATATGTTCAATTAACAGATGTAAAAAGAAATGAATGACACCAAATGATGAAAATTTAGAGACTAGTGCCTTATTGGGTCTACGGAGTCAAAAAATTTAAAATGAGTACTTCTTTCTGGAAAGTATTCAAGTTCTTCAACATATAATTTAGTTTATAACTTGTATAAACATGCAAGGTTATGATTACCAAGTTCTCCTTAATGATCCAAATGACATTCTCTAATTACTATGATCAACTAAAAGGATTTAATCTTTACTTGAAAGAACCAATCAATCAGCCATAACAATACAACAAATGTGCACTGATAAACTGAATATAAACTTGTTATATCAATTTAAATAACTAGAAAACACCAACTTGGAGACAACTTCAATAATTTTTTCAATGAACACAATAAACAACTGATACCCAAAATATTGCACCACACTAAATGATTTCCATTGATATCTCCAAAATCTTAAGCATACATCATAGTCTCATGTTTGTAAAACATTGTATTATGTTGTATCTCTTTCCTATTCTATTTTTATCTATATTGTATATCTCTCCTCTGTTTCACTACCAGAACAGATATTTATACATCAAATACATGAAAGGAAGCATCCTTTCAAAAATGTCACATATTTAAATAACAAATAGATTAAAAGATAATCAGGCTCTATTTAGCCATAAATGAACTTTAGACCGGTGATCCAAATACTCCCAGCGTTTGTGTGTATCTACATCTCCAACTGCATTCCAAATTGAGATCTCCATATTTATCATCTTCTCATTTTACTCTCTCGCCTCCTCCAATGTCGTGTTTTCATCAGTAGAAATCTTCAGGATTTCATGTAGTATCGACTCATTCTCTCCTTTCCATCTATTCATTTCCTTTAGCTCTCCTCTATCATCAAAGAATGTAGTCATTGTTTTCTTAGCGAAAATTCTCAATCCCTGTGCATCGCCCTGCAATTCTTCATAGAAGTTTTGATGTCTATTTATAAAATGATTTGCAGCTTCAATTGCTACACTATTATAAACATCTCTCTAGTTCACTTCTTGAAACTTCTCCATATTCCATTCATTCCTCCTTTCATGTTCTCTTAATGCAGCAAGCGTATGTGAATATTTTCCCCAGAGTTTATTCAACCAAGATGTTAAATTGGCCTGCCTTTTCTTGATTATTGCCACAAGTGCATCATATTTTCCTTGGGAGTAAGCACTTGATCCTTCCCAATGATCTTTTGACTAAGATATTTCACCTTGGGTAAGCATCTTGGGTGACTTCTTAGTAACACCTAACAAATCTTTTAGGTGGTCATTTTCTCTCAACACCCTTTCGTTATTTATTTTGTACATCTCTCTCTCCTTAATCAACATCTAAATTTGGGCTTTGTTTAGTTTTGTAATATTTATTTTGATTTCTGAGGTAGCCGCAGGATCAGCTTCTCCAACTTTTAAATTCATGACATGCTTGAATGCCTTTTCAGTGTCAATAACTACTGATTTCCTATGGGGTGGATATAAGGCCCAAATCATTAATGATCCTTCATCTATATTTTATTTGGATCTTGCATACACTTCTGTTACCTTTTCTTGGTCTAGCTTGTGTTTAGAATTATTGTACTTTAATAAACTATCAAAGGCTAGTGCAGAATTGAGATCTAGCTAGGGAAAGATCATGACACCGACATTTTCCAACATTTTTCTCCCTTTTTTAGGGGTCATACCTGTCATCTCCTCATCCACACACCTCCTCAAATCATTCATCAATTTCTCTTCATTACTTGCAGTAATATTATTAACCTTTTCCCTTCTTTCTTTTCCCTTTTGTTTATACAAAAAAATTTTAAACTCATGGGAATTAACAAATTCATCATCTGATACAAATGATCTATATTCCATATGCCTTACATCTGCTTCTTCATTCTCTTCAATACTTAACTCTCTGGTAGGGCAGATATAATGTTGTGACATATTATCTATGGATGCCTCCTCCCCAGAAGACAACTCTGCATCCTGCAAACTTTGATTATATCTTCTGACCACCATATATGCTTCTTCCTCATCCAAATTCTAGATCATATCATCAAAGTGATAATGAACATGTTGATACCCTCCAAATTTTATCCTTATTTTAGCAGAATTAATATACCCCTCTAGGTCAGAGTTCTTTTTGGGTGGTCCTCTCTTCATATTGTACTGCAACAGTTTATCAAGGATCAAATTGTATCATTCCTTGGCCAATACAATGAAATCTCTGAAACATAATGTAGTAGGAATTAAAGCCTGCTTCCCAAAGGAACTAAGATTCATAACACTAGAATAATCCATCTGTCTGACAATCTCCAAATATGCAATTTTTTTAGGGATTGTCCTTGGCAAAATGAATGGGGCATCTTCAAACCCATAAATTGTAATCATAGTATATCCCTCCAGGCAATACCAATCTCCCCAATTATGATCAATCAGCCCATTGTAGTCCTTTGGTCTAAGAAACCTTTTTATCTCTTTAGATAAAGAATAATCACAAGGATGATTGTAAAATTTGTACAATGTCTTCACAAAATATTCTTCAAAATGAATAAAAATAGAATTGGCAAACCTACTATCCCAGACATCATTCCATAATTGAACAGGAAATGCTGCACCTTCTTTATTAAACTAAGAAATCCTCATCTCTAGAGGCCATAGTCCCAACTCTTGTCTAAAATATAATACCATATGCATCAATAATGAATAATGCCTGAGATGAGAAATAGAAGCTCCACCCTTTATTGACATCAATCCAGAATCAAGCCCCTTAAAAATATATGAGGCATAGTCGAATGGCCTAGAGTTGTGGTACAAAATATCTATAGAAATTGTCATGGGCACAATCAACATATATTTAGGTACATCCATTCCCAATACCTGGTCTACTAAGAAATAAGTATATTTCATATAAGGTTAAAATAAATCAACATGGAAAGGAGGTCCATCACTATCCTCTAGAGGGACTGGTTTTCCACCTTGTCTAATCCCGTGAATTGGTAACCTCCAACCCTTATAGATTGTATCCATTCTTCTGAACTCCTTTTCCAATTCTTCACCAATGATCTTTTCATCACAAACCCCTTCCAAATTAAAAACTTCCCCTATTGCATCCTCTAATAAATGTATTTGTGGTTTCCCAGACGGGTCACATATAGCTTTGAGTTTTGAATTATAATGACTAGCTAACAATTTTATCAAGTCTACATTTACAAATACATTAGGGCACACTAGTTTTTCCAAATTAAACTTCCATGGGTTGCATACTAGTTCAAAACAATTTCTCCAATGATAGTGAAAATGAAATAATTCATATCCCCTTATTGGAGTCCAAACATCTATGAATTTACATTTATCATATAGTTTATCTATTTCTACCCTAAGCTAAGTAGATCGTCTGGATTTAGGTCCAAAGCCAGGTAATTGGTCAATGAGATCTTGATTTAATCTTCGTTTAGTGCCCTCATGTTCCATTTCATTTTTTTGTTTCTTTCCCTTAGGTTGACTGCTTTCACCATGTTTTCTACTTTTAATTTTCCTGAGCTAGGGGACTCCATTCTTCAAAGTTATAGAAGTTAAAATTAGAGGAGCTAAGGTGCAATCACTTACTGTATTCTGCTCGAGATCTTTAGACTGGAAGGATGCCCTAGTTCTTCATTCACCTTACTGACTCTTCTGCTACCTATTCAACACTACTGCTTTCAACTAAATTCCTCTTGTAATGTTCTTCGCACCATTAATGTGCTAGCTGAAGGACAAATGAAGTCTTTTTTGAAACTCACATTGTCACATCAAATGTATTGTCAGTGAGACATTTTCAAATCTGGGGTGATATCCTTTTGCAACGTTCATTAAACCTTTCATTGAAACATCTTGTAGTCTCCCTGATACTTTGAGTCTTACCAACTATTGCGAACTGTATATCATTCTAATGTCCCACAGTCTCATCAACATTTGGAGTGTCACCAATAGTTATCCTTTAGTCTTATGTATTGTTGAGACAATTTTGAGTCAGGGAGATGTTCCATAGATTATTTTGTGTCTTACTGAGATACACCCTGTGGTATTTTTCTAGTCGCTAAGAGATAATTAATTTCTCACCAATGAAACAATACTTCAGTGTGACTCTCATATTTCTCGCTGATGAAATTAGTCTTATCAATAATTTGTTAATACTGCTGAGTCCTTTTCCCACATAATCATATCGACATGACATATGGGTCGGCAAGACTACATGACTTCATCCTGATAGTCATTTGATAGAATCCGTTTATGCTTTGTTGGAAAGACCAGATGCATTTGATAAGACTTCATTCTGATGACATTTAGCATGGCCGATACGTCTTTCCATGCTCTGGTCATCTTTCCATGCACTGGTCATTGAGACATAAAAGAGTTTGTTATGACTCATTCCTATAACAACTTTCTTGTCGATATGTTCTTTTTGTCGCTAAGACAGTGAATTATATCCTATCAATATGTGTTTATAAATGAAATATTTGGTATGACATTCCTGCACTCCTACCGATAGACTACAAAAGATACACATTAGTAAGGATGCTTTATGGATTGGGGAGACCCTCACCCTCTCTTTCCAATATGAATTATACTGTAAAATGTTCAGGACTAGATAAGTTCTATGGGACCACATTGCAGAATATGAGCAAAATATTATAAAAAGAGGATTTTTGTGCTTATGGTAAGGACCATTTTGGAAACTCATGAATATAATCAACTGCAAAATTTTCAAAATTTTATGGTTCTAACACGTAGATTGATTCTTCTCTTGATGTCTGAGAAAATAGAGTAATTGAAACTCCTAGGGAAAAACATTTAATACTACAAAATTTTTAGGTGTGTGAAGCTATAAAAAGGTATTTGGAACCCTCATTTTTCACCTTGCACTGAAGAAAGAACAAAAGGAGTGAAGTAAATTTGGTGGCGAATTCATCAGGTATTTCTGATTGCTTGTTGAATTTCTAATTTTGTACTCAATAGAAAAACTTGTTCGGTATGGAAAGAAAAATGAAACAAATCAAAGGAATTGTGAATCTAGATAAATATAGCATTGGAAAGGTCAGGGATGTGTGAAATTTGTTGTTGGCTGAGAATTGAAGTGGCTTAAAGGTGTGAAATAGAGAAGTTTGGACATTTGGAATGAGTTTCCTTATTTTGACAACAAAGAATTTGTTATGTTTATCATGAATAGATTGAATGAGGACATTGTAACCTTGGATAAAACCTATCTTATTTTGAAGGATGTGATTATAAATCTAACTAGTCTATGCAATGATGGGGATATTCTGAAAAAGAAGTCGATTCAGAACAAGGAATTCAAAACCCTAACCAAAGTAACAGGAGATCAAAGGGCACTGGTAATTTCAACAATCAAAGATCTAATAACAAGGAACATTGCACATAGGATTTCCTACAAAAATTTCTTTAGAATCAGGGAAGGTGCAACCTCAGTAGGTGAAGTTTACATATCTCATAAAATGATAATGGAGGATCAAGACTTTGACCTATGCAATTTTCTAAAAGATCAATTGATGGAGAATGTGCAATTAACAAAGGATGTAGATTACCCCTTTAGGTTTTGTACTTTGATCATATGTATCATGATGTATTTTCTAAATTGTTTTCCTCAAATCAATAATGTGGTATGGAGGGAAAATGAACCAGTTTGTAAGAAATTTTTTGAACATTTCAATACTCTAGAAAATTGTGAGAGAGTTTATGTAAATTTCTTTAGAGAGTTGCTAGGAAAGTTTGGAGAAGCTAGCATTTCCTTTCCAGTAGAAGCACTTTAAGTTGGATCATATTCTAGTAAAATAGAAAGGAAGTAAAAAAGAGCCCTAGAATTTGTTGATGAAACTCCTCCAACACACAAGTCTCCTAAAATTGAAGGAAAATGAAAAGAGAAAGTAATTTAGATAAACCAGATGAAGAATCTAATGAGTACACTCCAAGGGATGAACTAGAATCAGTTGAACCGAATGTGATAATAGTAGAAGGAAGCAAAGAAGAAGGTGCTTTAGTCAAAACAAAGATACAATAGATTGTTCAAGAAAAAAATGGGATGCGGAAGATTGTTGATATATGGTTAGAAAGACCCTCATATGAGAAGGACCTAATTGAGAGCACTCTAGGTAGTTACTTTGTGCATAATAACATTGAGCTGGAAATTTTGCATAATGTATTAGGGAAGCTATGGCCTCTAAGTCTCATGATAAGAAAGAGGAAGAAATAATTTTACATTTGAAGGAGCAGTTCAAGCTATCCCTTACCAAATTAAAAAGTAAAATGAATGTGTTGAAGTAATGTATAAACTTAGCAAATAACATCTACAATTATTGTCTTTGTTGGCCTCATGTAGTTGGGAAATACAAGGACAAGCTGGAGTAGATTGAAAGTGAGTTGAAAAAAAATGGTCAAGATTATAACATTTTTTAGGACTAGGAAGGTATAGTAAAGAAAAGGATTCATGAGTTGCAGAATGAGTATGCAAAAGTTCACTTTGCTAGAAACACTCTTGTGGACACTTTCTAGAAAGTGAAGGATTTAATTGAATGTAGATTGGATCAGCTAATTGAAGTGCTGAAGAAAGGAGATAAATTAGAAGGAACAATCACAATTCCATAATCTCTCATCCAAATCATCAATTGGACATCAAAAAATAATAGCTTGATCATAATCATTGGGATTGCAGTAGATGCTTGGAAGAAATTTCTTCCGAAAATGAAAGATAAGTATAAAATAATTTTTTGACCTATGCAGTAGTTGTAGTTATTCAAATTTTCTAAAATAGCGAAGGGAGAGAGAGAGAGAAGTAAAAAAAATTTCATTCATGTCAAAGGGGGAGAGAGTGCAGTGAAAAATGGCTTGAGATTCTAAGGGGGAGTAGTGTTTTGAAAGAAAGTTGTGTTTTTAAATTTTGAGTTTTAGCAGCATAATCTCTTGGTTTCTACACTTAGTCATTTTTCACTAAGTGTTACCATCAATGCCAAAGGGGGAGATTGTTGGAATATGGATTCTATTGTTGTCTTTGATTGAAACTAAAGTCATTATTTTGTTCCATAGATCAGGATTTGCTCATACTGGCAGGAAAAGTAGAGAACAATATTCTAACAACATAAAGCAAAAAGAATAGGGTATCCAGTTAGTTAGTTGATTTGTATGCTTTACCAGATCATTAGTTTCAGCTGTGGATCCCCAAGATATATTTTTGAGCATGTATGTTATCTTACTATTAATTTTTGTGATGTTTCATTAATCAATGCATGAGCTTGGAGATTTGGCAGGATGTTTTTCTGTTTATTTGCTCTTTATGGCCAACCTAGTGAATGTTGCATGTCGCAGATGTATAAGGAGTAATTTTTTAATTGTTTCTTGTGTTGGTTATTTTTTTTGGGTTGTAGCTATAGTCTAGCCAACTTGTGTGGGTGTGCATTAAAGATTGTTCATGATTTGAGCCAACATGTGGAGAATATTGTCTATTTTATTTGAAGCTGACATATAGCAATTGAATTCTTGCTGGAAGATATATATGCAAGTTTGGGCAATTCATTTTGGTGTGTGAGTGGGTGAATAGATTAGAGTAGATACATGTGAAAATATTAGAAGGGTAGTTGAGTGAATTATGCTTGTGCAAAAGAGGATTTTGTGAAGTGAATTAAGGAAAAGCAGAGCTAAGAGCAGAGTCTGACAAAAGCTTCATAATTTGATTCATGTGCTTCATCAGAACTAAAACCAAAAATTTGTAGATGCTATCTTCTCAATTCAACATTTTTTTCTAATCACAAAAATTTTGTAAGGTAGTGAGACTTCCTTATTTTGAGCAGTGAGCTCTAAGCAGTGTGCCTGAATTCATGTACAAACCCTTTTCTTCATACTTTTAATAGAGTATATAAATTGTGGATTATCCTCCATCGTGGTTTTTCCCCTAATATGGTTTCCACATAAAAATATTGGTGTTATGGTGTTTTGATTGTTTCTTTCATGTGCTTTCATCTTTACTTTTGTTTAAATGTTGTAGATGGTTTATAATCTAAATTAAAGTTTAGAATATTGCTAAACACTAATTCAGCCCCCCCTCTCAGTGTTCCTTGAGTCCAACATTTGTTTAGTCAGTTTTGATATACTTGCAAGTGATTGAGGGCATCAAGATGATGCTCATCCAAGAATTCTAACTCATTTAGTTGAGATACTTTGTATTGTTCAATGGTGATTAGGTTCTCTAGTGACACTCGCAATGATGGGAGTTCAACCTCAATAGGAAGGATAGCTTCATATGCATAGGATAGGGGAAAAGGGGTTGCACCTATTGGTGTGTGAATATCAGTTCAATAAGCCCAGAGAGCATGATTGAACTATAGATGCTAGTCACAGCTAGCTTCATTGACCATTTTCTTTAGGATTTTTAGAATAGTTTTTTTCATGGCCTCAGCTTGACCATTTCCTTGGGGGTAATATGGTTTAAATAATTGGTGTTGGATGTTGAATCTTTGAAATAGCTCTTTCACATCCTAATTCTTGAAGGGTATTTCATTGTTTGATATGAGATTTTATGGAACACCATAATAATAGATTAGATAATTTAGGATAAATTTAGCAATTTGCTTCCCCATTATGTAGGTCATAGGAATGGCCTCAACCAACTTGGTAAGGTACACTATGGTTGTTATGATAAACTTGTGGTCATTGGATGAGGTTGGGGTGATTTTTCCTATGAGGTCAAGTACCCACTATGAGAAAGGCTAGGGTGTGATCATTGGTTGTAATTCTTAAGCTGGAGCATGAATCAAATCTTGATGTTGTTGACATTGGATACACTTCTAAATATATTGATGAGCTTCTCTTTCCATGGTTGGCTAATAGTACCCTGTCCTCAATACTTTCTTAGCTAAAGTCATATCACTAAAATGGGAACCACATATGCCATTGTTTACTTTTGTTAAAGAATTCAAGGCTTCCTCTTAGTTAAGACATCATAGAAACATCCCTTCAATAGTTTGGAGGTAAAGGGGATCACCTAGGATCACAAATTAGGATGTTTTTTTAACAAAGGTATTTTAAAGGTTTGAGGTGATATCGGATGGGAGGGTTGCTCTACCTAGGTAGGTGAATATTTCATGATACCATGGGGATCTAGGACCAATAATGACATATGAATTCATATTTTGGGATTTTGAAAGTTGGTATAAGAAGTTGTTCTTCCAATAATTCACATTGGAGGATGATGTTCGACATTTCTAGTAGTGATCCAATTGTTGCCATGGCATCTGTTGCTTTGTTATTCATACAAGGAATATTGTCAAAAGTTATATCTATGAAAAGTTCCTTAAGAATTTCTACTATCTTTTTGTAAGGAGTGAGATTTTCATCCTTATTTTGATATTCGTCATTGACTTGGTTGATAATTAGTTGTGAGTCTCCATATACTTTCATCTCTTTTATTTTCCACTGAAGCACTATCACTAGACTTGTGATTAGGGATTTGTACTCAATAATGTTGTTAGTATAAGGGAACAATATTCCGTATGACTCTGGCATGCAATCACTGTGAGGGGTGATGAAAATAATACCTACTCCTAATGCATGCTAGGTGAATGATCCATCTAGGTACATCGTCAAATAAGCTATGAGATTGATAAGGAACACTAATTCATCAGGGAATTTGGATATCAAAGGGTTCTCAACATAGATAGGTGCTTCTGCTAGTTGGTCTATGATCACTTATCCCTTGATTTCCTTGTGTTCTACATACTCTATGTCAAATTTTGTTAAGATAATCACTCATTTGGCCATTTTCCATGTGAGAGTTTCTTTGGATAACGAGTATTTCAATTGGTTGATCTTTATAGTAAATTTGATTTGATGTGACATGTAGTGCCTAAACTTTTGTGAAGCAAAAACTACTGCTAAGAATTCTTTTTTCAATGGGTGCATTGTGTATTTCATAGCACAAAAAAGTCCTATTGATGTAGTAGATAGCTCTTTCCTTTCCATTTTCATTGTGTTGTGCTAGAAGAGCACCTAGGGTTGATGATGTTGTTGAGATATACAAGATCAATGGTTTTTTTAGTATTGGTGGCATGAGCATTCGAGGTGTTAGTAGATAGTCTTTGATCTATTGGAAAGCTTTATCAAACTTCTCATCCCACTTGTAAGTTATTCCTTTATGGAGAAGATGCAAAAAAGGGTGGATTTTATCCAATAGTTGACCTATGAACCTCCTAATGGACTACAATATTCCTTGTAATCCTCTCATCTGCTTTAGTGTTTGTGGTGGTTCCATGTCTAGGATGGTGTTTACCTTTGATAGATCAATTTATATCCCTCTTTGTGATATGATATAGCTAAGAAGTTTCCCTAATGTAACCCCAAAGACACTTTTTTGGGTTTAGCTATACCTTGTATTCTTCTAGCCTATCAAAGATGGGTCCTAAGACTTGTATGCGCTTATTTATTTTCTTTGATTTTTCCAAAATATCACCCACATAGTCTTCAACTATTTTGTGGATCATGTTGTGAAAGATGAGAGTCATTGCTCTACAATAGGTTGCTACTACATTATTTAGGCCCAATTGGCATCATGCTCTAGCAATAGGTTCACCATGGATAGGTGAATGCAGTTTTGTGTTGATCCTCCTTGGAAATCATGATTTTATTATAACCTAAAAGGCCATCCATGAGTGACAACATTTCATGCCCAACTATTAATTCTACAATGAGATCGATATTAGGGAGAGGGAAATCATATTTTAGGCATGCTTTATTTAGGTCTTTGAAATCAATGTAAATTATGATGCCCCCAGTAGGTTTTGAGACTGGTAACAAGTTTGAAGCCCACTCAGGATAATCTATAGGTCAGATGAATCCAACGTTAAGAAGCATTTTCAACTTGAGTTTGACCAAGATTTCTATCTGAGGGTGCATCTTCCTTAATTTCTACTTGATTGATTTAGCTTTAGGATAGATAGCTAAGTGATGTACAACCACTTTTGGATCAAGCCCAAGCATATCTATGTATGCCCATGCAAATTTAGCTCTACGCTCTTTTAGGAATGTTTCCAAGTTCTTTTTTTCTTCATCCAACAAGAATTCGAAAAAGAAAGTGATCTTAGGTGCTCCTTCTATTCCCACATTTATTGGAGTGGCCTTTCTTACTAGTACTACTAACTTCTCTAGATGCATTACACTAAGAGGGAGATTGAATCTCTCATCCTTGGGAACCTTAGGGAGTTTTTCACCCTTGGATACATCCTTTCCTTTTTCTATTTTAGGATCAGAAATTGCCATAATGTGGTTTTCACTTAAATACCTACATGTTAGTTGCATTTCATTAATTTTGTGACTGAAGGATTCAATCATTTCCCTCTAGTACGCCTTTGTATCTAGCTCTATGTCAAAACCTACTTTTTGATTTTCCCATGGTAAGTTTCATGGATTCCCATGAATTCTAATATTGCTTCATAATTTTTGAACAAATCAAGAATCGGTGGTCCTTGTTGGTCCATGTCAATGAGTTGTGGGTAGACTAGGCGTATTTTAGTTGGTTGATTGCTTGGAACAAAGGATGTTACTGATATCATGAAGAGGGAAATTTTTTCAAACACGTCAACAACATCAAGGGAGAAGTCATCTAAGGCCGCGTTACATGATGGAGATATCCAAGAGGAAGCCTCAACTTGTTTAGCAAAATTACCTTTTCCAAAAAGGATGACCTTGCTAGTAGTACAACCTAAGCCTAGATTCTTTATTCATTTCTTAGGAATGATGGATTCTAGTAAACCATTATCATTGTATCCTAGTTTCTCAATTTTGTTATATCCCATTGCCTTCATTAGTTGTGAGCCTTTGTTATCATATTCCATGGGAAGAGTAGGAACATTTCTTTCATCATGATAGAGGAGTTTAGAGATATTGTCCTCATTGATATCTTGATTCAAATCCCCCCATTTGGTAAAGGTATTAGTTGCCATCTTGATAGTTTTAGGATCTTTATTGCTAGATATGGGTTTCCCATGAGATTAAGGAGAGATAGGTAGTTGTCCTATGACAAAGGTGTTCTTCATCAACTTATAGTTCCCACAACCATCATCCTAGATCATTACTTCGATATCATATATGTTTTTCACAATGGGTTCCTTTGTTTCAAAGGTCTATGCAAGGGACGATGGTTCAAAAAATAAGGTAGAAGGTGTAGGCCCCTCATCATTTTTGGGTACTTGAAGGATTTAATAGAACTTGGCCTCAAGTTTCTTGTAGTAGCAAAAAGGATTAGGATCTCCATGGATATTAATCTCTCTTCCTTCAAAAGTAAAGTTGACACATTGATGATAGGTCAAACCTATAACTTTTAGGGCATGGATCCAAGGTCGACCAAGCAGTATGTTGTAGGGAAGATCAAGGTCTGACACTTGACATGTAGTTTCTATTATGAGAAGGCCCAGTTGGATGGGTAGTGCAATGATAACTTGTGATACCCATTCTTGGTCATCATATGCCTTGATGGTGGTACTCTTTGTCATCTTAATAGTATCCTTTCAATAACCCAAATTTTTGATCAGCTGAAGGGTGTAAATGTTCAATCCAACACCTCCATCTACCAAGACTTTTTTGACCTTGTTCT
Organism: Sequoia sempervirens; assembly: GCA_007258455.2. Taxonomy (NCBI): domain Eukaryota; kingdom Viridiplantae; phylum Streptophyta; class Pinopsida; order Cupressales; family Cupressaceae; genus Sequoia; species Sequoia sempervirens. Next base: position 308,724,790 of record VDFB02000017.1, on the reverse strand, counting down.
TATGAATGATAACCTCAAGGTGTAAAGAATGGTTATGAGATGGTTGTGATGGTAGGTCTTGCTTTGAGAAGGTGAGAAGATGTTTAGCAATATGGCCTACCACAACTTGAAACTAATTGGTATCAATATCCTTAGGAATAGATGACTATGATAAAGCTTTCTCCAAGATTTCTCTATGCGCGGGTGATAGCCTCAATAGTTCTAGGATTTATATCTATGCGGGGTCCTTCTTAAGTCGTTCTAAGAGATTATACTTGCTAGTGCTAGTTGTTTGCTAAGTAGGTTGTCCCATAGATTGGGGTGGGACTCCTTGGATGGTGAATTTACCATGTCATGTGATGACTCCACACTTTGCACTATGCCCTTTTATAGTGATGACAGTGATGATGCTATCGCAAGAAGCTACTACATTGGAATAGGTATGCTATATGTTTGTTTAATCCTTAACTTTCCTAGTGTTGGTTGCTTTGTTATGATTTGGCATAAGGTTCTTGTATATCTTAAGATCCTAATTCCTAGATGGTACCTCAACAGATATGGTTTCGTTCTCTATGAGGTCTTGGTTAATGTTTTTAAGCCTCATACATTTTTTTGTTTTGTGTTCTTTGATCTTGTGAAAGTCACAAAGGTCATTCTTATTGTACCAGGATGGTTTCTCTTGTGGTTCTTGGTAGTTTTCAAAGTTCAGAAATGTGATTAGATTTGACTCTACCAAATTTTTCATGATGGTTTCTATGGGTTCAAATAATTGTGTACTTTCATTTAAAATAGTTGTTCTTGTTAGGGGTTTTCCTTTGCATTTTTGTGTTATTGAACTAATTGTTCTATAGGAGGGTTGTTTGCTGCATAGTTGGTTGGATGTTAGTAATGTGGGTGTTATTTTTCCTATGAGAACTTAGGATAACCTTATCATCTACTACACCATCATTCGTTATGTTCTTGTTCTTAGCCTAGAAACAAGGCTTTTCATTTCAACTAGTTGATGGGAAATTGTCTTTGTAAGCTTGAGTGTTCCCCTACGAGATTAGAGCTCTCTCAATGTTAAGGGCTCTAGGGACAAGATTTTGATAAGATGTAATACACTGCATTTTCAAGTGGAATGATAGATCTAGATCTAGGTTTTTGATGATGATTCCCACTTGTTTTTTATCAGGAAGAGGCCACTTACTATTACTAGCTCTTTGTCTCCACTATTGTAAGAAATTAGTGGAATTTTCTCCTTTTTTTGTCTAAGAGTGTACAATTCCTCTAGACTGTCATCCATGTCAAGATTAAAGGAGAAGTGATCAATGAATTTATTAGTAATTTCTTAAAAGGTTTTGATACCAAGAGGTAGATGAGAAAACCAATCCATTGTAAGACACGTTAAACTTTGAGGGAAGAGGTGCATTAGATATGAATCATTGTAGGCCACATCCATAAACATGACATTAAAATCTTTGATATGGTCCACAAGACTTCCTCTCCCTTCATATTTTTTGAATTTTGGGATCTCAAAACTAGGAGGGAATGGTACCATTGTGATTTTTCAATAAAACAAATAAGGACATAAGTTTTGTGTATGGGGCTTCATTGCCTTTCCCATTCAAAGATCCTGCATTTCTTGTGATAGTGCCTTAAATTATGATGCTAGATCATCTTGTGGGTTTGGTGGAGGAACATATAGTGGGATGATGGATGAATTGTACATGGTATTTTTATATGAGGATTTGTTGTATAGGGTGTATGGTGGTGTAGGATTCTATGAACGTGATTGGGTTATTGATGTATATATTCCTAATGAATTTGCATTGACGATGTGCAATTGAGGGTTATAGTAGGAAGCTTGTTATTTTTGTTGTTGTTGTTGGACATACTATTGAGCTAGTAAGGCTTGCTATTAAACTTCTTGTTGTTGCACCACTAGGGCTTGTTGTTGGGCATGTTGTTGTTGTTGTGCTAATAAGGTTGCTTGATGGGCTTTATGTTGTTGCTGTTGTGTTATCGATACTTGCTATTGTTATTGTTGTTGCTACACTAAGGCTTCTTGCTATTAATGTTGTTGTTGTGCTGCCAAGGTTGCTTCTTCTTGTTGTTGTTGTCCTTGGGCTACTAGGGCTACTTGCTATTGTTATTGTTGTTGTTGAGCTACTAGGGCTGCTTTCTATTTTTTTTGTTATTGCAAGGCTTGCTAATAGGCTTGTTTTGTTTGTTGTAAGGATAAGCAATCCACTTGCAATGTAGGATTAGGTGGATGTTGGTACATCGATGGGGGTGATGGAGCTTATAAAATGTTGAAGAATTTCAGCTCAATTCCCATGAACCTGGTTCCCATTTTAAACCCTTGTCCCTAAAGTGAGTAGGGTTTTGTTCAAAAGCATCCAAATGTTATAATTTTAGGTTGACCTACTTAATCATTCATCAACCACTTAAGTGATCTTTTGATCCATCCAACACATTAGTCTACTAGCCCCATTAGCTTGAGCAACTAGTCATCCTTTTCCCACCATATCAAGTCTTTTCCTAAAGTCAGGTGTTCAATTTTAACCTAATGAATTAAACCTTAAGTCATTAAGCCCAGTGGTCATGTCGTAATTAGCTAGACCAAGTCCCACCAATTAAATGCTAACATCACTTGATGTGTAGTTTTCAAGATTCAAAGATTAGGGAGAAGATCTAGACCGTACCTTGCTAGCTTGTGGGAGTTAAGTGCCAACAAGATAAATGTAGCGAGGTTGGTGAGAAGCTGACGCATGTCAAAGGTGCAGTGCGAGACCCACTCCCCACTATCATTCCCATGGCCCAACATATTCAATTTGTGACCAAGATCAAACTAGTGGAACAATCTTCACCATTCCCTATTGGCTCGTTGGATTAAAATGGAAGGTGGTTATGACTAGCGACATCAACAAGATCTCGACACCTGTTCTGACTTATTCAGACCATGGAGCCTACACACTGTGAAGGTGTCATCCAACATGGAAGAACTCCATTTGTTGTGAAAATTTTGGTGGAGCACCGTTGGAAATCAAAGGTTGATCATCCATCAAGGAAAAAGAACAACGTATAGCATTCAAAGTTGGCAAGTAACATGTGATGAACGTTTCTACTCTATGCAACTAGCTCGCATTAATGGTTAACATCCTGTAGAGTGGTTGAGTTGATCTCAATTCATGTGGAGATGATAATGCTAGTAATCATGAAGAATAATCTACAAATTTCTATGCAAATGGGAAATTAACGATGATAGTATATCTACCAACAAGTTTCCTAGGTTATGCATGCATGTTAGACATTGATTGTGATCCTCATCTTCCATGCAATAAATATAGAAGGAATAGCTTCTATTCCTGTCATCTACATTTAGTAGTTATTGATTAAGGTAGGGTAGTGTGAGCAATTATCAAAGAAGAAAATGAGCAAACTAGTAAGGAGGTCTACTCACTTGAATTCCTAGAGGTCTAGTTCTGATGCACTAGAAGATGCTCTAGACATGGAGGATAATACTTCTACTAAAAATCCCAGACTCATACCCAGTAGGTGTAGTTAAAGGCTAAAATTCTAGGGTGATGTTGCAGGAAAAGTGGATGATAAAGGAAAGAGCCCATTACAGTCTCCCATAGGAACACAAAAGAAAATAAGATATGGGTATGACTCTTATGGACGTCAACATTTTCCTATTGATCTTACTTGGAGCCCATCTGAAACTAAGACTGACTCTGACTACTGTTAGTATTTAGCTCTTTCGAATCATGGTCCGCTCTCTGATGAGGAAGTGATATCTATTTTTCCATTGGCCGTCAAAACCCCTAGTAGGCATATTAGAAGCATGTTAGGCAAAGAAAAGAAAGAGGAGGAAGCTGAGGTTTCCTCTTCTCCCCTGGAAACAACTAGGAGTGTTCATGTGTACTATGGATGTGGCACTAGTAAGGGTGGTGTGAAGGGTAAATAAGAATTTGTTGTGTGTGGGGTCTTGAATTTTTGTGTTGATGAAATTTTCTATTACTGGTGGTCATATTTTTTGTGTGTGTTTCACATTTTGGTATTCAACGTTGATTGTGCACCCTTGTGGAATTTTGGTTACTTCGTTCATTGTAGCTCAAATGGTGATAGAAGGAATTTTGGTGGTACTTTTCATTTCCCTTCTATGGTGGTGGTTATATTTTGGATTTCCCCAGTTGTACCATGTTTTGCAGATTCAACATGTGGGGGTTTTGAAATGCAGTTGAAAATTTGATGAAATGAAAATATGTCGTGAAATTGCATTTGAGCCCAAAGCTTGTTTCTCCCTTGTCATATAAAAGGGAATTCAAGGCTCAAATGCAAGAGAGAGAAGGGGAGAGGAGAAAAAGAGAAAAGAAAATAGATGAAAATTTCTAGTCAGGTCTAGGTCAAGTGTATATAAATTTCACAATAGGAATAGAATAAGCATGTCTATATTGAGGTCTCTTTGGAACAACATATACATATTTTCTTAAATTTTTATGCATATTTGAATCATGAATATAAATGAAATTCTAGTTCTGATGCATTTTCTCTCCTTATGTGGATTTGAGTAAATCTTGAATGGAATTATTAATAATGTTTTCATTCTTCTTTTGACTTGCAATTTGAATGTATGTCTCTATTTTATGCTTTGATTAAAGTACTCAATTAAATGCTCAAATGGAGTCATGGGTTCACAATCATTTGTTGGGGATTTGATAAGCATTTGTGTATCAAAAATTGTGAGCTCAATAATGCAAAGCTATTATTTGGGTAGTCCATTTCATCAATATTTAAAGTCACTTTTTTATTACTAATTATTGTGTGTATGACTCCATTACCCAACTCAATAAGGCACTAATCTATTTCCTTAAAGATCCACCTAATGGTTTGATCAAATTGTTGCATGGTGGTTGGCCTCGAGTTAGAATTTGAATTTACTTAAAAAAATTCTTAAATATTTACAATTTTTTTATGTTAATTGTCATGTGGGGTAGCATTTGCTGAAATGGTAGCAAGTTACTTAGAAACAAGCCAATTTCATAGTAAGCTTCGCATATTTTCCTTTCAGTTAAAATGATCTATGAAAATAATGTGTTCAACCATGTACAATATCAATGAACACCAATGGGAACACCATCCTAGGTCCCATAGATTCTAAAGTGTAGAAGATCTTAGTATATGACTAGATCTTATCAGTTGGCTAGTCATTTTCAAGAATTTTGAATATAGGAATTGGCTATTTCTTACAAGTTCCTTGGAGTGCACTAGAAAAAACAACAATAGGGGGATTGTGGGTTTTTATGTTTTGAGTGAGTAGTCGATTGGTGATGAGAGGTTGGGGGTTCCCTTGGTTTAACATTCCTTGTAAGATAGTGGATTGAGGTGGAGGAATGTACTTTGAGGTCCCATTTGATTTTGCATGGAAAAGGGGACTGTGGGAGAATATGAGGATGGTTCCTTTAGATTATGTGATTGGAATGACACACTGGGACCTTGAGTCCATTGACTAAAAATGTTTCCTTATCCCATGTATTGAGGATTCTCTCATGTTAGGTATGTAGTTAATGTATTACCTATGTTGACAGGATTTGTTACCAAGGTATTACTTAGAGATGGGTTGATAATAGATGTGATGGATGTGTTTTACAAAAAAAATGGTGTAGATGAACCAATTGGAGGATTGGGTAAAGATGCCCCTATCTACATTAAGGGTTGACTCTGTGGTATGGTATTGAGATGCCCTTTCATACTGTTTTGAGATACTTGATCCACACTACTTTGCATAATGGTAGACACATTTTTGGTACTCATGGGAATGGATGAAGAGGGATGTCCTTGATATGTTGAGGTTTCTTTGGAATAATGAAGTTCAAGAGGTTTGTATGGCTATTTAGGATCTTTGAGAATGAAAGGATAACCAAAGGTAGGTTTCCAAGTGGTCATGTGAGATGGTGGGTTGGTTTTAAGGGTAACCACAAGTGTGTTGCTTTCAAATAGAAAGGTATAGCCAAAGTCTTTAGCAAGGCTTGCTGCAATATTAAGAATGTAGGTTTGATGTATCCCTAGTGATGGATTTGTGAATCCTTGTGTCAAAATTTGTGCAACAAATGATGGGGAGATAGGAGCTACATTTTCAAAGACTTGACGTTCCATGATTTCCTCCCTACTGAGCTCAAATGGATTATTTGCAATGTCATCTATCACATATGGTCTTGATGGTGATGAATGCTTTTGTGATGGGGTAACTTGACTTCTTTGATCAAATTCTAAAGGATTTGGATCACTTGAGGTAAATGTGACTTTGGTTTTCTCAATGATTATCTTGTGTTGCGATCTCATCTTTATCATAAATTTTGTGTCACCTTTAGGAGAGTTGTGTTCTGATTTGTAATGTTTGAACTCTCTACTTGAATCAGATCTAGGTAAAAGGGATGCTCTAAGTATTTTTGGATCAATTATAATAGTGGGGGAAGAAAACATGGGTGATGTGAAAAGTGATCTTTGTAAATGTTTTGGGAAAACACTTTTGAATTAACTTTGATGTTTTGATGTTGGGATAAAGGATGTTGATGAACTTGGAAATCTTTAGGGTAGAATCATGACCTTCAAGATGAACTAGTTCAAGGATAATATCTAACTTACCTAAATGCATGGAAAAGGATACATTTTACATACAAAGTAGCTAAGTTATAATTTGTGTTGATTGATGTCTAAGTCAAAAAATGTTGGTGTTTTTGAAAAAATTTCAAAGTTTGGTGAAGTGAAAGATGAAATTTTGATGAAGGGGTGGATGAAGATGTTTGACCCAATGTTGACGTAAAGTGAACCTTTATTTGACAAGAAAAGGGTAGTGAAAAACATGTTATACCTCTAAAGTTTTAAAATACTAAAGACCCAATGATTTAGAAAATTTGTTGATCCTGAAAAAGATGAGGGTTTTGACTCATAAAGAGCATATAAATGTCTAGATATTTCCTTAGTGTGTGTTCATAAAAGTTTATCAACAACTTATTTCTATTTTCATAAAGTTCCTCAATACAATTTTTGATTTCTTTTGAACAACAATGCCTAAGTTTAAAGTGATGACCAGTATACCTTCTTTTGGGGATCCTAAATTTGTGTGAGATCATCTAGAATAGTTAAAGTTTATGGAAGATGGGGGGATATTTATTTCCATGTAGGTGGTGGTAATTTGGGCCTTCCAAACTCAATATCATCTTGTTCCTCTTCTTTGTCTAAGATTGTTGTTGTGTTTCTCCACTAGGTAGGTGTTTCTTTTGTTGCAAAAGTGAAGTTTCTCAAACTATTAATGATATAAATTTGTTACCTATTAATGAGTTAAAATTTTGGTTGAATGATAGCACCTTCAAGATCAAGTTGTTCAATGGGAGAAATCGGTCTCCAAATAGTCATGTGGGGTTCAATTATCAATTTATCTTGCTTAAGTGAATTTATTTTACCACAAACACTTGTCTTGATTAAGTTTTCAAACTAAATGTTTATGTCAAAAACATCATAATTTTCACAATGTCCATTTTGTGAAAATCATGAGGTTGAAGCCATAATTTCCTATGATGTCTTTGGAAAATATGGATTGAGATATGAGTCAAGATATTTAGAAATCTCTAAGGATAGAAATCCTTAGGACAAGTAGTAATATAAGGGATTTTTCAAAAGGTATCCATATTTAATCCAAAGTGTTTAAAATTTTGAGGAAGATAGTGAATGTTTGTTTGCAATGTTTTGGAACCAAGCAATGTATCAAACTAACTAGCAATCATTTACAATCCTAGGATGAAATGGCCATAATTGTTGAGTCCCCACTTAAATTTCTCCAAACACTAACACATTGTGAATAGTTTGTAATTTGGTGACACTGGCTCCCCTCCACGATACACACTTCTTGAGGCCACCAATTCTCAAAATATTGAAGATCCTAAGATCCTAAGATCCTAAGGATTTTTCTATTTCAACAATGAACAGTATAAATGTGGGGCGGCTTTCGAATGACCGCTCTTGCACCAAAAAGTATTAAGGATTTTTGGAAACTAAATAGTTTGGCTCTTAGTAACAAACTAAGAACACCCAACCATATACATGCCTACTTTTCCACTTAAGGCTCTTATTACCATTCCCATTGCACTTAAGGCATGGTACTAGGTGTGGTACATTATACAGTCCAAGATAGAAGGTACTTCCTCACAATTTCCCAACCTTTAATATAGCTCATTGGTAAATGTGCTTGCAAGAACTTTCCTATGAGTTTCCTATTGCGATGTGTCTCATAGTAAGTCCTCTCTTAAGGGTGACACAAAGCATAAAAGTGTACTTAAGTATTTCTCTTCACCCAAGATTGCATGGAGTGCAAGGTGATTGGATACGTACTATAAGTGCACACAAACAGTGAAGTACACTTGGAGTGTTTCTCTTCAGCCAAGATCACACGAAGCTCAAGGGGATTGGATACGCACTAAAAGTGTGCCACAAAAAACTAGAAACTAATTAATTTTACTAACTAAAGCTAAGATGAATTCATTTTATGCACCAAACAAAATTTTAAGTTTCCTTTTTCAATTTTAAAACCCAAAAGAAAATGATAAAGTGGGTTCAATTTTACTCTCAGTTGAGTGTTCATTTTAAACCCAAATGAAATTTTGTGAGGTCCTAGAGAATAAAGTAAAAATCATAAGAAATTAGGTTATAATTACCATAAAGCATCAAACAATTATTACAATAATAAAATCTTAAGAAGATAATTCTTTCTTCACTTTAGCTTCATATCGTCCAACCTATAAAACCCTATTAGTCTAATAGCGAAAACAATGTTAGAATTGTGTTAGTAATATGATGAATCAAAAAAATTAAAGCACATGCTTAGAAATGATCATTAAAATTCTTACCAAAGTTGGTCATCGCTATTTATGATAGTGTCACTCTAGTGAATTTGGGTGTTACTCTAAAAAAAAACTAGAGAGCACGATAACATCACTGTTTCGTCAGGCATCACTCTGTAAAGAGAAAAGTGAACACAATAGCGTCATGATTTGGTTGAGCATTTCCATTTGCAAATCTTTGATACTACAAAAAAGTATTAGCATCAACATTTGTTTAATCAAAATTGGTGCATTTAATAGGCATCATTGTTTGAAATGATGATAATGTCCCTATATGGCGCCGCCTTGCAAAGGTGTCACTGAAATGGAGTTGGGTGTTGTTGTTTCTTGTAAAAGTCAAAATGAATGGAATTTGAGGTGGAATTGATTAAATTGATGATTTTGACCTCCTTCTAGTGCCGGAATGTTAATCAAGGATACTAGTATGGGCTTAGTACGCTTGATCCATGAAGAATCGAAGCATAATGTAGCCACTAATAATCAATCGTAAACAAGGTCATTTAAATGAAGTTTAAGTTAAACATTTATTGAAACTAAACATTATGAACTATGAAAGAATTTAAATGTCTACCCTAACCAATTTAAAACTTATCCAATTTTGGAATTGGTGTCATGTTGATTTGGAACAAAGACCATTTCCCAATCCCATGATAAATGAGCTTGTTTCAATCAATTCTATTGAAGAGAATCGATGAAACAATTGTGAGATGTGAATGGAAACATGATTTATGCTAAATTGAGCATGATGCAAGAGTTAATCTACCATTATTTTATGCTAAAATATGTACATGCAATTGCTAAGCTAATCTAAATGATACTTAAACTAAAATGATTCAAACCATAATTATGTAATTAGCTAAATGGATACATGGAAGCCATTAATGGAAGCTAAGGTATTATGCAAATAAAAGATGAACTAAAATATTCTAAAATTATGCAAAGTATGAGTGTGAGTGTGAGTGATTTCAACAGCATAAGTTTGCTCTAAAAAAGATGGATGATCGATCCATTTATCTCCAAATAGTGAACAATCTATAGGAAAGCAAATGAGAAATGTAGGGTTGAGATAAAAAAAGCTAATAAATGGTCAAGGATGGAGGACATTAGAGGCATGGATCATGGATTCTCATAAATGGGTGAGAGTGCAAGATGAGATTTAATCAAGGGTTCTCATTCCTTCCAAATAAGCACACGTTTGACTTGTACAAGAGGTCAAAAGTTAACTTGCATAAGAAGTCACAAGCTAATTTGCATATGACGCTAAGTGAGAATATTCCCTTTTTGAAATGATTGGAAGGGAGAGAATATTCATAGAAATAATCTCATGGTGAGAGAAAAGGATATTTTGCAATTTAAAACAAAGTTTAATTGTGCAAAAGGGGAGTGTTGGTGTAATTAATTATTAATTACACTTTGCATAAGTTTACTTAGGTAATTATTTAATTCATAAGTTTTAGGCTTTCATCTTTGTCTTATCGAGCTATCTTGTTGCTCAAGATAAGATTAGGTTTGCATGTTTGCTTTTATAAAGCAAATCATATCTTGTAATTAATTGAATTCTTGAATAGTTAATGTTGCACATCTTTTTGCAACCTCTGTGCTTTTTTTATTTTTCTCTTCTATGGAAGGTTATTCTGGTTTGCAAATCTGATCATGGGTTTCTAACATGGTATCAGAGCTTCGATTCGTAGCCCCTTCTCAGATTTCTAGAGAGATTCATTGTAGAGTTTGTTCGAGGTCCCTCAAGGGTTTTTCTCCTTGAGTATATTTATGCAGCATTTTGGATCAAATCAAGTTTTTCCATTCGATTCAGAGCATTGGAAAAGATTGAGGTTTGATGAAAGTCATTTTTTATTGGAGCTGTTTTTAGTTTTGCTTCATAAATCTAGCTTCCACTCAGTTTTAGGAAAAACAGTTTCTGGGTTTTGTAGCCATGGTCGAAATACGATCTGGGTATCTTTCATTTTTTGATTTATTTCATAGATATGAAGAAAATAGCTGCACAAAAACCATTGCGTATCATTTTTTTCTCCTCGTTAAAGGTTTTAAAAAATTAATTTTTCATCTTCTACTTGCTGGATCAAAAAATGATTTATGGGTTTTATTTTTTGCTTCAAAAAATTTATGGGTTCCTATTTTTGTCTACTCATTATAAACAGATTTTTTAGAAATCAAATTTGAAGATTTTTCATCATGGAGGTAGATGTGAACATTGGTTTGTGCATGCACTCATTTTTGTTTTCATGCACTAGGTTTGCATTTTCTCTATAGTTTATGCATGTTTTGCATTATCTCCTTTTACAATCATTGGGTTATTGTAATAAATGAACTGAGATAAAGTTTCATTATGGGGGGTTATTGCATCCATCTTTCATGATTGGTGACAACTCTCATGAGTTTGTCTGGTTTCCTATTGTCTCCTTTTAGCTTCATTCTTGCTTAGCTAGACACATCGTTGGTTTGTTTCAGTTCACACTTCACATTGAGATTTTATAGTTCTTGATCTGCATTGGTTTAGATCTTTCTCATTTGAAGGCCATGGTTTTATGGTTAATGTTCCAGAACCTTGATGGTACTCATCCTATGGGTAGTTTTAGTTTCAGTTTGGCATTGGCTTTGAGACACAGCTTCCAAATTTGTCACCATTATGGGTCCATTCATCCTTTCATCTACTGTTGTTCACAGATTCCAGAGTTGATCCAGTATGTGAGTTTCCAGTATTCCTTGGCATTGGGTCTACTGTTGCATTTGTGATTCCGATTGGTATTTTGCAAACAGAAGTATCTTTCCTTGCTTGTCAGATTTGGGGTTCCAGTGTTGCTTCATCAGAGTTCTTCCAGTGTTTCTTCACAGCAGTTCATCTCTCTGAGGGGGGTTTCTCTCTTTGCATTTGTACATGAGTACCTCATCAGGCCTTGTTGTCGGGACTCATATTTGCATACAATTTGCTTCTCCCTAAGTTGCACTTATGGGGGGTGTTGGTGTAATTAATTATTAATTACACTTTGCATAAGTTTACTTAGGTAATTATTTAATTCATAAGTTTTAGGCTTTCATCTTTGTCTTATCGAGCTATCTTGTTGCTCAATATAAGATTAGGTTTGCATCTTTGCTTTTATAAAGCAAATCATATCTTGTAATTAATTGAATTCTCGAATAATTAATGTTGCACATATTTTTGCAACCTCTATGCTTTTTTTATTTTTCTCTTCTATGGAAGGTTATTCTGGTTTGCAAATCTGATTATGGGTTTCTAACAGGGAGGGAACATTCTATGGGAATATTCTCCTTTTGGAGGAATGTGCAGAGGAATATTACCTTGCAAGTGGGAGGAAATTAGATTAGATAGAAAATTTCTAATTAAACAAGGGTTTAATCATGCAATTATGGGTTTTTAGAAAATAAAGTGATATTTATTAAATTAAATGATTTAATGAAAAGGGGGAAGGTGTAATGACATTTGATTAAATAACTAAGGGTTATATAATTAAATAAGAAGACTTAGGGAATTAAATTAAATAGTTTTATTTGTTTAGTTTAATGAGATGAAGTGTTAGTGTGAAAATGGGTGAATTAAACTAATTAAATGAATTAGGTTAATTGATGAAAATGATGCCATTAATTAATTAGATAGGATAATTCAATTAATTAAGTGAAAAGAGGATGGGTTTCAAGAGACAATGTTGTTAGTATACTTGATTCGAGTGTATGATATCATTCAAGACATTTTTTAGTGTCTACACTAAGATCTGGTGAATGTTTTGAATATTAATTTGTTACAATTGATTCACTCTCCCTCTTAGTTTTATTGTTCAACAGTTGTGTTGCCACAGAGTAGTTGTGACTTGTTTTTATATTCTTTCAACAAGAGGTTTGCTAGTCACCCTACATGCCATCTTTGGATTTATAATATTGGAAAATTGGTTTTCCCAAATGTATTTGTGGAGGCAGATTTAATTTAGGAATTGGTTAGATGTTATGATGTAAATAGGGTAGTTAATAGATTTATAGATGGAGCTCTAATGCTGGAAATTACAAGAAACTAGATAGTTGAAGTTTTTAATCTAAACCCTTTTGCTATTGAATCAATCAAATTCCATGCCTTGTATAATAAATATGAGTAGAATAAATTTGGTTATAGAAAAAAAAATCCAAGGCATAAAAGGTGCGACCTAAAAAATAATGGTGTGTAGTTTGGTCCTAAGGATTTTGAGCCATTTGATTGTGATGATTTTGTAGATTACTTCAGGAATATTGACTATGCATTGTGCCAAGTTTTTCACAAGAATTTTGACATCAAGATGGATATTTCTCTAATCATTATGGCCATTAACATACAACACAAATATCATAACATGAATTTTGATTATGCTTCTTACATTGCTGATCAACTTCATGAGGACTTGATAAAATTGAAAGATACAACACCTCCATTGTCTTGTAGACATTACTCTCTATTGATGCATATGTTGTTGTGGAAAGGTAGAAAGGTGTGGAGAAACTTTATGAGATTGAGAGAAAGGGACAACCAAGATAATGAGTTACCAACAAAAATGTTGACACATGTTTGGGATATACATTGTACTGATTCTAATTATGCTACTTTCTACAATGGTTTCAAATTCAGTGGGATGGAGCAATTAGGCTTGAAGCCTATATACAAAATATCAAGAGGTGTGAAGGAAATCTTGAGGCATGTGGAGTTTGAACAAAACATAACAAAAAAGTTCAATTGGGGGTACTCGTACTTGTATACTAGGTATACTACAATCAAAATCTATGGATCCCGAGTGCCACCCTATTAGTTTCCAGTGTATGTATCTAATAGGTAGGATTTTATGGAAATAATGTGGTAGTTAGATGCCATGGACAAAGAGTACTCTATAAACTCAACGAAGGAATCACTGATAAACCCTAAGTGTGGATTTGCATATTTTACATGCTTATCAAAGGAAGGTATTGAGAAGTTTGGTTCATGTTGATGATGATGTTACTAGCAGTAACAATGCAGATAAAATCCTCATAGGAAAACCTTGAGGAACTTTTCTTTACTTGAAAGGCTAAACGAGGCAACCTAAGGTGTTTGTGTTATAGTAAAAGGTTGACTTAGCTTAATCCCAAGGCTCAAATAGTCAATTCTTGACCATACTTGGTTCACTCTAGGGTATGATGTGATATTGCTATTAATCTCAAGGGGTCTCTAGTTATCTCAAAATTTAAGAACATCTCTAGTTTCATTAAGAATTATAAGCATCAGATATATGATTTTTAGTTCAATCATAAAATAATATCATGAAATCAAAATATTTGCAATAATATTTCATGAAAATCAAACAATTTTTCTATCACTTAAGTAGATTTAGCTTTAAGCATTCAATAATTTCATAATAAATGAAATATTTTCAATAAATTTCCATTCATTCATCTATTTTTTGAAACATTTTAAAGAATTTAAGCATCCAATCTAAAATAAAGCATAAAAATATTGAAATTTTTTTATCTTGGAACTATTCTCCATGCATGCCTCAAGTGCTAATCAAATCAAAGAAAGCTGCTTTATAGTTCACCAGATTGCTTCATAGCTACATACAAATTGGTGTGAGCTTTTAAAGAAGAGGGGTTTAGTTTAGAAACTAAGTAGGTTCTATATGCACCCTTAAATGGCACATCATACAATCTTGTTCAGATGAACTAACAAAACTAGCTACAAATATTCATGAGATAGGTAGCTATCAAATTGGCTTCAATACTGATTAAGTTTTATATGCATACAAGTTTTTAGTTTGGAATGATTCAAAAAATACAAAAAAAGAATAAAACTTAAAGAAGTTTTGGCTCTTTCGACATCCACAAATTTTTAACTTAACTTAAATAGAAGTATCCCCTAGCCTTTTATAGAAGTAAGACATAGGTATAATAAGACAAATACATGAGAGGAAATCCAAGGGATGAATCACATCAAGGCACATGGAATATGGTGACTGGTAAGAGAATTTCAAATGAAGTCAATGAAGGTTAACCTCCATCTGCATGTTGAATTCCTTTTGGTTTTTCATCTTCTTTTTATCACTAAGAAAATATCTTGAATTAGGATAGTGTGTACGAACATTCTCATATATTCAAAATGATTGAGCCATCATCCTGTTCCTACACTTTTTTTTTTCCTTGGGCTTTCTACTCTCTGGAATGAGCTTCCTCATAGGCTGGTGCTTTCTTTCTCTATATGTGAAATATAGGGATCCTTGGTATTCTAGTGGACTCAAACCCCTCTAAATATAGCATCCCAAAATATGCAACCTAATCTAGATATGATTCTATCCATGATTCAAATTTTCCTAATCGTTAATACTTAAACTTTGCATCACAATCTGCTTCTCCTACAATCAGAAATTCCATCTATTGAATCCCTTAAAAAAAAAATTATATAGAAATATCATGTAAATAAAACCATCATTAATTCATTATCATATTGTCAATGATTATCCTATACCTACAAAAACATGAAGAGCAAAAACAATATTAGTCCAATATTCAAGTTAGAAACAACATTACCCATGAGATTCATTTGAAACATGAAAACAAGAAATAATATGAAGAACACAAGTAAAGAAGCTATTAAATCCAATTTAAATGTCCAAACTCTCAATACCATGGGAGAATTGGTGTCATTTTGATGTGGAAAATGGCCCTTTCCCAATTCCTTGTAGGCTTGATGATTAATGGTGAAGACTTGATGCTCCTTGAAGAAATTTCTCCATAACCTAGCTATGAAATTATGAAAATGGATGCATGTTGCTCAAAACAATGAGTTTGATAACTTTTCATAAGTTGTGGATGAAAAATGCCTAAGATTGTGGATCCAAAATCAAAATAAGAGCATTCTATTATAGAAGAGAGTGATGGATGATGAGGAAAAATGGATGAATGTGGGATAAAACACCAACCAATAGCACAATGCCACTTCTCAACATGTGAGGGGAAAAAGGTGGAGCACATTTTTATGAATGTGCACATTAATACTATTAGGTGGAAATTCAAAATTGGAGAAGTGAAATGTTGGAGGGAGATGAAGGATGAAATAAATGCCACTTGGCTCAAGAAAAGGACATGTAAGAAACTTTTAATGCCTTGTTGGATGGACAAGTACTTTTGGGGGGAGATTTCAAATTTGAGGAATATTCCATCCTTTGATGCCCTTTTGAATGAAAATAGGAGATTTATAAATTAATTAAATGGATTTTCATGAGAAAGTTGCAAAAGCTAGAGTATTTGATGGATTAAGACTAGGATTGATTAGGATTTGATTAATTTAAAAGGAGATTAGCTGATTTGATAATTTGATTTAGATTTTTGGGTTAAAATATATCAAAAATGAGAGGAATAATAATTTTAGACTTAATTCAATAAAGTTTGATTTATTTAATTAAAAAGGATGGTATTAGATTAAATCAAATAAAGATTAATTTATTTAATTTAAGGGAGATGACTTTAGAGCCTAATTAAATAAATTGAATTATTTAATTAAAAGAGGGACATTAGGATTAATTAAACAAAATTATTTATTTAATTAATAGGAGATGATGACTTAATCAAATAAAATTAATTTATTTAATTAAGAGATGAAATATGATGAATTTAATTAAATAAGGGTTATTTAATTAAATGGTTAGTAAAGGAGATGATTCAGGATGAACTAGTGTTAGTAAATTAGGATTAGGTGCACAAAATCAATCAGTATATTTTACGTGTCTACATTTTCACCCTCTTTGAAGCAAAGTACCTACTGCATTGGTTCAAAGAATAACCTACTGAGATCAAAATTCAAAAATTTCTCAATTTTTTAGATGCCCCACTGATACCCTAGTGGAAGAATTATGCTGGTACACTTTCCCCTCAAGAGATCAAGTGAAAAGTTTGATTTGAGGGTAGATCTCATGACAAAGAGGTTCAAGGTGGATGTATGAATGGTTATGATGATGATGAAAATGAGATGGTTTTAAGATGCGTAGAATAATGAATCTATATTATCCTAAACAACTTAAACAATAATGTAATGCATGTGAGATGGATGATATGATATGCTATGTGTATGAGATGTATGTATGTTAGTCGTTTGTGGATGCAGGATGGATGCATTAGTGATGTTTTTGATTGACGGTCATGCTACCATGTTAGTGTGAAAAGAAGGAAGAAGAAGAAAGAGAGTCCAACAGGCCCACATTATTAGAGATGATGGTGATGATGATGATGATTCACTTATTAGGAATTGGGATTTTAAAAGGGTTATTTACCTTATGTTTGATAACACACATAGGCATGATGCATCAAGGTATAAAGAACCAGGACAACGTTGCACCTAGTGTGATGGAATTTGACTCAACAATCAAATAGGAGTACACTTGTTCACACCTGACATAAAAAATCTTATTAAAAATGTAGTTCAGATATTCCAAACATCTCAGACCAAAACATAGAAAGGAAAGCCTTCCTATGTGGTCAAAAAGACACCTAAAACACCCTCCCTACACCCAAACAAAGTATGTATGACCAAGGTTATATTACAAGAACATCGAACAAGCACATCAGATGAAAAGATAATGATTGTTGCCTCATTCTTTTCTCTCTAAATCCCTTTGTTTGGACATCATCGAGAGATCATCAGAATGAGCGCAAATAAGATAAGTTAAAAGATAGAGATCAAGTAAACAAATAAGCTAATGTTCTTCATACCGCTAGCCAAGACTAAACTATGGTGATGCTTGATGTTGATATCCATTGTGGGAAAGATGCATCCTAGGATATGATGTTATCAGATGATTTGGGAAAAATTGGATGATAGACTATTGATACCAATAGTTGACCAACTTTTTTACTTACTGACCTAGACTTGAGACTTTGATGCTTGAGTTTTCAACTTTGAACTGCTAGACTTGTTTTTGACTATTTCACTAAAGGTTGAGGATGATGATTGTTTATTATGAGTGAATTTTTATTTTGGGTGAAAGCGAGATGGGGATGGATGGATTTTTTCAAATATTTGGATGTTTTTGAAGTTTTTGAAATGCTTTGACACTATTTTTGGTATTTTTGAGATTTTAAAAATATTTTGATTTTTAATTTTTCTAATGTTTTTGTGTTTTCTAAAATTTTGACCATGAGACTAACCTAAATACCTATCCTAGGGTCCTCAAGGGCTGATCAATAGATTAGGCTTGTTTATGTTATACATGTAGAGACCATGTAGTTCAACTTACATAGACTTGATTATTGATGAGACATGAACAAATGGATTGCCATTTTATTATGAAAAACTCCTAAATGATTGTCCTAAGTGTCTTAGGAGATGATCAAAGATCAACCTTGCCTATGTTCAGAGCTCAGAGACCCATAGTTCGACTATTGGAAAAACAAGGATAGACAACTAAGAGGAGGGGTGAATTAGTTGTCACAGAATACTTAAATATTTTCAAACTTTATTTAACTCAATCTCAAATCTAATGAATAAAAAATAAACCATAAAAATTAAACACATCAGAAACACAAAGAACACCAATAATTTTTATGTGGAAACCCTGTTAGGGGAAAATCCATGGTGGAGATTAGTCCACAATATTATAACCTGTTAAAAGTATAACAAGAAATAATGGGAATGCACATGCATTTAGGACCACTACCTAGAGCTCACTGCTCAAATACAAAAGATGACTCACTATCCAAAGAAAATTTTGGATTAAAACCATCAAAATTGTGAACTATGAAAATAGCTTCTACACAAGCCTGATTATAGTTCTAGTTAAGCACAAAAAACCTTCTTCACTCTTTTCTCAAACTTCTTCACACTTCAGTTAGTCTTCTTCACACTCTACTATGAAATTGAATGATATTCACACATACACACATGGTATCATATAGAGCACACTTTACACTGATGAAGCAATCGCTCTTATATATCCGCAACATGAGATTACATCAACAACTTAGTTGGCCAAAGATATAAAAAATATTTTCAATGTCGGCCCAAATTTACAAATAAATTTTCAATGTGAATCCACCAAGGTCAGCCAAAACATAGTGGAAACCCCAATTAACAACTCCAACACAAAAAGACTTCAATTCATTTCAGCTAGAAGATCCACCACACATTACACCCATCATGTCAGCCAAGAACATGAGAAACCGAACATACAAAGAAAAATCTTTGACCATGAGCACACTAATTAGTGTGGACATACCACAAAGATAGAGCATGATCTAGAAACATCCAAGAACACAAATAAACAATAGAGAAACATCTGTAAAAAAAATATTATACCAACTTTAATCAAGAACATTGACAAAGACCACAAAAACACTATTAGAACACAGATCTTCATAATTTAGAAAAATATTCACGCAGACTTCTGAAACTTCTAGAGGATGGACTAGATACACTCAATAATAAACCCTTTAGTCCACAACAATTTATCTTCAACGTACAAAAAAGGACACCTTCATGACCTTCATAGTTCTACTAGGAACCTACAATACTTTCTTTTACAAATTTCTCAATATCCACGACATATACAACCTTCAATACATCAAATGCTAATAGTGTTGACATCAATGAAAACCACATATTAGCCACACAACTGCAACATCCAAAAATCTCCCCTTTTGGAATTGATGGAAACACATGATGTGAAAAAAACTAATAAACCAACTCTCAATCAGTACTTACTCCTCCTTAGATTCTGACTCTTCTTCCTTGACTTCTATAAGATCTTCTCCCCACAAGAATTTTTATTCCAAATAGGTAGTAGTTTTTCATATGAATCTTCTCCCCCTTTGACGTCAATGGAAAAGATAAACATTATCTTTCCACATACAAGCGTTGAATCACATATTTGCACATTTGACTACTATCCCTGAGTAGTAGCCACATGAACATCAATCAGAATCAAAATATGATCATGAAATACATAGATTGATGCAAATTAATGCATCCTAGTTCATATCAAGAGGGTTAGTCACCCCTAGCATCCCTTTGAGATACTAAAAGTGTCCTTTGAAAATTTCTTAGTGAAAATATATACAATCTATTTTTTGATAGGCACAAATTCTAGTCTAACTTCTTTTTCACTTACTTTCTCCCTCAGAAAGTGAAGCTTGATTGATATATGTTTGGTTTTAGAATGTAGCACCAGATTCTTTGATATTTGACTTGCACTTGATTTATCACAACATATGGCAATAGGTTCATCATATACTACTCTGATATCTTTCAAATATCTGTTTCATCTACATCACTTAAGTACAATTATTTGCAACAACAATATAATCTGCCTCGGCAGTAGATAGAAAAATGGAATTCTAATTTTTGCTCAACCAAGACACCAACTTCTTCCCTAGGAAGAAAGCACCACCACTAGTACTCTTTCTATAATCTACATCTCCTGCCCAATCCGCATTAGTATATGCATTTAAACTAAGATCATCATCCTTAGGGTACCAAAGCCCAAAATCGACTATTCCTTTCAGATACCTGAAGATTCTATTAACAATAGTCACATGGGATTCTTTTGGATCAGCCTGGAATCTAGCAACCA
The DNA here is from genome assembly GCA_007258455.2 of Sequoia sempervirens. Taxonomy (NCBI): domain Eukaryota; kingdom Viridiplantae; phylum Streptophyta; class Pinopsida; order Cupressales; family Cupressaceae; genus Sequoia; species Sequoia sempervirens. The sequence continues at coordinate 308,704,344 of VDFB02000017.1, read as the reverse complement.
TGCATACAACATTCATAATGTCTGGTCTAGTCTGAGTTAAGTAGAGCAATCCACCAATCATTGATTTGTATCTTGTTTGATTCACCTTAGGAGAATCATCATTCTATGTCAACTTATATCTAGTTACCATGGGAGTACCAACAGGTTTTGAATCATCCATGCAAAAATTCTTTAGTAATTCTCTCACATATTTGGACTGAGATATGAAGATCCCCTTGTCTAATTGAGTAACTTGCAATCCCAGAAAGAACTTCATTTCTCCAATCATACTAATCTCAAATTCACTCTTCATTTCATCAAAAAACTTCATACATAGATTATCATCTCCTCTAATAATAATTTCATCAACAAAGACTTCAATAATTAATTCTTTATCATGATCCAATTTGAAGGATAAGTTGTTGTTAGCAGTACCTTTATTGAATCTAAGCTTCAGTAAGTATTTGTCTAATCTAGCATACCAAGCTCTAGGGGCTTGCTTGAGTCCATACAAAGATTTCTTCACTTGACAAACCATGTTTTCCTTATCAGTCAGTTGAAATCCACCAGGCTATTTAATATATACTTCTTCAAAGCTCACCATTCAAAAAATTTGACTTGATGTGCATTTGATAGAATTTATAGTTTTTGTATGTAGCATAAGCAATAAATAACCTTACATCTTTAATTCTAGCAACAAGGGAAAAGGTTTCTTCAAAATCAATACCTTCCATTTTTGAATACCCTTTACATACCAGTCTTGCTTTATTCTGGACCACTTCACCTTGTTCATTTAGCTTATTCCAAAAGACCCATTTAGTACCAATTACATTTTTATCTTTTGGTCTAGGAAATAGTATCCATGTATCATTCTTTTCAATCTGAATCAGTTCTTCCTTCATAGCTTCCATCCAGTGTTCATCATTGCAGGCTTCTTTGACATCTTTAGGTTCAATCTTGGAAATCAGGCAATACTCTTCTAAAATCTTTCCTCTAGTTTGCACTCCTTTATTCTTATCTCCTATAATTGGATATCTAGAATGATTTAGTTTACATACCTTAGAGTTTTAGTATTTTCTCGAACTTCTAATTCTTTTTTTCTTTCTTCTACACTTGCATTTGTCTATGCTTCCTGACTATCTTGATTTATCAAAACAAATTGAAGTTATCTTACCAAAACATATGGCACAATTTGAATTTGATTTTTTGTCTGAACATTCTTCCCTTTGTATTTTCTTCAACTGAATCATATCCACAATATCTGGATGATTTAGAAAAATCCTCATCAACTCTAACATTTGCACTCTCAACCATTTTCTCCAGTCTTTTGTTATAGCACTGTTACCTAATTTTCACCCTCAAGCTCAATTAGGCAAGGAATCTATGTTGCAGGTGTTCATAAGGGCCAAATGGGATATTTCCATTGAGGGTTAGTTTATGCATCTGATGAAATTTCACAGGGAATTCAGTTGGGAGGCCTGCTTTGCTAGAAATACGCCTCAATAATCACAAGCTAAAGCCTCCATTAGAGCCAAGTCAGTATGACACCTTCACTATCTGGCCAACTGGCAACTTTGATACATTCTATTTTGAACAAGTCATTGTGACCTAGTTTCTGTCTTGCCGAACGCTTTCACTCTAGGGCCTATCTCTGTGACAAGAAGTGTTCAGTATGACCTCTTATCACATGGAATTCTTTGGCCAATAGGCCATTCAATTGTAAATTAGGGAGACTCATGGTGACCATGGGCTTTGGGATAACCTAGAGAGCTCAGTGAGAAGTCCCAGTGAAGAGTTAAAGTCTTCCCGATAGTAGTTGGTTTAAAGTCATCGGGGAAACTCTTGTTGGAAGAAATATTGTCTGTAAGAAGTCTTACTGATGTAAGAAGGTCACACCAACTACATTCATTTGGGGTAACACAAAGAGTCTCGGGGAGAAGTCTTAGCAAGAATCCAATGTCTTGCCAATGGTTTTGATGTCTTCGGTATAAATCTTGGTGATAGATGAACACTTTGGGGTAAGTCCTAGAGCTTGATGTGATGTTTTAGCAAAACTAACATGTCTCGCCGATAGTGCTTTATGAAAAAGTCTTTGGTGTGGCAATTTGAGCTCGCCAAGAGGTCTCAACAACCTGGGAATGTTTTGGCGACAACAATGAGCTCGGCAGATGTCTCCCCGACAAGAAGGATGGGCTCTTGGCAAAGGTTGGTCCCTTCACCACAAGGTTTTTCCGAACATAAGAGGTCTCCCCAACATTTGACATGGGTGTATTTTCCAACTGTTGGGTAAAGGTCTTTCCGACCGGTAGGGTGTTGCCAAAAGAAAGCTAAGCTCGCCAATAGTTGAAGACTTCACCCTGAGTTTCTACGAACACAGGGAGGTCTTGGCGATAAAAAGGAGTCATCAACAAAAGTTTCACTGAATGCAGAGGGTCTCCTTGAAATAGATGCCTTTGCTAAGGAATAGGCTTTTTGTCATGATGTCTCAACGACAGAATTGTGTCTTGCTGATGGCTTCAGTGATATCGATATGACTTTGCGAGTTCGATAAGGACTCTCATCAACTGTCACATGTTATGCCGATGGATTCAGAGGGAATAATCGCATCGGTGAGACACTTTCAGTGTTTCACCGAGATGCGATTCTAATCAAAGGAGATTTTGACCACCCAGAGAATCTATGTGGAGTATACTCGACCAATTAGGAAGATTTGAAGCGAGCCATGGCAGTCTGACTAGGACGAAGAACATCAACAAAATGAAAAGCAATGAGTGTTTGTTCTGAGCTCAGGGGCATTCAAAATGCTTAGTTGAAGAGGTTCAAACAGGACATGATATTAGGAAGTAAACGCAGTGGTTATAGAAAGATCTGAAGAAGGTTTCTCTAGGCAGTAGCTCTTCACCGACACACACAGCAAGGACACGTAGGGGTATAGTATTAAAATTCAATCAAAAGATCTAAGGATAGATCTTTCTGAGACTGATATTTTTGTAAGCCCTAAGGGGCCGACACATTTTGATATATAAGGCATTTTTTTCCTTTTTGTAAACAGTTCGAGGAATGCATTCAGAAGAGTTAGTGATTTTTATCTATCCTTCCTTAACTGATGTATACTTTGTAACCCAATTGAAGTCTGGAATGTAAAAAATAGAGTTCACCAGGAAAGCAACTATTAATTCTTATACTACTCTCATTTATGTATGTTAGCTTATGCAAGTTTTCTTTAATAGTGTTTCTTTTAATCTGTATTCATACCATAAAGCTGTGAAGTTCGTTTCTTCCTTCTTAAGATATGCATGTAGATCAAACCTGTCAAGATTGATGCATAAGACTAAAGGTGTTATGTGAGTAAGTAAAGCAATTGAAGTTAAGTTTTCTCAATGTGTTTGCATCTTGTTTTCATTTCATGATTTCTCGTCAAACTCGGTGTATCACCATAGGAATAGTTCAGTTTAGTTTCATCTTTTATATGCATCCTTCTCCCTTTACCTTTACAAGATCGTTAGTTTAGGTGATACCCAAAGGAATCCGTCCTTCTCTGGAGGTTCATTTCAACTATAGGTGACCCACAGCCTTGAAATGATCCCATGTTCCTCTAGAAAGCTCAGTTTTTATAAACTTTGCATAGGGTGCATTTCTAGGTGACAACAAGCACCAATAGACCTTGCTTCTAATAGAGTAAGCTAGAAAGATTCCTTCATCACTTCTTTCATCAAATTTTCCTATATCATCATCTTTCTTGATGTAGCACTTGCTTTCTAAGATCTTGAAATATTTAATAGTAGGATTATAACCAAACCATAACTCAAAAGGATTCTTACCCGAATTACCATTTACATTTACCCAGTTTAAAGTATACATAATAGTGCTTATTGCTTCACTGCAATAGATGTGAGGCATATTTCCTTCAATCATCATTTTTCTAGCAGCATCCATAATTGTTTTGTTCTTTCTCTCAGCAACACCATTTTGTTGATGGGTTCAGGGAGTAGATAATTGTCTTATGATTCCATGCTCTTCACAGAAAGAATTAAACTCCTTGGAGGTGAACTCACCACCTCTTTCTGACCTTAGGAATTTGATTCTTAGACCTTCCTCATTTTCTTCCATAGCTTTGAAGCTTGTGATTTTTTCTAATGCTTCACATTTTTCTCTTAAGAAAGGAACCCATATCATTCTAGAGTAATCATCAATAAGCAACATAAATTACCTTTCACCATGGAGAATTTTGACTCTAGAAGGAGCACATAGATCAGTATGTACTAGCTCCAATAATCCATTTGAATGATGTTATTTTCTCTAAAAAGAAACTCTAGTCTATTTTCCCATCTGACACTCTTTGCAAATTGTGCTAGCAGGCTTCACTAGCTTAGGTAGATCTCTTACTTCTTGAGTGGAATTTATTTTGACAATATTATAAAAATTCATATGACACAACCTTATATGCCATAACTAGTTTTCATCTACTTGAGCAATTAAACAACTTTCACTGGCAGCATTCAGATGAAAAATATTACCTTTTGTCTATTTACCTGAGGAAATTACATTTCTAGAACTTCCATATATCCTGCATCTTCCATCTTTGAACTAAGGATCATAACCTTTGTCTGCCATCTGTCCAACACTCAATAGGTTGTGCTTCAATCCTTCAACATAAAGAACATCATTAGTGTTATGCTTACCACCAATACAAATAGATCCTCTGCCATGAATCACACAAGCATTGTTATCTCCAAATCTTACAACCCCACTATCATACATCTCTAGACTTACAAAATTTCTTTTGTCACTAGTCATATGATGCGAGCATTCACTATCAATGACCCACTCATCCTTTTCTTCAATTTGGACTGCAAGAGCTTTCTCAATTTTAGCAGATTCAGTAGCCACATGACTATTTTCCTTGATAGAAATGAAAAACCAATCATCTTCATTTCCATTATCTTTATCTGACTCATCATCAGTCACACCTTCTTCAACAAAGTAACATTTCGTTTGGAATATATATTTGTAAGGCTTAGATCTAGGAGCTCTTTTAGGACACCTTGATGCAAAATGACCTATTTTACTGCAAGAAAAACATTCGATAGGCAGCTTTCCTTTATACTTATCTTGTCATCTACCTTCTTTCTTCACAATAAGTGCTTCTAGCTCTTCTACCTCTCTTCATCTTCAAGTTGTTTCATTTCTTCCTCATACTTGAATGTCTTTCTAGAACTCTCTCCTAGGTCATATCTTTTCTTGTTTCTTCTAGATATAGTAGCCTTAAATGAAGTTTTAGTCTTAGGAATAGAATCACCAAATTCACTCAACTCAAAGGTAGTAAGTTTACCAATCAATGTGTCCCTTGTCACATTCATCAATGATTTGGTTTCTTCAATAGCATTAGCCTTTTCTTTGTAGGAGGGAGGTAATGATTTGAGCACTTTAGCCACAATTTCTTCCTCATCTAGGGTACCACCAACACATTTAATACCAATCACTAGTTCATTTATTCTTTGCATAAAAAAAGAAATATTTTCATCTTCAACCATCTTTATATTTTCATACTTTCCTTTCAAACTCTATAGCTTAGCCATCTTCACATGTACATCACCTTCATACAAAGTTTCCAGCTTCATCCACATCTCATGAGCTATCTTCAGACCTAACACATTTGTCATTTCCAAATATATTAAAGCACTCAGCAAGGCTTCCATTGCCTTGACATTATTCTCAACCTCTTTAATCTCATAAGTAGTGGAAGGACCATTCTAAGGAATAATATATTTGTTCTTTGTAATTTTTGAGAAGGGTTCACCAATACACTTCAAATGACACTCCATTCAAGCTTTCCACAATGAGTAATTTGTTCCATCAAATCTAGGACTTTCCTTCTTGTATGATGCCATCTCAGATCACCTCAATCTCTTAAACTTCTTCAGAGGAACCTGGTTTGATACCAATTGTTGGAAAAACAAGGAAAAACAACTGAGATGGGGGGTGAATCAGTTGTCACAAAATACTTAAATATTTTCAAACTTTATTTAACTAAATCTCAGATCTAATGAATAAAAAATAAACCATAAACATTCAACACATCAGAAACATAGAGAACACCATGATTTTTTACGTGGAAACCCTGTTAGGGGAAAAACCATGGTGGAGGTTAATCCACAATATTATACCCTATTAAAAGTATAATGAGAAATAATGGGAAAGCACATGCATTCAGGCACACTACCTAGAGCTCACTACTCAAATACAAAAGAGGACTCACTGTCCAAAGAAATTTTTGGATTAAAACCATCCAAATTGTGAACTGAGAAAATAGCTTCTACACAAGCCTAATTACAGTTCCAGTTAAGCATAGAAAAGCCTTTTTCACTCTTCGCTCAAACTTCTTCACACTTCACTCAGTATTCTTCACACTTCAATCATTATTCTTCACACTCTACTCTGTAATCGAATGATATTCACACATACACACATGGGAGCATATGGAGCACACTTTGCACCATTGAAACAATCACGCTTATATATCTGCAACATGAGATTACATCAACTTAGTTAGCCAAAGATTTAAAACATATTTTCAATGTCGGCCCAAATTTACAAATAAATTTTCAATGTGAATCCACCAAGGTCAGCCACAACATATTGGAGACCAAAATTAACAACTCCAAAAAACTAAGACTTGAATTAATTTCATGTCGAAGATCCATCACACATTACACCCATCATGTCGACCAAGAACATGGGAAACCAAACATATTGAGAAAAATATTTGACCACAAGTACACCGATGAATGTGGATGCACCACAAAGATAGAGCATGATCTAGAAACATCCAAGAACACCAAGAAACAATAGAGAAACATCCACAACAACTAGAATTATACCAACTTTAATCAAGAACACTGACAGAGACCACAAAAATGCTATCAGAATACAAATCTTCATAAGTTGAACAAATCATTGCATGAACCTCTGAAACTTACAAAGGATGGATTAGATACACTCAACAATAAACCCTTTAGTCCACAAAAATTGATCTTCAATGTACAAAACAAGACACCTTCATGACCTTCACAGTTCCACTGGGAACTTGCAATACTTTCTTTTACAATTTTCTCAATATCCTCGACATAGACAACCTTCAATACATCAAATGCTAAGAGTGTTGACATCAATGACAACCACATATCAGCCACACAACCACAACATCCAACATCAACAAGACATCTATTTTTGAAATTTTGACTAACCTTTTGATGTGTTTTTGGATTTTGATATGTTTTGAATGTTTTTAGATTTTTTGATTTTATGAATGTTTTTGTATTTTTTGATTTTGGCAAGTCTTCAAGAATATACACAAATCTGATCCAATGAGAATATTCCCCTAGTGTGATGAAATTGAATACTCCGATATAAGAAAGATGAACTGACCTTAAGAATGGGTTGAGTAGTATTAGGAGGGATCATGACACAAACACAGGATAAAGCTATGATGTGGATGTGGATGGGTGATAGATGGAGACATGGAAGCGTGATGGATAAATGATGTAGAACAAGCCATAGATATCATGGTGGATGAAAAGTGCTTATTTACACAAGGAAATTATTTTCTAGGTTTTCACTGAGGTACTTTCCCAAAGCCCCACCAAAGTGGTTTTCACTAGAGGATGATTTTTCTTTTTACTATTTTTTTAATCCTTTTTATTTTTTTTTGGATTTTTATGTTTTTTTTTTTGTATTTTTGGTTTTATACCTTGGAAGAATAGGCATAATTTTTTTTCGCGATGGGAGCTATTCATGGGCTCTTGCAGACGTTCACCTTCAGGTGTTGATAATTGATATTCCCCTGACTTGTAGCTTGTTGTGATGATGAAGGGTCCCGACCAATTGAGTTCAAACTTTCCCTTGCTATCTGGATTTGGAACATTCTTCTGATTCTCCTTTAGCACTAATTCTCTAACTTGGAAGGTCTGAATCTTGATCTTCTTGTTATAAATTTGCTTTAGATGGTTCTGATACACTTGCAAATGGTTTAAGGCATCCATGCACTACTCATCCAGTAGTTCCATCTCATTTAACCTTGACACCTGATATTCTTCATCTGTGATAAGATTATGTAGTGATATTCTCAGTGATGGGAGCTCGATCTCAATGGGGAGTATGGCTTTTGATTTGTAGACCAAAAAGAATGGGGTGGCACCTATTGGTGTGTGGATGCTTTTCTAGTAGGCCCATAAGGGAGGATTCAATTGGAGTTTCCAATCATGACCAACTTCATTGATCATTTTCGTGAGGATCTTTAAGATGGGCTTATTTTTAGTCTCAGCTTTCCCATTTCCTTAGGGATAGTATGGAGTGGAAAAGTGATGTTGGATTTTAAACTTGTGGCATAGTTCATGAACATCCTAGTTTTTTAAAGGTGTCCTCTTATCTGAGATAATGGATTGAGGGACACCATAGTGGAAAATTAAGTAATTTAGGATGAACTTTGATATTTTCTTTCCTATGATATAGGTCATGGGAAAGGATTCTACCCACATCATGAAATACTTAGTGGCAGTGATGATGAACTTATGTCCACTAGATGAGGTGGGGGTAATTTTATTAATGAGATCAAGCCCCCACTGTGAAAAGGGCCAAGGTGTGACAATCAGGTGGAGCTCTTGAGCTAGTGCATGGATGAGATCTCCATGTTGACACTGAAAACATCTTCTGACATAATCATGGGATTCTCCTTCCATTATAGGACAATAGTACCTCATCCTCAATATTTTCTTGGCCAAGGTCATACCACTCAAATGTGAACCAAAAATGTCATTATGTACCTCAGTTAAGGCAGTCAAAGCTTCCTTAGCATTTATGCAATGTAAAAGGGTTCCTTCAATGCTTCAACAGTATAGGGTATCTCCTAGGATGACAAAATGAGATGAGTTTTTGACAAAGGCTCTTTTGAGGTTTAGGATTATGTTAGCAAGGAGGACTCCTATTGTTAAGTAGGTGTATATATCATGGTACCAGGGATCACCGAGACCAATGATTTTGCACACAAATTCGGACTCTAATACCTTGAATGTTGGCACAAGAAGCTTCTCTATGAGGAATTATTTCTTTGGGATGTTGTGTGGGACAACTAGGAGTGATCCAATTGTTGCCATAGCATTCATTGCTCTGTTATGTGCTCTTGGTAGCTACTAAAATGTGATATCAACAAAGAACTCCTTAAGGATTTCCATTAATTTCTTGTATGGAGTTAATTTGTCATCCTTTGTTTGATACTTATCGTTGACCTAGTTGATTATGAGTTGTGAATCCTCATAGACCTTAAGTTCCATTATCTTCCATTGCACTACAATTCTTAGCCCTATGACAAGAGCTTCATATTTTGCAATGTTATTTGTGCAAGGGAATGACAACTTGTATGCTTTTGGTATACAATCCCCTTGTGGAGTGATGAAGAAGATCCCTACTCCTGACCCATGTTGCATATATGATCCATCAAATTACATTTTATAGTGGTTTTTTACACTTAGGTTGAAGATTGATTGGTCAGGGAACTCTGATACAAGTGGGTTCTCTAAGTATATCGGTGCCTCCGTGAGTTGATCTGCAATTGCTTGTCCTTTGATTTCCTTACATTCCACATACTCAATGTCATGCTTTTTCAAGATCATAACCCACTTAGTTGTCCTCCCTGTAAGTTTTCCCTTAGAAAGAAAGTACTTGAGTGGGTCTATCTTTGCAATGAGCTTTATCTGATGGGCTAGCATGTAATGTTTGAATTTTTGTGCTGCAAAAATGACTGCTAGATAAGCTTTTTCAATGGATTTATAGTTCATCTCATGTCCTACCATAGTTCTATTGATATAATAGATAGATCTCTCTTTTCCATTTTCATCATGTTGTGCTAAGAGAGTATCAAGAGCTGTTGTTGTTTCTAATATATATAAGATCAAGGGTTTACCTAGAATTGGTGGCATGAGGACTAGTGGCATAAGTACTCCTTGATCTTGTTGAAGGCTTGATCACATTTCTCATCCCACTTGTATGCTAGCCCCTTGTGTAGTAGATGAGAGTATGGGGCAACCTTGTCTGCTAGTTGCACTATGAATCGATGGATGGAATGGAGTCTTCCTTGCAAAACCCTTAGCTATATTTTAATATTTTTGATGCCTCCATTTTGACAATTTCCTTGAACTTAGTAGGATCTATCTAAATCCCTCTCATAGACATGATATACCCAAGGAGCTTTCCTAACTATACTTTGAAGACACACTTCTTTGGATTGAGTTTGAATTTGTATTCCTCTAGCCTATCAAAGATAGAGCCCAATGTTGCTATCTGATCTTGTCTTTTCTTGGATTTAGCCAATATATCATGCACATAATCTTCCACAATTTTATGAATCATATCATGAAATATTGGTGTCATGTCCCTCTGATAGGAAACTCCCACATTCTTCAACCTGAACAACATCATATTCCATCAATATGTCCCCCATGGGCAAGTTAAAAGTGTTTTATGTTGGTCATCATTTGCTATCATGATCTAGTAGCAATCTAAGAATCCATCCATTAATGATAGCATCTCATGTCCTGTTGTCATATCCATAATTATGTCAATGTTTTCTAGTGGAAAGTCATCCATGGGACATGCTTTGTTAAGGTCTTTGAAGTTTCTGTAGATGCAGATGCCCCCAGTGGGCTTTGAAATAGGTACAAGGTTTGGGACCCATTCTAGATAATTGATCAGTCATATGAATCCCGCATCTAGGAGCTTCTATAATTCCATTTAGTAGTGCTATCTGGGGATGAATCTTTCTTATCTTTTGTCTCATTGGCTTTGCTTTAGGATACATAGCTAGGTGGTGAGCCACAACCTCTGGATCAAGCCCAGGAATTTTAGCATAGGTCCATGCAAATTTTATCATTATTTCTTTTAGAAATGTAGCTAGAAGTTAATGTTCTATTAGAAGTTACTCAGCATAAAATTTTATGTGTGACATTTCCTCTATTCCTAGTTTGACTAGATTGTACTTGTCTGCTAAGACCACTGACTTCTCTTGATGAATGTCACTAAGGGAAAGATTGAATCATTCATCATCTAGTGCCTCAGAGAGGTTTTCACTATTGGATGCATCCTTTAATTTTACTATTTTCAGGTCTGAGAGTGCCACAGTGTGGTTTTCACTCAAAGACCTAGAGATTATTCTCATATTTTCACTTTTGCAACTAAAGGATTCAATCATTTCCCTATAATAGGCCTATGTGTCTAGAATTATGTCAAACCCTCCCTTGTAATCTCCATATGGTATTGTATCCCAAAATCCCATGAATTCTAAGAGCACCTCATCGTTTTCAAATGTGTAAAACATTGGTGGTCCTCGTTGGTTGTAATTGTTGATTTGGGGATAGACATAGTTTATTTCATGGGTTTGATGGTCTAACTCAAAATATAGGGTGCCAATCATGAGTAGGGAGGAATACTTGAAAATAAGTGAATTATAGGATCCTCATCACTACTACACACATCAGCTATATCAAAGGTAAAGTTGTATATGACTCAACCTGTGGATATTGGTAATTGAAGGGTGGATGTTGATAGCTGAGGGGGATTTTTGATCTTTCTAACCGAGGCACCTTTTCCAATTATGGTTACCTTTAGAAGGGTACATCTGAGGCCAATATTTCTTATACACTTCTCAACAACAAGGGGTTCTAATAGGCTATTGTCATTCTTCCTAAGTTTCTTGTTCTTATTGTAACCCATGCTAAGCATTATTTGTAGACCTTTGCTGCTCTCATCCATTAGAAGATCAGACATGGGCCTTTAATCTTGATATAAGAGACTGGATATGTCTCTTTCATCTACTATTTCCCTACTTAGATCTCACCAAGATTTAAATCTAGAGGGGTCCACTTTGAAGGTGTGTGATGATTTTTTAGCTGGTTTGAGTTGCCCGTGAGTCCTAGGAGATTGAGGTAAATCTCCTATGATGAAATCACTTTTCTTCATTCTATAATCCCCATACCCATTGTCTTGGATAATGACTTTTATTTTAGATATATCAAGAATGGTGGGTGTCTTTGTCTCAGAAGTGGAGGCTAATGTAGTTGGGTCTACATACAGAGTTATGGGGCCTTCATTGTTCTTTGGGACTTGGGGGATTTTATAGTATTTTTCTTCTAGGTTCTTACAATAGGCAAAGGGATCGGGATCACCATGGACCATGACCTCTTGATTTTGATATGGGAACTTGACGCACTGATGGAAGTTTGATGCAACTATTTGCATCCCATGGATCCATGGGTGGCCCAGGAGCATGTTATAGGGTAAATCAAGGTTGAGGACCTGGCATGTGGTTTCCATAATGGCTGGCCCTACTTTAATAGGGAGCTAAATAGTGCCTTGAGATACTCTTTCCTGATTATCATATGCTCTAATTGTGATTCCCTTACCTTTTTCAATGGAATTCTCCAAGAATCCCATATTCTTTATTAATTTGAGGGAATAGATATTTAGACCTACACCCCCATCCATCAAGACCCTTTTGACTTTGTTTTTATGAACCAGGGATTCAAAGTGGAGAGAAGGATTGTGATATGGTTGGGTGGGAAATTCTTGATTGGAGAATGTTAGGAGACATGGGGTAGTGATGTTTCCAACCATAGCTTGGAACTGGTCAGCATCAAGATCTGCGGAGACAGTGGATGAAGACAATGCTTCCTCTAGGATTTTTCTGTGTAGGTGATATATTCAGCAACTCCATGATGGAAATTTGAGTGGGGGTTCTTTTTTAGCTTGTCCAGGACATTGCAGCCATTTGGAATAGATTTCAAATTGGAAGTGGATGCCCTAGCTAGCTAGGATAATCCAACAATGGTGACTTTTCCACCACATGTGGTGACTCCACAATCAGCTTTGGCACCCCTAATGTTAACAACAGTGACCCATTCATCTAGGGATGCAACAACATGATCATACACATGGTTCACATTGGCATTCTTGGTCTTTCCATGGTTGTTCCCTTGGTTATGATTTGTCATCAAATTCGTGTATATTTTTAGGTCCTGATTTCCAGCTAGTTGTTCAACATTTATAACTTGTCATCAATGAGGTCTTGGATTAGATTTATGAACCTCATACAACCTGTTGTTGTGCACCCCTTGATCTTGTGAAAATCACAAAGGTGGTTTTCATTGTACCATGGGGGTTTCACTTGGGGTTCTTGATAATTCTCATGAGTGGGAATTTTGATGAGATTTTTGTTTATCCATAACTTCATGACCAATTCAATTAGTTCCCAAAAAGCAGTGTATTTTTGCTTAGGGGATATTTGTTTTGCGGGGGTGGTCCCCCTTGATTATTCATGTTGTTGACTTGATTTTTCGGTAGTTGTTGCGATACCACATTGGCTTGAGTGTTTTTTTGATTGTTGCCTTGTAGTTGTTGGTATGTTTGAGTGTTTTATTTTGGAGCACTGATTATGACCTTGGCATCCACCACACCATCATTGGTGACATTCTAGTTTTTCTCCCACATTCAAGGTTTCTCATTATAGCTAGTGGATGGGAAATTGTCTTGATGTTCTTGATACATGGGTGTCCCCCTTGTGCAATAAGGGCTCATTTGATGTTGAGTTCCTTGGGGATCAAATGGTCATATGTGGTGATACATTACATTTTTAGATGAAATTCCAAGGTTTTCTCAAGGTTAGCAATTGGTGTAGGAGCACCCAAGCCCTTCAAGGAACACTTCAAGTGCCAAGAGGTTGCAGGGGTCTTGAAGACTTATAAACCACTCCAGAACATCAACTATGATATCTTGTAGCCTATAATGGCATTTGGCATGGATGAAAGTAGTTGGAAGATTAAAAGTCCTAAGGGTCCTGATAAGTACCCTAGGACCAAAATGCAATGTCAATGGGATAGTCATTTTTTAGGGGTTTAAATAGTGATCTAATGCTTAAATTTTGTCAAATAAGGTTGGAAATTAATAGTCCAATAGTTTTAGATAGTAGAGTTTAATAAATTGTAAATTGGAATTTCAAATTTTTGAATTCCAACATTGGGCGGGAAAGTAGTTTTTTGATGTTTTAATCACTTTAATGTAAACTAATCAATACAAAATGGTTTTAGAAGTTGGGGAAAGGTTATTCAAGGCCATAGAAGTCATTTTTATGGAGGTTGGGTTGCTGGTATGGATTTTGTACAGACTGCTACAGGAAAAAGCAAAAAAACAACAATTTCTTGCATTTTTCTTGTGTTCATTTGATGAAAACTTGATTTCCATTGAAGATATGTCTGTTTGGATGCTTTAGGAACCTTTATTTACATGTTTTAAGGAATTTTTATGCTCTGATAAGCAACAACAATCAATTCTTTGTATTTTATAACTAATTGTCCTTAAGAAAAGTGCATATTTTCATTGATTTTGAGGGTTTTTATGGATGATTGATCGATTTCAAGGTAGAATGATGTTGTAACATTTGAAATGGATAAATTACAACATTTATAATACAAACCTAACAAACCAATTTGTAGGAAAGAAGAATATCAAGGTGTACATCAAGTTGTCAAATTGAAAAGTGTATGAAAATGGGGGCTAAAGTGTAGCAGCAGGAGATCTACCTTAATAAGGGGTATATTTTTGAGTTGGAATAGTTGAAACATGTTGATTTATTGGTGAAAAGTCCAAAAATAGGTTCTAGAAGTGTTGGGAAGGCTAGATTTCAAAAGGCCCTAGTTTTGAGGCAAGTTTTGGAGGGTTTTGTGTTTGAGCATGTTAGGGGTGTCATAGAAGCCTAAAAACTTGGAATCTTTGGTTTTGAGACATTTTAAGGGATTGTTGAAAGTTTCATGGTTAGGGGATAAAGTTAGAGAGGGGTTTCTTTGTAAAAGTAGGCTAATTGAGTAGCCTTGAGCAGGGTAGGTGTATTGAAAGTATATGTTGGTCCAAAAGAATCACTATTGGTTTTTGGATATGTTGTGTAGGCCCTAAAAGGCTATCTCAATCCATATTTTATTTTCTAAGTGTTTTAAAAAGCTTGAGTGTAAAGTGGCTTAAACTAGGTTGCATATGCTACAAGGGAGGGCATGCTCATATGGTGGAACTTTGTTGAGTTCTTTGAAACCCATTTTGAAGTTGATCTGATATTCATTTGTGAGTCATTTTAAGAAGGTTTCCACCTTCCTCTACATCAGAGTGGTATCAGAGCAGTGAGAAGGTCCTTTAGGGATTGAAAAATCAGCAATGGCACCTAAAAATCAATTGGCAAGAGAGTTGGAGGAGTTAAGGGAAATATTGGAAAGGGAGAGAAGAGAAAGAAGGGAACAAGAAGCAGCAAGAGAAAGAGAAGAAAGACAATGGAGAAGGGAGAGAGAGACTATGCAAGCAAGGATAAACAACCTTGAGAGAAGTAGGAGGATAGAAGAACAAGCAAACCAAGAAGATAATGATGAAGAAGAAGAGCATGTGAGGGTAAATCAAGAACATCCAACAGATGAGATAGAAGACCCTGAGGAAAGGAGGTTATTGAGATTGTTGAAGGCAGTACAAGGTCATGGAGGAAATAGTCACATAGATTTGCCTATCTATCAAGGGAAGATGGATAGTGAGGAGGTGTTAGGATGGCTTGATTCCTTAGAGAACTATTTTGAGTTTGAAGAGATGGATGAAGAGAGGAAGGTTAAGTTTTCCAAAACTAAGTTGAGAGGCACAACACTGACATGGTGGACTATTTTTCAAAATGATAGGATGGCTAGAGGATTGGCAAAAGTCTCTACATGGGCTAGGATGAAGAGTTTGGTTAAGGAACAATTCCTACCATCTAATTACACAATTCATGTGAAGAGGATGAGGAAAAATTTAAGACAAAAGGACATGGATGTGATGTCCTATACTGAGCAATTTCTCAAGCTTAGTATCAGAGGAGAATATGAGGAAGAGGATGGGAAAGTAGCCAGGTATATCAATGGCTTGAGGTATAATCTACAAGATGAGATTGGTTTGCAAATGCCAAGGACATTGGGAGAGTGTTTTTAATTAGCCATTAGAGCTGAGGAAAAGGTGAAGAGGAAGCAAGAAAGATCAAGCAATGGTGGAAGAGGAGGTAGTTCAAACAGGGGCAGAGGTAATAGAGAACAAGGACAAGGAAACAATGATAAAGGCAAAGAGGTTTTTTATGATCAAAGAGGCAGATACACTCTTAGAGGAGGCAGATTTGGACAAGGTAGAGGCACATTCACAAGTAGGTGTTTCAATTGTAATGAACTAGGGCATCCTTCCTTCAAGTGTCCTAAATGGGAACAAGCTGATAAGGGCAGAGATAGGAGAGATAACTTGGTACAAGAAGGAGGAATCAAAAACATTCATGGCAGACCCTGTGACTGATGGTGAGTTTCTTATGGTCAAGCAAGGAGAAAGACTTCATCAAGAGCCAAAGGTAACTATCTTTAAGACTAATTGTCTCAGTCATGGTAAAATATGCAGATTGCTCATAGATTCAGGGTCACATAGCAATTCAGTTTAAGTCGATATGGTAACCAAGTTAGGGATTGAAACTTTTGATCACCCTACTCCCTACAAGGCCACTTGGGTAACTCAAGGACAACATGTAGAGATTTGTAAGAGGGCTTATGTAGATTTCTCAATTGGATCATATCATGATAGGGTGCTTTGTGATGTCATTCCAATGACTTGTGGTCATATCATCTTCGGGAGACCATGGCAGTATACTAGGTAGACATTGCATGATGGATACCATAACACATATTTGGTTCACAAAGGAGGTGTTAGATACAAATTAGTTCCTTTTCCTTTGGAGCATTCAAATGAAATTTTTATGATCTGTTTTGAGAAGATTTTGTAGGTGAATAAGCAGGGTAAGATAGGTAAGACAGGGGAAGATACTGGTTGGAGGAGTGATGAGTTGCAGCAGGGTTGTGGAGCACACAATCCTAGAAATCAGAATTTGAGGGACTTAGACAGTGTCAAGGTTGGAGACATTGAATGCCCTATAGTTGAGGGTGATAGAGGTGGTGTCCTTTCATAAGGGAGTTAGTGGAATGAGGGCAGGAATAGGGCACAAAAATAGATTGAGTTCAAATAGCCAAGAGGACAAACAAATCACTGTTTTGGTTCTCACATGATGAATGACAAGAGTGTAGATTGGCAGAAGAGGAAGACAGTGACTTTGGGAGATTACATGCCCTATCATTTGAAGATGCAAACATATGAAAGCAAGGGGTCTTTTGGTGGCAACACATGGGATACTTCTTGGGGCAATAAATTTTTCTTTCTTGGGGAGAATGGTGCAGGAGCACCCAAGACCTTCAAGGAAGAATTCAAGTGCCAGGAGGTTGTAGGGGTCTTGAAGACTTATAAACCACTCCAGAACATCAACTATGATATCTTGCAGCCTATAATGGCATTTGGCATGGATGAGAGTAGTTGGAAGATTAAAAGTCCTAAGGGTCTTGATAAGTACCCTAGGACCAAAATGCAATGTCAATGGGACAGTCATGTTTTAAGGGTTTAAATAGTGATCTAATGCTTAAATTGTGTCAAATAAGGTTGGAAATTAATAATCCAATAGTTTTAGATAGTAGAGTTTAATAAATTGTAAATTGGAATTTCAAATTTTTGAATTCCAACATTGGGCAGGAAAGTAGTTTTTTGATGTTTTAATCACTTTAATGTAAACTAATCAATCCAAAACGGTTTGAGAAGTTGGGGAAAGGTTATTCAAGGCCATAGAATTAATTTTTATGGAGGTTGGGTTGCTGGTACAGATTTTGTACAGACTGCTATAGGAAAAAGCAAAAAAATAGCAATTTCTTGCATTTTTCTTGTGTTCATTTGATGAAAACTTGATTTCCATTGAATATATGTCTATTTGGATGCTTTAGGAACCTGTATTTACATGTTTTAAGGAATTTTTATGCTCTGATAAGCAACAACAATCAATTCTTTGTATTTTGTAACTGACTATCCTCAAGAAAAGTGCAGATTTTCATTGATTTTGAGGGTTTTTATGGATGATAGATCCATTTCAAGGTAGAATGATGCTATAACATTTGAAATGGATCACTTCTAACATGTATAATACAAACCTAACAAACTAATGTGTAGGAAGGAAGAATATCAAGGTGTACACCGAGTTGTCAAAGGGAAAAGTGTATGAAAATGGGGGCTAAAGCGTAGCAACAGGAGATCTGCCTTAATAAGGGGTATCTTTTTGAGTTGGAATAGTTGAAACGCGTTTATTTATTGGTGAAAAGTCCAAAAATAGGTTTTGGAAGTGTTGGGAAGGCTAGATTTCAAAAGGCCCTAGTTTTGAGGCAAGTTTTGGAGGGTTTTGTGTTAGAGCATGTTAGAGGTGTCATAGAAGCTTAAAAACTTGGAATCTTTGGTTTTGAGAAATTTTAAGGGACTTTTGAAATTTTCATGGTCAGGGGATAAAGTTAGAGAGGGGTTTCTTTGTAAAAGTAGGCTAATTGAGTAGCCTTGAGCAGGGTAGATGTATTGAAAGTATATGTTAGTTCAAAAGAATCACTATTGGTTTTTGGATATGTTGTGTAGGCCCTAAAAGGGTATCTCAATCCATATTTTATTTGATAAGTGTTTTAGAAAGCTTGAGTGTAAAGTGGCTTAAACCAGGTTGCATATGCTACAAGGGAGGGCATGCTCATATGGTGGAATTTTGTTGAGTTCTTTGAAACCCATTTTGAAGTTGATATGATATTCATTTGTGATTTTTTTTTGAGAAGGTTTCCACCTTCCTCTGCATCAGCAATGATGGTGCAATCTTGTTCTCCAGGCATGGCGCACTTGCTCCTATTGGCCTTGGATTTCCATCGTTGCAAGAAGGGAGTGAATAATTCCCCCTTAGCTTGTTTAAGAGTAGATAGTTTCTCTAGACTAACATCCATACTTATATTGAAAGTGTAGCTTTTTATGAATGCATCTATAATGTCTTGGAATTTTTTTACTCTTGCAGGAAGGTGAGAGAACCATTCCATGGTGGGCTAGCCAAATTTTGAGGAAATAGCTACATTAGATATGTATCATCATATGCAACCTCCATGCAATGCACTTGGAATTCCTTGATGTGATCTTTAGGGTTTCTTGTCCCATGGTATTTGTCAAATTTAGTAATTTCAAACCCCTTTGGGAATGGTACCATTGCAAGGATCCTATCGAATGGGTAGGGACACAATTTTCTATGAATCTTTGTTATTGTCCCTAATTGGAGATTGATCACTTGTTGCAAGAGCAATTTGATTTGTGTTGTTACATCATTTTGTGGATCGGGAGGTGGAGTGAATGTGTTTTGAATTGGTTGGCTTGTTCAAGTGATGAGTGGAGTGTTGAGTATTTTGGTGGGAGTATGCTGCAAGCTCTATTGTGTGATCAAGGCTTGCTGATATGCTTGCATTTGTTGTTGGTCTTGTCATTGTTGTGCCAATAGCACTTGTTGTTGGTCTTATTACTTCTATGCCAATAATGCTTGTTGTTGGCTAGTAATTAGGTTGCCTCTTGTTGTGCTTAGTATTGTTTCAAGGCTTGTTGATATGCTTTTTTTTTTATAATATTGATACTATGCTTGCACTTGTGCTTGTTGAGCTTGGTATTGTGCCTGAGCTTGAGCTTGTGCTTGTTGGGAAGCTTTTGTAGCCTGGGCATCCTGTATAACTTATGTATCTTGTGCAGCTTGGGAAACCTAGTCAACTTGTTGTTGTTGTAATAAGGATTGAGCTTTGGAAATATACTATGCTTTTTGTGCTCATTGCACTTGTTGTGCGGCTTGAGCTACTTGAGCGGCTTGCGCTTGTTGAGCAGCTTGTTGTATAGCTTGCATGTTTTGTGATTATTGTGCTTGGAACTACTGAAGTGACTTTTGGTAGGATTGCTGAGTTTCTTGCAATGTGATTCTATATTGGTTGTCCATGTTTGGTCTTGGTGGCAATGGTGGTGGTGGATTCATAATGGTGCTTGTTGTTGTGATGAGGGGTACCGTTGTATTGATGATAGAGATTTATGTAGTGGATGGTGAGATTGATATGCTTGGTCCTTGAGTGACCATGTTTATGGATGGTGCAGTGATTGCTTGGGTTGCTTGGATGGTTACCACTTTTTGTTGCAATATTGATGGAAAGATCATAGGATTCGATATGATGGTTTGATTTATGATTGGGGGTTGTTTTGACTTTGTTGATTGATGGGTGGTAAAGGGGGTTTCCCTAAACAGAGAAGTGGTGTGGATGTTAATGGAAAAGGTGGAAGTGGTGGAAAAATGGTTGGTGTGTTCCCTTGAGGAAATCATGATGATGATGAGGGGTCAAAGATGCCCCCTGGTCCAAATATCCCACCTCCTTGCAAAATCATAGGGAGAGAGGTTTTTATGTTAAGAGGATATGTCAGTGTTTTGTGAAAAGATGACAAGTCATTGGGGTCATGAAAGGTGAGTGAGACATATGGGTATAATGGATTCAATGGGTCAGATTGACCAAAGATGGTGTTCACATCCAAATATCAGTTGCTCACAAAGGGGGTGTGTTTCTAGTGCATGAAGCAATGAGCTCCCCTTTTTGACAATAGGTTGAGTTGGAGTAATGGACAATGTGATTTGGGGGATGGTTTGAGTGATGCTTTCGAATGGAGGAGTGGATGATATCAAGGACATAATCCCAAGGGGCTTCTCCACAATAGTGCTTACATCAAAATTAGAAGGGATTTTATCCCTTTCTTTTGCCAATTCTAACATGCACTATAAGGGATTAAGTTTCAACATGGCATTGACAATTTTGTGAGTCTCAGGATTTTGGACCATTTCAATAATCTCATCTTGAGTCCTTCCTAGAACATTGTTTGTGATGTCCTCCACTTTTCCACCTTCCTCTTGATGATCTTGTGGAAGTGGAGGAATATTGAGTGTGGGATTGTTAGATCCAATGGGATTCATTTCAAGTGAAGTTTGACTCAAGTCACTCGAAGTGGATGTTTCTTTGTTCATTTCCATATTCTTCTTGTGTTGACATCTACTTTGGACCATAAAATGAGGATCAATTTTTAGGAATGGGAGGTGAACCTTTAATTCCTTGGATTGATCTAAACTTAAGGTACAAAAAAGAAAGTCTAAGATATTGAGGATCAAAGGATGGTGATGGTGGTAATGAGAAATGTATGATTGGTGAATGATTGGAACTCTTAGGAAACCTTGAAGAGGATACTAAATTTTTAGGAATTTGGTTTGGATGTTTGGTTTGATTTTGGATTTTGATTTTGATTGAATTTGATTTGATTGAATTTAATTTGGATAATGAACTCATAAACTCTAAGAGGTTTGATGTTGTCCTATAGTAAGCTTGTCCACAAGATGATAATTTAACTAAGTGTGTAAAGAAGGATTCATCTACACACACCTAGTCAAACAAGATGAATTCGATTTCGATTTCAAAGGATTTTCCCAAAGTTTAGCATAAAGGATTTTTCAAGATTTCCAAGAGTTGTTTGTGAGATGGATTTTTATATTTTGAGGGTGAATGAAGATGTTTTGATTTTGATCCTAAGAAACTTAGAGACTTTGTTTACTAGACTGAGGCGTTGAAGAACATGATAATACTTCCTATGTGAGATACTCAAACCTTTGAAAGAGACTTGGATTTTGACAATAGCAAAATGAATACAAATTTAGAGTATTCCTTGATGCACATTTGTAAAAGTTGAAGGTCAATCTTTCTCTAAATTTGTAAAGCATAGAAAAATATTTCTTGTGAGTTTTTTGACTAAGACGTTTGGACTTTGGTTTTTGGATTTTTATCTTTAAGGAAATCATTTGAAATAGCACATGTGTGGGGTCCAATTGTTTCTTATCTTTTCTTAATGAGTCCTTTTTACCACGAAGAAATTCTTGATTAGGATTTCAAACTAAATGTCTAATGTCCCAATTTCTTCTCATCCCACAAATTCCATTATATGGAATTCAAGGAAATTAAGGAAAATGTTACCTAATGTTGACTTTAGTGAGAGAAAATTGAGATATAAATTCAAATTCTTAGAAGCCTCTAAGGATAGAATCCCTAGGACAAGCAATAGCATTTGGATTTTGTCAAAGGTATTTTCTTCCTCTAAAGGGTTTGAAATTTGATGATCATGGTTAAATTTTTTTTTTCCAATGTTTTAGATCCAAGCAAAGTGTTTTGATTTCAAGAAAATGCACAACCCTATGGATAGTCAAGAGACAATATTTGTTGAATCCCCACTTGGATAAATCCAACTACGCTTATTCTTGGTAGATGATTAAAATATTGACCACACTGGCTCCCCTCTATGACACTCACTTCTACAAGTCAACCAAGCTTTAGTACCCATAAAAATACCATGGCATACTTCTCATCTCTACGAAGAACCACAAAAATTTGGGGCAGCTTGAGAACGGTCGTTCTTGCACCAACAAATAGATAAGGATTTGGGCTTCTAAAGAAATTAATTCTTAGTAAGGGTGATCAAGGGCATGGTACCTTGTGAGTGTCTAGCAAGCCACTAAAGCATTTGATCAATCCTATTAGGGGCTCTTATACTTTTTATGGTAGCACCCCATTCTAAAAGACATTGTACGGCTAAGGCCTACATACAATTGGACTTGACAATTTAGTTTTATATTTTTATATACCGGCTCAAGTGAAAAATCGATTGGAGTCACCTTTGAGTTCTCCTTTTGAATGTACCTCTTAGGTAGGTCCCTCTAGGGGTAAACAAAAGCGAGCAAGAATGTCCATAGTTTGATAAATATTTGTTTATGTGAAAAAATATTGAACACA
This sequence comes from Sequoia sempervirens, assembly GCA_007258455.2. NCBI lineage: Eukaryota > Viridiplantae > Streptophyta > Pinopsida > Cupressales > Cupressaceae > Sequoia > Sequoia sempervirens. Next base: position 308,681,548 of record VDFB02000017.1, on the reverse strand, counting down.
CATGATATACTCCACTCACACTAGCAACCTTTTTTTAATTTTAAGAATCAAAATTGAAGTGTGGAGGAAATTGCATATACAACTTAATGTCACCAAAATAATTTTGATTCTCAAGATTTTTGTGAGGCACAAAAGAAGTGCATATTCCTTTAAGGTGATATTATATTGCATAAGAAATTACAAAACAAAAAAATCACATGTTCATTTTAACCTTGAAAGCAAGAATGGATTTTTTTAAGCACCAATATTGAAATGTGAAATTTTCTTGTTCAATTTTAAAGCCTCAAAGAAAACTCTAGTAAGTATCCTAAGGTTCTTTTTAACCCCTTTTTTTGGTTCTTTTTAAGCCCAAACGAAAATTATTGAGTCCTAAAAAGCTTGAAGATGACAAAGTCCTTAGAAATGGGATTATAATTATTCCCAAAAGTGTTTAAAAATACTTGATACAATAAAATGAAGATACCATAAGAAGTATTTATTTTGTTTCCTCCTTCCCTTTTGATCACTCCAACCTACAAAAATTGGTTAAAACTACAAAATAGAGGCCAAAAACTAGTTAGAAGTTAAGGTGATCAAAATGAAAAAGAAAACATGTTCAAAAAAATTGAAAACTGCCTTTTACCCCACCCCAACGGTGCAGTCTGTGATGGTAGCGTAGTTTGGAGGCTGTCAATGATGCTCTAGTGAGATCAGTGGGGGACTGTGGAAAGATAGTGAGCACTATTGTGGTGCTATTTCACCAATGGAAAACTTTGGAGTTTGAGTTCGCTAGGAAGAATAGAGAATGACATGAGCAGCATAGTTTGACTTGGCAATGGTGCAGTTTCTTGTAGACACACAAAAACTAAAAAAAATAGCAAAATTTCTCAAAAAATGTGTTGATTTCTTCAATTTTGGCCCTCCTTCTAGTGCCAAAATGTGAATGGTGTTCCTATACCTACACAAACATGAAGAAAAAACACAATATTAGTCCCATATGCAAGTTAGAAACAACATTCCCCATGAGATTCATTTGAAACATGAAAAACAAGAAATAATATGAAGAACACAAGCAAAGAAGCTATTAAATCCTATCTAAATGTCCAAACTCTCAATCCCATGGGGGAATTGGATGCCATTTTGATGTGGAAAATGGCCCTTTCCCAATCCTTGCAAGCTTAATGATCAATGGTGAATATTTGATGCTCCTTGATGAAATTTCACCATGACCTAGCTATGAAATTATGAATATGAATGAAAATGGACGAATGTTGCTCAAAACAATGAAGCTGATAACTTTGCATATGTTGTGGATGAAAAATTCCTAAGATTGTGGATCCAAAATCAAAATGAGATGCTTCTATTTATAGAAGAGAGTGATGGAGGATGAGGAAAAATTGATGAATGTGGGATCAAACACCAACCAATAGCACAATGCCACTTGTCAACATGTGAGTGGACAAAGGTGGAGCACATTTTGATGAATGTGCACATTAATGCTATTAGGTCTAAATTCAAAATTGGAGAAGTGGCATGTTGGAGGGAGATGAAGGATGAAATAAATGCCACTTGGCTCATGAAAAAGACATGTAAGAGACTTTTAATGCCTTGTTGGATGGACAAGTACTTTTGGGGGGATATTTCAAATTTGAGGAATATTTCATCCTTTGATGCCCGTTTGAATGAAAATAGGATATTTATAAATTAATTAAATTGATTTTCATGAGCAAGTTGCAAAAGCTAGAGGATTCGATTGATTGAGACTAGGATTAATTAGGATTTGATTAATTTAAAAGGAGATTAGCTCATTTGATAATTTGATTTAGATGTTTGGTTAAAATAAATAAAAAAATAAGAGGAATAATGATATTAGAATTAATTAAATAAATTAAATTAAAAAGGATGGTGTTAGATTAAATTAAATAAAGATTAATTTATTTAATTTAAGGGAGATTACTTTAGAGCCTAATTAAATAAATTGAATTATTTAATTAAAAGAGGGACATTAGAATTAATTAAACAAAATTATTTATTTAATTAATAGGAGATGATGACTTAATTAGATAAAATTAATTTGTTTAATTAAGAGATAAAATATAATGAATTTAATTAAATAAGGGTTATTTAATTAAATAGTTAGTAAAGGAGATTATTCAGGATGAACTGGTGTTAGTAAATTAGGATCAGATGCACGAGATCAATCAGTATATTTTATGTGTCTACACAAATAAATTTCTTATAAAAAGCATTCTTTCTAAAAAGTCACAAATCCTTGCATAGTTATCCTTTTATATACTAGGTTATCAGACTATCAAACTTCTTGGATAACCTTAATATGTTAAAATTTTATTGTGCATCCTTACCCAATACCCAGTACCTAGTATTTAGCTTTACCCCTGATTTTCTCAGACTTCAATTTTATCATAACCTCTTTACTAGACCTCGACTATCAAACCAAAACAATTTGCTCAACACTTGCATTACCTTTTTCCTTTCTAACATTCCCGGTTCTTGGTATTCGGTACCTAGAATACTATGTTATGAAGTACTCTCTTTTTAAAATATTTCTCTTTGCTCTTCACTTCTAGTGATATTTTCAACTAGCCAACACCTACCATAAGTGTTATTTTTCACTTCGTTCCCCAAATCTTATAGGCTTGGGGCATTTTATGAGACCACACAATAACTTGCAACCAATAAAACCAAATTTAAACCAAAACTTGAGATTAAATCACCAGTTGTAAGTTATAATTTATGCATATTTTAAGACAATAACTTTTTACCTTTACCTAGATTCTAACATAAAAAATAGTAAAATTTCTTCAAAAAATTTTGTGTGTGCTCTAATTAATTCTAGTTTTTGGAACTTAATGAAAAAAATAAGTTCATTGAAATTGAACTACATAATTTGGCAATCCTCCAAATCCAACCAGGGATAGATCCTTGCTTCCAGTCAAGCATCCATAGCCCTGACAAGGTTATTGTTGTAATTCCCCCAAACATAACTCTACTGCCAATCAGGTGTCTATAGCCCCAATAGAGATTTTTGGATAGCATAAACAATTGATTTTTTTTATCTCTTTTGATATTTCAATGATAGCTCATTTTTCTTTTGATATTTCAATGATAGCTCATTTTTCAACTTGCAAGCAATGAATCTTGCTATTAGGTTGGGAATTATAGTGGTAGTGAAGGTTACCTTTTTATTTTTCATTCAATGCAAATCCCTTCATCAATTCACTACTTTCAAAAAACTTGTTGGAGGTTCTAGCTAATGGTCTAGCATCTCCTAAAGGGTAGCTACTCCTTATACTCAGATACCCTAGGTCAATAGCCAAAAAATAGGAGATGACCGATTGGCAAGCCTCTACTCCGCACTTTAGGCTTTGCAAGACCAAGGTGGGTATCCATATACATTAATGTCAACCATCACACTACAAGCTAAATCATCTACATAGAGCTCTTCCTATTAGCAGTGACTTGTGGTAGAGTGGAAAGGGAAACATGAAAGAAAATATAAACTAAGAAAGTAGGAAATATTTTTAATTGAAAGATTTTGTATTCTGCTCTAGCTTCATACTTTATGAATCTCCTTCACTAGTGCCTAATCCACAAAAATTTAGGAATGAAACAAACTCCTAAAATAGACCAACCATGGCTTCTCATAAACCTACTACCTTGCACAAGGAAACCAACAAAAGGACAATCAACATGTTACTTAGTCATCCACACTGCACTAGATTACCTTCGTTACCTCTATGCAAGCAATTCCACCACACCTTGAATGATAGGAAAACATAAACATAACTCAAACATCAAATGTGTTTGAAGCATCAACATAATCCTTGATTATATTGATTCAAAAGATAATGCATACAATATTTGGAGAACATACAGATTGACTTATATAATGAAGCATAATACAAATATTGTGTGGTGGCCATCTATTGTTATTACATAGCATAGTTCATTATGTTCCCTATCTATGTACAAAGGAATTTCCATATTCAACTTGACTCAAATAAAAGAACTATAGAAAGAATAGGAAACAAAATATGGAAGGGAAACACTACACTAGACCACTCAAGTTTAGAGTAGAAGTCTAAATAGTACAAAAACAAAAAAAGCTTTCCTTTATAGTGTAGGCATAACTAAGAATTTGAATTCAAACCCTAACCCTAACTCAATCAGAGTTACCAAAAGGATTAAATCCTATCATATTACAAACAACATGAATTCCCCCCCAAAATTGAAGCAACAACTAGCCATAAAGGCCCCTAGCACTATGAGAACACTCCAACATTGATGGAATTTTGAAAATAGGCAATGCACCCCTAAGAAATTTTCACTCAGAACAAGAAGATCATAGATTGAAAAAGAATATAACCATTGCAGCACTCTAGGGAATAAATGGTGCCACTTAGTAATCACTTCGGCCTTGGAAGAAGCACACGAATGTGATCTCCAACCATCTAGAATTGATCTAGTAGCTAAGAAATAGATGCACCATAGTTGCTAAGCCTCTATCTATAAAAAAAGGTAGCTAACCATTGGGAAATCACACTTTGAACTATGGCCGTCAATTCATCCTAATTGCACCAAGATCCATCAATCCATTGATCTCTATCCATACTTTAAAACCTGACCATTAGATTACTACTTATTCAAATCTCCACCATTGAGCACATTCATACATTGCTCGCCATATGCAGGGTCCAAAAGGACACACATCCAAAATTCACTCACCTCATGTGCTTGAAAATGGGCCCACACAAACCCATGTGAGGTGTGCGAGCATCTTCTGATCTTTCCTTCTGCAACACATCCCTCTATCATTTGTTGTCTAACTGTACCATCAATGCATTTCAACCATACTAGGTTCCATGGTCAGCGTTTCCTTCACATTTCCATGTTGGAGATAAATTGAAAAAAGTCTCACTAATGCCATATAGTATCATTGATAACACTTACATACTCATTATTGCTCCATTGGTAAGACTTTGTTCAAAGTCTTGGCGATACATCATTGTTTCCCTGACAACAAAGAGATCACCAAGTCACTAAAAATCTAAACTTCAAAACCACATGTCAAATATTACAAATTGAGGAAAACCCATGAAAAACCAACAACACTAAGAGATCGCCAAGTCAATAAGTTTGGAAACTTTAGAACCCCATGAAAACAAAGAGAAAGCAAAGTTAGGAGGTTAGGAAATCTTGAAACCCCGCGACAAGGAAAATATTAAACACATGAAGGGGCCATAGAAAAGTGCACACCAAGGGTTTGGTATTTTATGATATAAGGGTTTAAGCCCTTCATGCAATTTTGAACCCTAAATAGAAAAAATGGATGAAACTCAAAGGCACAAGGGGTAAAATTTATATAAATGGCAATGGATTTTACAAGCACCACCAGTGGCTCTAGTTGGGGATGTCTACTTGACAAAGCAGAGCAAAAATTCAAATCTATGGAGAAGCAGACCAAGTAACCATTGGGTAATGGAGTCACCCCAAAACATACCACCTCATTTGATAGCCCTAGGCCACTAAATGAAAAAGGTGAGTTAACATTTACCCCTATCAAACACCAACCTATTAAACGAGTTGATCTCCCTTAACTAGTAATTATTTTTGTCACACCATAGTAGTACAATTATCCTCATTCCTCTAAAAACCAAAATGTGATTACCCTTGAACAAGTGAGAACTTGCTCCATGTTTTGACCTTGTTGTTACATGGTAACCACATCACATAGGCCACCTCACTGCCACCCATTGCATTTTTTGATTTTGTATCTGGTGAAAACAACTGAGAAAACTGATCAGCACCATAAAAAACATCTAATTTATTCACACTTGTTGATCACTTTACATGAATCAAGCCCAAAATTATAAGCCTCAAAATCACATGGAACAAAAAAATGTGCCATCTCATCATGATGAAATGCAGAGGGAAACTGATGCTCATACAAGTCAAACTTAAAAATTTGAAGCTTAGGCACACAAGGGATATGAGCAACCAAAAAATTAGCACAATTTTTCTGCTCATCAGAACTACAAGTAGCATGTTTTGAGTCCTCAATGTTGATGCAAACCTCATCAACACATACATTCAAATCATGAGGTAGTTTATGTGAAGAGCTATAATCTTCAGTTTTCCTCTCTTTTTCAACCCTTTCACAATTTGTTGAGCCAAATGTGTCATGAAAAATTGAACTATGACACACATCAATATAACTTACCTCAGTAGCATCACTCTGCCATGAAAAACTTGAAGCCCACTACTCATGAGGAAGACTATGAGATGAACCTCTTGAAAAAAAATCTTCATATGCATCTATATGATCCACACAATCTTACTCCTCAGGTGTAGAATCATCATAAATAACATCACCAATTGTAGCAACATTTATTTCTTATTTTCTTATTCACATATAGCTGCATCTATGCTATCCTCATGTACAAACTTGGTGGAAACTTCAAAACCAGATCTTGGGACAAAAGAAGGTGGTAAATCAAACAAGGAAACACCCTCATGTTCATCATGCATAGTAGACACAACTTCTTCCCAACTACTACAAAAACTAGTAGAATCGTACCCCACACTTCCAGACTAGAAATCATCATTTGACTCATCATTGTTGCTCTCCTCCAGTTGAAACTCACCACACAAAATATCACACTCTTCTGATTGTTTCATCATCAACAAGAGGTATGTCTACACAAATTTATTTTGTAGTTTTCTTGAAAAAATAATCTCCACCATTGCAATATGTATCATTGCTCTTTTCTATACCATCTAGACACCTAGAATAAGTACCATCACATAGTCTAGATAGGAAGCGATCTCTATGCCTCTCTATCATCTTATCCACCAATTTCTCTAGCTCCTGAAGGCTTCCATCTTTGTGGAATTGTACTTGATGAGTCTAGTTTATGGGTTAATTTTGGTAGAATTTATGATCTATTTATTGGAGTTGTCATGGACCTTGATGTTTGAATGTTGACATTTCCTCAAAACCATAAACATTGGGCCTAATTTTATTCTTGTAAATCTTTAATGACATTGACATGTTATATGGACTATCTATGTTAATTCTACATGTGTATTAATGAATGTTCTTTAAGATAGTTACAAATATGCGATTATTGTGCATACTAATGTTTCCATGCATATATGATTAGAGACTTGCGACAATGAGAAGATTCTGCCAATTGGTCATGCACCATAGCATTCAATAAGGGAATCATTCAAAGGTCAATAGAGGTTGATAGCTAGAGATTCTTCATGCAACTTGAGTTGTAACCGAATTGTAAATGGAATTTAATGCTATTGAGCAAATGCAAATGTTACTACTATGTTAAATCTACATTAAGACAAATATTTCTAACCAGATTCCATGCATACATAACCGCTGCTCCACTTTCTCTACTTTCCCTAAAATGGCATCCTCCCAATTCATGGAGTTGACTACCTTGCTTAGTTGGTAGTATAAATAAGAGTCATATTCCTCTTCCCAAAAGGTTGGGAAATCTGATATTGTACTTACATTCTTAGTTTTCAATGATACAATTACACTACTCTAATGTATTCATTTTTTCTGATGAATAAAATGAAATTATAAGTTTGCACATCTGAGTTTTCATTAGTTTTAGAGGATACTTATCCAAGGGGGCCCACTTGGTGAGTATTCCATCCTTTAGTTTAGTATTAGTTTGGTTATTACTTTCTATTCAGTAATTAGATAAGAATCTGGCACTGACTATTCCTGTAGCCGCTAAAATTCCATTTTGTGACTGTTCCTATAGCCAAAGAAAATAGAGTAGTTTTCTATTTGTTGGTTAGATTTTCATTTCTATCATGCATTTCAGCTTAGTATAGTTTTTGGTTAATGATTAGAATTCCTATTATTCCTTTACAAGCAATTTACTTTCAACATTGTGTCTTTCTTAGCTATAGAATGAAAATGGCTACCTTGGATTTCTAGTGCACATACTATGCTGACCCATTTCAATTTCATGTCCCTAGGCTGACAAGTTAAATGCACCTTCATGATGATTTAAATGAATATTTAGTTTAGATGTCCAATCTCTAAATCACGGCTATAAGGGCTTAGTTGTTAGATCATTGTTGGAGGCCAATAGTACTCATACCTGTCTCAAGTATTTCACAAAATAAATCAACACATGCTGATTCATTTAGCCTCTTTGATTCTAGTATATCAAACCAACATTCCATGAAATTTTCATGAAAATCGGATGGGGACTCATCCTCGTATCTCTCTATATTCCATAATATATCTAGAGGTCAAAAAATTTCAACCATAGATTCATATTCCTCTTCATTTTCCTGATTATGTAGCCCTATTGGGATATAATGTGGATAACCATGGATTTCACTACATTCCAGAGGGTTATACATCTCCAAATAAAAATGTTTTATTTGAGGATATGACCATGGTTCACATATGGAAAAATAACTAGTAGAGTGGGCATCCATTTGCTGATACATTTTAAATCTTAACCCTCTACAACTAGCTATAGAATTTCAAAATTCTCTTTCCCCTTTGAACTAGTTCCTTAAAGCACTGAATAAGGGACAATATTTACCAAAACTTGTAGAACTTCATACAAATGTTGCAAAAAATAGCTAAACACTGCTACAACCAACTATTTTGATGATGTGGAATATTTTGCAGAGTCTCCACCTCTTTGAAAGAGGAAAAGATCCTCAAGCAACAAAGAGCTCCTTCCAAGATAAATAGATTTATGAGTTCTCTCCACCATCAGGGTACTAGACTTCAAGAACATGCCAAAAACATTACAATAACCTCCCTCTTCAAGCATGTAGGTCCCTTTGTGAATCGCTATATTCCTCAATAAGGAAAAGCATATTTACAATTGCTCACCCATAGATTTACACACTTCTCTTTATCTTCCTCAAAGAATGTGGTTCATAAAGAGGCAAATCATATATTTAGTTTCTCACCAAAAGACTTATTTTTCTATCCCCAACATCACCAATTTATTAGATCATATGGGTCAATGACTCTTTTAAGGAACTATGGTCTTCTACCAAATATTCTCAAGTTATCTCTAGTAGAGTTGCCAATTTGTTGGAGGTTCCAACTAATGGTCTAGCATCTCCAAAATGGTAGCTACTCCTTATACTCAAAGAACCTAGGTCAGTGGCCAATGAACAGGATATGACCAATAGGAAAGCATCTCCTTTGCACTTTAGGCTCTGCAAGACCAAGGTGGGTATCCCTATACATTAATGCAGATCATCACACTACAATGGTGGAAGGCCTCCAATGGGATGAATCATCTACATAGCTCTCCCTATTAGTAGTGACTTGTGGTAGTGTGGAAAGGACAACATGAAAGAAAATCTAAAATAAGAAAGAAGGAAATGTTTTTAATAGAAATATTTTTTATTCTACCCTTGCTTCATACTTAGTGAATCTCCTTGACCAATGCCTAATCCACATGGAGTCAAGAATGAAACAAACTCCTACAATAGACCAACCATTTCTTCTCATAACCCTACTACTTTGTAGCAAGAAACCAACAAAAGGAAAATCAACATGTTATTTAGTCATCCACACTACACTAAATTACCTTCATTACCTCTATGCAAGCAATTCCACCACTCCTTGAATGATAGGAAAACATAAACATAACTCAAATAGAAAAAAAATTTCAAGCGTCAACACAATCCTTGATTATATTGATTCAAAAGATAATGCACACAATATTTGGAGAACATATACATTAACATATATAATGAATCAAAATACAAATGTTGTATGGTGGTCATCTATTGTTATTACAAAGCATAGCTCATTACATTCCATATCTATTTTGAAAGGAATTACCTTATTCAACTTGACCCAAAAAAAATTTATAGAAAGCATAAGAAAAAAAATATGGTAGGGAAAGACTACACCAAACCACTCAAGTTGGAGAGTACAAGTTTGGAGAGTTAAAAAATAAACATTTCCTCTACAGTGCATTCATAACTAAGAATTTGAATTCAAACACTAACCCTAACTCAATCAAAGTTACAAAAAGGATTAAATCCTATCATATTACAAACAAAAAAAATTCTCCCCAAAACTAAAGCAACAACTAGCCATATAGGCCACTGACACCTCAAGCACAATCCAACATTTTTCAAATTTTGAAAGTAGGCATGGCACCCCTAGGAAATATGGGCTCAAAACAAGATCACACCTTGAAAAATAATATAACCACTACAACACTCTAGGGAATAAATGTCACCACTCAGCAATCACTTCAGCCTTTGAAGAAGTGCAAGAATGAGATCTCCAACCATCTGGAATCAATCTAGTAGCTGAGAAATAGATGCAACATAGTTGTGAAACCTCTATTAGTGAAAAAGATTAGCTAACCATTGGTAAATCACACTTTGAACAGTGGCCATTGATTCATCCTAATCATGTCAAGATCCATTGATCCATCACTCATTGTCCATACTTTAAAACCCAACTATTAGATTAATGGTCATTCAAATCTCCACTGCTGAGAACACTCATACATTGCTTTCCATGTGTAGGGTCTACCAAGACACATCCAAAATTTTCTCATCTCATAAGCTTGAAAATGGGCCTACACAAACCCATGCGAGGTGTGTGACCACTTCCAATCTTTTCTTTTTCCACACATTTCTCTGTCATTCGCTCTCTAATTGTACCATCAATGCATGCCAATCATACTTTGTCTCATAGCCAACATTAGCTTAACATCATTATGTTGGAGAGACATTGACAAAAGTGTCACTGAAGCCATACAATCTCATTTACAACACTTCCATACTCCTTATCACTCCATCAATAAGACTTTATTAAAAGTCTAGGCAATACATCAATGTCTTTCCGACAACAAAGAGATCACCAAGTCACCAAAAACCTGAACTTCAGAACCACATGTTGGAGGTTTTGAAGTTTGGAAAACCCATGACACACTGACAACACTAAGAGATCATCAAGTCAGGAAGTTATGAAACTTTAGAACCCTGTGACAACAAAAAGAAAGAAAATTGGGAAGTTAGGAAATCTTGAAACTCGACAAGGAAAATATTGAACACATGAAGGGGCCACAAAAAAGTGCATTCCATGGGTTTGAGATTTTTTGATATAAGGATTTAAGCCATTCATGCAATTTTGAACCCTAAATAGAGAAAATGGAGGTAACTTAGAGGCACAAAGGGAAAAATTTATTGAAATGGCAATGGATTTTACAAGCACCACCAGTGGCTCAAGTTAGATATGTCTGCTTGAGAAAGTAGAGTGAAAATTTAGATATCTAGAGAAGTAAATCAAGAAGCCATTGGGAAATGGAGTCACCCCAAAAAATATCACCACATTTGATATCCCTAGGCCACCAAATGAAAAAGGGGAGTTAACATTTACCCCTATCAAACATGAGCCCCTTAAAGGAGTTGATCTCCCTTAACCAATAATTGTTTTTGTCACACCATAGCAGCACAAGTACCCTCCTTCCTACAAAAACCAATGTGATTACCCTTGAACAAGTGAGAAATTTCTCCATGTTTGACCTTGTTGTTACATGGTAACCACATCACATAGGCCACCTCACTACCACCCATTGCATTTTTTAATTCTGTATCTAGTGACAATAACTGAGAACACTGATCAACACCATAAAAAATCTATTTCTTCACACTTGTTGATCACTTCACAAGAATCAAGGCCAAAAGGATAAGCCTCAAACTAACATGGAACAAAAAAATGTGCGAAACTGATGCTCATACAAGTCAAAGTAAAAACTTTGAAGCTTAGGCACATGAGGGATATAAGCAACCAAAAAATCAGCACAATTATATTACTCATTAGAACTACAAGTAGCATGCTTGGAGTCCTTAATGTTGATGCAGACGTCATAAAAACATACATTCAAATCATGGGGCACTTAATGTGAAGAGCTATAATCTTTAAATTGCCTCTCTTTTTCAACCCCTTCACAATTTGCTGAGGAAAATGTGTCACAAAACTTTGAACTATGAAAGACATCAATATAAGTTACCTCACCAGCATCACTCTGCCATGAAAATTTTAAATCCCACTACTCATGAGGAATACTATGAGCTGCACCCCCTGAAAAAAAATCTTCATATGCATCCATATGATCCACACAATCATACTCCTCAAGTGTAGAATCATCAAAAATAACATCACCGATTGTAGCAACATTTATTTCTTACTTTTCTTGTTCACATATAGTTGTATCTATGCTATCCTCATGCACAAACTTAATGGAAACTTCAAAACTAGAACTCAAGAAAAAATAAGGTGGGAAAACAAATAAGGAAACAAAGTCATGTTCATGACGCACAGTAGAAACATCTTCTTCCTAGTTGCTAAAAAATCTAGCAGAATCATAACCCACACTTCCAGACTAGAAATTATCATTTGACACATCATTTATGCTCTCCTCCAGTTGAAAGTCACCACAAAAAATATCATACTCATCTAATATAGAGATCAAGCTCTCTTTCTCCATTATTTCATCATCAACAAGAGGTACCTCTACAAAAAATTCTTCTATGGGTTTCTCAGAAGTAGAATCTCCACCACTACAAGATGCATCATTGCTCTTTTCTATACTAGCCAGACACCTAGAATAAGTACCATCACATAGTCTAGATAGGATGCAATCTCCATGCCTCTCTATCATCTTATCCATCATTAAAAGGCAACCATCAATGTATCCAACTCCTGAAGGCTTCCATCTTTGTGGAATTGTACTCATACCCGTCTAAACTTTTTCACAAAATAAATCAACACATGTTGATTCATCTAGCCTCTTTGATTCTAGTATAGAAAACCAACATTCCATGAACTTATCATGAAAATCAAATGGGGACTCATCCTTGTATCTCTCTATATTCCATAATGCATCTAGAGGTGAGAAATTTTCAACCTCAAATTCATATTCCTCTTCATTTTACTAATTATTTAGCCCTCTTGGAATATGTTGATGGTATTTTCTACACAACAACAACACAGACAAGATGCAATATCCTATCTCTCTTGAAAGGTAAATCTCTATCAGCAAGCCTCAAGAGATAACCCCAAGGTCTCTAATGTCAGGTCTTGACAATGCATAAACAACCCAATGATAAATGTGAAATTGCTAGTAATCACAATGGGACCTTACTACAAGAAAACTAATGAATCGATTCTATCAGATTTAACAAACTGGTGATATTTCAAGCCTAGATTTAACCCAATAATCAAAGAAATAGAAAAATAATAATGGTTTCAAAGAGATTTCTAAATCTAACACTACTCCTAAGAGCAATAATGAAAGTAACCAACACTCGAAATGGACCAATCCCTCAAAACTGATCTCTACTTGACCCAGATAAATCTGCAATCTTACAAAGAATAGTGCAATCTTCTAAGGTGTTAGGATTTTCAAATCATAAACATTCATTCAAATAAGCCTATTGTAGTTAAAATGAACAAACCCTCACAATCAAACTAAGCACACTGAAATATGAATTCCAGGCTAACTTTGCAAAGCAACTAACAATCAGTTGGTTGCGAAAAGTATGGACTCAAGGATTGTTGCAACATTCAAGTGTTAAATCACAAACATTGTCAAATCAAATCTAATCCTAGTATTAACTTTCTCAAAGAAATTTTAAAGATAGGATAACAAGAACCATGCAAAACAAAAAAAAAAGTATGGAACCAAATCACAATGTCATTTCTTGTATTCAAATTGTTTATTGTAGCAAAAATTCTAGTTTTTTGTTACAATATTTGCTTGACGGAAACTACCTGCTAACTTATTCTACTTCTAACTAGATTTTTTCTATATTCTGGTTAAAAATTCTAACCTTCTAACCCTTTACAAATGAGGTGACATGCCCAATATAAAGAATTCCCCAGAAACCTATCACCCAAGCAAGGGTTTTGCAACAATAACTCGTCACAACAAACTGGCAAAGAGAGTCTTCGAAGTGGGTCAAACATGCATTAAATGCACATCCCATCCAAGTTGGCCTGAGATCTGCAATGCTGCTCGAATGATGCACAGGAAGATAATAGGGAAGCATAAATCGTGCCACAGTCTATCATTAACTCCCTTCCCTATTATCTCTACTTTGATTTGGATCTTCATGTACTTTCAAGAACGCCGCATTCAAGTCGGCCACAGGTGGTAGAGGAAAAACCCTAAGTCAATTCTCAATGGATGCAATCTCTTGTCTTGATCGTTTGACCGACTTATCCCAGTCTACCTTATACGTTGGATATTTGTCAATAACTGCAAGGTAGGTGGCCACATCATCCAACTGGAGCTCAGAAACAGACCCATCATCAAGTGGTGCATAGACATCATGCCACCATTTCCTCAACTGCTCCAAGTTTAGATACTTAGGCGCGATCTTCCTTCTTCCCATCATAATTTCAAAGAAGGCAATGGATCCATTGTATACACCACTCAGGGTATCATCAATCTGCCTTCTTTTCTTGTAAATCTTTTTCAGTACCTTTTGCCTAATCTGCAATATCTCATACCATTCCCATGATTCGGCAGCTTTGGAACAAGGATCCCATCACTCACTAATCTGTCCCGGGTGTATTCCATTATAGTCTCGATTTTCTGTAGAAGAAGATCTGTATCTTCCTTGTCTTGTGATAACACTACCTTCAACCACTCAGTTGTCATGGCAGCATCCTTTCCTCTTGACAAGATCTCCTTAATACTTTCATCACACTTAATTTTCACTCCTTTCAACCAATTTGTAGTGGCAAGGGTGGAAACTTTCATCTTTTCTAGCTCGGTAATGGTCTCTTGAGGTAGAGGATTGGTAGCAAAGGAAGAAGGATTAATGGATTGTAGTGGCTTCATTAATTCCTCCAAGCACTTCTTGAGATTCTCATTTTCTCTCTTCAACTCCTGCTTGGTCTTCATTTCCCTTCTCAATCTATCCACAATAATTGTACTCGAGACCTCATAATCTTCAATGTCCTGCACTACTAATGTAGGTCCTAGATTGAAAGTCTGAACACTGTAATCTTCTCCGACCACATCATTTTTATCTTTGTCTAGAGTAGGGGTGGTGATATGAACAACTTTATTATGAGCTTTATCCCCTTCAACCTTTGAGATCACCCTAGCCTTCTTCTTTTCTTTAGCCTTTCCAAGTTTAGCTAGCAGTGCATCCAAATTCGGTGGGCTATCTTCTACCACAACCTATTTTCTCTTTATCTCTTTGTTAATCCATTCTAGAACAGTAGGCTCCAATTGCACTTCAACCTATTTTTCCTCTTCTTGTTGAGCCTTAGGTGCCTCCTCATTCAATTTTTTTTAATCAGGAGTTTCATCTATCCTACTTTCTTCCTCTTCAACATGTTCCTCCTCTTGCTTGGGTGATGGATCTTTCATTGCCCCTATTTCTCTTGGAGGAGATTCAACTTCTTTAGTTCTAATAGGAGAATCTATATGTGTAACCATAGGGGACTGCATTATCTTCTCAATTTTTTCCTCTGCACTATGGAGATCACCTTCATGAAATTCCTCCTCTTCAGTATCTGGACGATCCTCAACATCCTCCGACTTACTTGGTTTGCTCTGAGCTTCGTGAGCGGGGGGCACATCATCATGTTGCTCCGCATGAGGAACCACTGGAGGTAGGTCAGCCCTAGGCACACTATCCCTAGGGAAGGAGTCCTAGATCTCCTTGTATATACCTTTGCTTTCTCCTCTGAACTTTCTACATTTACTACTAGTGGGGGAATTTCTTCCTCCCTTTCCTTGGAGCTAGCCCTATCTGACAATTTTATGATTCTTCTTCTCTTGGGCACAGGAGTATCAGCTTTAGGATTCTATTTTTCAGTCTCTTTCTACTCAGACTTCTTAGTCCTTGTCCTTTTCTTGGCCTTAGGCTTTCTCTGTTTCACTGCTTCCTAAGCTTCCTCTCCTTGAACACCTTAAAATTTATCTTTGACAGGAGAGTCTAACTTACCCTTTCCCTTAGGATCCTACTTGGTAGATTCTTCAGAGGTAGAGTTGGGATCCAAATCTCCCATCAATGCATAGGTGCATTGTACACCTTTATTTTCCAACTCCCATAGCATATGGTTTAGCCACATCTTAGTAACTTTGATAACTGGATCCATGAATTGTTTTAGTTTTTTTTGCTCCTCCTCTAACAAGTCTATGTCACCAATCGGCCTATCTTTTACTATCTCATAGGCATGATCTTGGATCAAGTTTCCATCATCTTCCAATTGGTAAGGAACTACCCTCACATTGTACAATTGGACTATTGCCACCGGAAGCCAAGAGAATTTCTTCTTTCTAACCTCAAATTCATCATTGCAATTAGCCCAATAGTCCTCCAAATTCACCTTATGGCTATATTCTTTGCTGGTCTTCTTTTGAGCCTCACCTGTGACATCAAATCTGGACCTCTTGGAGTGGAAAGACAAGCCAAGAGTACTCATTTCTTCCTCTAAAGCTTGGGCAGAACCAATGGAAGGACAAACCTCTCCAGTGCCAATCCTCAAGGGGAAGTCTCCACCAAATCCAGTCTTATGCTTGTCCTTCTTGACAATGGCATCAAAGTCACAAATCTATCTAGTTACTTCCAACAATATGATGTGGTCAGTGGGATACCTTTGAAGTCTGTATGGGGCCCTTTGGCAGCCATCAATCCGAATGTAGGATAAGGTTGGGAACTAAATGAACAAAGTTCCATACTTCTTGATGAGCTCCTTGGCTTAATCTGAAACTCTAACATGCTCTACTTCCTGAAGCATTCTGGTGATGTGCATGGTAAATGCATCATTTTCCCTTCTATAATTTGATCTTACTAAATACAATTGAGGGAAAACTTCATAAATGATGTCCTATCTAAAGGTGCCTCTTGTATCCAATCCTCTATAGGGATGGAATCTCGCCAATGCATAGACCAAATAGGAGGTCATTGTGAAGGTTTTTCTCTACAACACATTGGACAACTGCTTGTGAATTACTTGGCTAATAACCCCTGCCCAATGGTAGTCAATTTTCTCTTGTTCCATCCTTACAATCGCATGGCACATCCAATTCTCAAATGTTCCAGCACTCCTCAATCCAACCACCCTACTAAGAAACGTGATGGCATTGTAGTATTCCTTCTTGAATTTTGTGTGAATTGGGCTTCTCTAGCTAGGAATTGATAAGCTGCTAAGACTTCTCGGTCTATTCATGGTAGAACTCATGAGCTACCTAAATAGTGAATCCCACCACATGAGACCATTCTAGCATATCAAAGGCTTGGGCAATGGAGACTGGGTTGAGATTGGAAACTACTCTCCCTTGAGGACCAATTATCCTCTCTGTGTCCTGATCATAGTGCCTAGCGCACTCAAGGACCAATTCATGACAATATATCATATAAGGGAAACCAACAACATGGGACAAGCCCGATTCCATCCTCCTCCTAGTCACTAAAGGAGGGACCTTAGCCGCCATTATTTCTTTCAATTCTTCATAGTCCCAGAGGCCAACATTTGTATCAGTGACTTCTGACTAGATAGAAGTGATCTTACTCTTAGGGACCTTGCTCTTAATGTCTAGCTTAATCCTCTCTGCATCAGATAATGAAGACCCAGCTGTTGCCTGCACTTAACATGAAAACATAATAAAAACCATAGGAAAGCAAGGTCAATTCATCAAAACACCATTAGAATGCATCTCATATAGTCAAGGTATTATTAAAATTCATATAAAATGACTGCAACAAATTTCAAGTTTCAAGACCATCCGCAGAATCTGAGCTAGAGAGGAATTTTGAGAAATTCCAGACTGATTAGATTCCAACAAAATAACCAAAAAACACCTACTTAACCATCAAACTTGATCATTTTCATCAATAAATCAGATGGGAGATCCAAATATGACATGAAATAATTCTAAAATATATCACAAATTATAAACGAATCCAGCTATTTCATGTTCCTTCACATTTGATCAGATTTTGGGAAAATCCGTGAGGGATAGATTTCCGCGAAGAACTAGTTAGAGAGTAGCTTCAGGAAATTAGAGAGATGGCCGATTTTGGAGAAATCTAGACTCGACAGAAATCTACGGCTAAGGCACAATTCTGGACCAATGGAGATTCCCGGAAGGGAGGTTTCAGTGAGAGCTAGTCATTTTGCCAAGAAGTCTTGGCGACTTCCGGGAGTCACGCCGAAGGATGTCATCATAATAGGTTTTGCTAAGACTTAGTGGTTTTGGTGTAACGTCCTGCCGACTAGGGGGGAGTCTCAGCGAAGCAAATTAGTGTATTTTGGCCAAACAAATTCATTTGGAAAGAGGTCATGCCAAATGGGGCATGTCTCACCGAGGACGAATATGAAAGTCATGTCGATGAGAGATCTTCTTCGGCATAAGGTCACAACCAATCCTCTTTGTCCCACTGACCACCAGAGTCTAAACAATCACTTCGGCCAGACAAGAGTTTATCGATATGAAGTCCTAGCAAAGTCACAGAGTCTTGCTGAATGGTGGTGTAACAAACATCTTGATGTGACCAGTGGATAGTTAGGGTAAGGTCTCAGCAAACATATGGACTTAGGAGGGCTTTTGGTGAAACATTTTGAGTTCGGCTAGAGGTCCCAGTGAAGCATGAATTTCTCCCCGACTTTGAAGGGCACTCGACAAGAGCAGGATATGTTCGGTGAAAGGTCTCACCAAAAGTGAAAGTCTCAGTGATAGAATGGAAAATCGGTGAGACAAAAGGAGCCCGCTATGAGCTCTTGGCGATGAGGTTTGTGTTGCTGACAAGAAGACTTTCAGCATGAGGATTACACTATCCTAGAGACTAAATACAAACCCATGAAGGGCTTTGGCGAGACACAGGATAACTGATGTGACATCTCTCTGACTTTGAAGGGTTACAGTGACCAAAAAGAATAGAGCTCGATGAAAGCAAAAGTGCTTAGTGGGAGGTCTCAGTGAAGGATGGATGTTTTGGTGAAGCAAATGAATATTGGTAAAACCATCGGATCCCGCTATGACCTCTTGGTGACTAGGACATGTCTTATTAATGGTAAATATGAGGAAAGCACGTCGATGAGACATTTTCTTATGGGGTGAGGTCTCGGTGAATCCTCTTTTTCTCACTGACTAGTATGCATAAAGGACTTTATCAGCGAGAGAAAAGATATTGTCACGGTGATCCAATATCAACTTAGGAAGACCCCATTAGAAAATAGGGTGATCGATATGACATCTCACTGATAACATCAGGTCACAATGAATAAAATTTGGAAGGGATGGATTATCCCGGACTGCAATGCTAAGTCATGATTTTACCCAGACACCAAATCGACACAGAATTTCAAAAAGGTTTACTCAGAACAAGTCAGGGATGGACCTTTCATGGATTTTCCTTGTGTTTTTGACCCATTTTAAGATGAAATCACCTGATGTGGCACTACCCTAGGTTTAAAACCTTACTCATCCGCCATTAGCGCACATGAAATTTCAAAACTTAGTTGTTTCAACTGTTAAGTCATCACTAGGGTTTACTAATTACTCTCAGGCCAGATTCATCAAAATGTAAATGGAAAAATGAACTCAAAACTCACCTGGGAGCTGATATATAATGCAATACTGAACAACCCTAGCATGAAATAAACAAATACATAGGAATTCAAATCCCACAAGCCCTCACAATACCAATGTTCCACTCAAAATTTAATTCAAAGCAGAGCAATCAGACACATACCATTGTAAAGTGGAAACCAAACCAATCTAGGAATCAACAAATGTGAAGAGAATAGAGTCCTCAAAGATCAGATGCAGGGATGCATAAGAAACCATTACTACAAACCACAGTTTTCCTGAAAATCCCAAAATGAATCCAACAATTCAAAGAACAAACTCTAAGCATGCAGCTCTCAATTTAGACAATGGAAAATATTGAGCATGATGGCACAGAATATCTTAGAAATCATGTAAAATCTAGCCTTCAAAGCACATATGAATCCATTAATGCAATCGATAAGATAGTCATGGAACCCGAGGAGCCGACGACAGGGTAGAATCTAAGAAAATCCACCCCACATAGAAATCCATGAAGATCGAAAATTCCTGAGCAACAAGATCTAGCCAGAGTTCAAGCAAGATCTAGGAAAATCTAACTAGGGCGAAAAATCCTGAATTAGGGCAAAAGCCCAAAATTCATCTAGAACTTGATATTTTCAATGAATAACCTAGGGGAAACACTTAGGAATTCAAAATAAACATTTTAAGCACTTTCCTAAATAAGGAAACACCTCAAAAGAAAGGGCCAAAACACCAAAACCAAAGCAAAAGAGGGTCCCTGCTTTCAGCAGTACGTGTGTGCAAAAAAATTGCACAACAAATGGTGACTTCTGCTGGGAAAATGCTCCAGAGCATTTGATGACAAACAGGAATCGAGAACCCAAAATATCTAGTTTCAATCTCACCATCAAACAAACAAGTCAGAATGCAAAGATTCAAAGAATCAAAACCAAAGCATAGACCAAACCTTCCATAAACTGAAAATCTAAGTGTGTGTGCATGAGTTCATTCCCCTCCTTAAGTTACTACAAAAACCAAGTTCAATAAAGTCAGGCTACGTAAGGATTCTAACTTCAAAAGCAACTTGGATAGAGCCTCACTACCAGTCAGGCGTCCATAGCCCTAACGAGGTTATCGTACCCCTGATAAGTTGAATTTATTCTTTTGATATTCAATATTTTATTTTTCTTTCTTTGGATATTCTTTATATGTCACTTTCATTTCAACCTGTGAACAATGAAGCTCACACTCAGGGCTGAGAACCACAGTGGTGCTGAAGCAAAAATAGGATTTTTCACTTGACAAGACTTCACAAGGACTCCTATAGTGACATCATGATTTTTCAGATATATAATGGATATAATATTTTCAGAGTACTTCAAATTTGAATCAAAGCCGATGATCAATCTTCTATAAATCTGACATTAAGACTGTTGGCAATAGCAAAGACCTCAACCATCCTTTCAAGATGCAAGACCAAAGTTCATCAAGGAAACACTTAGAACAATTCCAGAGAAGATATATTCACCATGCAAGTGCAACACATCCAGGAAAAAATAGAGAAAACCCCCAAAGCAAAGCAAAAAAAAACAAACAAACCAAAAAGAAAAACAACACCAACCAAAACAAATAAAAGCAAAGTAGAAAGGGAAACCTAATCTAACTATATACAAGACGAGAGCTGAAAACAGCTCAAGACTGGAAATAATGTTTCAAATACTACCCATTGACAGGCAGTGGGATATCCTCTCCAGTGAGAGTTTTTAAATGAAAAGCATTATCTCCCAGAATTTATGAGATCTGGTAAGGTCCAAGCTAAAGTTCATCAATTTTTCCATGCTCTCCCTTACGGTCATGGGCTTTATCCCAGTAAAGAACAAAGTCAGAAATCCTAAAAGCTTTAACCTTGGCTCTCTTATCAAACCATCTCTTGACAACCCCTTGATGTTTAGCAAAGTTATCTAGGGCTTCATCTCTTTTTTTCTCAAGGTGTAATAACTCAGCAAATCTAGACTCACGTCTGTCTCCCTCATCATAATAGTCATTAATAAACTGAAGGGTAGGAATTTTCAATTGTATAGGAAACATAGGTTCTAATCCATAAACCAGGTGGTAGGGTGACATCCCTATGGAAGCTTTATGTCTTGTATGATCTGCCCAAAGAGAAAATATGAGCTGGGTATGCCAATCCTTCATATTTCTTTCTAATAGTTTGCAGATAACAGTCAAGAGATTTTTATTGGATGACTTAGCTAGCCTGTTACCCTGAGGGTAATAGTTGGATGCAAATTTGATTATAATCCCGTGATCAAAAGCCCAATTAAAAAATTTCAACAATGAAAATGCAGGACCATTATCACATACTAAAGACATTGGGCATCCAAAACAATTAAGAATACCAGATTCAAGGAAATTAATTACTACCTCAGAAGTACACTGCTTGCATGCAAGAGCTTTTGTCCATCGTGTAAAATAATCAATAATGGTGAGAATATACCTGTGTCTAGTGGATGAGGGTGGATTGATGGGGCCAATGAAGTCCATCCCCCATTGCGCAAAGAGTTTTACCTCAAAAACTGGTTGGAGTGGGAGTGCACTATACTTCTCCTTGTGGTGGTAGTCTGACACACATGGCTTGTCCTAACTTGACTGTGGGTGTCTTTGAAAAATGTAGGCTAGTAGTAACTAGCTCTGAGAATCTGGTTTGCTGTAGAAGGCATTGATCCATGGCATGTACCATATCTATCATGAAATTCCAACATCACTCTTGTAGATTATGCCTTTCCTAGGCACCTTAAGTACACACCTTCATGATTTCTCCTATACAGGACAACTCCTTTCAACATGAAACTATCACTCTTTAAGTGCAATTCCCTTCTTTGTATTGAATTCAGATGATCAAGGCATCTCTGGCTTAGGAGGTAATGAACAACATCATCATACCACTCACTAGGAGAGACATCCTCTAAAGTATAAGCTTGGGCTGTAAGATCAAGACATGTCTCTGCCATTGTCTTTGTGAGGCCCTACCCTCTTACTAGCTTCATGGGCTGAATTTCCATATCATACTCCTTTAGCATAGTTACCCACTTGGCTCTACGTTCTCCCAATTCATTTTGTATCAATAACAACTTGACTATAGGATCAGGAACTATAGCAAAGATTTTTTTTCCAAGGATATAATGCCTGAATTTCTTTACAGCCCTGACTAAGGCATAAGCTTGCTTCTCCACACTTGGGTATTTTAGTTTTGCATCCTTCAATGGTGTGCTCATAAATTCTATGGGATTTTCATTGCCTTGGTTAGATTTCTGAGTTAATATAGTAGCACAAGAGTGGTCATAAGCAAATGAATATATGTAGAATGGTTTAGCATAGTCTGGACTCACCAAAATAGGAGCTTCAGCAATAGCCCTCTTTATTTCAGCAAATGCTTCCTTTGCTTCTGCATTCCATTCAACTTTGGCCTCTTGCTTCAACATTGCATTCAGTGGCTTAACTATTTCTGTGAACCTAGTGATGAACTTCCTCACAAAGTTGATCTTGCCAAAGAATGATTTCATTTCTTTTTTACTTGCAAGTGGTGGAACCTTGAGAATAGCTTCTATACATTCTAGATCAATGGAAATTCCCTTCTCAGAGATAATATGCCCTAATAACTTACCTTTTGTTACCCCAAAGATGCATTTCTTTGGGTTGAGGGATATCCCAAACTCTCTACATTTCTAGAAAACTTTGCATAAATCTGAGATATAATTGCCTTTTTTCTTGGAAAAGACTGTTAGATCATCCATATAAATGATTATGCACTTCCCAATTAGATCTTTGAAGGCTATGTCCATTGCTCTCTAGAATGTAGCTCCAACATTAATCAAGCCAAAAGGTATTCTTCTATAAGAAAAAGTGCCCCACTTAGTGGTGAAAGTAGTCTTGTGTCTATCCTCATATTGCACCATGACCTGGTTGTACCCTGAATATCCATCCAAAAAAGACATCATCTGAGATCTGTTAACAATCTGGAGTACTTCATCTAGTGAGGGTACCGGATAATTATCCTTTTCTAATGCCTTGTTCAGGTTCCTGAAATCTACACACAGTTTGATTTCACCATTTTTCTTTCATACAGGTACCAGGTTTGGAACCCAAGCAGAGTGTCTGACTGAAAATATTATCCTTGCAGACAATAGTTTTTGCACTTCCTTCTGTATTATGGGTTCCAACAAAGCATTAATAGGACTCTACCTTTGTCTAAAGGGTTTCACTCTTGGATTGAGAGGGATAGTATGAGTTATGACTGATGTATCATAAGTCTTCAAATCTTCATAACTCCAGGCTATCACATCTAGGTATCTATGTAGTGCCTCGAAGATTCCTTTCCTTTCTTCTAGGGTGCACACTTTAACGAGGAAGATGTTTTTGACATCATCTTGGGATCCCACATTATACTTATCACACTGTCCACTGATGGACTCTTTCTTGGCATCCTGTTCTTGATCTCTGATCTTGTCCAAATCAAAAATCCTCTCTAATTGTACCATCCCCCTAGGAATAGTATTGGTCTTCAAATTGATTACCCCTTTGAGGTCCATCTCTGCTTCTTGGAGCTCAGTTTCATCGATGATGTGAGAAGAAAAAACATTTGTATTTGTGATAAAATCTAAAATATGCTTGTCATCTTCAAATACCTGGAGGTTGGTGACATTATCAGGTATTGAGGGTACTGAGGTTAGTTCTATGGTAAACTTCTTCAACCCAGAAAGAGATAGAGGCTGTAGAGTACTAGCTACCTAGGCCAAGGAATCAGCTGTCTGGTTTTTGTTTCATGGAATCAACTGAATGTTGAAGGCTTCAAATCCCTCAATTAAATCCCATACTCTATGTCTGTAGTTAGTCATTCTTTTGTCATGACAAGAATATTGTCTTCTAACTTGCTTGACTACTAACTCAGAATCCCCATACACTTGTAAGATCTTGACATTTTTCTTCAAGGCCATTAACAATCCATGAACTAAAGCTTCGTATTCTACTACATTATTCGTGTAGTGAAATTGGAGTCTATGGGTAGCGAATAATTTCTTACCTCTTTGACTAATCAACTCAAAGCCCGCTCCAGCCCCTTGCTTTGATTTGGACCCATCAAATCTCAAAGTCCAACAAACAACACCTGTGGGCTTCTTCACTTCTTCACTTACATTGTTGTTGTTGGATGGCTTTTCAAGAGCATCACTCCTTTTCATTTTTGGTCTTCTGGGACATTCATGTTATCAATTCTAACTTTAGGAGTGGGTTTGATCTATTTCTGTATTTTTTCCACGGCAGCTTGGCATAAGCAGCAATCCAATTCTGAATGTGAAGCATTGTGTACCCTGCACCAATTGGGAAAAAGTAACTCTCCAAAACTTATTCTTCTTCCTAACTGAATCTGATCTTCAATACATTTTTGTGTGAACTTTTGAAATCTGTCTAACAAAGCTAGCTAATTATCCTTTGGATCATCATTAATTTTAGTTGGTTCACCATTGTCCTTAACTAGTTCCACTAGAGCTTCAGTACCACTAGATTCTACTATAAGGTTAACAAGTGCTATGTGAAACATGAGAACTTCCTCCACATCTGGTTCCTTAAGAGGAGCAGTGAGCATATAATTACCCATACTTACTTTTGATACCAGAATTTTAGTAGAATTTTTCTGATATTCTATAATCATATACTTCATTCTGCGTTCTTTTTCAATCCTAATCTAGTTTGGCACTCCTTTCTAGGGAAGCCACATATGGGAGTGATCAGTTGAGACATATCCATTCAACACCCTAGTAAAGTCCCTTCCCAGGATTAGGCCATAAGGGTCAGGAATGTTAGCCACTTGTATATTGATCATCTACTGAATTATAAGATCAAAAGCAATCTACATGTGAATCATATTCAACTCTCCTACAAAATTTACTTCGGTCCTATCCAACTGCATGACTTTCTTTTGAGAATCAGCAGGGGTGATACCTATAGCTCTATAGACACCAAGGGGCATAACATTGGTTGAGGCACCTAAATCCAGTAGATAATTATGTAAATTCTTGCCAAATACGCAGACAGAAATCAAGAATGGGGGTGTGTTTGTTTTCCCTTGAAATAGAGTTGAGTATCTACTTGAACAACTTGAGATTTGTCCCTTTCCTTCCTAGTGTCTCCAGGGGGCATATGGAGTTGATCATGAGACTAATTTTACCTTCCTATTGGCTAAGAACTAGATACTTTATTGACATTCTTGCTAACTGATTTATCTTGAGACGTGGAATTTGCATCATAAGAACCTAAGAATACATTCCTAATGGATGAAACTCTTAATAGCTCAAATGTAGATATATTTACCTTCAATTTTTAGAGTTCTTCAGCAACATACGTGGCCAATTGTTCTTCATTTAAATCAGTGGGGGTCTCCCCTCGGGTATTCCACCATCTTTTCTTTATTTGCATCAGCATTTCTTCCTTTTGGTACATCAGCATGTCTTGGATCTTGAGATAAATATTGCCTGGAAACAGGGTTAATAAGGGATTGTTACTAGCATTAGGGTCTGGAGGTGTGTTGAAATTATTCAATGGGATGGAAGTAGTAAAGGGGCCTCTAGCCTGTGGGCATCTTTGTGGCAACTCTCTCAAGTCATACTTCTTGACAGGTCTCTGGAAGGTCTGCACTTCTTCGATGCAAGCTTCCTCTCCATCCCTGGGACCATTATCATTAATTTGATTCTCATCGAATAACTGTGTCATTTCATCCCCATTGCATACCTAGTCTACCTCTTCCTTCAACTGGTCAGATTCTTCTTTGGGTACATTCTTCTCACTTTGAGGAAAAGGAGCATGGTTTAATACCAGCACCGATGAATCATAAGGAATAGAAGGTACAATTTCCTGACTGCTTGCATTGTTCTCCACTTCATTCTAAAATATTGAGGTTGTTGTTTGGAATTCTTGACAGTCTAACTCAGAATGTTGACTAGTCTTGTGGAGCCTACACCACCCTAATAAAGCAGCCTCAGCTAGATATACACCACTAGGAGGCTTCTCTTGATTAACTGGTTGACTGGCAGACTGATTAACAAGTTGACTAACTGGTTGATCCAATGGGGTGGGGACTCCTCCATTGTTGGGATCTATGTTCCAAGTCCTACTTTGTCCTGATTGATGTCTTCTCTCAAAACCTTTTCCACCACCTCGGTCAAATTTCTGGCCTGAGGACTGTCCCTTGTCATAGTTTTGTCTTCTATCATTATTATTTCCTTTGTCATTATTGTATCCTTGGTCCTGGTTATATCATTTTTCATTGTTGTATCCTTTATCATTGTTCTATCCTTGGTCTTGACGTTGCCCTCTATCAAAGTGTTGTCCTTGTGGATTATCTCTGTTCTGATTGGACTGCATATTTCTCTAAGCAGCTTGCAACTGACTATTCTGGTTCCTTAAGTAAGTCACCTCCATATTCAGCTTCTTTATTTGCTCAAACAATTCATCCAGTCTCTCCTTGTCAGGATTACTATATGGAGGTTGACTCACATTATTTTGGGAATACCCCACTTTAATATTGGCATTTAGCAATTGGTTCAAGACTCAGAATTCTGTAGGTATGAAGGATAACTAGCCTGAGGTTGGGTGTGTAGGGGTAATTAATCATGGATAACATTTCTCCCATAAGAGGTCATGGGTGAGGTACTAGAGGTAACTGAGGTACTAGATTCATGATTGGAGTATGGTTAGCAAAAGCCTGGTTGAGAGCTGGAACTTGTCCAGGGTGAGCAAAGGGTCCTAATGAGGGTAAAGGTCTAGATAGGTGTTGCCTTAGATTTGTGCTAATTTTAACAGCTTCTGCATACGCATCAAGTAGACTCTCAGGGGGGTTATTACTCCACTTCATAAAGGTAGTTGTCAAAATATCAAGTCCCTCATAATAAACTTCTAGAGCAGTGCGTTCATCAATGGCATAAGGGGCCTGTAGTCTGGTGTAATCATGATGAAACTGATTGTTGAAAGATCCTATGGGCTTAGTGATCTCTCTTTTCACATTGGTGAACTAATGGTAGAGCTCATTGGAACTAATGGGGATGTGAAACTTTTGCAAGAAGGAAGCCTCTAGTTCAGTCCAATGTTGGATAGACCCAGCCCATAAATGGTTGTAGCAATAAAATGCATCTTCCCCTAATGAATAAGGAAATAACCTACATGATACATCCTCATGGTTTATCCCTCTATCTTTAAGGCCAGTCTAAAAGATCCTGATATGCTCCTCAGCGGTTCTATTAGGGTCATTGATATGGAATTTTGAACAAAAGTGTTCAGGGTTTTTGGGCATGACATTGTAAATAGCAAAGCTCAGTGGAGATGGATTAGTTGCTAGGAAAGTCATTGGTGGAGGTGGGGGTGGTAATGGCTGATTTATGACTGGCCGAAGTTGCAGACTGGGGATGTCTTCAGACTCAGATGAACTTGATGAATATGGAGATGATGGGGATGTGGGAGGTGCATGGGATGATGATGATTCTCCCCTTCTGTTGGTCCTTCTTGACCTAGTAGGGTCTGGTAACTCTTGAAATTCTTCCTCTCCTGGAGCAAATCTTGTTCTTCTTTTGAATCTCTTAGGAGAGATGGCATTCAAAAATCAATCCAGGTTGCTAATTTAGGCCCTCCTTCTAGCGCCAACACTGTTGATGGTGTTTTTTGCACAACAACAACACAGACAAGATGCAATATCCTATCTCTCTTGAAAGGTAAATCTTTATCAGCAAGCCTCAAGAGATAACCCCAAGGTCTCTAATGTCAGGTCTTGACAATGCATAAACAACTTAGTGATAAATGTGAAATTGTTGGTAATCACTATGGGACCTTACTACAAGAAAACTACTAAATCGATTCTATCAGATTTAACAAACTAGTGATATTTCAAGCCTAGATTTAACCCAATAATCAAAGAAATAGAAAAATAATAAGGGTTTCAAATAGATTTCTAAATCTAATACTACTCCTAAGATCAATAATGAAAGTAACCAACACTTGAAATGGACCAATCCCTCAAAACCGATCTCTGCTTGACCCAGATAAATCTGCAATCTTACAAAGAATAGTGCAATCTTCTGAGGAGTTAGGATTTTCAAATCATAAACGTTCATTCAAATAACCCTATTGCAGTTAAAACGAACAAACCCTCACAATCGAACTAAGTACGCTGAAATATGAAGTCCAGTCTAAATTTACAAAGCAACTAACAATCAGTTGGTTGCGAAAAGTATGGACTAAAGGATTGCTGCAACATTCAAGTGTTAAATCACAAACATTATCAAATCAAATCTAATCCTAGTATTAACTTTCTCAAAGCAATTTTAAAGATAGGATAACAAGAACCATGCAAAACAAAAGAAAACAAGTATGGCACCAAATCACAATGTCATTTCTTGTATTCAAATTGTTTACTGTAGCAACAATTCTAGTTTTCTATTACAATATTTGCTTGAGGGAAACTACCTGCTAACTTATTCTACTTCTAACTAGCTTCATTCTATATTATGGTTAAAAATTCTAACCTTCTAACCCTTTACAAATGAGGCGACATGCCCAATATATAGAATTCCCCAGAAACCCATCAACCAAGCAAGGGTTTTGTAGCAATAACTCGGCACAACCCGACCAAGAGAGTCTTCTAAATGGGTCAAACATGTATTAAATGCACATCCTATCCAAGTTGTCTCAGGATCCGCAATGCAGCTCGGGCGATGCACAGGAAGATAATAGGGAAGCACAAATCATGCCACAGCCTATCATTAGCTCCCTTCCCTATTATTTATGCTCTGATCTGGCTCTTCATGTACTTTTAAGAATGCTGCATCCAAGTCAAGAACAGGTGGCAGAGGAAAAACCCTAAGTCAATTCTCAATGGACGTAATCTCTTCTCTTGACCGTTTGACCGACTTATCCTAGTCTACCTTATACGTTAGGTATTTTTCAATAACTGCAAGGTAGGTGGCTGCATCATCCAACTGGTGCTTAGAAATGGACCCATCATCAAGTGGTGCATAGACGTCATGCCACCATTTCCTCAACTGCTCCAAGTTTAGATACTTGGGTGTGATCTTCCTTCTTCCTATCATAATTTCAAAGAAGGCAATGGATCCATTGTATACACTACTCAGGGTGTCATCAATCTACATTCTTTGCTTGTAAATCTTTTTCAACACCTTCTACCTAATCTGCAATATCTCATACCACTCCCATGGTTCGACAGCTTGGGAAGAAGGAAGGATCACATCACTCACCAATCTGTCCAAGGTGTATTCCATTATAGTCTCAGTTTTTGTAGAAGAAGATCTGTATCTTCCTTGTCTTGTGATAACACTGCCTTCAATCGCTTAGTTGTCATGCCAAAATCCTTTCCTATTGATAGGATATCCTTAATACTTTCATCACCCTTAATTTGCACTCCTTTCAGAAAATTTTAATTGGCAAGGGTGGAAAGTTTCATCTTTTCTAGCTTGATAATGGTCTCCTGAGGTAGAGGATTGGTAGCAGAGGAAGAAGAATTAATGGACTGCAGTGGCTTCATTAATTCCTCCAAGCACTTCTTGAGATTCTCATTTTCTCTCTTCAGCTCCTACTTGGTCTTCATTTACCTTCTCAATCTATCCACAATAACTGTAATGGAGACCTCATAATCTTCAATGTCCTGCTCCACTGATGTAGGTCCTAGATTGAAAGTCTGAACACTGTAATATTTTCCGACCACATCATTTCTATCTTTGTCTGGAGCGGGGGTGGTGATATGAACAACTTTATTATGAGCTTCATCCCTTTCAACCTTTGAGATCACCCTATCCTTCTTTTTTTCTTTAGCCTTTCCAAGTTTAGCTAGCAGTGCATCCCAATTCGGTGGGTTGTCTTCTACCACAACCTGTTTTCTCTTTATCTCTTTGTTAAGCCATTCTGAAATAGTAGGCTCCAATTGCACTTTAGCCTATTTTTCCTCTTCTTATTGAGCCTTAGGTGCCTCTTCATTCAATTTTTTTTTATCAGGAGTTTCATCTATCCTACTTTCTTCCTCTTCAACATGTTCCTCCTCTTGCTCAGGTGATGGATCTTTCATTGCCCCTATTTCTCTTGGAGGAGATTCAACTTCTTCAATTCTAATAGGAGAATCTGTATGTGCAACCATAAGGGACTACATTATCTTTTCAATTTTTGCCTTTGCACTATGGAGATCACCTTCATGAAATTCCTCCTCTTCAGTATCTGGATGATCCTCAACATCCTCTAACTTACTTGGTTTGCTCTAAGCTTCATGAGTGGGGAGCACATCATCATGCTACTCTGCATGAGGAACCACTGGAGGTAGGTCAGCCCTAGGCACACTATCCCTGGGGGAAGGAGTCCTAGATCTCCTTGTCTATACCTTTGCTTTCTCCTCTAAAATTTCTAAATTTACTACTAGTGGGGGAGTTTCTTCCTCCCCTTCCTTGGAGCTAGCCTTATCTGACAATTTTATGATTCTTCTTTTCTTGGGCACAGGAGCATCAGCTTTAGGATTCTATTTTTAAGTCTCTTTCTACTTAGACTTCTTAGTCCTTATCATTTTCTTGGCCTTAGGATTTCTCTATTTCATTGCTTCTTGGGATTCCTCTCCTTGAATACCTTTAAATTTATCTTTGACAGGAGAGTCCAGCTTACCCTTGCCCTTACGATCCTGCTCAGTAGATTCTTCAAAGGTAGAGTGGGGATCCAAATCTCCCATCAATGCATAGGTGCACTATATACCTTTATTTTCCAGCTCCCACAGCTTATGGTTTAGCCACATCTTAGTAACTTTGAGAACTGGATCCATCAATTGTTTTAGTTTTGTTTGCTCCTCCTCTAACAAGTCTATATCACCAATTGGCCTATCTTTTATTGCCTCATAGGCATGATCTTGGATCAAGTTTCCATCATCTTCCAATTGGTTAGGAACTGCGCTCACATTGTATAGTTGGACTACTTCCATTGGAAGCTGAGAGAATTTCTTCTTTCTTACCTCAAATTCATCATTGCAGTTGGCCCAGTAGTCCTCCAAATTCACCTTATGGCTATATTCTTTGCTGGCCTTCTTTTGAGCCTTGCCTGTGACATCAAATCTAGACCTCTTGGAGTGGAAAGACAAGCTAAGAGTACTCATTTCTTCCTCTGAATCTTGGGCAGAACCAATGGAAGGAAAAACCTTTCTAGTGCCAATCCTCAAGGGGAAGTCTCCACCAAATCCAGTCTTATGCTTGAAATTCATGAAAATGGCATCAAAGACACAAATCTATCTAGTTAGTTCCAACATTATGATGTGGTCGATGGGATACCTTGGAAGTCTATATGGGGCCCTTTGGTAGCCATCAATCCAAATGTAGGAGAAGGTTGGGAACTGAATGAACAAAGCTCCATACTTCTTGATGAGCTCCTTGGCTTGATCTGAAATTCTAACATGCTCTACTTCTTGAAGCATTCTGGTGATGTGCATTGTAAATGCATCATTTTCCCTTCTATAATCTGAGCTTCCTAAATACAACTGAGGGAAAACTTCATAAATGATGTCCTATCCAAAGGTGCCTCTTGTATCCAATCCTCTATAGGGATGGAATCTCACTAGTGCATAGACCAAATAGGAGGTCATTGTGAAGGTCTTTTTCTGCAACACATTGGACAACTGCTTGTGAATTACTTGGCTAATGACCCTTGCCCAATGGTAGTCAATTTTCTCTTGTTCCATCCTTACAATCGCATGGCACATCTAATTCTCAGATGTACCAAAACTCCTCAATCCAACCACCCTGCTAAGAAACGTGATGGCATCATAGTATTCCTTCTTGAATTTTTCTCTGAACAGTTGCTTAGGAAACTTTGAATAGTGTGACTTAGGCTTCTCCAGCTAGGAATTGATAAGCTGTTGAGACTTCATGGTCTATTCATCGTAGAACTCCTGAGCTGCCTCAATGGTGAATCCCACCACATGAGACCATTCTGGCATATCAAAGGCCTGGGCAATGGAGACCAGGTTGAGATTGGAAACTACTCTCCCTTGAGGGCCAATTATCCTTTGTGTGTCCTGATCATAGTGCTCAGTGCACTCAAGGACCAATTCATAACATTATACTGTGGAAGGGAAACCAACAACATGGGACAAGCAAGATTCCATCATCCTCCTAGTCACCAAAGGAGGGTCCTTAGCCACCATTCTTTCTTTAAATTATTCATAGTCCCAAAGGCCAACATTTGTATCAGTGACTTCAGACCAAACATAAGTGATCTTACTCTTAGGGACCTTGCTCTTAATGTCCAGCTTAATCCTCTCTGCATTAGACAATGAAGACCCAGTTTCTGCCTTGCTTGACTTAGCCTGCACTTAACATGAAAACATAATAAAAACCACAGGACAGCAAGGTCAATTCATCAAAACACCATTAGAATGCATCTCATAGAGTCAAGGTGTTATTAAAATTCATATAAAATGACCGCAACAGATTTCAGGTTTCAAGACCATCCGCGGAATCTGAGCCAAAGAGGAATTTTGGGAAATTCCAAACTGATCGGATTCCAACAAAATAACCAAGAAACACCTAATTAACCATCAAAATTGATCATTTTCATTAATAAATCACATGGGAGATCCAAATATGACATGAAATAATCATAAAATGTATCACAAATTATAAACAAATTCGACTATTTCATGTTCCTTCACATTTCATCAGATTTCGGGAAAATCCATGAGGGACGGATTTCCACAAAGAACTAGTAAGAGAGTAGCTTTGGAAAATTAGAGAGATGGCAGATTTTGGAGAAATCTAGACTTGATGAAAATCCATGGTTAAGGCACAATTTTGGACCAATGGAGATTCCTGGAAGGGAGGTTTCGGTAAGAGTTAGTCGTTTCGTCAAGAAGTTTGGGCGACTTCAGGGAGTCATGCCGAAGGATGTCATCAGAATAGGTTTCGCTAAGACTTAGTGGTTTTTGTGTAATGTCCTACCAACTAGGGGGGAGTCTTAGTGAAGGAAATGAGTGTATTTCGGCCAAATAAATTCATTCAGAAAGAGGTCACGCCGAATGGGGCATATCTTGCCGAAGGTGAATATGAAAGTCATGTCAATGAGAGATCTTCTTCGGGGTAAGGTCATAGGGAATCCTCTTTGTCCCACCAACCACTAGAGTCTAAACAATCACTTTGTCTAGACAAGAGTTTATCGATATGAAGTCCTAGCGAAGTCATAGATTCTTGCCAAACGGCAGTGTAACAAACATCTCGATGTGACCAGTGGGTAGTCGAGGTAAGGTCTCAGTGAACATATGGACTTAGGAGGGCTTTCAGTGAAATGTTCTGAGTTTAGCTAGAGGTCCCAGTGAAGCATGAATGTCTCACCAACTTTGAAGGGCACTCGACAAGAGTAGGATATGTTCGGAAAAAGGTCTCACCAAAAGCAAAAGTCTCAACGATAGAACAGAAAATCAGCAGGACAAAAGGAGGCTACTATGAGCTCTTGGCAATGAGGTTTGTCTTGCCAACAGGAAGACTTTCGGCATGAGGATTACAGTGTCTTGGTGACTAAATAGAAACCCATGAAGGGCTTCGGTGAGACATAGGATAATTGATGTGATATCTCTCCGACTTCGAAGCGTTACAGTGACTTAAAAGAACAAAGCTCGATGAAAACAAAAGTGCTCGGTGGGAGGTCTCGATGAAGGATGGATGTTTTGGCGAAGCAAATGAATATCGATAAAACCATTGGATCCCGCTATGACCTCTTGGTGACTAGGACATGTCTTGTCGATGGCGAATATGAGGAAAGCACGTCGATGAGAAATTTTCTTACGGGGTGAGGTCTCGGCATATCCTCTTTGTCTCACCGACTGGTATGCATAAAGGACTTTATCGACAACAGAAAATATATTGTCACGGTGATCCAATATAAACTTAGGAAGACCCCATCAGTGAATAGGGTGATCGATATGACATCTCACTGATAACATCAGGTCATAGCGAATAAAATTCAGAAGGGATGGATTATCCCAGACTGCAACGCTGAGTCATGATTTTACCTAGACACCAAATCGACGCATAATTTCAAAAGGTTTACTCAGCACAAGTCAGGGATGGACCTTTCATGGATTTTCCTTGTGTTTCTGGCCTGTTTTAAGATGAAATCACCTGATGTGGCACTACCCTAGGTTTAAAACCTTACTCATCCGCCATTAGCGCACAGGCAATTTCAAAACTTAGTTGTTTCAACTGTTAAGTCATCACTAGGGCTTACTAATTACTCTCAGGCTAGATTCATCAAAATGTAAACAAACAAATGAACTCAAAACTCACTTGGGAGCTGACATATAATGCAATACTGAACAACCCTAGCATGAAATAAACAAATACATAAGAATTCAAATCCCACAAGCCCTCACAATACCAACGTGCCACTCAAAATTCAATTCAAAGCAGAGCAATCAGACACATGCCATTGTAAAGTGGAAACCAAACCGATCCAGGAATCAACAAATGTGAAGAGAATGGAGTCCTCAAAGATCAAACGCAGGAATGCATAATAAACTATTACTACAAACCACAGTTTTCCCAAAAATCCCAAAACAAAGCCAATATTTCAAAGAACAAACTCTAAAGATGCAGCTCTCAATTCAGACAATGGAAAATAGTGAGCATGATGGCATAGAAGATCTCAGAAATCAAGTAAAATCTAGCCTTCAAAGCACATACAAAGCCATTAATGCAATCAATAAGAAAGTCATGAAACCCAAGGAGTCGACAATAGGGCGGAATCTAGGAAAACCCACCCCACACAGAAATTCATGAAGATCAAAAATTCTTTAGCAACAAGATCCAACTGGAGTTCAAGCAGGATTCGGGAAAATCTGACCAGGGTAGAAAATCCCAAATCAAGGGAAAAGCCCAAAATTCATCCAGAAATTAATATTTTCAATGAATAACCTAGGGGAAACACTTAGGCATTCAAAATAAACATTTTAAGCACATGCCTAAATAAGACAACACCTCAAAAGAAAGGACCAAAACACCAAAATCGAAGCAAAAAAGGGTCCTTGCTTTCAATAGGGTATGTGTGCGAAAAAACTGTACAACAGAATAGAATGTGGATAACCATGGATTTCACTACAATCCAGAGGGTTATACATCTCCAAAGAAAAAAAAATTATTTGAGGATATGACCATGGTTCACATATGGCAGAATAGCTAGTAGAGGGGGCATCCATTTGATGATACATCTTAAATATTAACCCTCTACAACTAGCTATAGAATATCCAACTTCTCTTTCCCTTTTGAACTAGTGACTTAAAGCACTAAATAAGGGACAATATTTACCAAAAATTGTAAACCTTCATACCAAATATTACAAAAAATACCTAAACACTATTGCAACCAACTCTTCTGATTATGTGGAATATTTTGCAAAGTTTCCACCTCTTTGAAAGAGGAAAAGATCTTCAAGCAGTAGAGAGATGCTTCCAAGATCAATATATTTTTGAGTTCTCTCCACCATCAGAGCACTAAACTTCAAGAACACACCAAAAACATTACAACAACCTCCCTCTTCAAGCATGTAGCTTCCTTTGTGAATATCTGTATTCCTCAATAAGGAAGAGTGTATTTTTTGTTTCTCACCATATATTTACACACTTATCTTTATCTTCCTCAAAGCACACAATTCACAAAGAGGCAGAGCATATAATCAGTTGCTCACCCAAAGATTTCTTTTTCTCTCCCTAGCATTGCCAATCTGTTAGCTCAGATGGGTCAATGACTCCTTTAAGGCAATATGGTCTTCTATGAGATCTTCTCAATTTATCCCAAGTGGAGACACCAATCTATTGGAGGTTCCAACTAATGTTCTAGCATATCCTAAAGGATAGCTACTATACTCAGAGACCCTAGGTTAGTGTCCAATGAATAGGTTTTGACCAATTGGCAAGCCACTCCTCTATACTTTAGGCTTTGGAAGAACAAGGTGGGTATCCCTATACATTAATGTAGATCATCACACTACAATGGTGGAAGGCCTTCAATGCACTAAATTATCTACACAAATATCCCTATTAATAGTGACTTGTGGTAGTGTGTAAATGACAACATGAAAGCAAATCTAAACTAAGAAAGCAGGAAATGTTTTTAATTCAAATATTTTTTATTATGCCCTAGCTTCATACTTTGTGAATCTCCTTGACTAGTGCCTAATCCACACAGAGTCAAGAATGAAACAAAATCCTACAACAAACCAACCATGGCTTCTCATAACCCTACTACCTTGCAACAAGAAACAAACAAAAGGACAATTAGCATGTTACTTAGTAATCCACACTACACTACATTACCTTCATTACCTCTACGCAAGAAATTACACAACTCCTTGAATGATAAGAAAACATAAACATAACTCAAAGAAAAAATGTGTTTGAATAATCAACACAATCCTTGATTATATTGATTCAAAATATAATACATAAAACATTTGGAGAGCATACAGATTGACATATATAAAGAAGAAAAATACAAATGTTGTATGGCAGTCATTTGTTGTTATTACAAAGTATAGCTCATTATATTCCCTATATATGTCCAAAGAACTTACCCTATTCAACTTGGCTCAAAGAAAAGAATTATAGAATGAATATGAAACAAAAATTTGGTAGGGAAACACTACACCTAACCACTCCGGTTGGAGAGTAGAAGTCTAAATAGTACAAAAACAACAAAACTTGCCTGAGTTATAGTGTAGGTATAACTAAGAATTTGAATTCAAACCCTAACCCTAACTCAATCAGAGTTGTAGAAAGGATTAAATCCAATCATATTACAAACAACAAGAATTCCCCCCAAAATTGAAGCAACAACTAGCCATAAAGGCCCCTAATACCTCGAGCACACTCCAACATTGATTGAATTCTAAAAGTAGATAGGACACCCCTCAAAAATCTGCACTTAGAGCAAGAAGATCACACCTTGAAAAATAATTTAACCACTACAACACTCAAGGGAATCAATGGTGCTACTCAACAATCACTTTAGGATTGGAAAAATCACAAGAATGTGATCTCTAGCCATCTAGAATTGATCTGGTAGCTAAGAAATAGATACACCATAGTTGTGCAACCTCTATTTGTGAACATGAGTAGCTAATCATTGTAAAATCACACTTTGAACTATGGTAATCAATTCATCCTAATCACGCCAAGATCCATCAATCCATCATTCACTATACATACTTTAAAACCTAACCATTAGATTAACAGTCATTTAAATCTCCACCGTTTAGCACATTCATACATTATTTTCCATACACGGGGTCCACTAGAACACAATTCAAAAATTTTCTCATCTTGCAAGCTTGAAAATGGGTCTACACAAACCCATGTGAGGCATATGACCATCATCCAATCTTTCCTTTTGCCACACATCCCTCTATCATTTGCTCTCTAACTGTACCATCAATGCATGTCAACCATACTAGATCTCCCAGTTGTCATCAACTTCACATCACCATGTTGGAGATACATTGAAAAAAGTCTCACCAATTCCATACAATCTCATCGACAAAACTTTCATACTCCTTATTGCTCCATCGGTAAGAATTTGTTCAAATTCCTTGCGATACATCCATGTCTCACCGAAAACAAAGAGATCACCAAGTTTTCAAAAACCCAAACTTCAAAACCACATGTCAAAGGTTGCGAAGTTAGGAAAATCCATGAAACACAAACAACACTAAGAGATCGCTAAGTCAGGAAGTTCTAAAAATTTAGAACCCCATGACAACAAAGAGAAAGAAAAGTTGGGAGGTTAGGAAATCTTGAAACCCCACAACAAGGAAAAGATTAAACTCATGAAGAGGCCATGAAAAACTACACGCCAAGGGTTCAAAATTTTATGATACAAGAGTTTAAGCCATTCATGCAATTTTGAACCCTAAAGAGACAAAATGGAGGAAACTCATAGGAACAAGGGAAAAAATTTATAGAAATGGCCATGGATTTTACAAGCACCACCAGTTGCTCAAGTTGGGGATGTCTGATTGAAAAAGTATAACAAGAATTTAGATCTTTGGAGAATTAGACCAAGCAAACATTGGGAAATAGAGTAACACCAAAACATACCACCTCATTTGATAGCCCTAGGCCACCAAATTAAAAAGGGGAGTTAATATTTACCCCTCTCAAACACTAGTTTGTTAAAGAAGTTGATCTCCCTAAACCAATAATTTTTTTTGTCACACGATAGCAACACAAGTAGACTCCTTAAAAAAACTAACATGTGATTACCCTTGAACAAGTGAGAACTTGCTCCATGTTTGACCTTTTTGTTTCATGGTAACCACATCACATAGGCCACCTCACTTGCACCTAGTGCATTTTCTAATTCTGTATCTAGTAACAAAATTTGAGAAAATTGATCAGCACCATAAAAATCCTCTATTTCTTCACACCTTCTAATCACTTTACATGAATCAAGTCCAAAAGGATAAGCCTCAAACTCACATGGAATAGAAAATTTTTCCATCTCATCATTTTTACATGCAAAGGGAAACTCATCCTCATACACATCAAACTGAAAACTTTGAAGCTTAGGCACATGAGGGATATGAGCAACCAAAAAATTGGCACCATGTTGCTACTCATCAGAACAAGTAGCATGCTTGGAGACCTCAATTATGTTGTGCACCTCATCAACACATTTATTCAAATCATGAGACAGTTTATGTGAAGAGCTATACTCTTCATATTTCCTCTCTTTTTCAACCCTTTCACAGTTTGCTGAGGCAAATGTGACAAAAAATTGAACTATGAAACACATCAATAGAACCTACCTCAACAACATCACTCTACCATGAGAAAATTGAATCCCAATGCTCATTAGGAAGACTATGGGCTTCGCTCCTTGAAAAAAAATCTTCATATGCATCCATATGATCCACACAATCATACTCTTTAGGTGCAGACTCATCATAAATAACATCACTAGTTGTAGCAACATTTATTTCTTGTTTTTCTTCTTCACATATAGCTGCATCTATGCTATCATCATGCACAAACTTAGTGGAACCTTCAAAACTAGAACCCTAGAAATGGAGGTAGGAAATAAAACAAGGAAACACCCTCTTGTTCATCACCCACAATAGACACATATTCTTCTTCCTAGCTGATACAAAAAATAAAAGATTCATAACCCACATGTCCAAACTAGAAATCATCATTTGACTCATCATTGTTACTCTCCTCCAGTTGAAATTCACCACACAAAATTTCACTCATATGATATAGAGAGAAAGATCATTTTCTCCATTCTTTCATCATCAAAAAAAGGCATTTGCACAAAATTCTTCTTTAAGTTGCTCAAAAGTAGAATCTCCACCACTACAAGATGCATCATTGTTCTTTTCTATACTAGTTGTGTTGAAGTGATCAACACCAAAAAAACCTCCACAAGAATTAGAGAAGCAACAATGAAATATGTTATTCCACCAAACAAGGATTGCAATATGATACAATATGATCTATGCAACTCTCCAATGCAAAATATGCTAGAGATGCCTTGCTTATAAAGGAAAGGATGAGAGATAGGATAAGACAAGATCACAAAAAGTGTATTAATCCTATCACATGAGACAACTAACTCATAACTACCTAGGAAAGTGTAAAGTCTAGATAAGAAAACTAAGACTTCTAAAAGATACAACTAATATCCTAAGTACACTTAACATGTGAATTAAGTCCCCTAAGTCCCAAGTAAAGGAATAAACTAGGTACAAGACTTATTCACACCAACAACCCCCCTTAAGTGCAACCTAGGGAGGAAGAAACCAATGAAAATACAAAAGATGGGTCTTAGCAATAAGGCCTGACAAGGTACCCATGTACAAAAAAAAATATCTCACAAATGGAGAGAAGGAGAAAAACCCTGTGGGAGAAAACTCCTCTCCAAAAGAGAGAAACACAAGGACATGAAGAACATCATTGAAGCAAGAAGAAGCTACAAAAAACTATCGAAAGATGATTGCTATAGTGCTAAAACTAAAGAACCTCCTATGAAAAATAGGATGGTTAGGATTAAGAAGACAACAATCTGCATGAGTGCCCCCAATGACACTACTCGAACAATGATCAGATGGAAACAAAGGAAAACATTTGTCAATCAAAAATATAGATGGCACATGAATTTGTATGAGTGACCCCAACAACACTACTCAATGAATATAAGTTGAAAATACAAGTGCCAATAGTCTAAAGAACACTGATCAATTGAGGATGAAAGTTTTCCTCCACAAACAAGAATGCAAGAGTGTCTGTATGGTAAATTCTCCATCTCACTAAAATGAATGGGTAACTAGCCACTGCATCCTCCTAGTACATAGGAACAAATACTGGATACATAGTTCACTACAAAGCAAAACCAAGGAAGCATTAGCATGAATAGTATAATACCCCCCATAATGTTGGCTTGGGAGAGGCCTAACAGATCCACTGAAACTTGTGTATCACCATGTAGTACAT
Organism: Sequoia sempervirens; assembly: GCA_007258455.2. Taxonomy (NCBI): domain Eukaryota; kingdom Viridiplantae; phylum Streptophyta; class Pinopsida; order Cupressales; family Cupressaceae; genus Sequoia; species Sequoia sempervirens. Next base: position 308,640,417 of record VDFB02000017.1, on the reverse strand, counting down.
GAAGGAGAAGAAACAACATTTGAAAGTGCACAAGAAAGTACCTACAATTGAAAATCTGTGTGCAAAAACAAGCACACTTGCATGAGGCTAGAAACACTTGGATCATTTTTTGTCTTGGAAAGATACTCACTTGACAAAGGTGTGATGGAAAATAACAAAGGCACTATACAACCCCCCCATAGCACTTTATAATACAGTGTGAGGACAAAATATGGCACAACCTTATATGAAAATCCCCAAAATATATGTACAATAGTGTGGAACTTTATCTCAATGTATTTACATATAAGAAATTGCTAACAAATGAGGCTCAAAATTCCCACAAAGGAAAAAATACAAGAAATACATATAAATCAACCCAAATGAAGCCATCCCATGTGAACAAAATCTTTCCAAGTGCCAAAATATCCAAGTTATTAACTAGAGCGTCAAAACACAATAATCTAAATCAATTGTACCTGGGTCCAAATCTAGAAAAAGTGCATGAGTAACTTGGAAGATCTTGGAGAGACCTTTCCAACGCCGCAAGGATCATAGAAAATAGAGGAAAGAAGCAAAAGTTGTGAGCTTAGGAGTGAAAACTAAACATCTGGCTTCAACGAGCAATACATGCAACCAAATAGAATTTTTTTGAAAAATAACTACCCCACTGGAAAATTAGGCTCACCATCTTTCTAGCAATACATCGTTTCAAAAAAATTTCCAACTAGATCAAAAGTTATGCAAAAATGAAAAAAATGGCCCTTGGGGGCTAAGGCTCAGTCGTCCATATGACCTCATGAGTTATAAAGTTTTTTTAAAAAAATCTTATTTACTGCCCCACCATGGGTAGTGACTGGGTAGAGTGGGGGGTGGGGCCTTAGTGGCCACACCACCTGCGGGCCACCCCCAACCCCAAATTCATGTCAGCCTTACAAAATTTTATAAAAAGAATAAACAATGCCTATATATATGAAACCATACTAGTTATCCAATACACCTATGGTTAGATTGGTATGCCAATGAGGATTGGACAACTGATGTAGATCTGACGATGTAGGAAAATGAATTCAACTCCTAATATTCCTTAGATACCAATCGGATAGGTACCCTAGCAGACCATAAAAGATTGTACCACCAAGTAATGTAGGCTGCACTGAGGGAAGAAGGAACCTGACCAGAGTAAAGGTAGCATCGATGATAGGTAAGAAGATATGCTCATAGAGGAAAAAACTAGCATAAAAGATTTAATATATCAAAATAGCCTCCAAGCTTTTAGGCTTACAAAACATACCACTGTCGATGGAGCAAAGTATAGTGCCTTGCGAACTTGGAAAATGCCAATAAAGAGCCCGATGATGAAGAATATACCAAAACCTGGTGATGAGAGTACAAATCATGCACAAATGTTCAAACCCTCGATCATGTCATAGGATGGGCTTGGGCCAGGGAGCCTCTTTTAGACTACTGATAGAATGACTCAACCATGGTACCAACTATATCGACATGGGGAATCAATACCAACCCAACGAAAAAGGACCTAAAGGAGGATGATTTGCACTAAGTCAATTTTGTGAATAGGATGTAAAATTTGATGACCATGGACAAAAAAAAGGACCGATCCCTATAGAATGGTCACACCAATGTGACTATTGACCCGCAGGATGAAGTACAGTTAGATTTAAGATCTGCAAATGATGGAAGTCTACAAACGTCGATAGAGATTGGAAGGCAACCAATGAGACTTGATATGAGCCTGGGACTTCATACTATCCACTCGCATAGGTTGATGGATGAAACACGAGCATGACAGAAGCTTCAAAGAATTGGCGAATAGTGGTAGGATGCTGATAAGAGTAGGTGAAAAGTGGAGTGGGTTGTGGAGATTAAATGCCAGCAAAAACTAATGTACCAAGGAAAAGTCAATTTGAACCTTGCAAACCTATTGACTTTGATGCCGATAAGGGTACTCAAATAGGTAGACTAGGAGATGCCAAAAAAATGGTCTGAAGCTGATGATGTGATTGGTGCCTACCATAGATTTGACTAGTGATGAATGTTGGGAGGTGATCATTAATGAGAGGAGATGTGACAGTCAACGGTCAACAAGAAACTCGATAATCCAATGAATAAACAGGAAAATGGACATAGTAAATGCCAGTGAAATTTTTCAATGGTCCCGAGAAGTGTAGGAAAGGAATTGTACTGTGCATAGGGTGCCACTACAAAACCTCCATAGGAAAATAAAAATGTCCAAATAAACTTTATAAATCTATAGCCTACAACTATAGAAAATGCCCGATAAAATAAAATTTTCCCAAAATTATTTCAAATAGCTTGTAGAAATATTTTTCAAAATTTTTTTTTGTGAAAAATAATATAATGATGATGGTTTGAGAAAAAGAAAAATTTCCTCAAAAACCAACTTTACCGAAGATCAATGAATTCATAGTCAAAATTCATCTATGTAGCCTCCTAAACACAATGGTAGGGTCTATTTTGACCAAAATTACTCTGAAATATAGGCTACCTCCTAGATTTGAGCTTTAAACTCAAATCACAATAGAGCCTAATGGTGGAAACTCTCTAAAATAGGGGGTTTGCTATATTCAAAGCTCTAATACCGTGTTGAAATTATCAACCCAAGATCTTCAATTTGCAACACCAAATAACCTCCACAAGAATTAGAGAGAAGTAACAATGAAAGATGCTATTCCACCAAACAAGGATTGTAATATGATACAATTGATCTATGCAATTCTCAAATTCAAAATATGCTAGAGATGCCTTGTTGATAAAGGCAAGGATGAGAGATAGGATAAGACAAGATCATGACAAGTGTCTTAATCCTATCATATGAGACAACTAACTCATAACTACCTAGGAAAGTGTAAATTCTAGATAAGACAACTAAGACTTCTAGAAGATACAACTAATATCCTAAGTAAACTTAACATGCAAATTAAGTCCCCTAAGTCCCTAGTAAAGGAATAAACTAGGTACAAGACTTATTCACACCAACAAGCTGGACACCTAGAATAAGTATTGTTCATGATGTTTTCTGCACAACAACAACTTAGACAAGATACAAGCATCCTATCTCTCTTGAAAGCTAGATCTCTATCAGCAAGCCTCAAGAGATAACCCCGAGGTCTCTAATGTCAGGTCTTGACAATGCATAAACAACTCAGTGATAAATGTGAAAATTCTAGTAATCACAAAGGGACCTTACTACAAGAAAATATTGAATCTTGAATTTATCAAATCTAGCAATGTAATGATACTTCAGTCCTAAGTCTAACCCAAATGATAAAATAAATAACAAAATATTAGTGTTTCTAAGATATTCGTAAATTAAACTATTCTTAAGATTAAAAATGCAAGTGATGAAATACTTGAAATGGACCAATCCCTCACAAACCAATTCTTGCTTAACCCAGATGAATCTACAATTTCACAAGAATAGTGCAATCTTCTAAGGTGGTAAAGATTTTCATATTATGAACATTCATTCAAAACAACCCTATTGCAATTGAAATGAATAAACCTCCACAATTGAACTAAGCACAATAGATATATAGTATAGGCTAACTTTGCAAAGCAACTAACAGTCAGCTAGCTGCAAAAAGTATGGACCAAGGATCACTACAACACTTCAAGCATCAAACCATAAACATCATTCAATTAAATTAAATTCTAAATATCAAAATATTAATCTTCCTCAAATCAATTTTAAAGATAGAATAACAAGAACCATGTAAGATAAGAAGAACACAAGTATGGCACCAAATCACAATGTCATTACTTGCATCAAATTATCCACTAAAGCAACAATTCTAGTTTTTCGTTACAATATTTGCTTGAGAACAACTATTTTCTAACTCTTGCTCTACTTAAATTACTCTAGGCTCCAAAGTATCTATCTTTTCTTCTCTATCTATCTCTTACAAATGAGGTGGAATGCCATATTAATAGAGACCTCTCAAAACATGTCGGCCTAGTCAGGTTTTACAATAATTATTGGCCACAAAACAAGTCAGCCAAGAGAAATTCAAAATGAAATAAAATATGCATTAAATGCTTGAACTTCATCCAAGTCGGCCTGGGATCTCCAATGTAGCTCAAACCAATGCATGCAAAATAATAGGGAAGCACAAATTTTGATGTCGCCCATCATTAACTGCCTTCCCCCTTGTCTTTATTTCGATCAACCATTTCATGCATCTTCAAAAGTACTTTTTCCAAGTCAGCTATGGGTGGCAAAGGAAAAACCTTAAGTCGGATTTCAATTGAATTAATATTTTCTCTTGATTGTTCCACTGATTTATCCCATTCAACTTTATTGATCTAATATTTCTCAATGATTGCAGTATAAGTAGCCGCATCATCCAATTGATGTTCAGTAACTGCATCTTCACTAGCTAGGGAATATACATCTTGCCACCATTTCCTCAACTATTCCAAGCTCAAATGCTTAGGTGAAATCCTTCTTCTCCCTATCATTATATCAAAGAAATAAATACATCCATTATAAATATCAGTTGGGGTATCTTCAATTTTCCTCCTCTACTTATAGATATTCTTCAAAACCTTCTGCCTAATTTGCAAGCCTCAAACCACTCCCAAGGTTCTGCAGCTCTGGAGGAAGGGAGAATTCCATTACTCACAAGCTTATCCTTAGTATATTCTATGATGGTTTTAGTCTTTTGCAGCATGAGATCTGTATCTTTTTATCTTGAGCTAATACCTCTTTCAACCAATATTTTGCCCTCATAGCATCTCCTCCAGTTGAAAGAATATCCTTGATAGCATCATTTCCTTTAGTTCACACCCCTTGTAGCCAATTTTCTATAGAAAGCATAGTAACTTTCATTCTTTCTAGCTCAATGATAGTATCTTGGGGTAGGATACTTGCAGCAGAGGATGAGGAGCCAATGGATTGCAAAGGTTTCATCAGATCCTCTAAACATTTCCTGAGTCTTTCATTCTCTTTCTTCAGCTCATGTTTAGTTTGGAATTCTTTTCTTAATCTCCCCAGGATGACTGCACTAGAACCCTCATACTCCTCAATATCTTGTTCCATGGAGGTGGATCCTAGGTTGATGGTTAGCAAATTGTAATCCTTTCTAGTTATCTCATCCATGTTCTTATGCGGAGAAGGAGTGGCAATGTGGACTACTCTGTTGTTGGCCTCATGTCTTTCAATCTTGGAAATAACCTTGGCCTTCTTCTTTCCTTTATCTTTTCATATTTTCTCTAGTAACTCATCCCAATTGGGTGGGGTATCATCCACAACAACCTATTTTCTCCTTATTTCTTTATCTAGCCACTCTGGAACAGTGGACTCCAACTATACTTCACTTTGTTCCACCTACTCTTGTTGGTCCTTAGGCACATCTTTATTCAAATCTTTCCCCTCAGGAGTCTCATCTACCTTGTCTTATTTTTCTTTAGTATTCTCTTCTCCATGCATAGGTGATAGAACCCTATCTGATACTTCTTCTCTTTGAGGAGATCTAACTTCTTCAGTTCTAATAGGTGAATCTTCATATGCAACTAAGGGAGACTGCATCACCTTTTCTATTTCCACCTCTGCACTATAAATCTCACCTCATGAAATTCTTCTCCTTCTATATCTTGGCCATCCTCAGCTTCCTTAGATTCACCTAGTTCATTTTGAGCTTCATGGGAAGAAGGGGCATCATCATGATGTTCTGCATGAGAAGTAACCAGAGGAAGATCTTTCTTTGGTACACTATCCTTAGGATAAGGAGTCCATGATTTCCTTGTATATACCTATGTCTTTTCTCCTAAACTTTCCACATTTACGATAGGTGGGATAACTTCCTCTCCATCCTTGGAGCTTTCCTTCTATGATAGTCTTACAATTATTCTTCTTTTAGGCACAAAAGCACCAACGTCAAGATCCTGCTCTTCAATTTCCTCTTTTCCAGGCTTCCTAGCCTTTGAAGTATGCCCTCTTTTCTTGGAAATAGGCTTTCTCTATTTTTCTATTTCTTGAGCTTTCTCCATCTAAACATCTTTAATCTTGATTTTGAAAGGGGAGCTCACCTTGCCTTTTCCCTTAGGATATTGCTCAGCTGACTCCTTGGAAGTAGATTGAGGGTCCAAATCTCCCATCAGATCAAAGGTGCATGGCACACCTTCATTTTCCAATTCCCATATCCTATTCTTTATCCATAGCTTTGTGTACTTAATGATTAGATCCATTAATTGTCCTAATTCTTATTTTCCTTCTTCCAGCCAATATATTTCACCAATTGGTTTGTACTTTACTATCTCATAAGCATGGCCTTGAATCAAGTCCCCATCATCCTCAATCTGATTTGGAACTGCCTTCACATTATATAACCAGAATGATTCAACTGGAAGCCAAGAAAACTTCTTCTTTCTAACCTCATATTCATCACTACAATTAGCCTAGTAGTCTTCCAAATCATCCTTGTGGCTATATTCTCTACTAGCCTTCTTTTGTGCTTCACTGGTTATGTCAAATCTAGACCTCTTGGAATGGAAGGATAAAACAAGAGTACTCATCTCCTCTTCTGAATCCTGAGTTGAATTAATGGAAGGGAATGCTTCTCTAGTGCCTATCCTCAAAGAGAAGCCTCCACCAAACCCAGTCTTATGTTTGTCCCTTTTCACAATAGCATCAAAGTCACATATTTGTCTAGTGACCTCCAGAAGTAAGATATGATCAGTGGGATACCTTGGAAGTTGATATGGATCCCTTTGACACCCATCAATTATGATGTATGAGAAGGAGGGAAATTGTATGAACCAAGCCCCATATTTCTTGATTAGCTCCTTGGCTTGATCCAAAATCCTTATATGCTCTGCACCCTGAATTAATCTGGTGATATGCATGGTGAATGCATCATTCACCCTCCTGTAACTTGTGCTCCCTAAGTGCAATTGAGGGTAAACCTCAAAAATTACATCCTACCCAAAGATGTTCTTTGTGGTCAATCCCTTGTATGGATGAAATATTGCTAGTGCATACACTAAATAGGAAGTCATTGTGAATGTCTTAGTCTATAGCACATTGCACATTTGTTCATGGATCACAACACTTATAACACCTGCCTTATGATAGTTGATCTTTTCCTACTCCATACTTACAATGACATGGCACATACAACTCTCAAGCATACCTACAATCCTTAATCCAACCACCTTGCTGAGGAGAGTGATGGCATCATAATATTCCTTTTTAAACTTTTCTCTGAATAGCTATTTGGGAAATTTTGAATAGTGTGACTTAGGCTTCTCCAACCAGGAATTGATGATCTGTTGAGCTTTAATAGTCTCCTCCTCATAGTACCTCTTAGTTGCTTCCATGTTGAATGCCACTACATGAGACCTATCTGGCATGTCAAAGGTCTGAGCTATGGAGACATGATTCAAATTTGCCACAATCCTCCCTTGGGGACCAATTATTCTCTGGGTATCTCTATCATAATGTTTGGAATGCTCAAGGACTAACTCATAACATTGCACTGTAGAAGGGAATCCAAATACATGTGCTAATCCTGATTCTAACATCCTCTTAGCCAGCAAAGGAAGATCTTGTGTTGCCATTCTAGCCTTGAACTCTTCATAGTCCCATAACCCAATGTTCATTTCAATCACCTCTGACCAAAGAGAGGTAATTTTTCTTTCTGGGATCTTACTCTAGATATCCATCTTGATTATTTCTGCCTCAGACACAAAATATCCTTCCATATCATTCTTGGCTCTTCTAGCTACTATCTTGCTAGACTCAGCCTGCATTTGACAAAGAAATCATAATAAAAACCACATGAAACCAAGGTTAATCAATCAATATCATCATTAAAATGAATCCCAGATAAGCGAGGTTCCATTAAATCTCATACAACATGATCATATCAGAGTTTGGGTTTTAGGTCCACCCGCAAAATCCAAGCCAAGGAGGAATTTCAAAAAATTCCTAGCCAGACAAATTCTAATGGAATAAACATGAAGACACCTATTAGTAACTTAATCTGATCATTATCAACCAAGAAACAACATATGAGATCCCAAAATAGCTCAAATTAATCATAAAATACATAGTCATTCATTAACAAGTCACACTATTTCATAATCCTTAGTTTTCCACCAAATTCTAGGAAAATCCGCATAGGACGGATTTTTGTGAACAAAACAACTATCTACAGATTTTGGAAAAACAAAGGAACAAAGGATTTTTGGGAAAATCCAGAGTTAACAGAAATACGTGAAGAATGCAGGATTCCAGATTTGCAACACATTTCAGGAAAATAGAATGGTCAAGGAAAGTTAGGAAAATCTAACACCATAGGAAAATTCTGAAATCAAAAGAAAACCCAAACCTCAATGTTCTCACATTATTTCACTCAAATTGATGGATCAATCACAAATTTCAAGAATCTGGGTGTGCAATAAGTTTGATTTGAACCTTCTACAAATTTCCTTGAACTCAAAACTCCCTCTAAAGGAAAATATAAAAGAAATAGTGATGCCCTAGGCGTGAACCCTACAGACCCGCCATTGACGCACAAACAAGCTCAATATTTAATCATTTCAACTGCTGGGTTCTCACAAAGATCATTTACGGCTCACAAGAAATTTATCTCTAGACGTGAATGAACGAACGAGCTCAGGAATTACTTGGGAGACCATAAATCAGATAGTATCATGCAACCCTACCATTAGACACTCAAAGACACAGAAATTTAAACCCTGAACATATCTAGAATGCTAATGACCCATCACATTCATCAATAAAAAGAGAGACAACATGTACATACCATTTTATGAAAGGAACATTGATTATAGCAACAATAGACAAAAATTTGAACACCAGAGCAAGCTTCAACCACTATGATGCCCAAGAAATGATCACCAAATCCACAATTCAGAGGTAAGGCAAACCAAATTCAGCCAAGCATCACCAGGATGAACACTCCAACTCAATAGAATTCAAATCACAAAGCACAATGGAAAGAAAGATCCCCGAGAATCAATTAAATACACCCTCACAACTAGTACAAATGAGCATTAATGCTGCCGACAAGACAAGCAGGAAAATTCAGAAACCTAATGGCAGAATGGAATTTAGAAAAATCTGGTCTAGGTGGAATTCTGTGAAGACCATAAATTCTCGAACCATAGTGCTTTTCTAGAGTTTGAGTGGGATTCGGGAAAATCTGGATGGGGTGGAAAATCTTGAGGTGGGGTAAAAACCCAAACTTCACCCAAAACTTAAGTTTTTCAGTGTGCAACTTAGGGGAATCACTTAGGCAAGAAAGATAGACATTTAAACTCATGCCAAGGAAAGGTAAGTCATCAAAATCATAGGGCCAAAACACCAAGAATCAAAGCGAAAGAGGGTCCCTGTTTTCAGTGGGGCGTGTGCGAAAACCGCACAAGTACCATCACATAATATAGATAGGAAGTGATCTCCATTCCCCTCTATGATCTTATCCATCATTAAAATCCAACCATCAATGTCTATAACTCTTGAAGGCTTCCTTCTTTGTGGCATTGTACTCATACCCATCTCAAGTGTTTCATAAAATAAATCAACACATGTTGATTCATCTGGCCTCTCTGATTTTGTATAGCAAACCAACATTCCATGAACTTATCATGAAAATTAGATGGGTACTCATCCTTATATCTCTCTATATTCCATAATGCATCTAGAGGTGAGAAATTTTCAACCTCAAATTCATATTCCTCTTCAATTTTTTGACTATTCCGCCCTCTTGGGATAGAATGTGGATAACCATGGATTTCACTACAATCCAAAGGGTTATAAATCTCCAAAGAAAAAGGTTTTCTTTGAGGATATGACTGTGGTTCACATATGGTAGAGTAGATAGTAGAGGGGGCATCAATTTAATGATACTTTTTAAATCTTAACCCTCTACAACTAGCTACATAATATCCAACTTCTCTTTCCCTTTTGAACTAGTGTCTTAAAGCACTAAATAAGGGACAATATTTACCAAAACTTGTACAACTTCATACAAAATGTCGAAAAAAATACCTAAAAACTACTACAACCAACTCTTTTGATGATGTGGAATATTTTGCAAAGTCACCACCTCTTTGAAAGAGGAAAAGATCTTCAAGCAGCTGAGAGCTCCTTCCAAGATCAATAGATTTCTAAAATCTCTCCACCATTAGAGCACTAGCCTTCAAGAATGCACCAAAAACATTGCAAAAACCTCCCTCTTCAAGCATGAAAGTCCTTTTGTGAATCTCTATCTTCCTCAATAAGGTATAGCTTATTTGTAGTTGCTCACCCAAATATTTACACAATTATCTTTATCTTCCTCATAGTAAGTAGTTCACAAAGAAGCAGAGGCCCCATATTTATCTATCAACTTAGATGGGCCAATGACTCTTTTAAGGAAATATGGTCTTCTACGATATCTTCTCAAGTTATCCCCAATGGATTTACCAGTCTTTTGGAGGTTCCAACTGATGGTCTAGCATATCCTAAAGGGTAGCTACTCCTTATACTCAGGGACCCTAGGTTAGTGTCCAACAAACAAGAGATGATCAATTGGTAAGCCTCTCCTTTTCACTTTAGGCTCTACAATACCAAGGTGGGTATCCCTATACATTAATGTAGATCATCACACTACAATGGTGTAAGGCCTTCAATGAGATAAATAATCTACATAGCTTTCCTTATTAGCAGTGACGTGTGGTAGTATGGAAAGGGGAACATGAAAAAAAATCTAAACTAAGAAAGCAAGAAATGTTTTTAATTGAAATATTTTTTATTTTTCCATACCTTCATACTTTGTGAATCTCCTTGATCAATGCCTAATCCACATTGAGTTAGGAATGAAACAAACTCCTATAATAGACCAACCACGGCTTCTCATAACCCTACTACCTTGCAATAGGAAACCAACATAAGGGCAATCAACATGTTACTTAGTCATCCACACTACACTACATTACCTTCATTACCTCTATGCAAGCAATTAAACCACTCCTTGAATGATAGGAAAACATAAATATAACTCAAATATAAAATGTATTTGAAGCATCAAGACAATCCTTGATTATATTGATTCAAAAGATGGGTATGTGCCAGATCATCATGGAAAAAATAGGCCCTTAAGTAGCGAAAAATTAAGAAAAATTAGAGTTAGGAAACTTGAAGTAAAAATTTGAATAAGTTATCTATATTATTTCAAAAATATGTAGCAATAGAATCTATAGAAAATTGAATGCAATTTCTAAACTACTAGGTTTTTTTTTTTTTTAAATCTATTTGGTGAAAATTTGAAATTTCAATGTAGTATTACTTCAATTTTAGGGAAAAAATAAGAAGTAGGCGTCTGTCTGACCACCCTAACCATAATAAAATGATAATATTTTTTATAAAATTTTATATATAAGTAGAGGACTCATGTCTCGATGTGATGCATATTTTTTAATTTTTTTCCAAGTAAATAATTAATTATGAATTTTGTATTACAACTTTTAAAAAATATAAAAAATCATATGTCTGACCACCTTAACTTGGTCAAAACTTAATGAAATTCAAATTTTGTTTTTTTAATCCTATAGTATGTGAAGCATAGAATTTTATGCATGTTTTGCATTCAAAAAATATTATACCATTTGAAAGCTATAGATGTTTCTCAATCAGCCTATCAATCAAGACTTTAGTCATAATTCAAATAGAAAATGAATAATAATTATTTATTAAATTAAAAGTAAAGCATAATTTATATTGATTGAAATCTGAGAATCTCCTTTAAAAACCCTTTTTGTTTCATCAATTTTGTGTGAAAAAAAAATGTCAGCCACATACCCATCATATCACCACTTTTTGGCCCATCATGATCCTACACATACCAAGATAATGCATACAATATTTGGAGAACATATAGATTGACATATATAATGAATAAAAATACAAATGTTGTATGATGGTTATTTATTATTATTATTATAGACCATAGCTCATTACATTCCCTATCTATATCCAAAGGACTTACCCTATTCAACTTGAATCAAAGCAAAGAATTATTGAAAGCATAGGAAACAAAATATGGTAGGGAAACACTACACCAGACCACTCAGGCTGGAGAATAGAAGTCTAAACAGTACAAAAACAAAAAAAATTCCTTTATAGTGTAGGCATAACTCATAATTTGAATTCAAAATCTAACCCTAACTCAATCAAAGTTACAAATAAGGATTAATTCCTATCATATTACAAACAACAAGAATCCCCCCAAAAATTGAAGCAAAAACCAACCATAAAGGCCCCTGACACCTCAAGCACACTCCAACATTTATGGCATTTTGAAACTAGGCATGGAACCCCCAAGAAATCTATAATTAGAGAAATAAGATCACACCTTGACAAATAATATAACCATTGAAACACTCCAAGGAATAAATGGTGCCACTGTGCAATCACTTTAGCCTTAGAAGAAGCACAGGAATGTGATGTCTAGCTGTCTAGGATCAATTTGGTAGTTGAGAAATAGATACACTATAGCTAAGAAACCTCTATTTGCGAATAGGAGTAGCTAACCATTGCAAAATCACACTTTGAACTATGGTTTTTGATTCATCCTAATCATGCCAAGATCCATTGATCCATAGCTCACTATCCATAATTTAAAACCTAACTATTAGATTAATAGTCATTAACTCTCCACCATTGAGCACATTCATACATTGTTCACCATATACGAGGTCCGCCATGACACACATCTAAAACTCACTCATCTTGCATAATTGAAAATGAGTCCACACAAACCCTTGCAAGGTGTGCAACCACTGTCTGATCTTGCCTTCTACCATGCATCCCTTTGTCATTCACTCTCTGACTATACCATCAATTCATATCAACCATACTAGGTCCTGTAGTCAATATCGCCTTCACATCTCCATGTCAGAGATGCATTGACAAAATTATCACTGACGCCATACAATGTCATCAACAACACTTCCATACTCCTTATCTCTCCATCGATAAGACTTTCTTCAAAGTCCTAGTGATACATCAATGTTTCACCAACAACAAAGAGATCACCAAGTCACAAAAAATTGAACTTCAGAACCAAATGTTGGAGGTTGCAAAGTTAAGAAAACGGGTAACACACTGACAACACTAAGAGATCACCAAGTCAAGAAAGTTCTAAAACTTTAGAACCCCACAACAACAAAGAGAAAGTAAAGTCAGGAGGTTAGGAAACCTTGAAACCCCATGAAAAGGAAAATATTAAACACATGAAGGGTCCATAGAAAAGTGCATGCCAATGGTTTGGAATTTTATGATATAAGGGTTTATGCGCCTCATACAATTTTGAACCCTAAACAAACAAAATGGAGGAAACTCAGACAAGAAAAACATCAAATAAACTACACCAAAATAACTCCAAACCCAATCCATTGTGTAGTACTCTAAACAAGCTTTCCATTGACTATTCGAAGTCCAAAAACTGACTTTGTATGCACCCGATATCACCTCTCAAAGCTCAAATAGAACACCCAACTTTGACCAAAAAAAACACTATTGAAAATAGAAAATATGGAAAAATTTATAACACCACAATGTAGAACTTTGAGTCACCTTTCCAATGAGTCCAAGAAGTCAAAAAATAGACACACCAGGAAAATGTTATGCCCCTTAGAAGAAAAAGTGTAGTTTGTATGTGAGGTAAAAAAAATTTAGCCACCCTTGGTGGCTAGTGGTGGCCCCACTCTGGTGGTGCCACCCACCTGGTGGCGAACCTAAAGAAATTATTTACTCCATTTAAATTTTTACATTTACAAATTTTTATTGGACCCCTTTCATTAAATTTGCATGGCATTTTATTTTTGGGCAGATGTTATTAAAAAATGATTTAATAAAAAAGAAATTTATTTAAAAAATCTTAACCCCACAAGGGGGTTGGCAGGCTCCTCCCACTGGCCGATTCCACTTGACCGACAGTCTTGCTGACTGGCAATATTGCCTACCAAGTGGGCAAACAAGGGGCCTGCCACTACAGCAACAATACCCTATCGTCTGTAGTGGTAGGTACAGGGTTGAACCCCCCCTGTCCCCTTTTTTTAATATATAATTTTTTTGATTTTTTTTGTTTTCATTTTAATTTAAACTTTTGACCTTTTATTTTGTAGGTTAAAAAATAATACCAACAATTTTTTTATTTTTGATTTTTAAATTTTTTTTATTTTTTTGAGTATGACACTGACATTTGTACGACCTACAAATAGGGAATTTAAAAAAAATAATTTGCATTTTTTTCTAGTAACCAAAATAGGAAAAATTATATATCAATTTTCATCTCTCGGCCGACCCGGATCCAACCGTGAGGTCCATTTTTTCCTAGGAGCTCATTTGTAAAATTTCCCCTTTTTGAATGCACAACCAAGAAACCTTATTTTTCCAAAAAAATTAACACCCCAAATTTGCAAACAATCCATCAAAATAGAAAACCCAAAACCCTCAGATCTGCAATAGAACACCTACAAAACCCTCATATCTTTCCATTGTCTTTCATTCTCTCATGCAACCTAGGGTTATCCAATCCACAACCAATGCTTTGACACCATTTTTACAGAAACTTATAGCCATCTAATGACAATTTCCGCATAACAAAAATTTGAAATCATGCAAATAAATGCTCAATATCAACATACAAGAGAATATAGAACATAAACATGAAATATGAGACAAGATATAACCTGGGAAAACCCTCAAAAGGGAAAAAACCTATCCTCCAAAAGCATCCACACTTCATGTATTATTCAACAATGAAAACCCATTACAATACATTTGCAGAGACTCCATGAACACTTATGAAGCACAAGCTATCCATGCATTCCATGTGACCAAGCATGAATCCACACATCCCATGCCATGATTGAAACCCTCACACATGCACAAGCTTAACCTGCTAACCTGCAACAAACTCTCCAACCCTAGGCAACTACCCTTGTGGTTGCTTTTATAGAAACAAGCTCCCACAAAACCACCAAGTGGTATTACATAGACCATGTTCCCAAAACCATGAACTTACAAAATCATGTGACCCCACATTTAATATTGGGTACTTTATTATATTTTATTATTACCCAATATTATATAATTGCATTTTACAATTAAGTCCCAATGTTACATACAACATAAAGTGGCCCCAACATTATAACTCCTAGTGATGCATGTCCATCTAGGTACCCCTAGGTGCACCACACACATAATAATAAATTAAAAATTATAAGCATTATGCAAGGTGTACAACACCTAATTCTAGCAATGCACCTGAGTCTACAAAGCATGTTCTAATGGAACAAAAGATTAACCAAAGATTCCTATCCCCTAAAAAGGAGGATGCTTTAAATAGTGATGTTTCTACTAGTAGGATAATAAAATGGGAGTATAATAAAGATGAAGATGATGATGTTAAGATTAAGGCTTGTAAGGATTTTATTAGAGATGACACCTTTGTCCAAACCAAAGAATTTAGGGACTTTATCATTGAATTGAGGAGCCAAGACATCAAAAAGAAGATAGAAGAATTAAAAGAAAATGTTAACCCCTCATTGCAAGAAGAAGCTGAAAAGGAGGAGGAATATAATATAATGAAAAAAATTGTTGCAATAACACCCCCAGAGGCAAGGTATTTGGTTAAAGGAAGTGAAATTCTATTGTTGCCTGGGTGGGAGCTATCATCTGCTATTGCATTGGATGTAATAAGAAAATACCTTGATGCCTCTATTTCTAAAGATAATTTTGATAACAAAGTGTTTGGTTTTAGGTTTCAGCCCAAAGTTGCATACTCTTGCTATTTGGTCCATGGCACCAAATACTGGGAAACCTAAAGTTATTAAGTTTACGGAGAGTAAATTGGTGTTGTGGTCATAAAGAGTGCTACTGAGATGACTGCCACTACAACTACACAATTAAGCATGTATGTTGCTATGCTAAGTGTTGATACAACCTAGATCACACAAGACTAGTATGACAAGTTACTGGATATTTACAATAAGTTGATGGATGAGAATAATAGGTTGCTTGCTACAACACAAATTTTTTTACCTTCTCCCACAAATTCTTCTTTTGATTTGTATGCACATAATAGGGAGACCTTATCATTAAGAATTCAGAGTTTGAAGTAGGAAGTAGAAGTTGAAAATGATAATGCTAAGAGAGCCAAAGAGGAAACTTCCAAGGTGGAAGATGAAATTTTTGATGATGTTTTGAAGCACAGGGTTACCAAGCTAGTGCACAAGGTTGATAATGTGTGTGATGTTTATAAGAATATTCAAGAGGCCCACAAGAAATATGTGCTGGTTCAAAATGCATTCCAAAATGAATGAAGCAAGTGGAGCACTAGGGTTGCAACACTCAAAGAAATGATTCCTAATATGCAAAAGGACCCTAAGGATCCAATAAATATTCCTAATTTGTTAAAAGAAATTGATTTGTTAAGTGAAATTACAACATTTCATGGTAAGTTGGGTATGTAGCTGCAAAACAAATTAGAGATGTTTAGAGACATGGAGGGGCATGGCATACCAAAGATATTGGATGATGAAGGTGGATTGAAGAATTTTGTTTTATGGAAGGATAAGTTGGGAGGTATACTCCCACATTTCAATAAAATGATCAGTCTCACTAATTACACCATGTTGACATTTTGAAATTGAAATTCAAATGTATGTCAAATGTAAAATGTGACCAAAATGTGTAATTTATCCTGAAGCTTGTTTCTCCTTTGTTCTTATAAAAGGTAATTCAAGGCCAATTGCACGAGTCTTTGTTTGGTATAGTTTTGAACTCATGTAAGAGAATTTTGTAAATTAACAAAGGAATAGAATTAGTATTGAGTCTTAGGTATGAATTCTAATTTGTAATAGGCCTAATAGTTTTACAACAGTAATGGCATTTCATGGGAAGTGCAAATTCAAGAAAAAATTCTCTCCTATTGTATTTTGTCACATGAATTATGAATAAAATGATCAAGGATATTTTTATTGGTCTACAATCATTTTATTTGAATGTATGGTTTTATCTTTACTTTAATTTAGGGAATTAATTAAAATTCTTTGATGAGATCATAGGTTTATGTGATTAGGTATAAGGATTCGATAAGTAGTTATTTTTCTAGGAGATCTTGAGTTGTTTTATTATAATGCAATATCACAATATTCTATAAATGCTAAGTCTAATTACTATTGTATCATAATTTATTTTAAATTTGACTACGTCGCCCATGTATAAGACATTGTTCTATAAATTTGGTTAAATTTGAATTCACTGAGTCAGCCCTATCTTTCAAAGAATAATTCCATGTGAGGTCATCCATTCTCTACTTTAGATGAATATATGTTAAGGAATAAGCCAAATTCTTGAAGGATTTCATCTAATTTTCAATTTATGAGAATGTATTTATTATTTACAATGTGTATGATAAATGGAACAAGAGTATCATTAAGTACATTATAGGGATCACCCTTCTAGGTCTTGCAGAGCCCGAAGTGAAAAGGGAAAGCCTAACAAGATTCCACTTAGTTGTTGGAAAATCCTCACTATTGTTGATCATTGAATTATGGCAAGTTCATAGGCAATTGTTGAGACTAAGATGCTAGTCCCTTCAAAAAAAGTGTGCAATGTTCTAATGGTGATCATCAATCAATAGAGATCAACGAAACATGATTAAATGCAAATGATCCAATGGTGATGTTTTAAACATGGCAATATGAATGGAGGATCATAGGATCATGGTGTGAAAGAGAAGATCGGTGGCCCATATTCAAAGATAAAGATCTACAATGGCTATGATAGTGTGAATGAGGGTTTCATCTAGTAACGAACACAAAGGGAAGAATTAATTGGTCCAACTACACTTGTGACCATTTTTGGTTAAGATTTGATCAGCAAAGCAATGACACAGTTTGCAAAGGAGATGAAGATTAGGATTAGATCAAATGTGCATAAGAACACATTTAATAGATATCCAATTCTAGGGTTTGATAAAGAGTTTTTTTGGGAAAATTATTTGTATTTGAATTAAATTTTGTAATGCTTCAGCATATTTTATGTAAGGAAGGTTTCTAGAACCCTAACAAGTGATTGAGATTAGAATTAGATCGCATAGTCAAGAGAATGCATTTAATGTTTAGGGTTTTGTTGGTTTTCTGGTTTTGTATATTCAACGAATCTCTATAGAGTGAGTATGTGTCTTAATGCACTGGAATCTCACTAGTGTTGTTAGTAGGGGAAGGAAACCATAACATAGATTTTGAGATGATCTAGATGGTGGCATGCATCTCGAGAAAATGAGGCTACATGTCAATGAAGAAAAAGAAGATAATTAGAGAATTATCTGTGAGTGGGATCTATAGAAGTGATAGAATAGAGAAAGATCTAAAAGTGTAGATAGTGAATGCACATATGTGTGTAACCTAGAAACAACACAAATTATCATCTAGATTTGCATTTAGGGGAGTGCAGGTGTATGAAACATAGTTGAAAGGAAAAGAGGTGCAAAGCAGAAAGTTAGAACCGAGGATGGTCTAAGTACAAAGGAGAGTGTAGAGTAGAAAGGGAAGAGAAGTGCAGCGAAGAAAGAAAAGTGAAGAAGAGATTAAAGAGAGAACAAAAAAAGGATGTGTTGCTTAGATTGCAAAAACAATAGTAGAGAGTTGTAGATAGTACAACAAAATACTATGCAGTTGCAAATAAGTTGCAACATTGAATTGTAATAAAAGACAATATTTGTTATTGTAAATCTATTTGGTTGGTGCCATTAGATAACTGAGTTAGTGCTCAATGTAGGGGATTAGTTTCTCCTTTGATTTGGTGCTCCTAAATCAAGGATTTGGTGCTTCCTTGGGTTGGTGCCCTACAATATTGTAACAATGATCTATTTGTGATGTTGGATTTGAGCAATAGAATCAAGTAGCCTTTATTACTATGGTTTTTCCCATCTTGGGTTTTCCATGTATATTTTGTGTTATGAGATTTTGTGTGAATGTGTGTTTATCTCTCTTTGCATTTAGTTAATATCCACATTAAGGGATTAATGAATTATTCTACATAAAGTATTTAGAGCTAAATGAATTAATCCACATGAAAGGTTTTAAGGGATGAAAGTTTAATATCTACTAATTTACCCCTCTCAGTAGATTGTTGTGTTTCAACAGATTAACCATGCATCATTACCTATACAAGTGGCAAAAGATGCAATGAATGAATCACCATCTTCCCTCTTAGACTCAATCAAAATCAAATTTATTCTTTTCAGTCCTTATGAACATGTCTAGGATTACCGCAATTCCAACAAATAACTTTAGACTTACCAGGAAACTTAGATCTCCCATTAGAATTGTATTTTTCACACTTCTCATTCTTCTTTCCTTTTTCCTTATGTATTCCATGAAAATTCATGGCCTCCTTGGAACTAATACATATCTTCCTCTTCATCTCTTCAAAATTAAATAACCCACCACATGTTTAGTCTTTAATATAACAAAAGTACTCCTAATAGTCATAACAAGAGAATCCCATGAATCAAGCAAAGAACAAAGAAAGATCTGACATTTCTCTTCCTCATCCATTTTGACACAAACTGATGCCAACTGAGCCACCAACATAGTGAATGCTTCCAGGTGGTTTGTAATTTTTTCACCCTCTTCCATTCTCAAGGAATACAATTTCTTCCTCAAGAAAATCTATGTCGAGGTCTCTTCATTGACACTGATTAAAATATAGTCTACCAAGCACAATATGATTAGACCCTTGATTTTATGTTTTGTAACATCATATTGAGAAACTTGAGTAGGATCTATAGACCTCGAAACATTCTCATCAACAACATCAAATAGATCTCAATCTATCAATAGATCCACAATCTTCAACTTCCACATTTTAAAATTATTTCCAGAAAATTTATCCACCTCTATTCTCCCCGACAAA
This sequence comes from Sequoia sempervirens, assembly GCA_007258455.2. NCBI lineage: Eukaryota > Viridiplantae > Streptophyta > Pinopsida > Cupressales > Cupressaceae > Sequoia > Sequoia sempervirens. Next base: position 308,620,460 of record VDFB02000017.1, on the reverse strand, counting down.
CTTGCCATATGAAAATTCCTATAACAAGATCACAAAGAGTCTTCTTCGCAATCTCCCACTCAAATTTGGATTAGTTAAAAAACCCCAACAACCCACAACTAAAACAAAAGGTGATCAAGTTCTGATACCACTTGTAAGGAATCTAAGGTAGTAGAACAACTTCCTACACTAATCTTGAGAGGAGGATAATGCAAAATTTTTATAGATCTTTAACAATTATTAAAACTTAAACAAAAATAAACATAGATATCATGCATACCACAAGACAATTATTTAAATGGGGAAAACCCTTTCAAGAGAAACCCCACACTCCAAAAGCCTTCCAATATATTATTCATAAATCACAAAGATTACAATGTACTTACAAAGAAAGCTTCTCACAGGAGTATCACCAACAAGAGGTCTAGAGGAAACACAACCACTATTAGACACTTAGAATACATCACAATACATAGTCATAATACAAAACCCTCATAAAATAGGTTTCCTTCTAGGGAAATTCAAGCTAATAAAATATCAGCCATCAGATCTAAGACATCATGATTAACAATCCAGATTTATAATAATAAAATATAAATGAAATTGAGGTTTTGAGGGTGTTACCCATGCTAGGGAATGCTACCCTTAGACCCCTAGTTGGGGGGATGATCCCCTTGAATCCCTCATGTGGTGAGACTCCTCCAAATTCCCCCATCATCATTAGATGAACAATACATTATGTATCAATAGTAACTTATGTAATTGTAAGGTTGAGACACATTTTCCCAATAGATATAAATGCACTATTGGCTACTAGATCTCCTTTGATTATTAGACCTCATAATACTCCTTTTGGACCTCCTAAACCTCATAGCCATATCCTAATATTTTCAAGATAACTCACTAGTAAGCATGTGTTGCAGCAACCAAGTTATCATACTATAGCTCACACATATAACACTAGAAACACTAAGCAATCAAAATAAACCCCAACATCCATTCCATTTCCTCAACCATATCTCCCAGCCACACCTAATATTCCATAGTTTAGTGGTAAATTATATGTTCTTGTTAAACAACTTTGTAACACTCCTATTAAGATCTCCTTGTGAGATTTAATTCAAACATCACCTACTTACCATGGAATGATTCAAAATGCTTTGCAAATTTTTTTTATCCATCCTAGTGCACAACCAAATGATGTGGTAGCCTTGATTGAGAATATGAATTCACCTAGTATGTATATTGTCTTTCATTAGAATAAGTTACCCCTTTTGGAAATGCAAAAAAAAATGATGCTATGATGATATTGGTTGTTATTAACAAGGTTGGGATTAGGCATACCCTTTTTTATAATGGTTTAGGGCTTAATGTTTTTAGTGTGAACCTTTTGTATAGAATTGGGGTGGATAAGATTAAAATTCAACTAACTGATGTGTCTATTTGTTGTTTTGACAATGTGGTAAAATAATTGCTTCTTGTGATAGCATTACCTATCAAGGTTGGTAAGGTGACAATACAAAATCCTATCCATGTCATGCCTCATGATCTTTTATACATTCTTCTCATGGGTAGAACATAGATTTGTGAAATGAATGGAGTTCCTTCAAACCTTCCTTATCCTATGAAATAGACTTACAACAAAAAGGTTTACATGATAAAAGTTGATCCAAAATATAAAAATTGTTTACAAACTAAGAAACAATTGAAAAAACCCTTGAGAACACTGATACCAACCTCAAAAGTGAAAAAATTTCAAATTGAGGATAAATATAAATGTATTTCATCAGTGAAAAAGTTGTAAGATGATGATTCAAGATCATGAGATCTCACCCCTACATTCACTAGAGAATATAAAATTATGCAATCAAAACCAAGAAAAGAGAAGGAAGCTAAAATGATATTAACACAATTTATCACTAAGTCACCAAAATCATTTGAGTCTACAACTTTTAGAATTTGAGAAGAAGAAAACAAAAATTATATATCCACATATGATGATCATGAGAAAACACCTGCTTTGAAATAAATGAAAGAAATTATGGAAGAGGTTATCAAATTTTGAAACAATTTGGTTATAATGGAAAAGGATGTGGTGTAAAAGAATAAGGTATCCATGTCTCCATAGAGATTAATGCACAAGAAACAAAAAAAAATCATGGCTATTGTCCTCAAAAGATAACAATGTAAAAAGACCTTCACTTAATCAATAGCATTTGTTGTTGCTCCTTGCCATGTAGTATTGGTAGTTTAACACAATACTCACTACTATGCATGGGGGTATAAAGTTAGCTTTATGCAATCATATTTCCTTATTGTAAGGAGCAACACATCATCATCCATTTTTGGCTCATCTTTGTCCCTACATTTGAGGGGAAAGGGGTTAGGTATCTTTGTCCTAGGTGCATTCCTTCTGGAAATGGATCCCTCTTTATCTCATTATAACATTAGTGTAGTAAGTACACTAAAATTTTAAGAGGGGCATATAGTCCCCCACTCATTGATTTCATAGGAATGGTCCCTTCTTATTGATGATAGTGTACATCTTCTAGGAATTGTGATATTGTTATTCAAAGTGTGGAATTCTTGATCTATATGTGTGTCTCTTTGGTGGTGATATTGGGATTGATATCCCTCAAGAGTGTGACCTTTCTTGGCATCCGACATTCCCCATGGTGGTAATGTTGTGGGTAGTATTCCATAAGGTGTGAATTTAATTTTCCACAACTTGTACTCTCGTGTTAGTGATGTCATGTGTGATATTCCCTAAGGTGTGACTCTTGCATATATTGAGAAAAATCCCCTTTTTTGTTTTATGAATCACCTTTTCTAGTGGTGTTGTTATAACACCTCTTGAGGTTTATGCATCCCCTGAGGTGAGTTTTGTTCATACCCGAAGACATTAAACTTTGTGCATGCCTTGAGGTGAGTTGTATTCATCCTCTATGATGTTAAACTTTATGCACCCCCTAAGGTGAGTTTGACATTTTTTCTTCACTTTGTTCACAAGAGTTGAACTTATTTTGGCATTGACATAACATTATGATCATTTTGTAGCATCTTATCAGAGTTATTAGAGTTATCAGGGAGATTAACTCTCGGTATGGGTTTCATGAGTACATGCCTAGTGAAAAGTATACCTCACTAGACCTAGTGTGTTTTTCTAACTTATTTGTAACATCCCCAATAAAATATTCCAAATTTGAATTGAAAATTTAAACAATAAAGAAAATAAGGTATAAAGGAAAAGACACAAAATTACTCCAAAATGAGATGAAATCATAAGCAATGAATGAAGAAATCTTCATTACAGATTTGAGAATGAAATTACATTAATTTTTTTGTTAATACAATAGCTAACAACAATGAACATTTGTACAAATGCATAAAGAAAACACAATCTCAAAGCTCCAACACACCACTAAAAAATCAAAACCAACTCCACAAAATTCCAAAATGCCTATCAACTATTTTGGATAGAAAAATTCATAAATAAATGCTTATAATATAAATATATTTTCTATTAATAACATCAATACAAGATGAAATGCCCAAACTTCACTTTTTACCCCAAACTAAAAAACTCCTACCAACTATTCGATAAAATGTACACCAAGGACTAGAAATTCCAACACCATTGCAACTCAAAATGTTTTATTACAAATATCCACATGGAATTACACCATTCTTTAAATATTTCAAATAATAGTTATGAACAAATTTAGAAAAATACATAAAGAAATATCTAGCTAGAAGCCAAAACACACTCTGAAACTAAAGAAAACTCCACACAAACTCACCCAACTTCACACTAAAAATTAGGAACATAAATTACATAATAAAATACTTCAATATCATCTAAATATGTTTCCAAAAACAATATTTACAAACTGCAATCCATAATCTAAAACATGCATGCCAAACTACACCAAAATTATTGTAAATGGGGAGGGGAGAAGCAGGGAAGGTTTTGGATAGGAGAGGGGAGGGCAGCGACAAGAGCCTCTAACTCCTACAAATCACAATTTCGAGTAAGCTTTCTAAAGCCTGTTTAAACAAATTCATTTCGTGCTTAGCCTACAATTATTGCATTTCCATGAGATGACATTGTTAGAATCCAAGATCACCTGCATGCAAGATGAATACCTGTCACATGCAAAAGATATGAAGAACCAAAATAATGCTCTGTAAAACCTCTCAGTAAAAATACATTAAGAGAATCAATTATTACAAAGTGATCAATCCTTATGAAGGAGATCAAGAAACCCTAAAAGGGAAACCCTAAATGAAACCCTAGTGTGCACACTTAATAATTAATAATTAATTAGTAATGTGCCTAAGTTTAGCTTAAGTAATAAAGAGGAATAAGTGACTTAATTAATTAATCAATGTGATGTAATTAATTAAGCATAATAACCTATTAATCTAACACCCCCCCTTAAGATGAACTTAGGAAGAAGCTAAAACACTAGAATAAGATGCATGAAAGCAAAGATGGGTCCCGGCAACGAGGCCTGATCAGGTACCCATTTACAAATGCAATAAGGAGTAAGAGAAGGAAAAACCCAGTGGGACAAAACCCCCCTTACAATGTGATTACATGCTACAAAGAAGCACTGGAAGAACTCTGTAGAGTAACACTGGAACTTGATATAGGCAAGTAAGGAAATATTCTTCTGTATACTACTGAAACCGGATGAGAGTCACTGATTGACTCAAGGAATCATGATAAAGCAACAGAAAGCCCGATGCCACGGAACACTCGAAAACTCCAAACAGGAACAACTCTGGAATCTATGAAGCAGCAAGTGATTATTAAATGATGCATTACTGAAAACGAAGTGCAAAGATGCAAGATGCACTCTCCCAACTGCCAAAATATCCAAGTAATCGCCAAACAACCCATCAGGCCAAATATGGACTAACTGATAAACCTGGGATAGATACAGAAAAAGTGCATGTACAACAACCTAGAGCTCCTCAATACCTTTCTGACGCTTCAAACGAGGCAAAAAATGGAGATCGTGGCAAAAAGTTATGAGCTCGGAAGCATAAAATGTACATCTGAATTCAAACAGAAATAAATGCAGTAAAATAGAAAAATACTATAAAATAAACTACACTAAATGAAATTTCTCGGAACCAGCTTTCCGGCGATATCTCGTTTACCCAATTTCGATACCGTATGCCCAAGTTATGGCCAAAAGAAAAAAACTGCTCTTTTAGGAAAAACTAGGGTTAGGAGGGGCAAAGAGGGATGTCGTACGACTGACGTCATCATGACGTCATGCTGACGTCAGAAAAACCTGAGCATAAATTTGACGGCCGTCTGGCCGTCGGGGCAAAAAATTGCCCCCCCCGCAAAATGAAAAAAATTTTGGGCCGCCGGGAAAATTAGCATGTCGGCGGTATATTCTGTAGTGCCCGGAATATTCCATCCGCTGGCTGGAACCGAGCGCAGGGCTCGTGGGTGCCCATATGACCGCGTAGAGAGTTAGGAGGCCCGGTGGGGGCTGAACTCGCCGGCGGAGGTTGGGCGGCCCGGTGGTGTGAAGCGCTGGTGGCGGGGGCTGAAGGGTGGCTGCCCGGTGGCCGCTTGGTGGCCGTCGGGCGGCGGATCTGGTTAGAACTGGAAGCGCCGGCCGGTGGAGAAAAACTTCGATTTTTTTAATTTTTTTTGAAATTTTCGCCTCGGATTGCGTGCTGGGGAGGCCGTACGGCCCCCCAGACAAATTTTTGCCTCCCGGATCAACTGCACCAGAAATCGGACGATTTGACAGGTGTTTCTAGGGTTTTGGGACGCTGCGAACGCAATGGCGACGTCCGTTTGAGCCCATTGTGTCCCAAAATAATGGCTACCCCCAGATCTTGCAGAAAAGATGCCTGTGGAAACCCTTGCACCCGAATCTCACGAAAGGCCATATCTTCAAATCACGAACAAGCAGCTGCAGGTCTGGAGCTCTGATACCATGTTAAAATCCAAGATCACCTGCATGCAAGATGAATACCTCACATGCAAAAGATATGAAGAACCAAAATAATGCCTGAAACCTCTATAAAAATGCATTAAGAGAATCAATTATTACAAAGTGATCAATCCTTATGAAGGAGATCAAGAAACCCTAAAAGGGAAACCCTAAATGAAACCCTAGTGTGCACACTTAATAATTAATAATTAATTATTAATGTGCCTAAGTTTAGCTTAAGTAATAAAGAGGAATAAGTGACTTAATTAATTAATCAATGTGATGTAATTAATTAAGCATAATAACTTATTACTCTAACAGACATCTCCTTGAGGCATTTTGTGAAATAGTCCACACGCCTTGTCTTTGTGCCACAAATTTGCATACATGTCTTCCAACGTAGTTGCAACTATAGCATCTACCAAAATTTCCTTTTCCCCTTCCCATTGTGCTTTGGAAGATGTCCATATCCCATTCCAAAGCTTGCTTGATTGGTGTGGCAGGAGGATATTTGCTCCAATTGAAGATTTGGCTTTACACCTGCCAATTGAATTTGCTTGAAAGTGTCTAAAAGCCACTCCACAAATCCATTTTGAACAAATCCTGCGATCATTGCATTCCATGTGACCATATTTCTTTGAGACATTTTGTCAAACAATTGTGTGCCTTGTCTAGGTTTCACATTTTTCTTACATATCTGTCAATGCAGCTAGGTGGGAGATGATCCACAGGCAACACAGGTTTAACTAGAATCTTAGTAATAAGTTTGGGTTGTCTTCAAGGTAGCCCATTGTGGGAATGAAGGCCAACCATGCACTCCTAATGATCAACTATATATGTAATGCAATAAGGGTTGTGGATGTGTGAAGTATGTGTAGCCCTCATCCACCAAACCCACATGACTGCGTGCACCTACAACACAAGCAAAGCTTACAACATTATGATGTGTTATAGAGCACTTCATTAATTTAAAGATTATGAGAGCTTCCTTGCAAAATCTATTTTATGTGTATTCTGCAATCATTTCTTTTCACTCCATGAGATAGATATCTCTTTGAAGCATTTTATCAACTAGTTTTCGTGCCTTGTCTGTGGTTCCACATTTTGCATGTTCTTTTAGGTTTTCCTTAACCCTTTGTGTGGCTCTCTGGCATTTCTTTCATCCTTGACATTCATATGATAGTATCCCTAAGCCATTTCTTGAATATGGGTTTAAAATATATATACTTTTGCAGATAGTAAAATGTCAACCACTATTTTATACTTTCCTAAATGTTTAGTTGAGGCTTTGTTTTCATATTTTTGCATTTAGCATCCCCTCTTTTCCACCCATGGTCATTGCATTATACATTTTATGTTGTTCCATCTTCTGCATTATTTATATATGGTGCTATATAATGCGAATCCCTTTCTACGTGGGCCATGATTAACAAACCAAATGCAATTGCTAACATTTCATTATGGTGGAAGAATAATGACTCTTTTGTATTCGCTCCCATAGAATTAAATAAAGGTCTTGAATCTAGATTACCCCGTGGTTTTCATTTGCGAAGTCAATTCCTCTAACCTGCTTACTACCTTTAAAATATACTATGTATAATGCTTACAGATTTTGAGTATTCGATAATGTGTTGCACTGTATTGTTTTTTTTAGGGTGTGTGATATGTAGGTTTTGGGTGACATTTATTATATGCCTTGTATCTAAGAGTTCAAATGTGTCTTATTATTTAATCTAAAGCCAAATATAGTACCTATCATATGAAATTAAAATAGTTTTAGGGTGTTATTTTGACAAATATATAAATAAAATTTATATTGTTGGATTTAATAGATATATTTATACAAGTGAATAAATCCAAGTAATTATATTTTACATATATATATTTATATATTTAGTATGGTTGCAACAAAAGATTGCTTAATGGATATTTGGTTATGGGTAAGTAAAATTAGAGAAATATATTGAAAAGAAAAGAAAATAGCTCTATTTATTTATTTTTAGTTAAGTAGGTACTTATGAAAGAGTCAATAAATGGAATTATATATATATATATATATATATATATATATATATATATATATATATATATATATATATCCCTATAGTTGTGTGTTATTGTTTCAATATTTAAAAGTTAATAATGTAAACATGCTTATTATGTTGAAATTGAGAAGTGTCATTGGTTATAATAGTTAAATTGACTATTGAGGAAAATTGATTTATTTGAATTTAGATATTTGAATAGATTTTTTTAAACAAATAGATTAGATTATCCTTTGCCTTGGGATTTCACCATGTAGGTTTTTATAATTGTATTATAGAGGTAAATGCTTTAGTAGGTAATTGATAGGTTTTTTAACCTTAACAATTTGATTTATGACTTAGTAGTATAAAATGTGGAAGGGTTGTTTTTATGATTACTTGATGTTGTGAGATTGCTTGGAGAAGTGAATTTCTTTTTTGATATGATTGTCTATTTGTGTTGAATTACTCTCAACTGATGTTTGTATATTCCAATGTCAAATTTTGAAACTAGAATTTGTTTAGAGGGAATATCTAAACCTTAAGATAATGTATAATCTTCATTTGATTTTGGTGGAGGGATTGCTATCTCAATGATTGTTAGGAAAGGAGTTTAGGATCTATGCAAATAATGTTTCTCCTTGAATGTATTGATGGGTTGATGTATTATTGATTATTGTAAGTGTTTGTGAAAACTGTGTTAGTTGGGTGAAATTTTGGATTGAGTTATGAATTGGGTAATGTATCCATTGTGGTAGTGGTTGTGGATTTTGTTAAGTTGCTAATTAGCCAAATTGTAAGGGTTTTCTTGCGAAATTGTCTCCCTCTTAAGTTATTTAGATTTGAGAAGATTTTATATGTGAACTTAGTTATCATCCTTCATGATTACTATTCATTGAATGACTTCGTGCATTTAAGGGCCAAGTTTAATGTTTCCATTTCAATGCTTCTTCTTCTTCTATTATTTCGAGTTGAAGAGATTTTATTCATGGATTTTGCATTGAATTTTTTTTGGGAATATGTAATGTTTCATCCACCCTCGTTTGTGAATTGTTGGGTAGTCATTTTGTTTTGTTCTTCCAAAGGAGGAGAAAGAATATGTTGCTTCATAATTGATTTCCATTTTGGCTTTTTGAATTGTTGCTCTTATGCTTGTTTTGATTTTGGTGGGTTAAGCCTTGCACTTGAAAAGTGGTTTTCTTTACTATGAATTCCTAGTGTGAGAAGGTGCATGCCTCATGTGGTAATTGATATTTTGTTTGGTTTTGGCATCTTGTGCAAGTTGGGTTGCCCATTTGTGATTATGAGATATTATTGCTAGTAAGGGGGAGTGGCTCTCAATGAGAGTCTGGCACCCAAAGTGGCTAGTCCAGGGTAACTCATTGGGAGTTTAATCAAGTGATTAATTAATTAATTAATTAGGGGGTTGGGTAGTATCTCACATTAATTCAAATAATGTAGCCTCACTCATGGGACCAAGTGCTTATTTAGGCTTGGGATGAGTGGGAAGGCCTAGAATGGCAAGATCAACTATGTTGCCTCTGCATAGTTATTTTGTAAGGTATGTTGATCACACATAGTAGCATGGGGGTCTAGTGGCCGGTAGAGGTGGGCAGGTTCATCTGGTAACCTAGGAAGGTTATGCTAGGGTAACCCATAGCACCTTTGTGATGACACTCCATCCTCTAGCAACCTTGCTTTCCTTGTTAGTTCCCCTTCGTGTTCTTGAACCTCTAGAAGCGGTTGTATCTTATGTTTCTTGAGGAAATAGGATCTTGATGTTTGTTGTTGAAACATCATTTCAATCATTTAGTGTTGCATATATGCCTCATGGAAACTTTATTCATGATAATGAAAGGTTCCTTTGATATTTATTGTTGGTTCATATTGTGATCTCATTTGAAGGCTTTAGATCCTATTGTTGTTGGAACCTCTTATGGTTACTTAATGTTGATCTATCATATTGGCATTTGGTTTTGTTGGACTTTTCATTATTTTTGTTATGGCTATGTGATGGCAATGTTATGGGTTGTTAGCTTATGTCGTTGTTATCCTTATTGTGGAGTCTGGTTTTCTATTGGTTCATTTGACTATTTTGAATGAGGAATGGGGATCTTTCTTGTCAACTCCCAACATGAGGGGTGGGCCTTTGAGTCCATGTGGTTAGGTGGAACATGCTATGCACCCCATTGGGTCCCTGTTATGCCTTGCATAACCACCCCATTTTATGCTGGAACAAAATGGGTCCCCCTTTGTTCTTTTCTTTTCCTTTGGCATTTGGTTTTCTACCTTAGGCGCTTCTTTCTCTTAAAGTTCTGTCAGAAGCGGAACCAAGACCAATACCGAGTTTGGAATTACATCCAAGTCCTGGTCTTGTTCCGTCCTCGATTCTGGTTCTGACAGTTTCCTTTTGTTCTTTGTTCTGTCAGAAGCAGAACTGGGACCAATACCAGGTTTTGAATTACATCCAAGTCCTGGTCTTGTTCTATCCTCAGTTCCAGTTTCGACAATTTCATTTTGTCCTTTGTTTTGTCAGAGCCGGGTTCGGGTCTGAATCGGAACATTGAACTCTTCAAGGTTTTTGATCCACGTTCAATCCTGGACTCGACTCCGCCTTTCCCTTTGTTCCTTTTTGGTCGGTCATTTTCCTTTTTGTCCTTTGCCTTAGGTGTTTTCTTTTCGGCCTTGGGCATTTTCTTTTTTGTTTTGGCAGGCACAAAACCGGATCAGATTCTAAACTTGGAAATTCCTTCCAAGTTCTATTGTCTTTTCCTTCCCCAGTCCTGGTTCCATTGCTTTGGTCTTTTTCTACCTTACACATCTTTTCGTTTCGTTCTAGCGGACTTAGAATAGGAACTGGGGCCGAACCCTAAAACTTTAATTAGTTTCAGGTTCGGGTTCTGTTTTGATCCCAGTTCCGTGTGTTTTGTTCTTTCGCTTTTGTTTCTTCTATTTTTGTCATGGGTTTTTCCCTCCCCTTTCTCTTTCTTTTCCTTGTCCCTAATTTGTCTTTTTGGGTGTCAACGAAGGTGGGTTCAGAATGAAATCCAAAATTGAAACTTTGAGGAAGTCTTGATTCTAGATTTGGTTCCGGTCCTGATTCTGATTTGTCCGTTTGTTCTGCCTCGATTCCGATCATTTGGTCATGGGATGTTGTTTTTCCTTCCTTTCCCCTTTTCTTTTTTCATCTTTGTATGTTCGTCAGAGGCGGAGCCGGGATGGAATCCGAAACTAAAACTTTGAACAAGTTCCAATTTCAGATTTTATTCTGCCCCCGCCCCCATTACGCTTCGCCTGGGATTGGTTTTTGCTCTGACCCCACTGAGGTTTTGTTCCGTCCTTCACGTTTTGGTTCCGCCCTCGCCAATTTCAAAGGGAGATTGTTTTCCCGTTTTGGTTTTGGTTCCGCCTTCGCCGGTGTTGTGTTTTTTTTGACAGAATTAAAAATGTGATAAATAATGGTGTATTTTATTATAATGTGTTTTATTTTCCCCTAAGTGCTAATGCAGGCCTTTCTTTTACAGGATTAAATCACGCACAGGATGATATTTTTCAAAGGAACTCAGTTGGAAAGCATTCGTCACTCTAGTTGGTCACGGTTTTCCTCTAAAAAGAAAGTGAGCTAGACTTTGCATATCTCTTATTGACTGAAGGCAGGGAGAAAGTATCTCGGTGAGAGAATTTTCTTTGGAGGGAGGTCTCGGTGAATACATTTGGTCACACTGATAGGGAACAAAAGGAGGGCATATTGGTATGACCACAAGAAAGGCCTTGGCGACAACAGAGTTAGGCGAAAGGAGGCCTCGGTCGGTGTAAAGTCTCACCAACTGAGGGAGGTCTCAGTGACATGAAGGAGCCCACCGAAGAGTAAGCGGCATCAGCGTAGCAATAGAGCTCGCTATGAGGTCACGGCGACAAGCGAGGGTCCTGTCGACAGAAAAAGGGCCCCACAGAGAGAAGTAGAGTTTGCCGAGAGAAAGACTTCGCCATGTGGTCTTGCCGAAAGGATGCATTCTTGCCGATGGTCTTTGTGAGCTCGGTATGAATTATATGGCTCACCAAAATGTCTCACCTACTGGCCTATGTTACACTGACAACTTGCAGCAGGACAGATCTCGAGCGGGAAAGGAGCCGAAGAAGAAGAAGGTAGTTGTGAGTCATAACGCCAGTTGGTGTCTACTGATAGAGGTAGCTTGACATTAATGGTGTTATTTTAGGGCACTCAAAGCAACCCAGTTGGAGTTTGAAAATGGACACGGAGGCGTGGGAGTTAATACAATAGCAACAAAAGATCTACAGATCTTTCCTAGAAATCTTACATCAACATGGGCAATGAGGAGTGTGCATTTAATGTAGAACCAACTTTCTTCAAAGATTTGAATGCTGACCCTCTGACACCATAGATATTTTGTAAACCCTAAAAATAGGGGCCGACATTCTTTTCGGGAGGGGGTGTATATATGGCATTCTTGCCTCTTTGTAAAGGGGAGACCTGGTAGAGTTAGAAGTAGGAGCATAACTTGTAGAATAGAACTGGTAGCTAGGAGTTAGATTCAAAATAGACTAATGTATCTTTCAGTTTCCTTAGTGTAAATGGAAACAATTTGAGATCATAGATTTTCTATACACTGGTGATTGTGCCAGCTTTGTAAATGTTGCTTATCTGTTTCAATAATAGTAGAAGCAACCAGATTAAAATCTATTTCATGTTGTGTTCCAGAATGGTGTTTGTCTTAAGTTAATCATCCAATTTGGGAAGCTTTTAGGGAATGAAATTTGATTTTATGTTTTGTTCAAATGGTAACTTGCAATCTATTGTTGAAATCAGCACTGTGAATGAATGAAACTATGTGTTAGTCACAAGTTAATTTTTTTCTTTAGTTTTAGTTAGGAATTCCTTGAAGGGAAACAAGTCTGGTTAAGTTGGATGAATCATTGTTTTTTTCTATTCCAAAGCCCTGATCTATTCTTTTCTGTTTCTTTAAAACCCCGGTTAGAGTAGATTTAAATTTATGCTTACCCCTGGAACAGTCCAAAAGCTCAACACCAGCAGGCCCCTTGAACATTTCTATTACATTGACCATTGAGTGACATCAGCACAGTTGAGAACCAACTACCAAGACCTTGGGAGCTAAGACATCCATGTGTTATATTTCTCTTTCAGGAGAAGTAGAGTAGCAATATTCTATTTGCATGTTGTTGTGCCAAGACACCCGTCAACAGATCTAGCTCTAGAAGGAGGGCCCTATGAGTAATTTTGGGTTGTTCTGAGTTGGAGTGGGCCAGGTCTTGGAAAGCCCAGCTCTAATGGGTAGCCCTTTGTATATACTAGGATTCATCCATGAAATCCCTAGTCATTTGTATGATCGGCTTCCTTTATTTTTCCCTAACAGTGGTCAAAATGCTTCTGAACATGTCAAAATTTGTAGGCGTGTACTTACTTTTCTCCAAGTTCTGCATGAGGATGTTGTCTATCAATTGTTCATCAAAACACTTCAAGGTTCAACAAGGCAATGGTATGTTAACCTTCCACCAAATTATATTTGTTCATGGGCGGCATTGGAAATCTCATTTTTAGATCAGTTTGATCCTCATACTCTACACCCACTACATGAATTTGCAGCAACAAAAAGGATACCATTAGAACCCATTCATCAATTTAATCACAGATTTTTGTTCATGTATCAGAGGGTTCAATCTTTGGATTTGGTTGTTGATAATCTTATACTGATAGAACATTACTATTGGGGTTTAAATTTTTTATTAGCAACCAAAGTCAGAGGTTGTGGTGAGGCTACATCTTTGCATGATACATTTAAAAAGGCTCTCTTATTGGCACAATTTGGAGGTGACACTATAAATTTAGATAGCCAAACTCAGGGTTATAATCCTCTTGTGCTTGCAAACTGCCATCATCTGCAGCCTTATGCCACTTCACCCACCATCCCTACTTAGGTGGAATCATTCACGCCAAGCAGCTACAACCTTCCCAATGGTCCAAGCACCACATTTTCCCATACCCCATATCAGGTCAATCGCACACAAGACCACTAGGAGAATTCATCCCTGCAAAATCCAATTACAGGGTTAACTACTCCACTTGCCAATGAAGTTATAACCATATCATCTCTTTTTAGTCATCTTCCAAAGCATACTCCATTACATCACAATGAAGTTCTAGGTGAAACATTTGATTTTCCAGAATATAATTTTGATGACTTGTTTGGTAAAAGGCATGAAATGGATGTAAATCCAGAGCATAATGGAAATCTTAAGATTGAATCTAGCTTTGTTGAGAATTCTATTACTAATGATGGCTTTGAAGGAGATGAGGTAAACTCTTCTAACCAAGATGAGAATCAGGGTGATGAGGGACAGAAAGAGAGATGTGGTTCATGCTGGATTGATATCCCTCGTACATAAAATCAAATAAGGGAGAAATTAGAAGAGCTGGGAGATCTAAAACTATCAGAACTTGTTGGGCCAGGGGGATGTAGAATACATCAAAATAATCAACACTCTCAGATGGATTGCCATGTCATCCTAGGAAGGATGGAGTTTTATTTCAAGCAACTGATCTCTATTGAGGGAATACTTATGGAGGACCCTTGGAGTACATATCCCCCCAATGAGAAGGATGAAACAATTAGCACACATGAAAATGGCAATCAATCCATCTGAACTGATGAGACTAACTGTGCGACAAGGTTTAATTCTTCCCTATCTCTTGATAACCTGGATCCTTGCATCGAGATGGATTCAACAACTGATGAAACTCCTCCACCTGGTGCAGACTTGATAGAAGTGGGGAATAGATTCACTGATGCATTCATAGATTCTTCCATGATGATGAATGAAGAAGAGACACACCTTGATGGGTTAACACAAGAGGATGACTCTGTTGATTTAAGTAGTGAATATATTGAAATAGGTAACATGCTCCAAGATGAGATTGCCAATGAACCTAGTGGTCAAAGACAAGGACTTAAATGCCAAAATGAAATCTTAAGAGAAGTCCAAGTAGATGTGCAGATCAGTCAAGTGTTCCCTGAAGAAATTCATGACGAGGTACATTTGGATGAAGCAGAGGAATGCCAAGAAAGAGACCAAGAGGCTATCTCAAAAGTTGAATCTCTTCAACATAATGAAGAGATTGAGATAGGGGAGTATTTTCTTGATTCTGATTTTGTTTGCTCAAATGTGTCGGTTGAAGGAAATCCTTGTTTGCCATGTGCCCGTATCCCTAACATCAATGATGATAAGCTAGAGGAGGATTCTCAAACCCTAGGGGATTACATGTTGCAAGAGAATGTTCAAAGTAAGGATTCATCTCAAGAAATTCAAAAAATTATTGACTCTAGGCCCAAGATGAATACACAGATGCCGGTGAATGAAGATCCTAACTGTAAGACAAACCTTGATTTAGTGGTGTTCCAAGAGTTGAGACCTCGTGAAGAAGAGATCACCCAACACAAGCCTACATTGGTAACGAGCAATCTTCAAAATCAGGTGGTGTCCTTTCATTATCCTCTGTGTTTTAATAATTTTCAGTTTGATTATGGCATTGGGGATAGTAAAACATGTTTGTGGGTAAATCATGACAAAAATGAAAACTCACAACTGATAGTATTTCAAGCTTTATGCCCTCAGAATGAACTTATTGTACACAAGCTTCATATTTCTGAGTATAAAGATGAATTTTCTAGGTTTAGAATTGTGCCTAGTAAGTTAAGATTGTTGCACATAATGAAAATCAGTCAAGCCAATGGACAAATTTTTACAGTCTTGTATTTGCAAAGTTTGGCTTTGGAGTTAGTTTAGGGATAGGATAGCTTAGTGTTAGTTTTGGTTTAGTTAGTTTTCTTTTATTCTTTTGTTTTCCTTTACCTGTTTGTTTTGTTTTGTTTGTAGATAGTTTGTTTCATTGTTTGTAAATATTATGTTTGTTTGTAAATAGTTGACTGTTTGTTGGTTTGTCCTTTTCTTTATGTCTGTCTGTTTCCCTTGCTCTTTTTCTTTCTATCTTTTTTGTTCTTTTGGGGTTTATCTATTCTTTCCCATTTGAACTGTGGGTTGTTATCTAAATCATATTTTGGTTGTTAGGAGAGAAGTGGTTTAGATATTTTTAGGCTTACTGACTGGGTGCTTTTGTCCTAAATTCTTTGTTTTATGCCCATTGTTAGCATGAGTTGTGGAAAGTCTTCAAAACAAGGTGCAAAGTAAATAACCTTCATTAGCTCCTTTGAATCTATCACAAATCATTAAGATCATCTCCTTTTGTAATGGCGTATTTGTCCTAGGGTAATAATGTTGTGAGGTTTGAGTGAAAAATATGACTCCCAAGTGTTGTTACAAGGCCCATGGTAGTTTTCAACCCAGATCAAATGTTAAACATCTGACATATTGAGAAAAATTGAATGAAATATCTAGATCTTCAAAAAAAAAAAAGAGAAATATTTAAGGAGAAAAGAGGACTCAATATGAATGGGTGATTCCAGTATCTCTACCGGGGCTATGGACACCTGACTGGCAGTAGAGCAATGTTGTGAGAAAACTAGAGGTATCTCCGTTGAGGCTATGGAAGCCTGACTGGCAGCGAAGCAATTCCCAGGATATCATTGCACAACAACTAAGGGGATCAACTCATGTAGCTCAAATCTTGCACATTGTTGTCCAAAAGATGAGGAAAACTTTATAAAAGAGTGACGCACAACTAAGCACACACATAGATTTAGGGTAGCTAGTGTTGATTTACATTTGAGATTCTAGCTCAACCTTGCTTGCTAAAACTGACCCAATTAGAGTTGTCATGTTCATAAACCAGGAATTATGGGTAATTGAATCCTTCGGTTTCTTGAAAATGGTTAAACCATTTTCCTAGCCGAGTCGCCATTTGTTATGCCTTGCATAACCACCCCATTTTATTCTGGAACAAAATGGGTCCCCCTTTGTTCTTTTCTTTTCCTTTGGCCTTTGGTTTTTTGCCTTAGGTGCTTCTTTCTCTTAAATTTCTGTTGGAAGCAGAATCGGGAGCAATACCGAGTTTGGAATTACATCCAAGTCCTGGTCATGTTTCATCCTCGGTTCCAGTTCTGACAATTTCCTTTTGTACTTTGTTCTATTGGAAGCGGAACTGGGACCAATATCGGGTTTGGAATTACATCCAAGTCCTGGTCTTGTTCCATCCTTGGTTCCAGTTCTGACAGTTTCCTTTTGTCCTTTGTTCTGTAGGAGCTGGGTTCGGGTCCGAATCGGAACATTGAACTCTTCAAGGTTTCTGATCCGTGTTCAATCCCGGACCCAACTCCGCCTTTCCCTTTGTTCCTTTTTGGTCAGTCATTTTCCTTTTTGTCCTTTTCCTTAGGTGTTTTCTTTTTGGCCTAGGGCATTTTCTTTTTTGTTTTGGCGGGCCCGAAACCGGATCAGATTCTGAACTTGGAAATTCCCTCCAAATTCTGTTGTCTTTTCCTTCCCCAGTCCCGATTCTACTGCTTTGGTATTTTTCTGCCTTGTGTGTCTTTTCATTTCATTCTAGAAGACTAGGAACCAGAACTGGGGCTAAACCCTAAAACTTTAATTAGTTTCAGGTTCGAGTTCTATTCCGATCCTGGTTCTGCATGTTTTGTTCTTTTGCTTTTGTTTCTTCTATTTTTTTTCGTGGGGTTTTCCCTCCCCTTTCTCTTTCTTTTCCTTGTCCCTTCTTTGTCTTTTTTGGGTGACAGTGGAGGCGGGTTCAGAATGAAATTCGAAACTAAAACTTTGAGGAAGTCTTGATTTCGGATTTGGTTCTGGTCCCGATTTTGCTTTGTCTATTTGTTCTGCCTCGGTTCCAATTGTTTGGTCGTGGGGTGTTGGTTTTCCTTCCTTTCCCCTTTTCTTTTTCGTCTTTGTATGTTTTTCAAAGGTGGAGCCGAGATGGAATCCAAAACTAAAACTTTGAAGAAGTTCCAATTTTGAATTTTGTTCTGCCCCCTCCCCCATTGTGCTTCACCCGAGATTGGTTTTTGCTCTGACCTTGCTAGGTTTTTGTTCCTTCCTTCATGTTTTGGTTCCACCCCCACCAGTTTCAAAGGGGGATTGTTTTCCCATTTTGGTTTTGGTTCCCCCCCCGCCAGTGTTGTGTTTCTTTTTGACAGAATTAAAAATGTGATAAATAATGGTGTATTTTATTATAATGTGTTTTATTTTCCCCTAAGTGCTAATGCATGCTTTTCTTTTGTAGGATTAAATCACGCACAGGATGATATTTATCAAATGAACTCATTTGGAAAGCATTCTTCACTCCGGTTGGTCACGGTTTTCCTCTAAAAAGAAAGTCGGTTGGACTTTGTAGATCTCCTACTGACTGAAGGTAGGGAGAAAGTATCTCGGTGAGAGACTTTTCTTTGGAGGGAGGTCTTGGCGAATACATTTGGTGATGCTGACAGGGCACAAAAGGAGGGCATATTGGTATGACCACAAGAAAGGTCTTGGCGACAACAGAGTTTGGCGAAAGGAGGCCTCAGTCAGTGTAAAGTCTCACCGATCGAGGGAGGTCTCAGTGACATGAGGGAGCCCGCCAAAGAGTAAGCAGCATCGACGTAGCAATAGAGCTCGCTATGAGGTCACGGAAACAAGCGAGGGTCCTGCTGATAGAAAGGGGGCCCCACCGAGAGAAGTAGAGTTCACCAAGAGAAATACTTTGCCATGTGGTCTTGCCGAAAGGATGCAGTCTTGTCGATGGTCTTTGTGAGCTCAGTATGACTTCTATGGCTCACCGAAACGTCTCACTGACTAGCCCATGTTACACTGACAACTTGCAGTAGGATAGATCTCGAGCGGGAAAGGAGCCGAAGAAGAAGAAGGTAGCCATGAGTCATAATGCCAGTTGGTGTCTACTAACAAAGGTAGCTCAACATTAATGGTGATATTTTAGGGCACTCAAAGCAGCCCCGTTGGAGTTCAAAAATGGACACAGAGGAGTGAGAGTTAATACAGTAGCTACAAAACATCTACAGATCTTTCCTAGAAATCTTGCATCAACATGGGCAATGAGGAGTGCACATTTAATGCAAAACCAACTTTCTTCAAAGATCTGAACGCCGACCCTCTGACACCGTGGATATTTTGTAAACCCTAAAAATAGGGGTCGACATTCTTTTCAGGAGGGGGTGTATATATGGAATTCTTGCCTCTTTGTAAAGGGGAGACTTGGTAGAGTTAGAAGTAGGAGCATAACTTGTAGAGTAGAACTGGTAGTTAGGAGTTAGATTCAGAATAGACTAATGTATCTTTCAGTTTCCTTAGTGTAAATGGAAACAATTCGAGATCACATATTTTCTATACACTAGTGATTGTGCCAGCTTTGTAAATTTTGCTTATTTGTTTCACTGACAGTAGAAGCAACCAGATTAAAATCTATTTCATGTTGTGTTCCAGAATGGTGTTTGTCTTAAGTTAATCATCTGATTTGGGAAGCTTTCAAGGAATGAAATTTGATTTTGTGTTTTGTTCAAATGGTAACTTGCAATCTGCTGTTGAAATCAACACCGTGAATGAATGAAACTATGTGTTAGTCACAAGTTAATTTTTTCTATAGTTTTAGTTAGGAATTCCTTGAAGGGAAACAAGTCTGGTTAAGTTGGATGAATCATTATTCTTTTCTATTCCAAAGCCCTGATATATCTTTTTCTATGTCTTTAAAACCCTGATTAGAGTAGATTTAAATTTATGCTTACCCCCAGAATAGTCCAAAAGCTCAACACTAGCAGGCCCCTTGAACATTACTATTACATTGACCACTGAGTGACATCAGCACAGTTGAGAACCAACTACCAAGACCTTGGGAGCTAAGACATCCATGTGTTGTCTTTCTCTTTGAGGAGAAGCAAAGTATAGCAATATTTTGTTTGCATGTTGTTGTGCCAAGACACCCGTCAATAGTCCCCTTTCTAATTTTTTGTCTATGTAGTTAATCTTGAACTTCACCTCAATTGTAGTTGTACCATGTTCATTCATGTATCATCCTTGTAATTGATGCATCTTTTCCTCTTTGCGGTAGGATGCATATATACTCTTGAAGTGATGTAATGTACTTTTGAAGTGATGTAATGTACTCCTGAAGTGATGTAATGTACTCCTGAAACAAATGAATGTATTATGTTACCTTTGTATACCTTATGTGGTTAATGATTCATGGTATTCATTATTTAATTTGTTGTATATGTGGAAATATACTCCACAATTGTTATATTGAACTATGAATTGAAGTGTAATAAAATGTTGTATGTATCTTTTCCATCTCTTTTGATCATGTATGGTTGTATGTTATCTTTATGCAATCTTGGTTCATTCATTATTGTATGGTATTAGTTTATAATTTCATGATGTTGTATCATGTACCCTAGAGGATGTAAGGGAAATTGTAATTGTATAATTTCCTTATATTTAATATATGTTCATGTTCATCTTATGCATTGTTCTTCTTTCAAAAAAAATTGCGGTAAATTGGTTGTTTCAGTTGTCCTTTGGGGTTTGCATGGTGGGGAGTCACACAAAATACCAAACTGAAGAGTAGTGATAACTTTAAGAAAACCCTCTTCAAGAAAAAGATATAAAACCTTGGCAAATATTTCATTTTTTTATAAAAAAATATTAATTTATATTGGCAAATCTTTCCTTTTAAAAAAATAAAAATTTATTGGTGATTTTTCTTACAACACTAAATTTTTGTATAAAATCTTGGTGAATCTTGAAAAATAATACTTGAAAATTCATTAATTATGATGGTGAATCCTTTGATTTAAAAATAATAACTCTTATGGAAAAGTAGGGCCTCAAGGGTGGAAATAATCAATGGGTTGAAGGGGTAGACTTTATTATAGTTATTTATCACCATTGTTAGAAAATATAATTGAGTGGTCCAAGTTGTATTCCTCATATCAATGACTTAAAATAAATTCTCCAAGCCCCAATAGCATTACATCCCAGGTACATTTTATCTTGCAGAATACAATGAGGGCCACTAGGTTATATTTTAAATCAATGGTAGAAACTAAATATTGGAAATATGGCCCTAAAGAAACTAATAAGTATGATATATTATTGGTGAATTAATTTAGATTTATACTTTAACTTATAAAATTTAGGCAAATCTAATCTGATCATGTATTGAACACTATAGTGAATTTTTGACTTAAAAGGTTTAATAAAATAAACTCTTTGGTGATTTAAATAAGACTAAAATAAAATTTTATAGAAATGTAGCAATTCAATTCATGTTACAACTTGAATTATTAGCTAAATTTGGATTCCAAAATTTCAACTATTAGTCAATTGGTGAATATTAGCCACTAAAAATATCACTATTGAGGAGCTTTTAGCACAATGACAATCTCTAGATGAAATTGCACCTAGAGACCCTTGGAACCATTATCTTTGAGAAACAATACCCTTGGTTTTCCATCCTCAAATATCCTTTCTTCATTTCTTTACCAACCTTGAATATCCTTTCTTTGTACAATCCAATGAGAATAAAGTTGTGACAACTTAACGGTCCCTTCTTCTTTCATGACACTCATGGGGGAGGAGTTTGTTTTTGACAAAATAAGTGATGAATAGAAAACGATTCTATATTTTATGCCAAGTTGCATCATCAATCAATTATGTTTCAATATAGAATGTCAGGTCATCATTGTTGTATTGGTGGTGTATTTTATCCACCACTAAACTAAAATGCTACCAAGTGCCAAGTTTCCCATCCAAATAAATTCCTTTTTAGAAAATTTAAATGGGATGATCCCTAATTTAATTGGGATGACACCACAACATGAGTCACAATATCCTTTGGAAATCATTTCATACAATCCAATGAGAATAAGATTCTTGATACTCATGGAGGAGTCTGCTTCTGGTGAAAGTGGAAAAAATCATTGGATTCTACATGCTAATCTTTCAAGATCATTGGGACCCATAGTATTGGACAAATATTTATCTCAAATGAATGCAACCATCCAATATTGTATTCCAAGCTCTAGGAGCTTTCTTTAATTGATGCATTCCTTTTTCAAAGTGAAAACCATATTTGATTGATCTGATAGCTTAAATCAGTCTAGTTGTTCCATGTAAACCTCTTCTTTCAACTCACCATTTAGAAAAGTAGTTTTCACATCCATTTGATAAGCTTTAAAGTCCTTGTATGATGAAATTTCTAAAAACATTCCAATAACTTCCATCCTAGCCATCAGGGAAAATGTTTCTTCAAAGTTTATTCCTTCCACTTGTGAGTAACCCTTACACACAAGCCTTGCTTTATTTCTTTCCACTTCTCCATTTTCATTCATTTTATTTCTAAATACCCCCGTAGTTCCAATTATGCTCTTGTTTTCTGGTCTAGGAACCAATTCCCAAGCTTGATTTTTCATAATCTACATAATTTTTTCTTCCATCACCTTCATCCAATGTTCATCTTTGCATGCCTCACTCACTATTTTAGGTTCATATTTAGAAAGTAAACATAGATTTACCTTATCTTCAACAACTCTTCTTCTTGTCAATACTCCTTTCCTCTTGTCTCCATTGATCTGTTCTTTAGAATGATTTCTTTGCACATACTTAGGGGTCTTTTTCAAAGCTTTTTCCTCTTCAATCTACACTTCTTTTTCCTTCAATTTTTCTTCTTCATCTTCTCCATAAGTAGGTTCATCTGACACATATCCATCTACAACAATTGAATTTTGTAAATCTTCATCAACCTTAGCATTTTCACTTTCAACAATCTTTCTTATCCTTTTGTCATTGCATCTATAAGCTTCATTTTTTGTAGAATATCTAAGGAAGATACCTTCATCAGACCTTGCATCAAAATTTCCTAAGTTTTTTTCATCTCTTTTGATATAACATTTGCTTCCAAATAATCTAAAGTACTTGATAGTAGGAATCCTTCCATACCATAACTCATAGGGAGTTTTTGTGTTGTTAGCTTTGGCTTGAATTTTGTTAAGAATGTAAACAATAGTATGAATTTCTTCTCCCCAGTAGACTTCTAGTAAATTAGATTCTTTCATCATAGTCCTAGTAGCTTCTTGAAAAATCCTATTTTTCCTTTCAACCACTCCATTCTTGCTAAGGAGTTCTAGGGGCAAACAAGTGCCTCTTTATTCCATGAACTTCACAAAACATGTTAAACTCATTGGAGGCGAATTCTCCACCTTTGACATATCTCAAATAATTGATTTTCAAATCCATTTCATTCTCAACCATAGCTTTAAACTCTTTGAATATATCTAATGCATCATATTTCTCTCTAAGAAAAGTAGCCCATGTCATTCTAGAGTAATCATCAATTAAAAGCGTGAAATACCTATCACTTTGGAGACTTCTCACCCTTGTAGGACCACAAATATATGTATATATTAAGGGTATGTGTAGGATCATAATGGGCCAAAAAGTGGAAATATGATGGGTATGTGGCTGATGACTTTTTTTTTACCCAAAATTGATGAAACAAAAAGGGTTTTTAAAGGAGATTCTCAACTTTCCACCAATATAAATTATGCTTTACTTTTAATTTAATAAGTAATTATTATTCATTTTCTATTCAAATTATGACTAAAGTCCTAATTGATAGACTAATTGAAAAATATTTATAGCTTTCAAACGATATCACATTTTTGAATCCAAAACATGTGTCACATTCTATGCTTCACATACTATAGGATTAAAAAAATAAAAATTGAATTTCATGAAGTTTTGACCAAGTTAAGGTGGTCAGACATATGAATTTTTTATAGTTTTTAAAAGTTGTAATAAAAAATTAATAATTAATTGTTTACTTGGAAAAATGTTACAAAAAAAAATGCATCACATCAGGTTATGAGTCCTCTACTTATATCTAAAATCTTATAAAAAATATTATCATTTTATTGTGGTTAGGGTGGTCGGATAGACACCTACTTCTTATTTTAATTGAAATTGAAGTACTGCATTGAAATTTCAAATTTTCACCAAATAGTTTTTTTTTTAAAAACCTAGTAGTTTAGAAACTAAATTCAATTTTCTATAGATTCTATTGTTACATATTTTTGAAATAATATAGATAACTTATTCAAATTCTTATGTCAAGTTTCCTAACTCTGATTTTTCTAATTTTTTTGACACTTAAGGGCCTTTTTTTTTCCATGATGATCCTACACATACCCTTAATTCTAGTATCCTGGTAGTAGATTTTTCCTTTCCTTTGAAACTACTCCTTATTTTCTTTCCAAATTTATAATTCTTACAAACAACATTGATAGGTTTTTTGATTCTTGGTAGGTCTCTCACTGCATGAACTGAATTGATTCTTATTTCAAGAATTTTTGTCCCTTGGTCTTCCTTTTCTAGCACAATGCTTGGGTTTGTGACATGGCTTAACCACCTCCTAAGGATATCATATAAATTTGGTGGTTGTATTGGGAATTGACAGGTCAATCTTTTGGTGCAATGAAAACCACCAATATAGCAATTGGTATTAGAGCCAAGGTCACAGGTTCAAACCTCTCACTTGCACTAGGGGGGATTGTTGCAAGATGGCGTGTCCCTTGGTATTCCTTGTCTAGCACAATACTTTGGTTTTTGACATGGCTTAACTACCTCTTTTGGATCTTACATAAATCTGGTGTTTGTATTAGGCATTGACAAGTTGATCTTTTGGTGCAACAACAACCACCAATGTAACAATTCTAACCAAATTATCAAAGTTCATGTGACACATCCTTTAGTACCATATCCAACTATCATTAATGTGAGACATAAATCAATGAATATCAACACCCTTGAGCTAATATATGTTTCCATTTGTCCTCTTTCAAGCAGTAACCACACTTCTAAACCCTTTTTTGATATCACATCTTTCATATTTAAACAAAAGATTATATCCTTTGCTAAATAATTTTCCAATACTCAAAATATTATGACTTAAAGCTTTAACATAGTGAAAATATTCAGTATTATGCTTTCCATCAAAGTTGATTGAATTTATTCCATAAATCTTAGCTCTCGAATCATCTCCAAATTTAAGTAATCCTCCATAATACTTCTCAAGTTTAACAAACTTACTTTTTTCTCTAGTCATGTGATTAGAAAAGCCACTATCAATAACCCAATAGATCTTATCCTGTTTAGCATGAAAAGCAGAAACCAAAGTACCTTCAACCTCATCCTTCTTCAAAATACTTTTCGTCACACAAATTTTAGAGTTAGTAGAAGTAGATCCATTTGTTAAAGATAAGAACAAGAATTCATCATCATTATTTCCATATCCAAATTTATCATTAGAAATACCATCATCTTCCATAACATAGTAACTTATTTTAATAATTTTTCCTTTGTTCTCCTTACTTCTATTGTGCACAACTCTGTTTGAAAATCTTGAAGAATATTGACCTATTTCTCCATAGGTAAAACATTTCAAAGGTAGTTTAACTTTGTACTTACTGGTTCCCTTTTTCATTTTTCTTACAAATTTAGCTTCCACATCATCTGAATCTTTGACCTTTTCTAATTTTCCAACCTTGAAAGCAATAGCTTCTTTTGTATCATTTTTCAAACGAATTTTTCTCATTTCAAATGAAGTTAGTGTACCAAGCAACTGATCTCTTGAATAAGTATTAAAATTTACAACTTCATCAATAGAAGATACCTTGTCACTATAAGAATTAGGAAGAGGTCTAAGAATTTTTTTTTACCACTCTAGGTTCTTTGACTTGTGCACCAAGACCTCTCATAGCACTTACCATCTCATCAACCCTCTGCATGTAGATTGTAATTGTTTCATCTTCAGACATTTACAAGGTCTCAAATTGTGCCTTCATATTCTGCAACTTTTCTTGTTTGACCTTATCATCTGTTTCATAAATACTCTCTAACTTATCCCAAAATTATTTAATAGTTTTAAGATTCATAAATTTTACCAATTTATAATTTGGAAGACTATTCATAATGATAAAGCAAGCCTTATCATTCATCTCATGTGCATTGATCTCATCACTTGTACTTGGACCATTCACAAGTGCAACATATTTATTTTTGTATTCCTTTTCAATCTTAGACCCATGAGATGCCAAATATCCTTCCATCTTTTTCCTCCAGAATGCATAGTCTGTGCCATCAAATATAGGTCAATCCAACTTGTTCACCATCCCAGATCTACCTCAAGTAGATAAGCTCTTCTTTGAGGAAACTTGCTTTGATACCAATTATTGAATGAACAAGAAAAATGAGAGGGGGGTTGAATTAGTTATTGAAAATTAAAATATCAAAACCCTCAACAGTAAACAAATCTACATGCATTCATTAAACCATTATTCTGTTAAAGTGATTAATCATGAAATGTAGATAAAGAAAACTAAAATAACAACACCGTACATAGGAGAGCACTAGATTTATGTGGAAACCCAATGAGAGAAAATCCACGGTGAGGATAAGCTCATAATACAAGTAATTGCAAAATTGGTACAAGGGCTTATTGCCATAATAAGACACACTATCCAAAAGGCCTCATAGCTAGGGAAAACTACCACAAAAAGAAACAAAGAAGATAGAAGATAAATTTTACATAGAGAACAACTTCTCAATGCAATAGAGAATCCACTACAAATGCTCCAATTATTTCATAGTCTAGTTTGAATGATTGTGGACACCTTCAGCTCATTGCATTTAGAAGTCCAACACTTTGAAGTTTGCACTACTCTACTCAAACTTGTACTCTAATCTTTAGAAATTTGCATCACTTGCATCACACACATCTATTCTTTCTATCTTGTTTCTTCCATACATCTTACAACACCACTCTTATTTATATCATCCTCAACCTTCTCCAAGGTTGGAAACTATCCCTTACATTTAAAATTTTAATTTAGGTCAACACTAAAAATTCTCATGGTGCATAGGAATGAAAGTGGACCAAAACAACACTTAATTGGGACCCAAGGTAAATCTCTCATGCCATGCTACAACTTCATTAATACTTGAACATATTTGAATTTAGTGTAAACACCAGGTTGGTCATTAATGATGAAACACAATAAGCTTTGAATTACATGCTTCCTCTGATCAATTCAAAACTTTCATACAATAGACTTCACCTAAACGTGATCCAAGAATAATATGGAAGCCAACAATCTTCTTTTTAACAAATCTCACTTGAAGATTATAATCATACTATTTATTCAAACAACATTGGCTGACATTGCAACACTCTATTTCCTTATTTTATCAATTTTCTCAATATCCTTGACACCTTCATCATGCAACAACTTTCCTTAACATATAGTTGAGATCAATGAAAACAACAACCAATATACATCAATCTATTGACATCAATGACAACACCTTCATACTTGCAATAAGTTTCCTATTAATTTAGATGCAACATATCTATAAATAAATGTATATGTAATTTGATTTCTTGTACACATACACTACAAAATCAATCAAACTATTAAACTTGAACTGATAAATAGTACTTATGTCATGCTTTTATAGAGCCTATGATATTCCAAAGGATCAAATTGAAGTGGATATTACATATATATAGTACTTTGATTCATTATAAATATTGTTTATTAAACTTTGACTTTTTTTTCCTAACCTAGGGTGTCGATATGTGATAATAAATTTTATTACTAAAATATAGTAGCATGCACTTCAAAGTTCTTCATTTCTAGTTGATCCTCATACAACTAAAATAATATATTTTTTTCTAACTAAGCATATATAAATACATATATGCATTTAGATGTAAATAGATGAACATATAGATATAAAACATAGTCTCAATAAGTGTATAATATTATATGAAAAAAATAAATGAAATTACAACAATAAACAACACAAATGGGATGAACATTATAAAGGAACACATTATGTCTATTGGTTCATTCCCAATGTAAATTCTTCAAATAATTTACCTAAAATATTTGGTTACAATTTGAGATGCTCTACCTGAAGTGTACATAATATACCAAGAGGAGGGTGAATTAGTAGATCAAATCTATCTAAAAATATTAACTCCACCATAGTTATAAAAATATATTATTATTCCTAGAAAACCCCACATAATCAAATTAAAACATAAGAGCATAAAGAACACAAGATAATACTAGAAATACATGGAAATCCAATATGGAAAAAACCACATTGAGAATAGTTGTTTTGAACTACTACCCAAATCCAACCTCACAATGCAAAAATATATAAGTGAATTTTACACACTGAAGTAGGCACCAACCTACTAGAGACACCATTCCCTTGATGTAATTGTAGGAACAAACCTACTATAAACAACAATCCCCAATTGAAATAATACATCAAATAGAACACCGGTCCTACCGAATTACAATGATAAAGCTTGTGGATCTTCATTGTAACACATACATATGCCAGATTCATAGTTGACATTGTTCCTCAATGCAAGTTATATTTTGATGTAGGTGAACACACTAGAATGTAAATATTCCTTTTATCCTCACCACCTTCTCTTCAATTTTCAAAGTGACCAAATCTTCTTCACACAAGTGTAATTCTAATTCATGTGGTCACTTACAACTTACATAAAATGCATTTGAACATTTGAAATATATTCATGCCATTAAATTAACACTCTTATATGTCAATTAGAGATCCACAAATATCCAAAATTTTATAAGGTGGAACTAAATTTAAAATACATGAAATTTGTAATAAGTCTATGGAAAAAAATATTTTTGCTAAAAGAAATTGATGTTGTGTGCTACCATGAGAACCATAAGAAGGTATTATCATAACACCACACACAAGATTCTAAATTTGCACACTACTAGCCATAACCACACATGACTTGAACTCCACTTTATTAATAGATAGACAAAAAGAATCTTTTGGTACTAAAATATTTTTACATATTGAACATATCCTTTAGAAAGTTGGGAATCTAATAGAACTAGTGTATGCATACTCTCCTCTAAAACTGTAGAAGAATCTCTATAACTTGAGTACTAAATTGAAACACACTAAATAGAATTTTGAACCACCACTTTCATAAAGAATAGATGCAATCATGATATTGCAAGCATATATCATTCATACAAACACTCTTCAACAACTAATAATATATATTTCTTGATTTTGCATCCTACAGTAAAATTACCAACACTAATCATATAAAACATCTGACATACAACATAGCACAAAAAAATTCTACAAATTTTCTACAATGCTTCTAGAACTCAAAATGATAAGTTGAGGGGAGAAAAATTACAATTCTAGTCCTCCTACAATAATTTTCATCCTTTGACATCAATGACAGTACTGACAACCTTTGACACCCTTTGAAATCAATGAAAACTTGTGTTCAATAATCTCCCCCTTTGTCATTGATGGAAAAGAGAAAAATATTGGGCCACTAAAAATATGTTGGATCACCAAACCAACTAGCCACACATGAACATATTATTCCCCCTATGATAGATTTCTCCCTCTTTGGAAGATTTAGCATTTTGAGTACACTTTCTCTCCCTTTGACATCAATGGAAAATGGTCAACATATTTCTTCCCCTTTGAGTTCACTTTCTCCCCCACCGATAAATTTAAATGTAGAGAAATGCAAAACATTTTTATAAATCTCTTTGACTTAGAAAAACTACCAAAACATAGCCAAATTTGTAATTACAAAGAAATACAAAGTATTTCCCAAAACTCCTATAGTATAAATCCCCTTGATTTCATCCTATTATACTTCTAAAAATCATTATGTGATACCACCAAGCCTTCTTGTGGCAGGGATACTAAGCTCCCCCTCAACCTATGATTCCTCTTGATTCAAGAGGAGCATGCAACAACTCAAAAATTATACTAGAGAAATTGAAATGTCTCCTTAGGAAGTGGTTTTTTGAATATATTTGTCACTTGCTCCTTTGTCTCAAAATACTCCAACTTTACCTCTTTTCATACAACCTTCCTCCTCATAAAATGATACTTGATTGTAATATGTTTTTTCCTCGAATGCATCACTAGATTCTTTGAAATTTTTATGGCACTAGTGCTATCACAAAGAATAGAGATAGGTTCATCAAACTCAATCTTCATCTCCTTAAAATTATACTTCATCCACAATACATGAGTGCAACATGATGCTATAGCAATGTATTTTTCTTTTTTTTGTAAATAAGGAAACTGATTCTTATTTCTTGCTCAACCAAGACACTAAACTATCACTGAGAAATAATGCTCCACCACTTGTGCTCTTCTAGTCATCAATGTATCATACACAATATAAATCTATGTATATAGTTAAAGTGAAACTTTCACTCTTTAGGTACCACAATTTAAAAATCCATAGTGGCCTTCAAATACACAAATATTCTCTTCACTTGTTTAACATGAGTCTCTATAGGTACTACTAAAAATTTGGTAGTCATTCCAATTGCCTGCATTATATCCATTCTAGATGTTGTTACTTACATCAAGATACCAATCATATATTTATACAATTTTTTATATACTAGAGTAGATTCATCATCTTTACTCAATTTTCATCGTGTAACCATAGGTTTTCTCACTAGTTTGCAGTCTTCCATCCTAAATTTATGTACCATTTCCTTTATGGGTTTGCACTAAGAAATAAAAATTCCTTTGTCTAATTGTGTAATTTACAACCCAAGAAAGAAAGATAATTCTCCTAGCCTATACATTTGAAATTCATTCCACATTTCCTTCTAAAATTCCTTGCACATGTCATCAATGTTGCCACCAAAGATAACATCATCTACATACACTACAACAATCAACAATTGATCTCCTTCTATTTTTATGTAAAAATTAATATATGCACTCCCTCTTTGAGACCCTTGTTCCTATAAGTATCCATCCAATTTTGAATGCCAAGATCTATGAGCTTGTTTGAGTCTATACAAAGTTGTCCTCAATATGCATACATAATTCAAGTTGTTAGAACATTAAAACCCTTTTGGTTGTTCAATATAGACTTCTTATTCTAGATGTCCATTAAAAAATGTCGACTTTACATCCATTTGGTATACATTGAAGTTCTTGAGTGTTGAGAGAGCCAAAAACCTCATGAATGCTTCTAGTCTTACTACTGAAGTAAATTTCTCTTCAAAATGTATGCCTTCAACCTAATTATACCATTTACACACAAGTATTTCCTTATTTTGAATCACTTCACCTTCTTCATTTAGCTTGTTTTTAAAAACCACTTGGTTTCAATTACATTCTTACCTTTAATTCTTGGGACAAGTTCCCAACTTTCATTCTTCATGAACTGATTTAGTTCTACCTCCCTAGCTTCTATCCAGGCTTCCTCTTTGCTTGCTTCTTTGTATGGCTTATGATTTATATTTGACAGTAATGAAAAGTTCACTTTTTCAATTTCCCTCTCAAGTATCTGTTGAGTCTAAGCCTCACTATCTTTGTCTCCTATGATTTGGCCTTTAGAGTGATTGTTCTAAACATACTTTGTTGAAGTTTTTGTAAGAACTTCTAAATATTCAATATAGCTGTGAATAAGTTCTTCATCATCTTCTACTTTTAGAATACCAATAGATTGAATAGTTTCACAAACTCTCACATTTTCACATTCTATAATCCTCTTCAATATTTTGCTATATCATCTAGATATGCTTTACTTCTTAAAGAATAACCAAGAAAAATGCCTTCATCAGATCTAAAATAAAACTAACCAAAGTTTTCTTCATCTCATTTGATGTAACACTTGCTTCTAAATATTCTAAGGTATCTGACTGATGTTGGCCTTCCTCTCCATAGCTCATAATATGTCTTATTAGTCTTGCATCTTATCTAAAATCCTTTCAGAATATATACATCATTCTAAGTCACTTCTCTCGAATACATATCTAGTAGATTTTCTTGAAAATAACATAGTTCTTGAAATCTCCTGTACATTTTGGTTCTTCCTTTTAGAAACTCCATTTTGTTGTAGATTTCTAGGGGCTAAAAACTAGCTCTAGCTCCCATGCTCTTCATAGAAGTTTTCATACTTCTCAAAAGTGAATTATCAACCTCTTTTAATCTTAAAACATTGATTTTCCTTCTGGTTTCATTTTCTACTAGTGCCTTGAATGCCTTAAGATTCTTAAATACTTTTGAATTCTCTTTAAGAAATATAATCCAAGTCATCATAGTGTAATCATTAATGAGCATCATGAAATACTTTTTGGATGTTTTCTTGTCATTAATGAGATTGTTCAAAACATGAACATGAGCATATAAGGTGTTTTCATTCATGTCAACATTGATGTATAATTTTTTGATGTGTGAGTTATTATGGTGATGTAAATGTAGTATAGTGGTGTAGATGAGTAGGTCTAAAGTATAAATATGTGTTGGATATTTTAATAAGTCTAAGAGTACAACTTTCAATGTACAGTGGACTAGTTTTGAGGTCTACATTACTTTTCGATAAAGAATCTTGTTATGCAATTCTAATGCAATTTTGGTATATTTCAAAGGAATCCAAATCCAAGTTTTTGTGTCTTTATGGCCTCCGATGTTGAAGATAGAGTTAACAGAGTATTGTACTTCATAGTTCCTATGTTACTAATGTAGAGTACATGATTGGAATGCTCCACATTCCATCATGGAAGATTACTTTGTTATGTGGTTTTGTGGGAGTTCTTACAGGTGTCAAAAGTATGAGTGGTCCAAGTGGCAAGTGTTTTTTCGACTTTCATAGTGTTTTGTGAATGAAAAAATGGTTCATGTCACCTGTCTTTACTCTATAAAGTGTAGAAAATTGTACCACTTTCTAGGAGAAAGTATAATTTTACACTTATTTGGACCTATTTTGGTGACCTTTTCATTAATGCATTTTAAAAATATCAATAATAGGGCCCTAATATGCCTTTATCATGTATCCAAAAGCCTATTTAACTTAATTTAATTTAATTCCCAACACTACAACCCACATTGAATAAATGCTATGAATCAAATTGATGCCCTAAAATTTAAGGATTTCTGATGTTTAGGTTAGGATAGATTCACCCATGGGTGAATGAGTCCTCATTAAGTTCCTTAAACTCAAGTTTTGATATGTTTTTGGTGGCATTTCAATCTCTCAAATTCAAATTTCACATGTCAACTTTTAGGATCTAATAATTGGAAAATTAGATAGGAAGCCTATAAAACTAAGTCTCACATCCATTTTACACTAGAGCAAGACAAGAAGAAAAGAAGAGAAATTCATATGAGATAAATAATTCAAGAGCAAGGAGAAGCATTAAAAAGTGAAGTCTTGGAGTAGTATTTGAGTTTTTTTTGTAGGTCTTCAAGCTCCTTTTGTTGTCAAGATCAAATATTGCCAAAGGATTGATGATAGTTTCCTATAGAGGATCATGAATGATTCTAGTTTCCTATAGAGGATCATGAATGAGTTGTTTCCTAAGTGATTCCATCTTCTATTGTCATTCTACTTTTATCATAAGGAAGGTATAATTATATTTATGACTTATTAAGGTGATTTGAGATCTCCTAAAGTAGATCTTCATCATTTTGCATGTTCATTTAGGTATCCTATTCTAAAAAAATTGAGTGGGGTTTCTTTACATTATTAGTCTTAATCTTAGACACACTCAAGGTAAGGATTGTACAAAAATTCCATGTTTTATATCTATGCTTTTCATCAAGGTTTATTTACCAAACTTATCCACCAACAAATAAAAATTTGTATTGCAATTTTTTCCTAGATCTATATTCGAGAGTAGAGATATCAAGTTACAAGAAGGAATTTTAGGCCTAAAGCTTCATTCTCATATTTGGAGTTTTCTAGAAAATTCTATGAGGACCCATTCACCCTAGGGTGAATGAGCCCTTGTTTAGACTATAGAAACAACAACTTTTGAAAGGTGCACAACATTTATTCCTCTAAATTTTTCTAGAAATTCTATTGGTTCCTTTGGTTTTATCCTAAATCTACTAGATCCACTTTGTAGAAGTCATTTTGGAGTTGCTTTTCTTTATTTTTAATCTTTCTCCCCAAAGTGTTGTTTGACCTAGGCCCCATCCTTGAATAAAATGGAAATTTATAGATTCACACTTTGACTTGACTCACCTTTTGGTTGATAGTAATTTCATTGTTTGGATCTCATTTCCTAAATAATTGAAGAGTAAGACCCCTTTTCCATTTTTGAAGCCCTAGGGACACCCCTATTTTCCTTCATTTTATTTTGGTGAACCCAACCTTGTACAACAACATTATAAAAATTGAAGTTCATTCAACCCTAGGTCTAAGTTTTACAATATATTGCATTAGGTTTGAATTAGTTACATTACATTTAGGCTTCTTTAATTTTCATTAGTGAACATTGAATTTAGGTTAAATTTTCATGTTTACATCATTTCAAATCATACAAAAATCAGAAAAATTGCATTAAATATAAGTTAACTTTGCATTAGGATTATTATTCAATCATTTAAGTTAAAACTTAGACTCAAATTTTATCTTAAAATTGTCACATAATCCATCATTTGAACTTTATTTCACTTGAATTTAGAGACAAAAATCTATAAAAATTTGTTACAGAACTTCCTATTACAAATAAAAAACAAAAAACATATAGGATAAGCTCAACAATAGAAAATTCAAATCTAAAAAACCCTAATATGGGAACCCATTTTCCCTAGGGTGAATGAGTCCCTGTACAAAAATTTTGAACAAAAAATTTCAGTACTTTTTGATCTATGATTTTCATTTTTGTTTCTATTTCTAGATCTGAAAGTTAGTTTTCTGAAACAGTTTATTTGAACATTCAAAACATTGCTTATTTAGTTAGATTGTGTAACATATTAAAGATAATTTTATTGCATATTTCAATCAAAATTATTGTTAAATTTGTGCACTTTTCTTTCATTTTTAGCATTATTTCATTTTTATATATTAGTTTACATTTTGCAATCATTGGAAAACAAAAAATAATCAAAAACACAAAAAAAAAGCCAAGCAAAACTTGATGAAACTCTTGATAAAAGTATAGTTATTTGACCATGTCAAATCTCTTTTTCTAACTTAACATATCCCTCAAGCCCTTTAGTATTGATTAATTTTAATATGTTAGATAAATCCCTTGAGAATTTCATCTCACAAGGTTTATCCACTAAGGCTTGTCATGAAAAACTAAAACATAGAGATATCAATGCAATCACACTTTAACTTATCCTTTACCCACTCTCACAACAACCTCAAGTTTAAAACAAATCCATACTCATCATTGAAACACCTAAATAGAAACCATTGAAAATTGGATATATCTTGAAATTTACAATGCAACTTAATAATGAAAATGTTTCGTAGCAACTAGGTTACAATAACATTGCTCACACATATAGCACAAGGAACAATAGGCAACAACAAACCCCTCCCATTTCGCTACCTTTTCCTCAACGTATATTGCCTAGTGCTCCTTGATTTCCTTCACATATTGGAAATAAGTACAATATTGTTGAACAAATTAAGAATACTCTTGCTAAGATATTATTATGGGATCTTATTCAAGTTTCTCCTAGTTACCATAGCATGCTTCAAATAGCTTTGCAACAAGTTGTGATTCCTCCTAATACAAATTTGAATTATGTGGCAGCCTTAGTTCAAGGAATGAATGTCGTTAATCTAGACAATAATTTTCCCAAAAGTGAGTTACCCTCCTTGTAAGTTCAAAAACAATATGAAGCTTTCATGATCATAGCAATTATTAACCAAAAAGGAAAAGAGAAACCTTGTTGGAAATAGCTCAGCCATTAATGTGTGTAGTGTGAACCTTTTGGATAAGATTGGAATTTATAAGACAAACATTCAACCTAAATTATTTTCCATTTGGGGATTTGATAACATAGGAAAACAACTACTTGGTGTCATCATAGTAGTTGTTACAGTTGGAAAAGCTACATTGCAACCTACTATCCATGTTATGTCTCACGATATTTCACATTATATTATTTTAGGTAAACCATGGATTCATTAAATTAATGTGATGCTTTTGACTCCTCATTGTTTAATGAAGTATGTTTACAAAAATAAGTTTTATAGAGTCAAGGCCAACCGTAAACCTAAAAGTTGTTTACACATTGCAAAAGATAAAAAAAGTCCTATGAAAACATTAATACAAACTTCACAAGTTGAAACCATGCAAGAATAAGAAAAATAAAATCATATTGAGGATGTCATGAAGTTATTAGAAGATTATTGGGGTTCCTTAGATTTCACACCAACATTCATGGGAGAATAAAAAATGATAACCAAACAACCTAAAAAGGAAAAAGAATGAATTCTAATGTCAACACAAAACTTAGAAGAACCCTCACAAGCATCTACTTCATCCACTTTAGAAGAATAAGATACAAGTTATACAACAAAATTTTATGAAGTAGACTACCAACAACTACCGAACTTGAAAGAGATGGAAAAATATTTATGGAAAAGTTTATGAGCTCTTGAAATAACTTGGATATAGTAGAAAATGATGTGGAAAAAATGAACAAGGAATCTGTATTCCTATAGATCCTAACACACAAGAAGTAAAAAATTGGTCTTGGATATTGTCCTTCTAAGATAACGAAAGCAACAAAAAGACCCCTCACTCAACATCAACACTATCATGTGAAGTTCCTCTAAGATAACTCTTACATTGAAGCATCTTGAATTAAATGATACAACATGTGATGAATAATTGGAATACTTTAAAGATGATGAAGCTTTGAAATTTTTTTTTGGAGTTTATGACCAACCATTTACTCCCCCTATGAAATAAGGAGTCATGTGTATTATGCTTAGTACTAAAAAAGTGGATGAAGTAAATGAACTCAATGATGTTGACAATGACAATGAAGAATGCAATTATTAAATTTTGAGAAAAAATGCTCTTCCAATGGGAGATACAATCAACATATTGATGGATACATCTAATGAGAAAGAGTGATTCAAATAGGAAATTTTGTTGATGAAGATGAACAACAAGATTGTTGGTCATTTTCTTAGAACCAAAATTAATCTCATCCATTATCTATAAGTCTACAACAATTCAATGGTCAATAATGGTGAGGATTGTCCAATGAACAAGTAAAGGATTACTGAGCCTTTACTTCTACACTTCAGGCTCTATGAAACCCAGGAGGGTGATCTTGAAAATGTTTAGGTGATACTCTTTTTCCATTTAATCATGAACATTGAAACAAATAGATTCATTCCTAACAGAAGCAAATAGAAAAAATTATTTAAGGATTTTGTTGACCTTTTAACAAATTGTACCTAAAGCAAGGAATGAGTGGTACTTCCTACCACTTTACTGCAATTACAAGTTTGTCAAAAATTATAATTGAGATTTATGTTCTTTGTTAGGAATAGGCAGGCTCACTTACATCTAGGATAACCAAATTAATAGACCAGTGCTTTATCTATGGGTTTCATACTCATATTTTCAATAAACTATAATACATTAGAAATGGAAAAAAAACATTTATAGACTATTGATATATTTATTTGCAATACACAACTCAAAGTATCTAGAAATAAAAACTACTTATTGATCCTTGAATTTCATCTCACAAACCTATGATATTATTAAATTATTTAATTAGTTCTTTGAACTAAAGAGATCAAATTCAAATAAAAAGATCCTTGATCATTCTATTCATAATTTGAGAGACAAAATATAGAAGAGAGAATTTTCTTCTAGAATTTGTGATTGTTATTCATATTCTATTGCTACTACAAAACCATTATGTTTTTGGATGTTATGGATTTGTTGTTGATATGTGGTTGTCATTGATGTCAACACTATTAGCATTTGGTGTATTGAAGGTTGTATATGTCAAGGATATTGAGAAAATTGTAAATGAAAGTATTTCAGGTTCCTAGTGGAACTATGTAGGTCATGAAGGCATCTTGTTCTATATGTTGAAGATCAGTTGTTGTGGACTAAAGGGTTTATTTTTTAGAGTATCTGGATCCTCTACTAGAAGTTTCAGAGTTTCGCATGTAGATTTGATTGTGTTGTGGTCTGACAGTATTTTGTGGTCTCTATTAGTGTTCCTAAATGAATTTTGTGTGATTATGGTAATTCCAATTGATATGGATGTTTCTCTATTGTTTCTTGGTGTTCTTGGATGTCTCTAGATCATGGTCTATCTTTGTGGTATGTCCACATTAATCAGTGTGCCCGTGGTCGAATATTTTCTTGTGCATGTTCGGGTTTTCATGTTCCTAGCCGACTTAGTGGTGGTAACATGTTGTGGATCCTTGAAAATTAAAATTTGAATGTTTGATGCACTTGTGAATATTTTTTTGGGTCGCATCATTATTTTGGATGGTGGTGTTTAGATCCACATTGAAAATTTTATTGCAAATATGTTTTAATTTTTTGGCCAACTAAGTCGTTGATGTAATATCATGTTGTGGATATATAAGAGTGATTGTTTCATCATTGAAAAGTGTGATTCATGTGTTGGGTGTGCTCCTATGTGTGTATGTGTGAATATCATTCGATTGTAGAGTAGAGTGTTAAGAAGATCGAGCGAAGTGTGAAGTAGTTTGAGTGAAAAGTGAAGGAGTTTTATGTGATTAATTGGAACTATAATTAGGCTTGTGTAGAAGCTATTTTCTTAGTTCATACCCTCCAAATTTAATCCTATTTTGTATTTTTGGGCAGTGAGCCCCTTATGTAACTAAGCAGTGAGCTCTAGGTAGTGTGCATGAATGCATGTGCATTACCCTTTATTGTTTTAATTATAATTTTAATAGGGTATAATATTGTGGACTAACATCCACCATGGTTTTTCCCCTAACAGGTTTTCCATGTAAAAAATCTTGGTGTTCTCTATCTCTCTGATGTGCTAATTGCTTGATCATCAGATTTGAGATTAAGTT
This sequence comes from Sequoia sempervirens, assembly GCA_007258455.2. Classification (NCBI taxonomy): domain Eukaryota; kingdom Viridiplantae; phylum Streptophyta; class Pinopsida; order Cupressales; family Cupressaceae; genus Sequoia; species Sequoia sempervirens. The sequence continues at coordinate 308,581,602 of VDFB02000017.1, read as the reverse complement.
AAGTATAGTTTTAAAAGTTTATTATTTTGTGACAACTGATTCACCCCCCCTCTCAGTTGTTTGTCCTTTTTTTCAAACAATTGGTATTAGATCAGGTTCCTCTAAAGAAGTCTAAAAGCTTGAGGTGGTCTGAGATGTCAACATACAAGAAGGATAGTCCTAGATTTGATGGAACTAACTACTCACTGTGGAAAGTTAGGATGCAATGTCACCTAAGGTGTATTGGTGAAGCTTTATGGAAGATTACAAAAGATCCATATGTTATTCCTCAGAATGATCCCTCCACTACTGATAAGATCAAAGATACTAAAAATAATATCAGGGCTATTGAAGCTTTGGTGAGTACTCTGACATATTTAGACATGGAAAATGTGATAGGACTATAGACAGATCATGAGATTTGGAAAAAGCTAGAAAATTTGTATGAAGGAGATGCACAAGTGAAGATTCCTAAGCTACAGAGTTGTAAAGGAAAGTATGAGAATTTGAAGATAGGTGAAGATGAAAATATCACTTCTTTTATGCAAAGAGTAAATTAAATAGCAATGGGTATTAGATGTGCCAATGGTTCTCTAGATGAGGATTAAATTGTGGCTAAGATACTTAGATCCTTGACTTCCTCCTACAAAGTGAAGGCTCGTGCTATTGAAGAGCTCAGATCAATAACAAAGATGACAAGAGACACACTAGTTGGTAAGCTTGCTACTTCTGAATTAAGTGAATTTGGTGAATCTGTTCTGAAGACTGAATCTGCATTTAAGGCTACTATATCTGGAAGTAACAATCAAAGATATGGTCTGGGAGAGTGTTCCAGAAAGATATCCAAGTATGATGAAGAACTAAAACAACTTGAAGATGAAGAAAGAGAGGTAGAAGAATTAGAAGCATTAATTGTAAAGAAAGAAGGTGGAGGAAAAGGTAAGTATGAAGGAGTGTTTCCTATTAAATGTTTTTCTTGCAATAAAATAGGTCATTTTGCATCAAGATGTCCTAAAAGAGTTCCTATACCTAAGCCTAACAAGTCTAGATTCCAAAAGAAATGTTACTTTGCTGAAGGAGTGATTGATGATGAGTATGATAAAGATAATGGAAATGAAGATGAATGGGTTTTCATTGCTACCATTGAAAATAGTCCTGTAGATATTGAATATGCTAAAGATGAGAAAGCTCTTATAGCCCAAGTTGAAGAAAAGGATGAGTGGGTTATTAACAGTGGATGCTCACATCATATGACTGGTGACAAATTTTTTTTTGTAATTCTAGAGAAGTATGATGGTGGTTTTGTAATATTTGGAGACAATAATGCTGGTATGATTCATGGAAGATGTTCTATTTTCCTTGGTGGTAAGGATAACACTACTGATGTTCTTTATGTTGAAGGCCTAGAGCACAATATTTTGAGTGTTGGATAGATTTTGGACAAAGACTATGATCTATAATTCAAAGATGGAAGATGCAAAATACGTGGAAGTTCTGGCAATATGATTGCTACAGGTAGAGAGAAAAAAGGTAATATATTTCACCTGAATACTACTAGTGGGATTTGTTTGATTGCTCAAGTAGATGAAAGCTGGTTCTAGCATAGGAGGCTATGTCATGTAAATTTTGATAAAATTTTCAAGGTAAGTTCCACTCAAGCAATAAGATATCTACCTAAGTTAGTGAACCTGCTAACACAATTTGTAAGGAGTGTCAGATGTGTAAAAAAACTAGAGTCTCCTAGAGAAAACAGTTTCATTCAAATTATTTTCTAGAGATAATACATACTGACCTTTGTGATCCCTCCAAAGTCAAAAGTATTCATAGAGATAGGTACTTTATTTTGATTATTGATGATTACTCAAGAATAATATGGGTTTCCTTCTTAAGAGAAAAATGTGAAGCACTAGAAAAGTTCAAAATTTTAAAGGCTATGGCAGAGAATGAGAAAGGTTTGAAATTAAAGTTTCCAAGATCTGACAGAGGTGGTTAGTTCACCTCTAGGGAGTTCAACTCCTTTTGTGAAGAACATGGAATCAAAAGACAATTATCTACTCCTCAAACCCCTCAATAGAATGGAGTTACAGAGAGAAAGAATAGAAATTTTTTGGATGCTACTAGAACAATGATGATAGAGGGAAATGTTCCCTAGATGTATTGAAGTGAAGCTGTAAGCACTGCTTTGTATACTTTAAACCAGGTAAATGTCAATGGTAATTCTGGTAAGATCCCTTTTGAGCTATGGTTTGGTTATAAGCCTACTATTAAATATTTAAAGATCTTTGGAAGCAAATGTTATACCAAGAGAGATGATGATATAGGAAAGTTTGATGCAAGAAGTGATGAAGGAATATTTTTAGGTTACTCTACTAAAAGTAAGGCCTACCAATGCTATAACAGAAGACTGAGAAAGATGGTTGAGAGTGAAAATTTTAGAGTTGATGAGGACTCTACCAAATCATCTAGATATTATGGTTATGATTCAAATGAAGACAATACAAGCCAAGGGAAGAATTCTTAGACACAAAACCAACTTCAGATTATTCCATATGTTCTGGTAAAGCAACCTCAATTCATTTTGGTAAATCAAGTAAGTTAGGAAGCACAAACAAGTGCAAGTGTAGAAGAAAGATCAAAAGAACTAGAAGCTTGTGAAAGTCCCAAAAATATAAGGTATGTAAAGCTATATCATTCTGAAAGTTAAATTATAGGAGATAAGAATAAAGGAATGCAAACTAGAAGAAAGATTGCAGAAGATTATTGCCTGATTTAGAAAATTGAACCTAAAACTATCACTGAAGCCTACCAAGATGAACATTGGATGGAAGCTATGAAGGAAGAGCTGACAAAGATTGAAAAGAATGACACATGGATACTGGTTCCCAAACCTAAAGGAAAAAATGTGATTGGTACTAAATGGGTGTTTTAGAACAAGCTGAATGAACAAGGTGAAGTGGTCCAAAATAAAGCAAGACTAGTATATAAAGGGAATTCTCAAATTGAAGGTGTTTATTTTGAAGAAACGTTTGCCCCTATTGCCAGAATTGAAGTTGTTAGATTATTTCTTGCTTATGCTACATACAAGAACTATAAAGTCAATAAATGGATGTGAAGTTGGAATTTCTAAATGGAGAACTAGAAGAAGTATACATTAAACAACTGGATGGATCTCAACTAAATGACAAGGCATATATGGTTTTCCACTTGAAGAAAGCTCTATATGGACTTAAGAAAGCCCCTAGAGCTTGGTATGCTAGATTGGAAAAATACTTATTAAAGCTTGGATTCACTAAAGGTACTATTTATAGCAACTTATATGTCAAATTGGATCATGATAAAGAGCTAATTATAGAATTCATTGTTGATGACATCATTTTTGTTGGATGTTGTGGATGTGTTGTCAATATGTGGTTGTCATTGATGTCAACACTATTAGCATTTGGTGTACTAGAGGTTGTATATGTTGAGGATATTGAGAAATTTGTAAAAGAAATTGTTCTAGGTTCCTAGTGGAACTGTGCAAGTCATGAAGGTGTCTTGTTCTAAACATTGAATACTAGTTGGTGTGGGTTAAAGGATTCATTGTTGAGTATATCTAGATCATCTTCCAGAAGTTTCAGAGGTTCACGTGAGGTTTTGAGTGTTTTGTGGTCTGACAGTGTTTTTGTAGTCTTTGTTAGTGTTCCTGAATGAAGATTATGTGATTCTATTGATCTCAATTATTGAAAATGCTTCTCTATTGTTTCTTGGTGTTCTTGAATGCTTCTAGATTATTCTCTATCTTTTTGGTTCATCCACATTGATCAGTGTGCTTGTGGATTGAAGATATTTTCTTGTGCATGTTTGATTGTTCATGTTCCTAGCCGACATGTTGGTGGTAGCGTGTTGTGGATCATCAAGGTAAAACTAATTGAATTATTTTTTTGTTGGAGTTTTAAATTTGGGTCTCCACTATGTTGTGGCTGACCTTGGTGGATACACATTGAAAATTTAATTGTAAATTTGGGTTGACATTGCAAATATGTGTTATTTTCTTGGCCAACTAATATGTGATGAAATCTCATGTAGTGGATATATAAGAGTGATTGTTTCATTGGTGTTGTGAGTTGAGAAGGTGCTTCATGTGCTCCTATGTGTGTATGTGTGAATATCATTCAATTGCAGAGTAGAGTGTGAAGAAGATTGTGCTAAGTGTGAAGAAATGTTGAGCTTAATTGGAACTATAATCAGGCTTGTGTAGAAGCTATTTTCTCAATTCATACCCTCCAGATTCTTAATCCTATTATGTTGGCTAGTGAGCCCCTTTGTATTTGAGCAGTGAGCTATAGGCAGTGTGCCTGAATGCATGTGCATTCCCCTTATTATTTCTCATGAAAATTTTAACAGAGTATAATCTTGTGGACTAACATCCACTATGGTTTTTCCCCTATTAGGGTTTCCACATAAAAAATATTGATGTTATTTGTCTCTCTAATTTGTTAATTTCTTATCCATCAGATCTAAGTTTAAAGTTAAGATAACTAGGAAAAGTTTAAATTTTTGTGACAACTGATTCAACCCCCCTCTTAGTTGTCTATCCTTGTTTTTCCAACAATTGGTATCAAAGTAGGTTCCTGTAAAGAAGTCTAAAATCTTGAGGTGATTCGGGATGGAAACATTCAAGAAGGATAGTCCAAGGTTTGATGGGACTAACTATTCAACATGGAAAGTTAGGATGCAATGTCACTTAAGGTGCATTGGTGAAGATTTCTAGAAGATAAAAAGAGATCCATACACTTCCTAAGAATGGTCCCTCAACCGGTGATGAGATCAAAGATGCTAAAAATAATGTTAGGGCTATTGAATCTTTGGTGAGTGCTCTAATAGATTTGGAGATGGCTAATGTGATTGGTTTATAGACAACTTATGAGATTTGGACAATACTAGAAACTTTGTATGAAGGAGATGCATAGGTGATGATGGCTAAGATACAAAACTTGAAAGGTAACTATGAAAATTTGAAGATGGGTGAAGATGAAAATATCACTTCCTTTTTGCAAAGAGTAAATGAAATAGTGATGGGTATTAAATGTGCCGATGGTTCTATGGATGAGGATGAAATTGTGGCTAAAGTACTCAAATCCTTGACTCCCTCCTACAAAATGAAGGTTCATACTATTGA
>VDFB02000017.1:308484130-308576362 GCA_007258455.2 Sequoia sempervirens | reverse complement strand
TTTTACAAGTATTAGGATTGGGGTTCTCACATTTTGGCACTAAAAGGAGGGCTATCTCACTTTTCAATCACATTTTTTTATCAAATTTACACAATTTTTTTGTTTACAGGTTCAGTGTCACTGTTCAGCACTGTTGGTTCTCTAGCGTAACTATATAAGGCCACTGGAAATTGAAACTGCAACACTAAAGTCTTCCTGCCCAAGATTTTAAATTCTAAACTATGTCGCTTGACCAATCAGACCCATGGGAATTTTCAAAAAAATCAAATTGCACCCCTAGGCAAAAGGGTGATGCATTTATGCTCACTGGTCTGACTGCAGAGCAACCTTGACTGGTAAGTGATGCTATATAACACCACTAGAGAAATCAAATTGTGATGCCTTCACGGATTGCACCGCTGGAGGGGAGTATGAAGTGAAATTTAATTTTCAACATGTGCTTTTTTTTCAAATTCTACATTTTCTCTCTGTTTTCTATCTTTTTGACCTTTGTTTTGCAGAATATAACTAATTTTTATTGTAGGTTGAATTGATTAGAAGACGAAGAGGAAGAAAATCATGATGAGGTTATTTCACAAAAACAAGTGTTTTTAAACACTTTAGTGTTTGTTTAACACTTTTTGAGGATTCATTAGTCCTCTTAAGGAAAATTTGTCATTGTTTTAGGCTTAGAATCCACTAATTTCATTTGGGCTTTAAAAAGAACTTTTCAATTTTGTTACAAAAGGCTTAAAATGAACATTAGGACTCAAATCTACTAGAGTTTATTTTGGGGACTAAAAATTGAAGGAAATTTGTCACACTTACTTAGGTGTTTTTAAAATGAACTCACAATTGCTTTGAAATGGTAAAATGAACATGTGCAACTTTGTATTTGTGATTGCTTACTTAAAATAACATCATCAAAAAGGACGCATGTGCTTATCTCGCACTTTATAGCGATCTTGAGAATCAAAAGGCCTTTTTTATGATCTTAGGTTGAGATAAAGTAATCACCTCCACACTTCATTTTGGGTTTAAAATTGAAAAAAACATTGTGCAAGTGTGAGTAGAGCATTATTGAGTACACTCTCTCTCTTTGTGTTGCAAATAAAGATTGATTGAGTTACAGATATTGTTTTTATTCACTTTTTTTTTATCTTAGAGGGCATGCCTTGGGAAAAAAGTACTCACCCAAGCAAACAAATCAACCGGTAACACTCTAAAGGCAAGAGTATTTCCAACTGGGATATAAATGTCAATATTTGAATAAACGCCAATATCACATGTTTGGCTCCAATGAGATGGATCTGAAAAGGGACTCTCACCGTATGGGTCAATCTCCACAAATGGAAAGTCTTAATTAAAACCCATGTTTAAGAATTGCCAAAATCCTTGATCTATTTGTTGGTGCAAGAATAGTCATTTTGAAGCTTCCCCACACTTTTACAGTCTTTTAGTAGAAATGGAAAACATGCCATGGGAGTTTCATGGGTGTTGATGCTTGGTTACTCCGTATAAGTGAGTGTCATGGAGGGGAGCCAGTGGGGTCAAGCATCTAACCATTCATTAAAGATAAGTGTAGCTAGACTTGTCCAAGTGGGGACAACAAATATTGTCTTTCATATCCATAGGGTTGTACTTATTCTTGGTTACAAAATGCTTTGCTTGTTCGGAAACATCTTGGAAAAAAACACTTAAACATCATCATCAAAATTTCAAACCCTTAAGGAGACAAATATAATTGACCCAATTCATTTGTTATTGCTTGCCCTTGGGATTTCATCCTTAGAGGTTTATAAAAACTTGGATTACATCTCAATTTGTCTATTAAAGTTAAACAATAGGTAGCCCTTGCCTTGAATTCATCAAATTTCCACATAACATACTTTGTGGGATTCGAAGAAATTAAGACATTGGACATCTAAGTTGGAAAACCTAATAAAATAAGTGTTTGTGGTAAAATAAAGTCACTAAGAAAAGATAACAAAATAGACTCTCACATGTGTTGAAACCTCACAATCTCCAAGAAAGTCAAATCCAAAAATGAAAGTCCTTGATTCAAAATCCAAAAATGTATGCTCACATTGAACCACTTCTTGGTTATAAAGGTCTATAGAAGCACTGCATGTTCTTCAATACCGAGGTTTAGGTAAACAAAGTGTCCTTTTTAGGTTTATCTCAGGATCAAAATCAAAATCTCTTTTTCACCCATCTTTCAAACATTAAACCAAAAAATCATCTCACCATCACCTTTTGAGAAATCTTGAAACTATCCTTCATGCTAGGCTTTTTGGAAAAAAATCAAAATCATCAAATCCTTGGGACAAAATCCTTGAAATCTTTATCCAATTATCTTTGGCTAGGTATGTGTAGATGCATCCTTTTGCACATGCTTAATCAAAATTATCAACCCATCTTGTTTAGCTAGGTATCTGTAGATGCATCCTTATTCATATGCTTGGTTAAATTATCATCTTGTTTGAGTAGGTGTGGGTAGATGCATCCTTCTCCCTACACATATTCAAATTATCATCCTTTGAGAAAATCTACCCCTTAGATAATCATCCAACATCTTAGGGTCTATTTGATCAATCAAAGCAAACCAAAATCAATCAAGTCAAGGGAAATCCAAAAAATCAAAATAAAAATCCAAAATGTATCCAAAAGTCCTAAGAGTCTAGCATTTCCCTCAAGATATACCAAAAGATAGAACATCCACATTGTCCATCTCTTGCATCATCATCATATCACCTTTTGATCCTCAATATATCCTAAAAATTTCTCTATTGTGCTTAAAATAAGATCAATCCAAAGAATTAAGAGATTAATCTCCCATATTCTTGAAAATTGATCCTTGTTTTATGGTTCAAACTAGATCTCAATACAATAAGAACATGGAAGCTGACAAAGAAACACCCACTTCAAGTGACCTAAGCCAAAAAAATGCTGAAATAAATCATGTCGAATCAAGCAATCCTTTAACTATCTCATCATCACAAAAACCACAAGAGGAAATTCAAGAAGAAGATCTTACCTTTGGGATGTCACATGAAGAAATAACTGAAATGCTCCAAAATCTGGAAAACCATAAGATCATCAATATCATGATGAAGCTTAACCCTTCATTATACATGCTCGAACTAGAAAAAAAGGGGCCAAATTACCTTCTAATTTTGACGTGAGCTCTATAGTGGAACCATCTTTGGAGATCATGCCTCTAATTTCATCCATACTTCCCATCTCATCTACACCCCCATCCCAAAGCATCACTCAAAACATTCTGTAAATCACATATTTTTCTCCAACCCAACCGAATGTTAATAAGGGAAATGCATTTCTTAATGCTATTCAAACACACCCCCTTGTCAACAATCAAGACTTGGATGTAAATACCATTTTGGAACAAAACGTACCCCAAAATCCGTTACATAAGTATGTCCCTCTCACTTTCCATAATCCTAATTATCCATCATCATCATCCTTTCGTGCAACACCTCAAATTGCTCTCCTCACAAATTTGCAAGAAGAAGGTGACATGTTCGAACCTGGGGGTATTTTCAACACCACATCATTTTCTCAAGAACTCACACCCCTCACATTTTCACCTCTTCCACCATTACCACCATTATCCACATATCTACTTGGCTTGGAACCTCCACCTTTACCAAATATCAATCAAAATCAAACCAACATTCCAAACACCAATCAAAGCATCACGCCAAACTCTCAAACTTGTCATTGATATCGCAACAACAGATGACAACTACACAAGCAATCGTGGCATCATCAACCACCCCCCTAACATCTCAAATCATGGTCTCTCAAGGACCAACCACATCAATAGCACCATCCACCACTCAAACCACCAACATGACATCACTGCTCACCACCACCACAAACACCATTCTGAATCCACCACCACCCCCACCACCACCAAACTCCAACTTATCAAACCAATACAATGTTGGTGTAATTAATTAATTATTACACTAGCATAAGTTAACTTAGGTCTTACATTTAATTAGTTAAGTCCTAGGTTGCATTATTAGATAAATCATTTAATAAATGGGATAATATTCCCTTCCTTATTTGTAGGAGATAAAATTCCTTCTAGAACTTATCTCAACATTTAATGATCATCTAGATAGGTTTCACATGTTGTCACATGCTATTAGATCATGACACATGGAAACATCTCATGCATATTAGGGTTTACTTATTGCCTATATAATTAGGCATCTTGTTCATTTGTAACATATCCAATAAATCATATCATATCAATAGAATCTCTATTGTGCATGCCTAGTTGCAACACTTTTTGGGTGGTTGATTATCTTTCCTGGCTTAAAGGTCCTCCATCGAAGTCTGCAACTTCAAGAACTGTGCATCCATAATCTCAACATGGTATCAGAGCTTATCTAGTGAAACGTCAACCCTCGATCAAGAAAGTTGGTGTGCGAGATTCTCCGCAGGCTTGGAGGTTTCCATTGAAGGCTACTTGTTTCCACCCGGGGACCAAGCTGATTTTTGAAGTAGATTGAGTCAGATCTGAGCTCGCCATTGTCTTCAAAAGGCCTCGAAACCCTAGGATCACCTGCCCATTCATCAAAATCGGATACATCATCCCGGGAGCTTTAGAGGTATTTTTTTAGGGTTTGCAAAATCAATCGTACTATCTGTACAATTTGCAACCAAAAAAATCTCCCCTTGTAGTTGTCCTTTGAGGCAAATTTTTTTTATAAGCAGGACACTTTTTGTTTCAGAAAAATTGGGCTAATATTTTTTATTATTTGGCAAAAATTATATTTTCCTATAGTTGTGGCAGAAAAATTAAAAAATTTAGGGCGACCTACAAATTTATTTCGCCGTCGGCATCAATATTTCTATCGACATATTTGTGGGGCTTGATTTTTTTTAGTAATCATCCACCATCGGCATTCATATATATTTTCATTGGCATTTTGGATTATTTTCCACATACTTTTCTATGGTCGGCATATACTTTATTTTCTATAAATATGGGCTTTCGATTTTTTAATTGCAATATTTTGCACTATTAAAAAATATTTTCATTTGCATTGTCAGCCGCATTCATCACGTCTGCAGAATGGTATGTTTGTTGGCCCATTTGGGGGGCTGACCCCACCGACCATCGGTGATTTGTTTACCCACAGTCCTGCCGAGGTCCTCTCTCCATCGCTGGTTCTCTCCCGATGTCCACCAGAGTTTTTTCTCCCACCGATCGGCTTTCACTCACCGCTAGGTTCATTTCTGCCGACCACCGGCCTACTCCTGCCAGTGCCTAAGCTCCCAACCGCCCCACCCAGGTCCTATCCATGACTGTGGGGTCCGTTCAGCCAACGGTGTCTCCTACTAACGGTGCCTCCCACCGCTCCGCTCAGTTCTCTGCCCCACCACCACCAGGGGTGGTGTGTTTTTTTTTCCATAGCCTGCGCCATGGTCATATTAGCGACCATGACCTAGCACCCGGGGGGCTAGAATTTTGCCCCTGTTTAGCCTGCAGAGTGCCTCAAATAGGCATTTTTTTCTTTTTATCACAACTTTCACCCAGGGTATCAAATTTTTGCAAACGATATACTGTCAAAAAGGGAATTTTGCGTACTTTCTAGTGGTGACATCCATTATGTGAAATTTTTCTCGCAGAAATTTGTACATCCAATTAAAGTCCAAACCCTAATTTGGACATAAAAGCTTGTATCTTCGCAACCGCTCATCAGATTTCAGTGATTCCAGTGGCATCAGGAAGGTGATTCAGATCTTTTATTTATCATTCTAGCCCCTTGATCAGTTTCAGCACCAGGTACTCTTGCATGATAGTTTTTTCAATTTGGTGCATTTGATGAATAACCTAGTTATTTTGAAGCTTGGGACAAGATTGTTTGATCTAGGTTGCATCACTTCAGTTGTAAATCATATTTGGAAGTCTTTATTTTCTATTGAAGGTCATTTGTCTTTGTTTTTGTGGAGAAATTTCATTATGGGGCTTTTGCATGTTCTCCTTTGACTATGTTGTACAAGGGTAACTATCAGCAATGGCGAGATGGGATCTGCCACCATCTTCATTCACTTGATTTGTTGCCACATCTATTTGGTATTGTTCCTCATCCAAGTGAAGGTATTCATGAACTTGCTTGGAGTTGCAGCAGATACATTATTTTGGAGATCATTTCTATGCAAGTTGATTGTGATGTTCTGAGTACTATTGATCATTGTGATTGTCCTCACATTCTTTGGACTAAGCCTTGGGAGCTATATGGAGATTCAGATACTCCACCATTCCCTGATGATCATGCTTCAGAATGTCATTCTTCAGATCAAGTACCACATGATGCTATTGTTATGTAGGAAGTTGATTACCTTGATCTTTCTGAAGAGGTTGACAAGGTTCCTTTCGGTGCTTCTTCTTCATCAGAGACAGTTGGTATCCCTTCACATTCAGTGATTCCTTGTCCAGAATCATTGATTGAGGCTTCCACTATCATCATCAATCAGGATGCATTCTATTTTTTAGACTTGGCATCACAGGATGGCTTTGTTTCAGGCATCATTGACTTGGCTACTTCTATAGGTTTGGAGAACATTCTTGAGGGGGTATCACTCCTCTATTCAGAGATTTCATATACGAGACTTCTTCCCTATCATTCCATTAAGGACTTGAAGTTTCTTCAGCATCTACCATTGGATTTGCTTCAGACTCCCTTTAGTGGTTTTGAGGACACTTCATTCAAGGGGGCTATCAAGTCTCCATCACATTCATCATATCTCAGTCTTTGGATATTGTTCAGCATCAGTTTCTACATCATCCTGGTTTGTCACTCTCTTCATTGATTGTGGCCTCTTCTTCATCAGGCAAGGAGACATTTGAGCAGCGTTTAGAGACACCATCATCCACCTTCATCCTTCCTTCCTTCAATTCCTATCTGGAATGGGAAGCATCTCTCCACTTGCAGTTGGTTTTGTTTCTTCCGAAAGGGAGACAAGTTGTTTGTTGACATTGAATCTTGTTCTATCTTCAAACACTTCCCTTCTTTGCAGGTGATCATATCTTTTGGTGGGGCTATATAGTCCCTTTCTTTTCCTCCTATGGGGGAGCATTGATTTTATTGTATCCATGTGACAGATGGTGTACTTGGGGGCATTTGGGAGTCCTTCATCCTTCCCATCCTATCTCACATTTTTTCTTTTTCATCTCCTTTTTGGAGAGGGGTTTTGTTCCTACTGGGTTTTCCCCTTTTCTTCGCTTGTGGGAGATTTTCTGCATCTTCATGTACATGGGTACCTAACATGGCCTCGTAGCTGGGACCCATCATCATCTTGCATAATCATTGCATTTTCCTCCCTAAGTTGCACTTATGGGGGGGTGTTGGTGTAATTAATTAATTATTACACTAGCATAAGTTAACTTAGGTCTTTCATTTAATTAGTTAAGTCCTAGGTTGCATTATTAGATAAATCATTTAATAAATGGGATAATATTCCCTTCCTTATTTGTAGGAGATAAGATTCCTTCTAGAACTTATCTCAACATTTAATGATCATCTAGATAGGTTTCACATGTTGTAACATGTTGTTAGATCATGACACATGGCAACATCTCATGCATATTAGGGTTTAATTATTGCCTATATAATCAGGCATCTTGTTCATTTGTAACTTATCCAATAAATCATATCATATCAATAGAATCTCTATTGTGCATGCCTAGTTGCAACACTTTCTGGGCGGTTGATTATCTTTCCTGGCTTAAAGGTCCTCCATTGAAGTCTGTAGCTTCAAGGACTATGCATCCATAATCTCAACATACAACATGGAATTGCAAGCTGCTCACCAAGCTGCTTATCAAAAGGCATTCCTGCAAGTGCAAAATAAAAAAAATTGCACAACTAGCTACCCAACAAGCCACACAAGCAGCACAAAAGACTCAAGCCACCCAAATTGCATAGCAAGCGCAACAAGCTGCACAAGCCCAAGCCTTATTGCAACAACAACAACATCAAGCCACTCAAGCTACACAAGCTACTCAAGTATCCCAAGCTGCATTACAAGCACAAAAGGCTACCCAAGCGAAAATTCTATTGCAACAAGTAGCACAAGTCCAAGCTCAAGCTCAAGCACACACCCAATATGAAGCACAACAAGCGCAATTTATTACACAAAAACAAGCAGCAAGAAGCATCCTAATTAGTAGCCCAACAACAAGCATTGTTGGAACAACAACAAGCTCAACAACAAGCAATTATAGCACAAAAACAACAAGAGGAAATCCTAGCACAACAACAACAAGATCAACAACAAGCGTTGTTTATACAACAGCATGTGCAAGCATACCTGGCTCAACAAAATGTGTAAATACCATCAAATAACACACCAACCAACCCACCCATCCAACCCATAATCGAAACACCCCAAAACACCTTCATCCCACCCCTTGATCTATAAAATGACGTAACAACACAAATCAGGTTGCTTTTGCAACGAGTGCTCGATCTTCAATTAGGGTGAACCACAAAAACACCAAGCAACTTGTTTCCATATCCATTTGATAGGAGCCTTGTGATGAAACCATTCTCGAAGGGATTTGAGATCCCCAAATTTGACAAGTATCATGGAATGGGAAACCCTGAATATGACATCAGGGAATTCTAGGTTCATTGCATGGAAGTCGCATACGACGATACCTATTTGATGCGGCTATTTCCTAGGAGTTTGGTTGGCCACGCTATGGAATGGTTCTCTCACCTACCTACATGCATCAAAAAATTCCAAGAAATTATAGATGCATTCATTAAAAACTACGCATGCAGTATTGCAATGGATGTCAGTTTAGAAGAACTCTTAGCTCTAAAACAAGGAAAGAGTGAATCATTCACTTCATTCCAACAATGATGGCAATCCAAGTCCAATCAGAGAAAATGGACCATGCCTAAGGAACAAAAAGTTTTCACCATCATATCCAACCTTGACGGCCTCTTGGAATTCCATCTGAAGGTACAAGGGATCACCTCATATGACCAGTTGATCTCCAAGGCACTCAGCATTGAACGATCCCTTATGACACAACTCACAAGATCAACTTCATACCCTGAACAAAAAAACAACTACCAACCCACCAATTACAATGAAAAACCTCACATGTGGGAAAGAAACAAAAACATTACTAATGACAGTGTCATTGATACCAAGGTGGTCATTAGTGCCCCTCGCCAAAATACACCTGCACCATAAATCCAAAACTAACACCAAAACAATCATCAAGCAACACAACCAAACAATAATTTGGAAATTAACAATGTCAATGATCAAAGGGGACCACCCCAATAGAACAAGAATTACCCCAATCGAAAGTACACCACTCTGAGGGAACCACTTGAAGTCATCATGAAGAAGCCGATAAACAAAAAACTCATCAAAGCACCCACCTATGAGAATTACCAAGAACCAGATGTGAAACCTCCTTGGTATAATGAGAATTGACTCTATGACTTCCATAAAATCAAAGGGCATACCACAAATAGTTGTATGAGGCTAAAAAACATAATTCAAGATCTCATCAATCAAAGAATTATAAACGTGGAACAACCAACAAGAAACCAAGACCTTAAGATATACACAAATCTGATGCCTAACCATGGCAATAAAGGGAATAATAACACTGATAAGGGGAAAGGAACCCTCACAAATGTGAATCATGTGTATGAAACTGTCATCACCTCCATAAATGAATATTGCGCTACCATCACCATCAAAGGAGCCTATGCTAATTATGGAGTCACTACAAGAGGCGACAAAGTTACCATCGCAGGATCATCCCAGTCAAACAGAGTCCCCACACCTAGATGTATCCATAATGGATATAACGTCCTTGATCAGCTCAAAATAATGCCAGCCCAAATCTTCATCATGGAGTTATTGAAAATATCATCTGCTCATAGGAAAATCCTTGAAGAAGCGCTGGTTTCATCCACTATCCTCGTAGATCTTGATGCAGAACAATTCCAAGCTATGGTCGGCAATATCATTACCCCGAATCTTCTCACATTCTTTGACCAATATTTTCCTACCCAACCATATCATAACTATACACTCCACTTAGAAGTCCTAGTACATAAAAGAAAATTCAAAAGGGTCTTGGTGGATGGAGATGCAGGCTTGAATATTTGTTCTCTCAAGCTCATCAAACAATTACAAATCTCAGAAGATTCTATTGACAAAGGAAAGGGTATCACAATAAGAGCATATGATGATTAGGAAAGAGTCTCCCAGGGCACAATCAAAATCCCTATTCAATTAGGGCTATCTATCATGGAAACCACTTGTCAGGTCTTGGACCTTGACTTGCCATATAACATCCTCCTAGGATGCCCATGGAATCATGCATGAAAGCAATAGCATCAACTTTCCATCAATGTGCTAAATTCAAACATGAAGGACAAGAAGTTACCATCCATGGAGACCTCGAACCATTCTCCTATTGCAAAATCCTTGAAGCAAAGTACTATAAAATCCCCCAAGTACCAAAAAATGTTGAGGGCCCATCTACACCATACATTGATCTTGCCACTCTCACTTCCACTTCTACGACAGAGACACCTTCCACTCCCACCATCAACACCATCTCTAACATTAAGGTCATCATCCAAGATAACAGTTGTGGAAACTACATGATCCCTAAAAATGCTTTTGTAATAGGAGAGTTACCACAATCTCCTAGATCACGAGGATGTCTGCAAGTAAATGAAGCCTCCACATCTCAAACATCTCCTGAGGACTATCCCAACTTTACAAGTTGGGGAGATATTGTCCAAGAGGTTATTGAGGTAGATCCATCTCATATGCTATATTGAGATGAGAGGCCAATAGCTGATTTACCAATGGATGACAAAAGCAAGGGTCTACAAATGATGCTCGCAATGGGCTATGACATAAATCAAAGACTTGGAAAAAATAACAATGGGCTTATAATACCTATCATTCCAAAGATGTGAATGGGAATTCTTGGCCTTGGATGTACCCCTTTGAGTATAACCATATGTGGCCAAGGTCCTCTAGTTAGAAAATTCAAAAATCCTCCTCAGCAAACTGCAGCTGAACTGTGCTTACTAGTATCTATAGGTCGCATTATAGATAACTTCACATTTTACATAACCAATGTCTATAGTAGTACTGATGACAAGAATCCCATGACCAACTTACCTAGGCTATTTGAGGATACCACTCTTTGCATGACTAGTACCCTATCTTTTGAATCAGACCACCAAAATCATGAAATCCGCCTAGTATATCCCCAACTCATCAACTATGACCAACAAGGACCACCAGTTCTTGATAAATTCAAAAACAATGAGGCACTCTCAGAATTCATGCGACTATAGGATAACATTCCATGTGGGATTATAAAGAAGGGTTCATAATTGAGCTAGATACACATGCCTATTATGGGGAAATGATTGAATCCCTCAGTCACAAAAGTGAAAAATTAAGAATAATATCTAAGTCTTTGAGTGAAAACCACACTATGGCACTCTCCAACCAGAAAAAAGTAAAAAGAGAGGACACATCCAATGGTGAAAACCTCTCTGAGGCCCCTAAGGATGGGGGATTCAATCTTCCTTTTAGAGCTCTTCATCAAGAAAAATTAGCATTCCTAGCAGAAAGGTGCAATCTGGTCAATCTAGAAACAGAGGAAACCCCACACATCACATTCTATGCAGAATCATTATTATCAGAAGAACAAGAGCTCCTAGCAGCCTTCCTAAGAGAGAGACAGATAAAATTTGCATGGAGCTATGCTGACATGCCAGGGCTTGATCCAAAAATCATGGTTCACCACTTAGTAGTATACCTAGAAGCAAAGCCTATTAAAAAAAATCTCATAAAAATGCACCCTCAGATAGCCCTTCTAGTAAAAATAGAACTAAAGAAGCTATTAGATGCAGGATTTATTCAACCAATAGATTATCCAAAATGGGTGTCAAACTTGGTACCTATTTCAAAACTCGATGGAGGCATTAGAATCTGTACATACTTCAGAGACTTGAACAAAGCATGTCTGAAAGATGATTTCCGGTTGCCCAATATTGACATGATCGTAGAAATGATGGCGGGACATGAAATGCTTTCCTTGATGGATGGTTTCTTAGGTTATAATGAGATAATGATTGCCAAAGAATACCAACACAAAACGGCCTTCACTTGTCCATGGGGGACTTACTGCTGGAATATGATGCCATTCAGCTTAAAGAATGCAAGAGCAACATACCAAAGGGCCATGACCTTAATCTTCCATGACATGATTCACAAGACTTTCAAAGATTATGTTGATGACATTCTAGCCAAGTCTAGAAGGAGAAAGGATCATATAGCAACCCTAAGTGCCATTTTTGATAGGCTAGAGGAGTACAAGGTCAAATTAAACCCAAAGAAGTGTGTCTTCGGCATACAATTAGGAAAATTGCTAGGATATATAGTATAAATGAGAGGTATCAAGGTAGATCCATCAAAAGTAAAGAAATCCTTGAGATGGAGGCACCAAAAACATTAAAGCAATTGAGAGGTCTCCAAGGAAAGCTTCAATCCATTCGCAGATTCATAGCACAACTGGCAGACAAAAAGAACCCATACTCTCACCTACTCCACAAGGGAGTAGCATATAAATGGGATAACAAGTGTCAAGAAGCATTCAATAAAATCAAAGAATATCTACTTACACCACTAGTCCTAATGCCACCAATCCCAAGAAAACCATTAATTCTCTATGTGTCAGCAACAACAATAGCCCTTGGAGCTCTTCTAGCTCAGCATGATGAAAATGGAACATAAAGGGCCATCTATTATATTAGCAAAACAATGATTGGGAATGAGCTAAACTACTCATTCATAGAATAATCATGTCTAGCAATAGTGTTTGCATCATAGAAATTCAGACATTACATGTTGGCATACAAAATAGAACTCATCACCAAAATCAACCCTCTCAAGTACTTATTGTCAAAGGAAATGCTCACTGGAAGAATGGCCAAATGGGTGATGATACTATCAGAATACGACATTGAATATGTGGAGTGGAAAGAAATCAAAGGCCAAGTCATCACAGATCAGCTTGTAGAAGCACCAATCTGTTTAGAGAATCCTCTCATCTCAGAGTTTCAAGATGAATCCATTTTCAATCTCAATGTAGCTGACCACTAGAAACTCTACTTTGATGGCTCATACATGCAGCATGGATCAGGAGCTAGTGTCTTCTTTATCACCCCACAAGGGGATTGCATACCAATGTCCTATAAACTAGAATTTCCCTACACTAATAACTTTTCAGAATATGAGGCTTTAACCATAGGTCTTAGAATTGAAGTGCAGTGGAACATTATAGCTCTCAAAGTATACAAAGATTCTCAATTGATAATAAACCAAGTGAACAATGGATACGAAACTAAAGACAACAAGCTCACTTGATACAAGAAATTGGTGGAGACTCTCAAAGAATCCTTCATCGAGATTACACTTGAACAAATTCCTGGAGCCAACAATAGAGCAGCATACACCATGGAAACAATTGGATCCTTACTAGACATCCCCCACAACGTTCCAAAATATGAATTCCTGATAGAGCAGCTTCTCATGCCTGCGTTCGAGGTACCAGAATTAGAATTCATGTACAAATTTGTTGGTCCTAGTGATCCTTGGTACCACGAAATTTATGCATACCATTGAATAGGATTCATACCTGTCGACCTACCTTCAACCCTAAAAAGAACCTTTGTAAAAAATGCATCCCAATTCATCATCCTAGGAGATACCCTATATTGCAGGAGCATAGAAGGAACCCTACTATGCTGCTTAAATGTTGAGGAGGAATTGACTGCTCTAACTGAAGTACATAATGGTATTTGTGGTTCACACTCAAGTGGAATGACTATAGCCAAGAAATTGTTGGGGATGGGGTATTATTGGCCCACAATGGAAAGAGAAGCACATGACTATGTTAGAAGGTGTCTAGAATTTTAGCAACATGGGGACCTCATCAATGCTCCAGCTCAAAAGCTTCATCCCATCATCACACCACGGCCCTTTTCATAGTGGGGACTTGATCTCATTGGAAAAATCACTCACGCTTCAACTAATGGCCACAAATTCATCATAACTGCCATAGAGTACTTTACTAAGTGGGTGGAAGCCATACCCATGACATATATAACTAGGAAGAAAATATCAAATTTTTTACTATGGTGTTCCACAAGCCATTATCTCAGGTAATGGGACACCATTTAAGAATCAGGAGGTTCATAACTTATGCAAAAAAATAAAAATCCAAAATCGCTTCTCCACTCCATACTATCCCCAAGGAAATAGCCAAGCAGAAGCTACAAACAAAACTATTTTGAAAATCCTCAAGAAAACAATCAATGACACAGGTTATGACTGGCATTTGCAGCTCAATCCCACCCTTTGGGACTATCGAACTAGCATCCTCACACCTACCGGCGCCACCCCCTTCTCCCTAGTCTACAGATCAGAAGCAGTACTCCCCATTGAGATCAAGCTCCCATCACTCAGAATATCACTGAAAAACCTCATCACAGATGAAGAGTACCGAGTATCAAGATTGAATGAGCTAGAACTACTGGATGAGTGGTGTATATATGCTTTAAAACATCTACAAGTGTATCAGAATAGACTCAAAAGGAGCTATAATAAGAAAATCAGAAGGACTTTCCAAGTCAGAGAACTAGTATTAAAGGAGAATCAGAAGAATGTACCAAACCCAAGTAGCAAAGGAAAATTTGAACCCAATTGGTTGGGACCATTCATTATCACAAGTTAGAAGTTAGGGGAATATTAGTTATCAACACCCGAAGGGGAACCTCTGCAAGAGCCCATGAATAGCACTCATCTCAAAAAGTTTTATGCCTAATATTTCAAGGTATAGAACCAAAAATCCAAAAAATTAGAAAATGTCCTAAAAAAATAGTTACTTTGGCGAAAACAAAAAAATCAAAAAAGAAAAAAATCCAAACAAATCAGAAAAAGAATAAAAAACAATAAAGAAAAAAATTGTCCTCTAGTGACAACCACTTCGGTGGCACTTTGGACAAGTACCTTGGTGAAAACCTGGCAAATAGGCACCTTGTGTAAATAAGCACTTTCCATCCACCAGGATCTTTATGGCTTGTTCTGCATCATCCATCCATTACATTTCCATCATCCATCACATTCAGATCTCCATACATCACTCATCCACCTGCATCCACATCATAGCTTGGTCTTGTGTTCGTATCGTGATCCCTCCTAGTACTACTCAGCCCATCCTCAAGGTCAACTTGTTCTGCCTTTATCAGAGTAGTCTATTGCATCAAAATGGGGACATGTTCTCATCAGATCGGATTCGTGTATATTCTTAAAGTCCTAAACATCAAAAAAATCAAAAAACATCAAAACATCAGAAAATCCAAAAACATCGAAAAAAGCACAAAATCCAAAAACATTCAAATCATATCAAAATCCCAAAAAAAGTCAAAAATTCAGTCAAAAATTTAAAAACAAAGTTTTCTTGTCAAACTATGGGTCTTTGAGCCTTGAACATAGGCAAGGTTGATCTTTGATCATCCCCCCAGAGACTTAGGTCAGTCCTTTAGGCATCTGTCATAATAAAATAACATTTCATCATGTATATCGTCATATGTAAATCAGTCAACTTGTTAGTTGAACTGCATGGTATTTGTGTGTATAACGTAGGAAAGGCTACTCTGTTAATTAGCCCCCGAGGCCCCTAGGATAGGTCTTTAGGTTAGTCTTTTGGTCAAAATTTCAGAAAACCCCAAAACATTGGAAAAAAAATCAAAACATTTGAAAATCTCAAAAATACCAAAAAATAACCTCAAAACATTGCAAAAACTCCAAAAAATCCAAATATTTGAAAAAATTCATCGTCTCATCTCACTTACACCCGCAATAACATTACTCATAATAAACGATCATCATCCTCAACCTTTGGTGAAATAGTTAGAAACAAGTCTAGCAGGTAACAAAGTAAAACTCAAAATGTCAAGTCTCAGCTATAAGTCAATTTGTAAGCAAGTTGGTCAACTCTTTGTGTCGATAACCTATCATCCAATTGGTCCCCTATCAATCATTAGAAAGAACACTTGGGATAAAATGAAATTACGTGCTGCCATCCACTAACATGTCCTAGGATGTATCCTTCCTACAATGGGCATTATCTTTTGGCAATATTTTCGGTTCTTATCCTTGCAAACACATTTCCTTTTGGTTAGCAGTATTGAAGAACATCGACTTGTTTGTTTACTTTATCTTTGTATTTTAACTTATCTTATTGTGCTCATTCCAAGGACTTCTTGATGATATCCAAATAGAGGATTAAGAGAAATAGGAATGGGGCAATGATCATTATCTTTTGTCTGATGTGCTTGTTTGACATTCTTGTAATATAATTTGGCGAATACTTGCTTTGTTAGGTATGTATGGAGGAGGTTTTGGGAAACTTTTTGACTATTGCATTGATAGGTTATACCTTTCTATTTTTTGGTCTAAGGTGTTTGAAACTTCTAAAGTGCATCCTAGCAAGGTTTTCATATGTCAGGTGTGAACAAGGATACTCCTATCTGATTGTCAAGTCAAATATCATCATATTGGGTACAACGCCATCCTAGTTCTCTATACCTTGATGCATCGTACCATGTGTGTTATCAAACATAAGAAAACTAGCCCTTTGAAAATCCCAACTCCTCGGCAAGGAATCATCATCATTTTCATATTCATCATCTTGCGTCTTGTTGAAATGACTTCTTCTCTTTCATTCCTTCTTGCTCATCGCACTAACAAGGTACTAGGACAATTGATCATCATCATCATCATCATCATCATCATCATCGATCCTGCATCCACAAATCATTAGCATATTGCATAAACATATCATATAGGAAACATATGCATTGCATTTCCATCATCATATAAACATGGTATTATAAGCATTTTTGATAAATTAGCACATCCCTTTCTCATTACATTACATCTATTTTTTGCATCACATAAATCATTGCATAACATTCATTTGGATAAACATTTCGTAACCATTTCACATTACCACCTACTACATAATCATACATAATAGGTACATAAGAATTATAGATAATCCATTGCATACATACTCACATAACATTATAGATTCATCTCCCACATTACATTCGTTTTACATTAAGCATCATCATACCACTTTACATTAACATATCATTTCATATATTGCATCACATCACAGTACATGCATCACATACATTTAACATGTTTAGGATAATATTTTTTATTCTAAGCATCTTAAAACCATCTCATTTGCATCATCAATACACATCATATAAAACATGACCATTGTATTTACATTGCATTATATCATCCATTAATCATCCATATCATCTCATAAACAGAATCACAATCATTTTTTACATTTCATTGCATAAATCATTCCACATCATTATAAGCATAAATAGGAACATAAAAATCCATTACATGCAAAGCGTACATCCATCCATAATCATTTTATAAGCAAGGTTCACATATCATTTCACCTATACATCATAGATCATCGCCATATTATTTTACATATTACATTTCATGTCATATCATTTGCATCAACATAAATAGATCATCATATAAATCATCATCATCATCCATTTATATATCCATCTGCATATCATGAATAAAACAACATAATATAAGATCTAGTCATAATACATACATCATCAGAAAGAAATGCATCCATCACATCACATCATAAGCATCATTGCATAAAGAAATAGAGTCATCCATAAAATGCATAGATAAGTGGTACACATAAAATCATATCAAAATCATCATCTCATATATATCATCATCGGGTAATTGTCATAGTACAAAATAATTAGATCATTGTACATGTGTGTGAATAAGTACAAAAAGGCCCATCGGGCTATCAAAAAGGAGCCTACAAGGCACAAAAAGTATCATCTTGATCAAAACAAGGTCTACCCATCCTGTCTGCTGTCCTCGCCCCTGTCACTGTGACCCTCTACTGGTCTGTGGCTAGTCCCCTGTGAGTAGTTTGGGGCCCACTTTTCTCTAGGCACGGTCTTATGATAATGCATGCGGTAATAATCCGCCTCCCAGATGACCTCCCTGTAAGACCTAATGGATAGTGTGCTCTCAGAGGAGGAGGCTACCATACTCTCTAACTACTATTGTCTGGCCATCTCGGTGGCTGCCTCTAGCTCTATGGCCTACCTATGCAAAATGACTTGGTCTCTCTTGGCCCTAGCCTGATCTCTCTCAGTTCTGGCCTGATCCCTCTCCACTGTCACAGTCTGAACCTAGGCCTGCAACTGCACAATCAATGCATCTCGAGGATCCACTTGCCCTATTGGCTGCCCTATTGGCTATGCTTATGGAGGTTGTACCTGAGGCTGATCCTCACCCCTAGCTCATGGTGGTGCACCTGCCTTCTCCTACTAACTAGTTGGCACCTACTACTGATCCTACATCTGCACATCGGCCTAACCTAGCTGAAATGGTTGAAATCGAGGCCTGACTGGCTGATCTTGCCATTCATCATCTCTCTATCCTTGTCCTCCCCCTTTGCCTCTCATCCTCCATAGAATGAGGACTGCTCCTTGAACTATCAAATGTAGGGGAGGCCGGAACCAGTCTCTGTATGCCTGAGTAACACCTAGATCCACAGGCCCCTGATCGGAAGCCCATGGCCGAGCCACCAACTGTCTAAAATTGTCCACAGCCTCTAAAGAAGGAATGTATCAACCCCATGACACCTATGACATGGTGTAGGAAAATATGGCCACATAATCATCTTCTGGCTAGTCCTGTGGCTCGTCGAACTGGCATTGAACGTTCTCGAGCAAATACCTCTCCACCATAGTATGCTCCCACCCCTGCATAAACTAGTACTTACAAGAAAAAAATGATTTGCATCATCGACCCATCTGAGCCAGCCAAGGTATAGGCACCATGTAAACACTGTCATCTCATCCAAGACTCTCCTCCAGTAGGGAATCTCGTGCTCGACTGTGTGTGTGAAGGGCACACCACCTCTGTAACACCATACAAGGGGATCATCAAGAACCATTGGTACTGCAACGACCCATGACCGAAAAAGAGTAATGTGCTCCCACGCCCATAGGTGGAGAAGCATCACTCCTACCCTGAGTGCTCTGCCATTGAGGTAGATGTACTCATGTAGATATCTATATAGTGAGGCAAGAAGAATAGGCCCCCAAGAAAAATGAGTAGGCCTATCATGCATCACCATGCGCTCCCTGCAGAGTCCCCAACAGGACCGAAGTACCAGCCTCATCGATCTGGGGCAATGAGACCTAAAATAATGGCCACAACAACAAAGAAGAAGGGGGAGGTGAGAGTCCTATGACGCTCAAGCTCAATCTGACCCTTGCAAATGATAATGTCCTCTTTGACGAGGACTGTGTGACAGGCATCTCACCCAACATCTATGTAAAAAATAATGCACCGATCATGAATTGACAATCTCAAGATGCGCCACACATCCTCTAAGGAGATGGTGGCCTCACCAGTGGGAAGGTGGAAGGACAAGGTCTCGATGTGCCATCTCTATGCAAGTGTTGACATCATCCCAAGATGGGTATGCATGGGTAGTGCGTATGCAATGTGCCACAACCCCATATCTCGTAACTGATCCTACTTTCTGTCACTGAGGTCTCACAAATAGCCAAAGAGATCCTCTGACCTATGCTCTTAGGAATATAACTCCCTCGCTATGTCCTACATCAAGAAAGGTCATCATGTTAAAAAATTTGAAAAATTTCATGCCGAGTGTCTAAAAATTCACCCCAGCATCGCTATCCGTGAAGGCATCACAGTTTGATTTTTTATCAAACTTTGATGCTGGGGCAAAAAATGCCAAAATCACAACACCACGATGCAATTTTCTTCCGAGTGGCATAGTTTGATTTTTTAGCGGTGCTATATAGCATTGCTACAGAAAAGCTAATTTAAAGTGCATTAAATGAACACTAAAAATGAGAAATAAAGCTCAAGTAAGGATCACTTACTGGTGTCCCAATACCAGGTGGCCGCTGGTATGTCTGGACTCAGTCAAAAATATACATTGAGAGCTATCATTGTGCCATATTTTCAAGAGGTCAGAGCTCAAATCTCAAGATTGCTAGATGGCTGTGTGAGAATGAATTGAAAGTGACCCCTCGTAGCCCTTTTAAGCTTGGAAATTAGGTTTTTTTCACCCTGTTTGGCTATCCTGCTAGGGTTTTGGACCCTTGAACCTATTTTTGTCAAGTCAAGGCCTGTTTTACATCATTTTATTGCGTTTAGACGTGTTTTTGGCCTCTTAGAGGATTTTTTGGACTTGTCAGACACCTTGTCCTCTTTTTTCACGAGATCACTCAAAAATCAAAATTTTCATCCAATCTCTTGAGGGGGAAATATATTGGCATATTTTCTCTCACTAGGCAGTAGTGGGGCAAGATTTTGAAAATGAAAATTATTGGCTTTGATCAAGATCGTTTATTTTTTGAACCAACACAACAAGTGCATTACTTCAAAGAGGGGAAAAATGTAGATACGTAAAATGTATCGATTGACATTGTGTATCTGATCCTGACCACTAACATCATTTTGTCCTGAATCATCCTTCGGTCTAACCATTTAATCAAATACCTTTATCTAATTAAATTCATCAAGATTCCTCTCTTAATTAAATAAATCAGTTATCTAATTAAGTCACCTCTTCTCGATAATTAAATTAACCATTTTGATCTAATTATTCTATTTAATTAAATAATTAATTTTATTTGATTAAATATCTTAATTCTATCTATTAAATTAAATAATTAAAACCTTATTTTGTTTAATCTAACAATCATTTCTTTTAATTAAATAAATCAAAATCTTTATTTAATTAACCCCTTATCACATTCTTCTCATATTTGATTTAAATAAATCTATAAATCTAAGTCAAATAGGTCACATCATTTAACCCCTTTCATTAAATTAATCAACTTTGATTAATTTAATCTCCTCTTATGTCCCATCCTCTAGCTTTTACCACTTGCACATGAAAATAGACTTATTTGATTTATAAAATCTCTATTTTCCTCAACAAGGCATCTTTTAAGGAATATTCTTCAAGTTTGAATTCAAAATCTAAGTTGACATGTACATCCAACAAGGAATTTACTCTCTCTTACATGTACTTTTCCTTGAGCCAAGTGGAATTCAATTCATTTTTCCTTCCCTCTTGCATGTCATTTCAACAAATTTAAAATTCAAAAATATGCATTTATTAGCATAATCCTCAAAACTTGCACATCCTTCATCCACTCATACGTTGACAAGTGGCATATTGCCATTGGTTGAATGTTAGTCCCACATTGCTCTATTTTGAACATTCATCCATCAATATCATCTATAAATAAGAGGCCAAACTCCTCATTTTATCATCCACAATTTGAGTAAACTTACTATGCTCAAATATTTAGCAATCTCCATCCACATTTTCAAATTGGTAGCTAGGTTATGCAGATTTTGGTCTTGAAGCACTCACCATTATTCATCAAGCTTGCATCATAGGAGTTGGGAAAGGGCCAATTTTCACATCAAATTGGCACCAATTCCCCCATGGGATCAAGAGTTTGCATTGTATTCAATAGGATTTAGCTTGCTTTATTGCTCTTTCATTTCATTCTTGTTTCATTTCCTATTTTAAACTATGCTAATGGATTTCATGGGGAATCCTTGTTCTTACTTGAATTTGATATCATAATGTATTCATTTGTTGTGTTTTGCAGGTATTAGGATTGGGGTTCTCATAGATACCAATTGATGTAGATTAGGGGTGGATATCTCTTATCAAACACAATCCAATCATTTTAGCATAATCTTTCAATCATAAAAACCCCAACTTGGTGTTAAACTCACAATGTATTCATATTTCCTTGTAGCACAACATAACATAAAATTTGGGCATATATTTTAGAAAAGGCCTCAAACCTATGAAAGAAATACCATTCAAGATAACCTTTATGCTCTTCTTGAACATACCAAAGTTAAACCTAGGGTTGTTTAGAACATTTCCTAAATTGGACTGCTACGCTACCCCTTAAGCCAATTAGACCTCTTTTGCAAAGCAAGTGTGTGATATTCCTCTCCTAGATCACCAATCTTCATTCCAAAACGTTAAATAGGTCACATATGGTCTGAGATTATAGATTGTATCACTTGATTCAACCACCAACTCACCTAACCACAAAACCCCACTTCTACCTATCAAAACTAGCCTAAGGCTTAGAGATATTAGGATAGGGATTGTACAAAAAAAGGCCCTAACTCCATCCCATGCAACTCCTATCCTACTGAGCATGAAAATTAACCCATCTAGTGATATTCCACTGAGTTATAGAGAATTCCATAGGTGGAATGGGCTTTTATTCCATGATTTGTCTACAAACCCTCAAAGTTTATAGTTTCTAACCCGTCCTTAGTAATTTTCTTTTCAAACACTTCAAACTTGATGAAAATCCTTCAAAATGAAACCAAAATGTTCCTAATTCATTCCACCATTAGTTACAATTCACGTTATTGCATTTCTAAGTAATACAGAACCATACTGGTCAGTGCATGTAGTAGCAGATTTACTAGAAAAACATAAAGAAAATTGAGTACTTTTATTGTTTATGCATCAAAACTTCCAACATAACCTTCCTCAAAGTTTTTGAGGCCTTTTAAAACTTTTTCAGCCCCCAAACAATTGTTCACAACTATTTTTTTAACTACATGACTGTTCACCACCAAAAATGACAATTTTGTAAAGTTGTAAAGTAACTCTTTGAATACATTTACAAAAAATAACAAAATGTACTCAACCAACCCCAATGAGATCCAATACATTTAAAATGGTCTATTATGACCTTATTACATCCAGAAAAGACTCACCAACACAAAACTTAACAATAGACCCAAAATTGCACAATTTCACTAGGTGCCCTTGCACCAAGAATCCTAGACAACATTTCTATATTATTTTAATCTATTATCCTTGCAAGAATATTTGGATATTACTTGGGATATTACTAACTTAGAGTCACCAATCACCATTAGCTTCTTTATCCCATTCTTTTTAGCTAGCCTCAATCCTAGCAGCAATGACTCATACTTTGCCACATTGTTTGTGTAGACAAAAGAAAAAGTGTGTTGCCACTAGGTGAAACCAACAATATACCTACACCAGACTCCTCTTTAGAACTTTCACCATCAAAATACATCTTCCATAGTCCATTCTTATTAGATAATCTTGTAATTTCATGGTCTATGGGCCCAGGCTACCTATCAGTTTCTCTTGCTAGATCTTCCACCTTAAACACACCGATATTAGTATCTACAAAATGAATTATATCATCCTCGGGAGCATGCTCTAGCATATGTGGCACTTTTGGTTCTCTAACCACTTTGACATCCTTTCCCTCAATTTTGAAAGTAGCATAAGAATATCACATTACATGCTACCCCATGGAAGCACTCCATTTCCTAGATAGAAACATCCCATAGTTGGGTGGGACATCTACCACCACCACACTCATCTTGAACTCTTTCTCTGGATAAGCAACTAGTCTATAAGGAAGCTCATTGATTACACCAGTCACAGGGACTTCCCTAGAGTCAATAAAATAGCATTTTCCATGGGTAATGTCAAATTTTAATCCTAGTGCCTCCGTGATCTTGGCTAGAATTATATTTTTCGATGCTCTAGAATCAATGATACAATTTTTCAAAAAACATCCGTCAACAATTAGTGTGAGAAAAAATGGGTCTATCTTTCCAAGATAGGTAGTCACTAAATTTCCTAGAAAAATATTAGGGAACTCAGCGATTAATCCCTTTACATCTTTCTATTTATTTTCCTTTTTACTCACTATGGGTGGAGTGGACACCACTAATTCACTATAGGTTGTAGTAGCATCACTGATAAGGGCTACTTCCTCTTGTTTGTGTTTTTCAATTCCCATCATCTCAAGCAAAGGAATATACACTTTTACTTGAATAAGCAACTGAAATATATCAAAAAGAGTGTATTTAGGAAAATAAATTGGGACCATACCTTATTTTCTAATGCTCTCCTTCTATTGATCCCTTATTTTTTCAACTCTAGGCTTTGCATAATTTTTCTTATATGATTTTGTCTTTATAGCAAGGGGCTTGGGATCTCCATCCATTTTTGGTTTATCCACATTCTTAGCCCAAAATTTATCTCCCTTAATTTCCTTCTATTTAAGTCCTTCCCCTTTGCTATCAGATTTTTGTTCTTTACCTTTCACATTCTGCTCTTTGATAAAGAGAGCAGCAGGGATAACTTGGTCACCACCCATTTTTTTATTCCTCAAATGATATGAACCTCGGCTTGTGCAACCAAGGCCACTATATATCTTGTAATTTCTTCATCTGAAGGTTTTCTTAGAGACACATTATCTCCAGCTACCTCTAATGTGTACACTTAATTATCATTATCATCATCTTTGTAGAACCGAAATTTGGTCTAAGCCTGCGACCTCAATATTCTTCATAATTCGTATTCTTCTATTGATTAAATAATGATAATTATTTAATTATTCTCTATAGTCTTAATTTCTTCTATTAATTAAATAATCTTAATTATTTAATTAATTCACACTTTTCTTTATTCCATTTGAGTAATTAAATAAATTCTTTTTATTTAATTATGTTACTAATTAACCTTATTCTTTCTTGTCAAATTAAATAAATTCTTATTTAATTTACTCTTTATCATATTTCAACTATAATTAAATAAATTCTTTATTTATTTAATTATTCTTCAAATATCAAATCTTGAATTAAATGAATTATTTAATTCATTAATTTAGTTTTAATGCATTCCTCTATATTTAGATAAATTGTGTGAGTTATCTAAGTATTCACTTTGACTCGACTCGACATCTATTTTAATCACTCAATTAACTCTTGATTTAATGTTTGAGTGGCGTCCTCGAGTAATCTCTTCCTCAAATCATTCAATAATCCAGTGCTAACTCAATTGCGTGTACATGCAGATTAATTAAATATTCTTATTTATTTAATTAAACCTTGTGTGTGCATTCAAACTAGAGTGGCTTTAATCAATCTTTATCTTTGTCATGCAAAGATAATTCTTCTGTTTTTGAATACCAAACTGGAAGATTAAATCATTTATTTAATCTTTAATTCTATTTCTAATTTTTATCACTCATGTCACTACTGACAGTTATCAGAATGCATGTCTAATCTATCGATCTCAACCGTCCATTGATCTTTCGATCTCAGCCTGTCGTTCGAATAATCAATTTTCTATAAATTGATTTGTCATTCTTCATTCCAATCTCTCTCGTGAAATCTTATGACTTTTGAGAGCACTCAATCTTGAATCTTTGATATTTTACTAATCACTATCTTAGGCTATACTTGCATGAATTATAAGAAATCTGAGGGAAATTATATTACAATAGCAAAATGGAGAAGGGCAATCGAGATGAATCATGGAAATACGTTTGAAATTGGTGAGATTGTTTCAGTTTGTTTACATTTTACTTTCCTTTGTTCTTTGTTACTTAACATTTAGATTTGCATCTTGGATTTTAGTATTGCATGTTTTCTTCTAATCTTCTTTGTTGTCTTGTGCACTTTCTTGGTGTTACATTTGGTGAACCCGATGTGAAGACACCATCTTCGCGAATCCGTAGACTTTTATTTTGATTTTTGCAAGTTTTTCGTACAGAACGATGCATCAGTTTGATGAAGGGATGCAATTGACTTCCTAAACCACATTTGACACCAGAAATGATGCATCTAACAATATACGATGCATCTGACAATTCCTGAACCGCAATTGACTGGTGAATACCAAGCTACAATTGAAGAAAATATCGACGCATCTACCTGGTAACACAATGACACAATTGACTGGTAAACTTTATTTCTGTTTTTGAAAATATAAAATTTTCAATTGATTTGTGTTACTAATATCTTATTTTCAGTGTGTGGCCTTTTGGAGTTAACAAGCTTTTGCAGGATGATTGACGAAGACGATATTGAAAACTACTAACAAATTTTTTTGCAAGACGCTTGTCAAAGACCTTAGTTAATTTTTGAAATAGATTGTTTGGTAGCGTAGAAAATCTTTCATTTGGTTTAAAATTAATGAGTGTCTATTGTGTTTGGTGCGAAAGCACAAGTTTGGTTACCCTTGCAACTTGGTACAACTAGTATCCTCTGCCCTTGCGCATCTATGTGATCCTGGGTGTAAGAGAAATGGTTACCAACTCTAGAACTTGGGCCTGTTTTGGTGGGAAAAATTACTCACCCCAGGACGACTCAAACTGGTAGCACCTTTAACCCGAGGGACTTCCAGCCAGTATATAAAAGTGGGTTCTTGGGGAAACCCCAAGAATCACGAGTGTGGTTCCGACGAGATGGATCTGAAAGGGGACTCACATTGTATGGATCACACCCCACGAATAGAATGCCTGTACTAAATACCTTTTTTTTTAGAGACCAACCTATTTGTGGCCATTGCTTGGTATAGTGCAGGGTACAGTATCATGCCCGAAGATACTCACTACTGATCCCCTTGAGTAGAGATAGCAGTTCTTGGGAGGTCATTTCCCAAAGAATTTGAAATTGGTGTGCTCGAAAGATGTTAATGAGTCATGGAGGGGAGCCAATGCCACCAAATTTCTAAGCTATCCGCTCTCGAGAAGGAAAGGTGTTTATCACCAATCTGAGGTATTTAGGTGGGCTATACCAAGTATACAAACCCTAGGCCTTTGGCCTATTAGGATGTGCTTGTCTGTTGTCAATTTAAACGTTCTTTGAGTCCAAAATTGAAACTAAAAACACTTTGTCTTATGATTGTCTTTGATTGTCAGAATTTGATCATGGAAAAAAGAATTAGTTTAAATCTCATCACTGAAAATACACAGAGAGTCGCAACTGTTCACCAGAAACTCGCAATTGATTTTTAGAGTCACATCTATTAAATCTTGAGTTGCATCTATTAAATTCTGAGTTGCAACTATTATTTCGAGTCACATCTGTTTAGCTTTGATTCGCATATGTCAGTATCCATCACATCTATCTAGTGTAGAGTCGCATCTGCCAATTTAGCTCACAATTGCTTTTCAAAAACCGCATGCATTATATTCTAAGTCACAACTGTCAGTACGAGTTGCATCTGTTAGAAGGTTAACCGCATCTGTCAGAGTCAAACTAAACTTTACCAGAGAAATGCAAGTGATCACTGAAAAACCACAACTGTTAACTTGAACCACATCTGTGAAATCTTGAGACGCATCTGTCTGATTATCAGAAAGCTAGAATTCATAGTCACTATCCATTCAACACGATTATACCAGTTTCAGTTGTCTTTACACAAATAGTCCTTAAAAAAAAACTTGAAATGATTTGCTCAATTTTGCATCCTTTAGGGTCATTTATTCATTACCATAGTTGTCTTCATTCAAAGTTTAGTTTCATCTTAGGATACATACTACCTTGCATTAAACTTCTAGAAAGATCACTTTTACAAACTTTAGGATTAGTCCACCATCTATACTCTAGAAAGGTCATAGTGTCAACAAAATCTTTCATTGAACCTAGTTTTATCAGTTTATCCTTTGTCCTACAGAGATTCCTCCTAGCTCATCAGTCTAGTTAGGAAACTCAACTTGTCTTTGATCTTCATCCTATATTGGTTCCTTGACTTAAACTAAATTGACACCTTGATTAGACTTTAGGTAGTTGGTCCCTTCGTCCTAGGTTTATAGAATTGATTATTTTGGAACCTTGCTTAGGCTTTGCATCTTTAGAGTTTAGACTAGTGTCATCCTAGAACATTCATTATTTTGCATACGAAAATCCCAAAAACATAGACTAGAGTTATACTATTCATAGATATAGTTTTGCATTTCCTGCATATTGAGCTTGTCTTACATGGTTGAAACTAGGTCTAAGAGAAGAGAGAGAGAAAACATGTTGAACCCAAAAAAATTCATCAATCCATTTTCTTCAAGACCTCATAAGACTCTATTAGACAAATTCACCACTAGAAACACTCAAGGACATATTGCAACAGAGGACATAGAGGCTGCCGCACAGGACCCTGAATTTTCCTCTTTTGTAGATGAATACCTAGCCAATGATCGTCAACGATACTTAGCCAAGTTGCTAGCTAAAGGTGCTACCTTACCTGCAGGATTTGATGTTAGCACCTTACAAACTCAACCTACACAAGGGACAAACACAATGACTGCTAGTACTACTATACCTCAAATAAGCACAACTATGCCATCTAGCACATCTACATAGAGTACAACAGTCCATACTTCCCCATTTGGTATGTCTAGCATGACATCGGGATTTAATTTCACTATAGGGGCATCATCATCTACTCCCTCCGGTCCTCTTGTTGGGAGTAAAAGACCTAAAATGTTAGCCCTTACACCTTATGTCGATGTTACAAGTGCACAATCAACAACCCTACCTACTGCTAGTATCATGAGTACCATACCATGGTCGATGACCATACCTAGTGTTCAAATCACTAGTACTATACCAAGGATTACACAAATAGGAGGCATTCCCTCCTTCCAATATGGCAATCAAAATCCTTTTTCACAGATTGGTAGTCAGAATTTGTCCACACAGATTCCAAGTCAAAAACAATTTACATCGATCCCGAATCAGAATCCTTTTTCACAGATTGGTAGTCAGAATCTGTCCACATAGATTCCAAGTCAAAACCAATTTACATCGATCCTAAATCAGAATCCTTTTTCATAGATTGGTAGTTAGAATCCATCCACATATATTCCAAGTCAAAACCAATTTACATCGATCCTGAATCAGAATCCTTTTTCACATATTGGTAGTCAGAATCTATCCACACAGATTCCAAGTCAAAACCAATTTACATCAATCCCAAATCAAAACCCCTTTTCCCAAAGTGGTACTTAGAATCCGTTTACACATAACCCAGGTCAACACCAATTTATGCAAATTCTGACCCTGAACACATTTATTAACATTCCAAATCCAAATCCACCTCAGATGCCAACATTTAATCGAAACCCATCACGAGACTTTGGATTTCAGAACACATACATAGATCCGCATAATTTCCCTAGCACATCTTTGACCCAAGTTGACGTCTTACAAACACAAATGCAAGCATTACAAACACAAATGGATAACATGTCGGTGTCAACTAAGAAATTGTTTTCAACAAAGGACATATGCCCATTCCCCTTTGATAGATCATTGTACATGACCCCTTTCCCTCACAAATATGTCATACCGAATCTCCCTAAGTACAATGGCAAACAAAATCCAATAGAACATATAAGGGAATTTTCTACCATATGCATAGATGTTGCTTATGACCCCACATATCTTATGAGACTATTTCCAAGAAGTCTTGTAGGAATTGTACTAGAGTGGTTTTCGGGTCTAGATTCTGGCATTAGGTCTTGGGGTGAAATGGTTGAGAAATTTGTGGAGCAATTCTCCTTCAACATAGACCACGAGATAAATATAGCAACTTTGTGTCACACAACGCAAGACGAAGGAGAAACATTCATTGCTTTCTTCGAGAGATGGAGAACTATAGCTAGTAGGTGTCCTGTCGAAATACCCAAAAAACAAAAAGTTACAATGTTTCAATAAAACCTTCATGCAAAGCTCAGAACTAACTTAAGGGTACATTGTTGTACATCTTTTTCAGAACTAGTGGAAAAATGGGTTATAATAGAGAAGGATCTCATTGAAAAATGCAAACTCAAGACATAAACATCCAATCGAAACCCGATCGTACAAAACACCCCCACTAATAGAAATAGATTTTGGTCTTGCAATAAAAATGTCACCAATGATGGGGTGGTTGATGCTAAAACGCTACGAGTAAGACCCCTCCTCACATTACAAGGACCTCATACTTTTTCCAATACAATTAATGCTATCAATCAACCTCTTAATGTGGTCCAAAATACTCAATGTCCACAACAAAGGAGATTTCAAAAATGTGAGTTCACTCCCTTAGGGGAACCCATTGAGTCGGTGTTCAAACAACTATTACAACATAACCTCATACAGCTATAGGAACCAAGACAATATGATCTAGGACAGTTTAAACCAGCTTGGTGGGATGACAATGCCTTTTATGATTATCATAGGACTAAGGGACATAACCTACAAAACTGTCGACAACTAAAGAATATCATACAGGATCTTGTCGAAAGGAGAATTATTGAAGTTAGTAGACAAAAAAAAAAGTCATCAAACACTGATCATCAAGTCTTTTCTGACCCACTACATGATCATGGGAAAGGAACTATCCCCAGTTCGAGTACTAAGACCAATATGTCCGCCAACTATGCGAGTATCAAACATGACTATGATAGTGGCAAAATCATTCATTGCCTTTGCACTGCTAATGAGAATATCAATACCATTACTATCAATACTAATCCTGAGTGTGCAGTCAATACTCGTTGTACTAAGTTCACTATCCAAGGCTCTCCATCGCAGTAAACACCCCAACCTTCCAATCTACAATATAACCTACTTGACCAGTTGGGGAAGACCCCAACCCAAATCTCAATCTTGGAATTGTTACGTATTTCCCCTGAGCATCGATCTATCCTCGATAAGGCTTTACAAAACACCACGGTCCCTAATGACCTTGATGTCAATCATTTCCAGGAAATGGTTGGCTACTTGACCAATAATCACCATGCCACATTTTTTGAACAAGACTATGCAACTAAAAAGACGAGCCACAATGACCCTTTACATCTAGAAGTCCCTATTGATGACACCAAAGTTAGACGAGTTTTGGTAAACGGAGGAGCAGGGTTAAATCTATGCACTTTAAAACTAATTAAGGCATTAGGTATCTCAGAAGCATGTGTAGACAGGACCAAAAGTATTGTCATAAAAGCTTATGATGATGAGGAACGAAAATCAAAGGGGGTGGTAACACTTCCTATCAGAATTGGTCCTGTGGTGATGGAGACAAAATTCCAGGTCTTGGATCTCACCCTCCATTATAATCTTCTACTCGGTAGACCATGGATTCATGCGGTCCCTTCCATGTATCATCAGTGTCTTAAATTTCCTTACAATGGCACCGAAATAACTATAGATGGTGATCCCGATCCTTTCTAGTATTGCACCAATCTAAAGGAGATTCCTCAATGCCAAGTGCCAGTAAACCAAGAGGCCTCATCGTCCAATCCATCTTCCTATGTTGATCCATCCACACTCACTCGAACATCTATTTCACCCTCAATTCCTACCACTCCTCGGGTTGAGATCCAAGACAAGGGTTGTGGAGAGTAGTACATGAAGACTTCTTATTGCGTTAGCCATTTGATTTCTCCCAAGTCATATGGTTTACCTACAATAGGTAGGGGACATTCCATGGTCACTATACATGTTCCTCCTACAAAAACTTTCACTAAATGGGGAGAATTAAGCAAAGAGGCCGTAAACACAGAAGATGTCACTTCTTGGCTATATAGGGAAGATGGTGAGGAACCCCTCTTACTTGCTCATATTCCTACAAATCTATATGGAAAGGGTTTCAAAATTATGCAAAGAAAATGATATGATGGACAAAGTGGTTTAGGCTTAACCCAAGATGGGAGGATTGAACCAATGTTTATTTCTCAATGGCCAAAAGGAGTAGGGCTAGGGTTTCAACTGATTCAGATTGGCGTTCCTAGTACCCCATTACCCTTACTTGAGGAAGTAAATGTTTTAGTAGATATTAAGACATCTCACGAACCAGTGGACAAATTTCATTGTGACTCCCCTGACTCTAACGATTATGAGTGGGATTCCCTATCTTATACTTCTTCCATGGACCTTGACAAGTTATTTGGAGAACTTGACTTGATGTTAACTTTCTCACCAAATCCCTTAAATTCCTGTCCACCAAAGAAAATGACAAAAGAGGAATGGTTTAAACACTACTATTGGGAATCACTTGATCCTACCTCTTGGCAACCTGAACCACCTATTTCGGATAGTCAAACCTTGGCCTTAGGCCCACCTATCCATCCACCTAGACTCAAACCTAAGAGCAAAAAGGACTTGGTACAAGACTTTTGTAATCACATGAATAATTCAATCTTTACCTTGACCCCATTAGACTTTGATAACTCCGACGATGATATGCCCTTAGTCTATCCCCAACTCATTGATTGGGATCAACAAGACACACCCGTCTTAGACACTTTTGAGAATGACGAAGCAATTGCTGAGTTCCTAGGATTACGAGAAGGCATACCTAACAGGGATCATAAGGTTGGTTTTACCATTGACTTGGACAACAAAGCATATTTTGGGGAATCTATTCAACCCTCCAATCGCAAAAATGAGAAAAAGAATAAACAAGATAAAAAGGACGAGTCTCTAGGTGAAAACCAAAAGGCACCTTTAGAAAATGAAAAAGTAAAAAGAAAGGATGCATCCAGAGGTGAAAACCTCTCTAAGGCACCTAAGGATGGAGGTTTGAACATTCTCCCCATTTCATAGGAAAAGTCACCCATGCTCATTGAAGAATCAGTAGAAGTCAACATAGGCACAAAAGAGAATCCTCGATTGGTTTATTTAGTAGCATCGTTGACAATAGAAGAGAAGCCAGAGTTCCATGACTTCTTTGCACAGAGATAGATAAATTTTGCTTGGTCATATGCCGACATGCTGGGGTTGGATCCTGAACTTGTTCTACATCATTTTCCCTTACACCCAGGTGCCAAACCAGTGAAACAGAAGTTGAGAAACATGCATCCATAGATTGCTTTATTAGTCAAGGTAGAACTCAAGAAACTGTTAGACGTTGGTTTTATAAGATCAATCGACTATGCCGATTGGATCTCTAATCTTGTACTAGTCACTAAACCAACCGGGGGCATCTGCATCTGCACTGATTTTAGAGATATCAACAAAGCTTATCCTAAGGATGACTTCCCTTTGCCTAACATAGACATGATAGTAGACATGACAATAGGATATGAGATGTTGTCCCTTATGGATGGATTTTTAGGATATAACTAGATCAGAATTGCAACTGAAGATCAACCTAAGATGGCTTTCAATTGTCCTTGGGGAACGTATTGCTAGAATGTTATGCCCTTCAGACTCAAGAATGCAGGAGCAACCTATCAACATGCCATGACTACTATCTTTCATGATCTGGTACACACTTGTATGGAGGATTATGTCAATGACCTTATTGTAAGATCTAAGACAAGGGCAGAACATCTAGAAGTTTTAGACAAGATATTTCAGAGGCTAGAAAAGTATAAAGTGAGACTCAATCCAAATAAATGTGTGTTTGGAGTCAAGTCAGGAAAGTTGTTAGGTTATATCATTTCTAGACGAGGCATTGAAGTGGATTTGGCTAAGGTAAAAGCAATCATGGACATGCCTCCACCCACTAATCTTAGACAACTAAGGACACTACAGGGAAGGTTACAATCTATTAGAATATTTATAGTTCAATTAACAGATAAGACACATCCTTTTCAACATCTTCTTAAGAAAGGAGTACCCTTTGTATGGACAGCTAGGTGTGGAGAAGCTTTTCAACTGATTAAGGAATATTTACTCACACCACCTGTCTTAATGCCACCTATTGAAGGAAGACCATTGATTCTTTATATTACGAAAACCCATTCATCGCTCAGAGCATTGCTTGCACAGAATGACGATGAAGGTCATGAAAGGGCAGTCTATTATATCAGTTGGACTTTGGTAGGTTATGAGCTCAACTATAGTACCATTGAGCATGCCTATCTTGCAGTAGTATTTGCTACCCAAAAATTGAGGCACTATATGCTAAACCATCAAACAATGTTGATTGCGAAAATAGACCCTCTGAAATATCTTCTCAGTAGGGCAGCATTAACAGGATGGCTAGCCAAATGGGTTATGATACTTAGTGAGTATGATATCCAGTATGTAGAAAGAAAGGCTATTAAAGGACAAGTTATTGCTGATCAGTTAGCTAATGCACCCATATAGGAAGATCACCCATTAGTTGTAAACTTTCTTGATGAGTTCATATTCACAATGGACACAAACATAACATGGAAACTGTACTTTGATGGCTCACATACAAATCATGGTTCAGGGGCTGGGATATTGTTTATCACACCACAGGGTGATTCCATCCCTAAGTCATTCAGGATTGCATTTCCATGCACTAACAACATGACAGAATATGAAGCTCTAGTCATAGGGTTACGCATGGCAGTCAAGTGGAAAATTAAGAACCTACAGGTATATGGTAATTCACAACTAGTAATCAGATAGGTAAATGATAATTATGAGACTAAGGACGAGAAGCTTGCTCCATACAAGCGCATGGCTGATAGCTTTAAAGAGTACTTTGACAAAGTCAAATTTCACCAAATACCTCATGTTTTAAATAGGGCAGCAGATGCTATGGCTACAATTGCATCACTTCTTGACATTCCTAACAACGTGCCTAAGTTTGAGTTCTTGGTAGAATAGCTTTTGGTCCTAGCCTATGATATCCCAGATTCTGAAAAGGTGTGTGACATTGTTGGTCCTGATTCCCCATGGTACAAATAAATCTATGATTACCTTCATGCCGAAGTCATACCCACTGGCCTATCAAATAACCAACATAGGACACTCCTCTGCAAGTCAGCCAAATACACCATCATCAGAGACACCCTATATAGATGCACCTTAGATAATACCCTACTGAGATGTCTTGATTCTATTGAAGCACAAGCAACCTTGCATGGGGTGCATGAGGGTATATGTGGTTCCCATTCTAGTGGTCCCACCTTAGCCAAAAAAATTATGAGATTGGGTTATTACTGGCCTACTATGGAAAAAGACTCATATGTCTTTATAACAAAATGCCGCCAATGCCAAGTTCATGGAGACTTGATACATGCCCCAGCACAGGAGCTTCGTCCTATAACGTCACCATGGCCCTTTGTCCAATGGGGACTCGACCTCATAGGTAAGATTCACCCCACATCATCTAATGGACACAAGTTCATTATCACTACCACTGAATACTTTATGAAGTGGATTGAAGCCATTTCTATGACATACATTACTGGCACACAGATTTCTAGATTTATCCTGAACTATATCATCTATCGATATGGTGTCCCTCAGTCCATAATCACTAATAATGGCCATCCATTTAAGAACCAAGAAGTCTGCCACCTATGTGATGAATTTCATATCCAACATCCCTTTTCCACTCCATACTACCCACAAGGTAATGGCCAAGTAGAGGCATCTAACAAGACTATCATTAGAATCCTCAAGAAGACTATCAATGATGCTGGTCGTGACTGGCATTTACAGTTTAACCCTGCCTTACGGGCTTATCGCACAAGCATCCATACTCCCACTAGTGCTACTCCATATTCACTTGTATTTGGTTCTGAAGCTATTCTACCTATTGAGGTCGAGATTCCTTCCCTAAGGGTATCCCTGAAAGGCCACATTGATGATGAAGAGTACCAAGTATCGAGACTCCATGAGCTAGAATTCCTGGATGAGCAAAGACAGAAGGCACTAGACATCTCCAAGCATATCAGAACTTCCTTTGTCATAGCTATAACAGGAAGGTATTGAATATAAAATTTTACATTGGTGACTTGGTTTTAATGGAGAACCCAAAGAATCAAGCAGAAAGAGACAAACCAGGAAAGTTTGAACCTAACTAGTTAGGACCTTATGTCGTTACAGAAGCTTTTGGATCAGGAGCGTACCAACTCTCTACTCCTAAATGGGAACCATTGTCCTCACCAATCAATAGTCTACATCTGAAGAAGTTCTACACATAGCTTCTGTGAGCCTTTGTCTTAATTAGCAAAAATACAAAAAAATCAAAAAATCCCAAAAATCGTTATCAAGGTGAAAACCTAGCAAACAAGTGTCTTGGTAATACCAAAAAAATTAGATAATCTAGAAAATAGTAAAGACAAATCATTCATCCAATAGTGAAAACCACTTCGGTGGCACTTTGGATAAGTACCATGGTGAAAACATGGCAAACAGGTGCCATGTGTAATTAACTCTACTCCTTTGTCTACTATTATTCTCTACATAGTCCTTATCATTGTACATAGTCCTTATCATTATATACAATCCACGGCCCTGTACATAGTCCTTATCTCTGTACATACTATCTATCCTTATACATATCCCTTATCTTTCCTGTCCATCGCTTATATATACCATTCATAATAAGTGGCAGTCTTTCCCATAACTTGGAATGATTGACATCGATTGCATTTCATATCCCCCATTTTACCTTATCCATAGTCAATTGGTCTTATACTCGACTGGGGGAAAACACTTGACATGTGTCATATTAGTTCTTACATTGGCTATGTTGAAGATGTAAAACCATAGAAAAATCTACAAACATCACAAAATGACCTGAGAAATAACAAAAACATTAGAAAACTTCAAAAAGACAAAAAAAATCAAAACATTTCAAAAATCCAAAAATAGAGTCAGAGTTAGTCGCACTTGTCAGTCTTTGTCGTTATTCAAACTACGTTGCCTCTGTGACTGGATGTAGGCAAGGTCATTTTCCAATGTACCCCTGAGGCATTAGGTTAGTCCATTTAGGTTTGTCTGTATAAAATCATGATTCAATCCATATGTCTATATGATAAGTTCATTGGTCATGTCAAACTATGAGGTCTCTGCGTGTATAACGTAGGCAAGGCCATCAATCAATGAGCCCCTGAGGCCGCACTAGGTCAGTCCATTAGGGTTCATCACATTCATTTTCACACATGTCTTCTATTTGTAGTCAGTCTTGTCAGTCAAAGTCAAGTCAAAATATGAGGTCTCTACATGTATAACGTAGGCAAGGCCATCACATCGATGAGCCCCCTGAGGCCGCACTAGGTCAGTCCTTTAGGGTTTGTTGTCACACACAATCAATTATCAACACGTCATATCAGGTCATGCATCAATCTAGTGAACAAGTCAGCAATGTCTCTAAATAAAATCAAACAACTTGCCAAACAAAACAACCAAAATAGATCAACTAATATCTGCTATAGGATGTGCCCTTCCTGGAAACAGACATCATCATAGCAATCAACCTATATCTTATTCAGGATGGGTCCTTCCTGAATATTGATATCAGTAATGCAATCTATGTCTTATATAGGA
Source organism: Sequoia sempervirens (assembly GCA_007258455.2). Taxonomy (NCBI): domain Eukaryota; kingdom Viridiplantae; phylum Streptophyta; class Pinopsida; order Cupressales; family Cupressaceae; genus Sequoia; species Sequoia sempervirens. The sequence goes on along the minus strand of VDFB02000017.1, from coordinate 308,539,075 downwards.
TGAGTCCTTCCTACATAATTGACAAGATCAAACATAGCCTTACACAGGTTATCACATCAACAGTATCTGACTCAACGTCTTATACGATGTATGTCTTTCTAAAACTAGGCTTTGTCATGCCTTATACAGATAGTCATAACATCAAAACCAGACTTACAGTCTTATCTAATATGTGTATCTCCTAACATTAGGCTCTATCAGTTATAACAAATCAAACAAACAGATCAAGTTTTGGCAAATATTTTACTGGCTTTTTGACTTTCTAACTTATTTATCTTATCATTTATCTTGAATTGATGACTGAGATTCATGTTACTAGCTTTCTCAAGGATGTCCCATAAGGGATTTAGAGAAGCAATGATGTATCAAAATTCTATTTTCTTTGACTGTTGTCTGTCAACTATCTTTTAAATTTGATTTTGAGTCATGTTACTAGTTTCCTCAAGGATGTCTCATGACCCATCTTCTACTTTGTTTGCTGTATGTGGTTTGTCTTGACAAAAAGACTGGGGCCAACTTGTGCCCTTAGTATGATTTATTGACAATCCTTGTCTACAACTGCCTGTTATTAGCAAGTGGATGACCTTGCACACCTTGATCTATGTCATATCATGGTGTTTTTCTCCACTTGTATTAGTCCCGCCCAATTATGATAAAGTGCAATACCTTTTGTGATACAGCGAAACATCAAAGATTGCTAATACTAACATCTATCTCCTGTCTTTTGTTCTTTCTCAATCTTTCTTTCCGCACTAACAGTTCTTCTTTCTTGCATTATGATGGAGTCCTGTGACACAAAACATTATATATCATCCTGCATCAACGTACATGTTAGAAACATACTTGCATATAGGCATATTTCATATCTAGATCATCATGGCATAATAGAAATTCATCATCAAATAATACATATCATAAGCATTCCATACATAAAGCAATTGTAAATACATGCATCACATTACACTTGTATAGTATCACATGTAGCTGGCATTATACATATTAACATCATATTGCATCTAATAAATTTATAAATTGCATACATCACATAGAATCAACATTATCTCATTTAGCTACATACACATCATAAAATATAGATGTCATCATCCATCATAAAATCATATCATATAAACATCACATGTATAAATAAAGACTGCATAATCATATATATAGAAATGCATATCATGAGAATCACTGCCAAAATCATATATATATTGCTCAACTGTGTCACATCACAATGTCATAATGTATCAATAATACATGGAAGCTCGTAGGCTATGAGATCAAAATACAATGTCTCGACAAGCGGTACCCCTATCCTGAACTGCCACTGCCATCATGCTAGGAGTGTGTGGGGGAATGATGATGGGAACCCGATGACCTCTGAGCTGAGGGAAATCTGTCATATGGACCTGCTCTATGTGGCTGCTCCACCCCCTCTATACTAACTGTCCTACTGTGGGTCCTGGTCTGGGACCTGATACTGTGTGCCACTGAGAAACTAGGAGCTCATCTCTCTGGTGGAACCTCTGCCTCATATAGATCATGATAGTATCTCTCTCTCCCCAGCTCTGACTAGCTCTCTAGCGAAAGCGATTGATGGTCCTATGCACAATGCCCTGAGCTCTATGAATCTCTACTCAGTCTCCTGTCACTGAGCTATAGCCTAATCCCTATCCATCAAAGCTCTATCCCTCTCCATCTGATATGCATCCCTCTTGGCCATCAGAACTCTCATCTGCTCCTCCAAGGATGCAACCTAAGCAGGCAATGTATCTGTGTCTGGATCCACTACCCTTGTCTCATCCTATCTATCCCTCTCTCTCCCATCCTCCTCCTCATCTAGCTCCTCTAGGATCTGATCCCAAATCTCTCTCTTGTGATAATAATCCTCATCATCATCCTCCTGGTAGGCACCTAACAAACCCAGAGCATCAATCTCTACCTCCTCAGCACCTGCCTCCTCCTCTGTCAGGATGTCTAGGATAGCTACCTCTGCCGGCTACACCTCATCTCCACCTCTTGCAATGTCCTCCTCTCCCCCTCTAGCAATAACCTCCTCTCCACCTCTCCCAACATCTAGCATGGCCACATCCTCCTCTCCTCGTCCCTCCTCATAGATTAGTGACAATGGTGGTCTTCATCCCCTTCGACCACGTCTCCCTCTCCTACCTCCATGCCGTCCACCTTAGCCATCATATCCTCCATCACCACAGCCTCATCTACCTCCTTGGCCTCTACCTCTGCCCCGCCTGCCTCATGGACCTATCCCTTGCCGCTCTACCGGTGCTGGCTGCTCTGGATCCATCAATGGAATTGGCCTGTGTGCTACCCACCACTGATCATACTCTTCTATCGTCCCTGAGTCTACTGGTCCATCTCTCCATCCCTAGGGAAGTGCCTATAATACATCAATGTCTACCTCTGTTGTGGCCACTGGAATCTCTAGAACCCATAGCGGGACCTCTCGCAAGGATCTCACAAACTCTATTCATTCTCGAGGCACATCCTACGCCTCTCCAAACTGCTGCTATATAATGTGGATGTGTGACACTGTCCATCCAACTAAGTACTATGCTTTTCTGCAAAATGGAAAATGCTCATCCTCATCTGACCACTCCTCACACCCTAGGTATGGCCTCCATGTAAACTGTTGCATAGTGTCTATGGCATGTCTGAAGTAACCTGTATCTCCAATGTGATGCTGTGTGGTCGCCCCCGCATAATGGAAGGTGTAAGGAGCTCCATGTGGGAGGTCAACTATCGTAGGTGGCTGAAAGATCATGATATGCTCCCATGCCCATACCATCAAGAGCGTGGTACCGTAGCTCATCGACTGTGCCTCTTGATAGGAAATATCATGCAAGTGAAAGTATAACATCTCGAGCACACAAGAACCCCAAGCATATACCACTCGACGCTCGAGCATGCCCATTAGCATCTCCCCCCATCCCACGGGAAAACCATGACCTCAGCGGTCAGGCAATACTATACCACCTATCAATGTAGCCAATAGACAGTCCAGCTGTCTATACCTCTGGGCCAACACTCGCCACCTAATCTCATAATCATCAAATCCTAACTACTTAATGTCAGCATGGGGGTAATATCTACACATCTCAGCAGCACCCCTCCGGGTATCATATGTCACTCGTGTGCCTCTAATGGGAAGTCTCAAGATCCTATACACATCCTCTAGGGTAACGGTCACCTCTCCAGTAAGTAGGTGGAAGGACAATGTCTTTGAATGCCACCGGTCACACAACACTATCAATAATCCCCAATTCGCCCGAATCTGGGGCATGTCTGTCATGTGCAGTAAACCAAGGTGCCATAGAATCTGTTGCTCTGCTGGCCACAAACTGTCTCTAAATCAAAATGTAATCAGTCTCGACTCCTATGTATATATCATGTCTAGCACAACTTGCAATGGAATTATACATGCCTCATGTCAGCCTCAATCATCTATTCTAGTGCAAAATGACTCTTTTACATAAAATGCAAATGCGTCGTTATTTTGCACATGCATCATTATTTTTCACATGCGTCGCTTTTTAACATATGCAGTTCATAAAATACAAATGTGTCATTATTAAACAAATGTGGCTAATTATATCACATGCGTTGCACTAAATTCATATGTGTTGAAAAATAAATCTTGTGGTGCATAAAATTCAAATGCATTTCAAAATCTACACATTCGACTATTCTAAATGCAAATGCGATGCAAATAGTCAAATGCATTTCATAAATTCACACATGCGTTGAACCACAATCTAACTATGCAAAATGACTGACGTTAAATTACAAATGCGGTTTTTTGTAGGCAAATGCGTCATTTGCAAACGCAAATGCGGTGATTTATTAAAATGACACCTAACTAAAAATTGAATTAAATGCATCAAATTATGCGCAATTAAAAATTTTCAAAAGGCAAGTTTGAGGTACATACCGGGGGGTTTGCGTCGGCTGGTCTCTAGAAGGTCTGGATCCTGTATGCGTGATGGTGAGTGGTTGGAACTGGAGACATTGTTGCTAGGAGTGCAGAGAAAATTCTCAAATTTCTAAGCTAGGTGGGTGAAAATGAATAGGTTTTTACCCCTATTCCTATATATATCTAGGGCTTAGGTGGCATTTTTGTCCTACTGGCCATGTTAACTTCCCATTTCGATCAACCCGTACCCATCCCTAACATTCCCAATCTCCATTCCATCGACTCCACTGCATTTCTGGCTACCCAATGGATTAATCGGGATCATTTCCAATTTTTTTCTGAACTTTTTCAAAAATTTATCAATTCTCTCGAGGGGGCATACCTTCACCTATTTTACACTGGGGCTTTACTGGGACATATTTTATCAATTTTCTTTGACACAACATCGAAATAACATTGTATCAAAGAGGGGCAAATGTAGACACTGAAATTTGGTCTAAGCCTGCGACTTCAATATTCTTCATAATTTGTATTCTTCTATTGATTAAATAATGATAATTATTTAATTATTCTCTATAGTCTTCATTTCTTCTATTAATTAAATAATCTTAATTATTTAATTAATTCACACTTTTCTTTATTCCATCTGAGTAATTAAATAAATGCTTTTTATTTAATTATGTTACTAATTAACCTTATTCTTTCCTGTCAAATTAAATAAATTCTTATTTAATTTACTCTTTATCATATTTCAACTATAATTAAATAAATTCTTTATTTATTTAATTATTCATTTAAAGTCCCTTCATCACTTAATTAAATAAATCTTATTTATTTAATTATTCTTCAAATATCAAATCTTGAATTAAATGAATTATTTAATTCATTAATTCAATTTTAACGCATTCCTCTATATTTAGATTATTTAGATAAATTGTGTGAGTTATCTAAGTATTCACTTTGACTCGACTCGACATCTATTTTAATCGCTCAGTTAACTCTTGATTTAATGTCTAAGTGGCGTCCTCGAGTAATCTCTTCGTCAAATCATTCAATTGTCTAGTGCTAACTGAATTGCGTGTACATGAAGATTAATTAAATATTATTATTTATTTAATTAAACCTTGTGCGTGCATTCGAACTAGAGTGGCTTTAATCAATCTTTATCTTTGTCATGCAAAGATAATTCTTCTATTTTTGAATACCAAACTGGAAGATTAAATCATTTATTTAATCTTTAATTCTATTTCTAATTTATATCACTCATGTCACTACTAACAGTTATCAGAATGCATGTCTAATCTGTCGTTCGAATAATCAATTTTCTATAAATTGATTTGTCATTCTTCATTCCAATCTCTCTCACGAAATCTTATGACTTTTGAGAGCACTCAATCTTGAATCTTCGATATTTCTCTAATCACTATCTTAGGCTATACTTGCACGAATTACAAGAAATCTGAGGGAAATTATATTACAATAGCAAAATGGAAAAGGGCAATCGAGATGAATCATGGAAATACATTTGAAATTGGTGATATTGTTTCAGTTTGTTTACGTTTTACTTTCCTTTGTTCTTTGTTACTTAACATTTAGATTTGCATCTTGGATTTTAGTATTGCATGTTTACTTCTAATCTTCTTTGTTGTCTTGTGCACTTTCTTGGCATTACAATCTTCATTAGAAAGAAATTGTTGGTGATATGTACTAGCAATATGCCTTTGGTCATCAACATCAAGTTCATGAGACTCCATATTAGATGAGCATTCATTATCAGAAAAATCAAACCCATCCATGATCATATTTATGTCAACATCATCCTCATGAGACTAATCATATATAGTCCTTTGGTACACCTTCTTCAACTTCAATCAACAATGCAATTGTATAGTGGTGAGAAGAATGTGGAATATGATAAACCATGCACCAAGTGGTCTCATCAACAAAATTTCTTGAGTTTTTCTATGAAGGATCCAAAGGGACCTTGTTTTGATCATTCTTCTAATTGTTAGGAATGGGCTTTCCATTATGCCAATTTGTATTATATGGATGATCTTGTAGATATGTGGGTCTCTCATTCTTATGATAGTTGGAATTTTCATTTGACAAACCCTTTTCTCGGTTAGCAAATCTATAAATGTTATCCTTCATGGTATTTGTAACATTTCCAATCTTGTCCTCAAGTGAACCTCCCTTAGCAAAATATTTTTTATCTTCTCTCTTTGGGTTCTTGAGGATTTTTACATCACCCCTTCACCTAACCTTGCAAGTTTCTCTACTAATATTGTCAATATGGATGGCCATCTTAAAATATTCCCTCAATGTCTGAGGATTTTTATCCAGTAGATGATAGCTCATCTTTGCATCAAAGGCATTGTAATAATTCATCGAGCATACACTATCATTTAACTGTAAATGAGGAGGAAACCTTTTCATACCCTTTTGGAACCTCACATTGAAGTCAGCTACAACCTTGTTTGATCCTTTAGCAATATTATTGAACTAATTTAAAAGAAACCTTGAATCAATTTTAACACCATATTTCTCTTTGAATAGCCCCTCAAAATCCTCCCAAGAACCAATACTCTTAGCAAGTAAACTTCTATACCATTCTTTGGCATCCTTAGTGAGTGACTGCATGAATAGCTTCATCATCAATCCTTAGCCTCTACTTCAAAATCATCCATGACTTTAGAAAATTCTTTGAGTTGGTCCTCACCATTCAAGGAATTGTTACTAGAGAATATGACCAAGGCATGCCTAAAGTCTTCAAGAAACTAATTAGGATAACTAAGAATCCCAATAAAGCACAATGAATGATATATCTCCACTTGCATCAGCCTCCTCATAGCCTAGTCTCAATGATCATTTCTAGGTTCATCATCCTTTTGGTCATTAGATTGATTCTTATCCTTTCCATTTCCATTTCCACCATTACTACCACCTACCTTCTTTCCATCACCATCTTAAGAATAAGATTTCTTATTTTTATCACTTCCTCCACCTCCACCACCCTGATCTCCACCACCACCTATCCTAGGAGTGTGTCCCTCGGAATTTTTCTTTTTTGAATCATTATCAATATGTCAGAGCTTGAAGATACTAGATCAAGTATAGAAATCTTAAGGAAAGAGATCTTTCTAACTATCTCTCAATTTGCAGCTTCAAAATTTTGAATTTAATTAAATCTTGCTGCAACTACTCATTCACTAGTTGCAATCTCAAAATCTCAAAGTCTAGGGGTGCATTTGATGGAGTAGGATTATTCTTAACATTTTGGGTGTAAGCACTATTGGATGAGCTATTTCTACTTGTATTGGTATTGGTATTAAAGGTATTAAAGGTAGTTTTCTTATGTTGGTCAATGGGATTTTTCCCATGGTCTACAAGTTGTGATTGCTTGACAAAAGAAAATGGATATGAGGTTCTAGTGGCTGCAATAGATGGAGTATAAGTGCTTGTAGAAGAGGTTCCTATAGACACTAAAAAATGTCCTAGGTCTGTGAGCAACATTTTTCTTAGTTGTCATTCTTCAATAATTAAATAATTTTCAATTATTTAATTAATTCACCTCATAACCTTTATTCTATCCTGATCAAATAAATTAATTAATTGCACCACTAATATCCCCCTTTCTTCAATAATTAAATAAACTACTATTTATTTAATTGTTTTCTTGTCATCTTTCATCTATGGTTAAATAATAATAATTTAATTATTTAACTATTCACTCCCTCTTTTAGTTCTTCCATTATTAAATAATTGTCAAAATTATTTAATTGTCCTCCATGTGTCTCTTGTATTAAATAATTAAGGGAAAATAATTATTTAATGCCTCTTTTCACATTTCCTCTAATTTAATTAAAATAATTATGCAAATTATTTTAATTAAATCTACACTTACCATTTTCCTCAATAAATGAATTATTTATCCTCCACTTGGCCAAATATTCCTTTCTCATGAATTAATTATTTTCAATTTTCAATTCTTTCATTTCCTCCCACTTGCTCATTAAATCTCTGTCATAGCTATCTATGTCATAGTTGTCCTTGTCATAGTCATTGGCATCATAGCCATCAATTTTCCACCTCTTTTTGGTTGATCAATCCTCCATCGTTGATCTTGGCATCTTTCTAGAAGCTTAGTATCATCCTTCCATCGAATGGTTGTCTATAAAAGAATCCATTCTCTGCCATTTTTACCTTAACAACCATTTTGTCTCTAAGTTTCTACATACTATTTGTAGGTATTTGCACCATTTCAACATCAAATCTGAGAGAAAATTTTGCAAAAGGAGAAATAAGAGAGACAAGAGAAGTGAAGCAACTTCAATGGGGAGTGTTTTCTTTGAATGCTTTTAGTTTAATCTCCATTTTTTTATTGTATTCTCTTGTTTTAGATAAGGTTTTTCAATTAGAAGTGTTGTGGCTATCACTTTATCTAAGCTAGAAGGTTTTCCTCCATCTTACATTGGTGAACCTGACATGAAGAAATTTTTTTTCAAGATTTCGTATGGCTTTCTTTTTGTTTTTGTAGATTTTCAGTATGGAACATTGCATTTTCTCAAAAAAGTGATGCATCTTATAGGAAATGCCACATTTGTTGAAAACAATGATGCATGTACAGAAGGAAATGATGAGTGTGAAAATTTTAATTTAAAATAGTGATGCAACTACTCTGGTGTGAGGCAACACAATGACACATCTATGGCCCAGAATGAAGCAACTGTCTGTTTGGTATAAATTTCTAGTTTTCCATTTTTTATTTATTTTTCTTTAAGGTTTTTTGAATAGAGTAGGGTTTTTGGTTGCTAAATTTCTATTTTCAGTGTGTGGCCTTGGAGTGGATCTCTCAAAAAACTATTTCTTTTGAAACAACAAAAAAATCAAGCTCTTTTGTTTAGATTTAAGCAATTTCTCTATTTTTTTTCTTTCCAACTACAACTTACATTAGGATCATAAGGTTTTAGAAAGAACAAAAAATTGCATATTCTCACTCATGGGCATTAAAATGAACTTTCATATAACATCATTGGTCTAAAATTTATAAAGTTTCTTCAAATCATAAGCAAGGCTTAAAATTTACAATTGTCTTTCATGTTTGGTGGTTTGAAAATTGTCATAAAGTGGGTATGATCTCCTCTCATCCCATTCAGTGATCTTGAGTGATCAAAAAAACCTCTTTGGAATTTGTATAATCACACCACATATTTGGATTTGGTGCTTAAAATGAACCCCATGTGAGTGTGAAGCAAAGGGACAAAGTATGCTCTCTCCTTGTGCTCCATGTGGTCTAGGAGATCAGAAATAAAGTGTAATTCCTTGTTTTTATTTACCTTTTATTAGAGGGCTCGCCACCCTGCTTTGAAAGGTGGGAACGACCCAAGATTGATTCCCTCACTAAAATCCAATTTGTGCTAGTTTCCAAAAACCCTTTAATAAGATCATTGATCGTAGCACATTAGACCTCTTAAGGTGCCCCACATCTTCATTGAGCATGTGTAGGGATAGAAATTCCTCTTTTGGGAATGAGACTTGGTGAGCCTAAGAAGAGAGTGCCATGTAGGGGAGCCAGTGCCACCAAGTCTCTAGTTTTCCACCTGGTTCAAGTGGCTAAAAAAATCCAAGTGGGGATATCAACTAGTGGTTTCCTTGCCAACCATAGGGCTTGTGCATTTTTGTCTTTGTGTATTTCACTTTGAAATAAAAATATTTTCACATCCAAAATTAGACCAAAAACAAGTGTATGTGACTATTTTCTTTGTTTTCCAATCAAATTTCATCAAAAATAGTCAAAATCCACTAAAAAACTAGGTCAAAAAAATCAACAGTGCCAAAACAACATTCTGTGAACCACAACTATAATTTTTTTTGCTGCATCTGATCTTTTGCACTAAAACTGATAGTTGGAAAATTGCAAATGTCTATCTAAACTAAATTTGATGAAAATAGAGCCACAACTATCACCTTGAACAACAACTACGTTGTGGAAACCGACAACCTGAAATGATGCATCTACAAAAAATAGAGCCACAATTGCCTAAAAAATATAAAATTTGAAAACCCTTGTCCAAATTCAAACTTTCCATGCTTACCCTTATCCAGATCCCTTGCATTCTACACTAGTACCATATTGTCTACTTCAAATTTTCTAGGATAAGCTTTCTTCTCATGCAAGTGTTTGACTTGCAGTTGCATCTTTGCATTTTTGTTATGAGCTTCTCTTCCAATTTTCGCAAACAATACAAGATTATCAATCCTCTACTGCATATCATCATAGATATTCTCATCATATTCCTTCAAAAATTTGGACATCTTTAGTAGATTGTTTTGAGGAAGTCTAGCATCCAAACCATATACTAAACTAAATGGAAAATGACGAGTAGCTTTCTTTGCAGTAACCCTGTCAGTCCATAGTGCAAGATTTAGCTCCAATTCCTAGGCCTTCTTATTCTTTTCAATCACTCTTTTAATGATCTTCATTAGGATCTTATTGCTAGATTCAACTTGACCATTCCCTTGAGGATGGTAAGTGGAAGAATAAAAAAATCTATATTTCATGCTTCTCAAAACAATCATTGAACTCTTCCGACTTGAAACACATAGCATTATCAAAAATTATCTTCTCTAGGACTCCAAATCTAATGAGAATGTTTTTCACTAGGAAGTCTATCACAAATTTTCTTGTTTCCTTCTTTGTGGGGATTTGTTCCACCCACTTTGTGAAATAATCAGTTACAACAAGGATCCATGAATTTCCCCCACTAGGTTTTTTTGATATTTCTTTGGTGAATTTTATACCCCATTGTTGGAAAGGGGCTCTAACAGAAATAGGCCTAAGTGGAAAAATCCCTGAGAACTTTAATTTCCCTGCAAACCTCTGGCAAACATGACAAGTCTTAACAACTTATGGGCATCTTTAAAAATAGTGGGCCACCAAAATCCTACCCTCAAGATCTTGTGGGTGGTTGTCTTAGCCATGTAATGGCCGCCACACACTCCACTGTGCAATTCTTGTAAAAGCTCTAATGCTTTCTTTCCATCCATACACTTGAGCAACATGCCATTTGGGATCCTCCACGACAATTCATTATCAATAATTACATACTTAATAGCATGCAACTTTAGTGTTCTCTTTTCTTTATCAACCATATCTAATGGACACTACAAGTCTTGTAAATAATAAACAATCCTTCTATACCAGCCTTATGTTTGCATATCACAGATGGGTGCAACATCAATAGATTCCACTTGATTTATCTAATTTATGTCCAAGTTAGTTTTTTCCATTATCTTAGCTAGACCTTGTCCTCTAACTAACTTGGTGATTTGAACATCAATGTTGAACTCTTGGATCTTGTTGATCCATATACGCCTCCTACCTATAGTTTCTTGTTGAGTGAAAATGTCCTTCGCAACAACACTTAGCACAATGGCTATAACTATGACTCCCATTAAGTAATTTTTGAAATTATTTACGACCTTGACTAAAGCATATGCTTGCTTCTCAATCATATCATAATTGAATTTTGCAACCTATAAAGAATAACTGAATAATGAAATGGGTTGTTCAAAGCCCTCATAATTTTTCTACAACAACACAATAGCAATAGTATGGAAAGAAGCAAAAGAGAAAATATGTATTGGTTTAGAAAAATCAAGAGACTTCAAAATTGGAGCCTCTTTGATATCTTGCTTTATGCTCTTGGATGCCTGATTAGGCTCCTCACTCCAAACCACCTTTTCTCCCTTCTTCAACATCTTGGAGATAGGTCTTGTGGTCTCTAATAATTTTGTTACAAATCTCCTCAATAAGTTAATCTGACCAAAGAATGACTGAATACCTTTTACATTCTTTGGTTGGGGAATCTTGTCTATGGCAGCTACCCTCTCAGGATCAATTCTCACTCCCTCCCTGGACACAATGTGCCCCAACAACTTTCCTTTAGTAACACCAATGGTGCACTTATTTGGGTTTAGTGAGAATCCATATTCTAATTACATAATGAATATCTTCTCCAAGTGCATGCAATGATCTTCTTTCTTGGAGTAAGTTGTCAAATCATTGTTAAGAAATAACTTGCACAATAGAAAAATATGATATGAAATATGCTACAAATACTTGATAATAACTAAGAATAACAAGCCACTTCGAGGGGGAAAACCTCCAAATATCTCTAATGAGAACACACTCCACAACTTGATGCTGAAATGAGACTCTCTACCTCCTATATATACCTATTTATGCCTAGGATATCACCTAGGATGACTTAGACACCCATATATAAGACATAGGCTTACCCAACCAACTAAATAATAATATAATAATGATAACATGACTTAATTAGGAGTTAAGATAGCCACAAGCTCACTATTCATAACTTGATGTACACCAATATTAAGGGCATAGCATGCACCCCTTCTTCAAAGAAGCATTGTCCTCAATGCTAGTCAAGTTTGGATGCTTTTGAATTAACTCCTCATCCTCCCATGTGGAATCTTCAACTGGTAAATTCTTCCATTGGATGAGATACTCAGTGAGAGTTCTATTCCTCAACTTCTTTGTGTGTGTTTAATGAATGCACTCTGGTTCCAAAATGATTCTTCCTTCTTCATCGAGCTTTGGTAGTGTTGTTTGAGTTGGAATATTATGCCCAATTACCTTCTTCAAACAAGAAATATGAAAACCTAGATGTATCTTTGTTGTTGGTGGCAACTCTAGCTTGTAGGCAACACTACCGAGCTTTTGCATGATTTGGTATGGTCCATAATACCTTGATGAGCTATGAAAAGAAGTGTTATACCACCATTATGCAAGTGGTAGCCAATCTACCCATTAAGAATGTTTCTTTGAAGTGAAACAACATAGATATCCTTCCAAACATTTATTAACAACCTCCATTTTCCCATCTGATTGAGGGTGGTATAAAGAGCTATGAGCCAATTGAGTACCCAAACATGAGAATAAATCCTTCCAAAAGTGACTAGTGAAGATAGGATCATGATCACTAACAATAACCTTGGGTGTACCATGTAGCTTTTGGATATTCTCCAAAAAATATTTTTCCACTATACTTGTTGTGAAAGGATGTGATAATGCAATGAAATGTGCATGTTTAGTGAGGTGATCAACTACTACCATGATGAAATTATGAACTTTAGATTTGGGAAGCCCTATGATGAAGTCCATGGATACCTCTTCCCAACACTAGCTAGGAATATATAAGGGATGCAAGAGACTTGGTGTCTTAATTGTCTCCCCTTTGTTCCTTTGACAAACCAAACATTCAGCCACAAATTTTTGAACATCAAATTTTAGCCCTTCCCAAAAAAATTCTAGCTTGACTCAATGATATTTCTTCAAAAATCCTAAATGACCACCAATTGAAGACTCATGCAATTCTGTGAGAATATTGTGTTTAAGAGTGGAATTCTTGCAAATATACAAACACTCTTTATACTAAAGAGTTTCTCCCTTCCAAAAAAACTTATCTGAACTACTATGATCACTTTTTAATTATTGGATGAGATTACTAGTCACAACATCATTTTTCCACTTTGCTTTGGCTTCCTCCACCCAATTTGATTGTAATATTGAAAGGGCACACAATAAGGCTTCATCTTTCTCATCCTTCCTTGAAAGTGCATCTGCTACAATATTTTCCTTCCCTTTCTTATATACAATCTCAAAGTCATATCCCAACATCTTAGTGACCCATTTTTGTTGCTCTTCAGAATATAGTCTTTGTTCCAAAAAATATTTTAGGCTATCATGATCTATCTTAACCTTGAAGTGTCTACCTATTAGATAAGGCCTCCATTGTTTAACTACATGAAGGATTGCTAGCATTTCCTTCTCATAAATAGGTTTTAAATGATTCTTACCCTTTAATTGATGACTCTCAAAAGAAATTGGTCAACCATCTTGCATGAGAACTGCTCCTATCCCATTCCACAATGAATTCCTTGGTGAAGTCAAGAGTGGCAAGCACTGGAGTTTTACACATAGCCTCCTTCAATCTCTAAAATGCTATATTAGCGGACCCATTCCAATGAAAAGAATCCTTCTTCAATAGAGTGGTGAGGTGTGCTGCTATATGACCATAATTCCTCAAAAAACTTCCATAGTACCCTATTAATCCCAAGAAACCCCTTAGTTTCTTAATGGTTTTTGGAATAGGCCATTCCATGATAGCCTTAATTTTGTTAGGGTCCACCGTTACTCCTTCATGTGAAACTATGTGTCCCAAATTCTCCACCTCCTTAAGAACAAAAGCACACTTGGATGGCTTAGCATAGAGCTGATGATCTTCAAGTATGTTTAATGCTTGATCCACATGTTGCAAATTTTCTTCCCAAGTCTTGCTATAAATCAATATATTATCAAAGAATACTAATGCAAACTTCCTCAAGAACTTAAAAATGGAATTCATCAAACTTTGGAATGTAGATGGTGCATTGGTAAGACTGAATGGTATCACCAAAAATTCATAATGACCTTCATGAGTTTGGAATGTTGTCTTACAAATATCTTCCTCCTTAATCTGAAATTGGTGATAACCAGATCTAAGATTTAACTTGGTAAAATACATAGCTCCATGCAATTCATCTAGAAAATAATCAATGACTAGAATAGGAAACTTATCTTTAATGGTGTACATGTTGATAACTCTATAATATGGACACATGCACCAAGTGTCATCCTTATTACATACCATCACCATAGTGGAGGAGTAAGTACTTTGGCTATGCCTGATAATTCCTACCTCTAGCATCTCAACAATTTTTTCTATCTCACTCTTTTGTATGTGTGGATACCTGTAAGGCCTGATGTTCAGTGGTTGGCTTCCTAGAACTAACTATATGGCATGCTGATGATCCCTCTTAGGAGGAAGTCCTTTAGAAATATCTCCAAGAAAAACTAAGTGACGATCAATTATAGCTTGCAAATATGGATGAGTAGGAGCATTAGATTTGGAGACTTCTAATGAACATAGTTGGGCCACAAATCCATCCACTCCTTTCTTAAGGAAATTTTGCATTTGATGAGAGCTTACCATTTGTGGGAATTTTTCCTTCAACCCTTCTAATTGAAATCTCATGAATAGTTCTTGGAAGTTCATCTCAATCGTTCCTAATGTAGTAAGCCATTGTAATCCCAAAACAATATTTGTTGCACCCATAGATATCACATACATTGGGGAATCAAGTTGATAATCTCCCATGGATAATTTAATGCTATGAAACTTCCCTGAACAACTAATTTTACCACCATCTACAATCAAAACCTGAAACTCTAGAGCTAGATATATAAAACAATTTAGACGAGTAGCTAACTTTTATTTGATGAAATTATGAGTACTACCTAAGTCGATCAACACTATTACCTTCTGCTTCTTTAAGAACCCCACCACCTTGAGAGTTTGTGGAGCACTGAAACCTAAGAATGCATGACAAGAAATAATTGGTTGAGAATCATTTGATTTCTCATTAGACTCCCCTTCATCCTCTAGCATGGGTTCCTCCTCTTCTTCCTCACTTGGACCTTCAATATAGAATAATTTCTTTTCACTGTATTTATGTCCTCGACTATATTTGATATCACAATTGAAACACAACCCTTTTTCTCCTTTCTCAATTTTTTATGGAGTCAACCTAGTAGATTGTGTTGAATATCCTTTCTCTCTTGTCATATTAGCTCCTTACTTCTTAGGAATCAAACACTTCTCCTCTACCCTATGTGCTAAGATAAAAGACTCATTTATAGAGCTAGGGCTAAACATGCATACCTCATGTTGAATGTGATACTTGAGACTCCCCAAGAATAAATCATTCAAGTTATCCTCTGTAATTGTATCCACTCTTAAGGATATATTTTGGAATTGTTGAATATAATCCTTAACTGATCATGTTTGTTGAAGTTTAGCAAGTTGGTTGAAGAAGTTGTTTGTCACACTTTCTATATTGTACTTGGAGTTCCTTCGTAAAAAATGACCATGAGATGGTGAGCCCCTTTTTCCTTTGATGAGTGTAAAGACAACGATACCAAATGAATTGATCTAGTTCTAGATATAGGAAAGCCATCATGACCTTTTGTCCATTTGGGATTTAGTGTACTTCAAAAAAATTCTCCATTTGATTTATCTATGTTAGAGGATCCTTTCCATTGAAATTGCACATATCCACCTTTGGAAATAAATTTCTAGATCTCATAGGAGTATTAAAACTTGTGTCAATGTTATCTAACCTGGAATTTTCACCTTGGTTTCTCGAGAACAACTTTCTTGGTTCAGCCATATATGTACTTAACATGTTTCGTATATCCAAAATATCTCCTCTTAGGTCACTCATATCCATCTTCATTGAGGAAATTTCTTCCTTGAACTTATTTATTTCCTCATTAGGAGTAATATCCTCTATTGTTACCCCATCCTTTTTAGGATTCTTCCCCAAAGTGACAACATTCTTTTGCCCCTTGTTGTATGCCCTATCATGATGGGAACCAGTAATTTTGAAATAAATAACACAAATGAAACTTAAATCCTCTGAAATTTTTTATTGTAATGTAATAGGGATAAAACAACCCTCACCAAGAAAAATCTCCAAGAAATAAGTATATTTGCAACCCTGAGAGTGATATTTGTGAAAAACTTAATTTTTCAATAACTTGATGATTTCTCCTCCAATTCCTCCAAATTTTTTATTGTACATTCCCTTCATCTATTTTCAAAAACCCAATAAAAATAAGGTTCCACTTCAAGAAGATGTGAGAGATATGCTGATTCCAAAAAAATTGTGTAGAAACCCTAATTTTGCAATAATTCACTCAATTCTAAACCAATTCTTTTGAAATCTAGACTGTAGCTTCTTTAATATGTTCTTCAAAAACCCTCTAAGAATATGGAAAAAAATTCCAAAATCTGAAAGATATACTCTTCCCAAAATCACCTCCAATATTGAGAATAAACCTTGCCTCTATGGTGCCAAGATCATGCTTTGATACCACTTGTTAAGAAATAACTTGCACAATAGAAGAATATGATATGAAATATGCTACAATTACTTGATAATAACTGAGAATAAAAATCCAATTTGAGGGGGAAAACCTATAAATATCTCTAATGAGAACACACTTAACAACTTGATGATGAAATGAGACTCTCTACCTCCTATATATACCTATTTATGCCTAGGATATCACCTAGGCTGACCCAACCAACTAAATAATAATATAATAATGATAACATGACTTAATTAGGAGTTAAGATAGCCACAAGTCAACTATTCATAACACTACGTACACCAATATTAAGGGCGTAGAAATCATCTTGATAAATAGCCAAGAATAATTCAATGCACTCAAAAAAGGCTACATCCATCACCCTCTAGAAAGTAGCACCTACATTGGTCAAACCAAATGCTACGCCCTTAATATTATTGTACATCGGGTTATGAATAGTCGGCTTGTGGCTATCTTAACTCTCTATTAAGTCATATTATCATTAGTATATTGTTATTTAGTTGTTTAGGTCGGCCTAAGTCTTATATAGGTGTGTCTAAGTCGGCCTAGGTGATATCCTTGGCATAAATAGGTATATATAGGAGGTTGTGAGTCTTATTTCATCATCAAGTTGTGAAGTGTGTTCTCATTAGAGATATTTGGAGGTTTTCCCCCTCGAAGTGGCTTGTTATTCTTAGTTATTATCAAGTATTTGCAGCATATTTCATATCATATTCTTCTTTTTGCAAGTTATTTCATAACAAGTGGTATCAGAGCATGATCTTGGCACCATAGAGGCAAGGTTTTTCTCAATTTTGGAGGCGATTTTGGGAAGAGCATATCTTTCAGAATTTGTCGAATTTTTTTCTAATTTTTAAAGGGTTTTTGAAGAACATATTGAAGAAGCTACAGTCCAGATTTTAGAAGAATTGGAGCAGAATTAAGCGAATTATTGCAGAATTAGGGTTTCTACACTATTTTTTTGGAATCTACATATCTCACACATCTTGTTGAATTGGAGTCTGATTTTTATTGGGTTTTTGAAGACATACTAAAGGAGATTATAGTAAAATTTGAGAATTTAAGTTTCATTTGTGTGATTTATTTCAACATTAGTGGTTTCCATCATGACAGGGCCTGCAACAAGGGGTAAAAAGAATGTTGTCACTCCGGGGAAGACTCCTGATAAGGATGGTGAAACAATCGAGGATATTACTCATAATGAAGAAATCAATAAGGTCAAGGAAGAAATTTCCTCAATTAACAATAAGGTCAAGGAATAAATTTCCTCGCTTAAGATGGATATGTGTGACCTAAGAGGAGATATGTCGGACATGCGAAACATGTTAAGCACCTACATAGCTGAATCAAGAAAGGAGTGCTCAAGCGACCAAGGTGAGAATTCTAGGTCAGCCACTACTAACACAAGCTTTAGTACTCCTATGGGATCTAGGAATTTATTTCAAAAGGTGGATATGCGCAAGTTTGATGGTAAGGATCCTCTAACATGGATAAACCAAATGGAGAATTTTTTTGAAGTACACCAAATCCCAAATGGACAAAAGGTCACGATGGCTTCCTTATATTTAGAACCAGATCAATTCATTTGGTATCGTTGGCTTTGCACTCATCGAGGTAAAAAAGTTGCTCACCGTCTCATGGTCAATTTTTACAGAGGAACTCCAAGCACAATATAGCAATAGCATGACAGACAACTTCTTCAGCCATTAGCTAAACTTCAACAAACAGGATCAGTTAAGGATTATATTCAGCAATTCCAAAATCTATCCTTAAGAGTGGATAAAATTTAGGGAGAAACTTGAATGATTTATTCTTGGGTGGTCTCAAGGATCACATTCAACATGAGGCGCGTGTTTAGCCCTCTAGTTCCATAAATGAGTCTTTTATCTTAGCACCTAGGTAGAGGAGAAATATTTGATTCCTAAGAAGCTGGGCTAATGTGACAAGAGAGAAATCATATTCAACACAACCTACTGAGTTGACTCCACAACAAATTGAGGAGAAAAGAGCAAAAGGCTTGTGTTTCAATTGTGATAGCAAATACGCGAGGACATAAATGTAGTGAAAAGAAATTGTTTTATATTGAAGGTCCCAATGAGGAAGAAGAGGAGGAACCCATACTAGAAGATGAAAGGGAGTCAAATGAGGAATCACATGATTCTCAACCAATCATTTCTTGTCATGCACTCTCAGGTTTCAGTGCTCCACAAACTCTCAAGGTGGTGGGGTTCCTAAAGAAGGTAAGGTAACTGTTGATCGACTCGGTAGTACTCATAATTTCATCAACAAAAAGTTAGCTACTGCCTAAATTGTTTCATATATCCAAATTCGTAGTTTCAAGTTTTGATTGCATGGTGGTACAGTTAGTTGTTCGGAAGTGTCATAGCATTAAATTATCCATGGAGATTATCAACTTGATACCCCAATGTATGTGATATCCATGGGTGCAGCAGATATTGTTTTGGGAGTACAATGGCTTACTACATTAGGAACAATTGAGATGAACTTCCAAGAACTATTCATGAGTTTTCAATCAGAAGGAAGGCTAGTAGAGCTAAGGGGGTTGAAGGAAAAATCTCCACAAATGGTAAGCTCTCATCAAATGCAAAATTTGCTTAAGAAAGGAGTGGATGGATTTGTGGCCCAAATATGTTCATTAGAAGTCTCTCAATCTATTACTCCTACTCATCCATATTTGCAAGCTATAATTGATAGTCACTCAGTTGTTCTTGGAGATATGCCTAAAGGACTTCCTCCTAAGAGGGATCATGATCATGCCATACAGTTAGTCCCAGGGAGCCAACCACCGAACATCAGGCCTTACAGGTATCCACACATACAAGAGTGAGATAGAAAAAATTGTTGAAGAGATGCTAGAGGCAGGAATCATTAGGCATAGCCAAAGTGCTTACTCCTCGCCGGTGGTGATGGTGTGTAAGAAGGATGATACTTGGCGCATGTGTCCAAATTATAGAGTGCTCAATATGTACACCATTAAAGATAAGTTTCCAATTCCAGTCATTGATGATTTGTTAGATGAATTAAATGGAGCTATGTTTTTTACCAAGTTAGATCTTAGATCTAGTTATCACCAAATTCGGATTAAGGAGGAGGATGTTTGTAAGATAGCATTTTAGACTCATGAGGGTCATTATGAATTTTTGGTGATGCCATTTGGTCTTACCAATGCACCATCTACATTCCAAAGTTTGATGAATTCCATTTTTAAGAAGTTCTTGAGAAAGTTTGTATTAGTATTCTTTGATGATATATTGATTTACAACAAGACTTGGGAAGAACATTTGCAACATGTGGACCAAGCATTAAAAATACTTGAAGATCATAAACTCTATGCTAAGCCATCCAAGTGTGCTTTTGGTCTTACAGAGGTGGAGTATTTGGGACACATAGTTTCACATGAAGGAGTAAAGGTGGACCCTAACAAAATTAAGGCTATCATGGAATGGCCTATTCCAAAAACCATTAAGAAACCGAGAGGATTCTTGGGATTGATAGGGTACTATAGAAGATTTGTGAAGAATTATGGTAGTATATACAATCTCTCTACCACTCTATTGAAGAAGGATTCTTTCATTGGAATGAGTCCGCCACACAACATTTGAGAGATTGAAGGAGGCTATGTGTTCAACTCCCAGACTTGCCACCTTGACTTCACCAAGGAATTAACTGGAACGTGATGCTTCGAAATGGGATAGGAGCAAAGGCTATGCAAGAAGGTCACCAATTGCTTTTTGAGAGTCATCAATTAAAAGGTAAGAATCTATTAAAACCTATTTATGAGAAGGAAATGCTAGCAATACTCCATGCAAAGGAAACAATGATGGCCTTATCTATTGGGTAGACATTTCAAGGTTAAGACAGATCATGATAGCCTAAAATATTTTTGGAACAAATCCACTATCTTCCCAAGAGCAAAAATGGGTCACTAAGATGTTAGGATATGACTTTGGAGATTGTATATAAGCATGGTTATAAATATTGCAGCGTATGCACTTTCAAGGAAGGATGAGAAAGATGAAGCCTTATTGTGTGCCCTTTCAATATTACAAGCAAATTGGGTGGAGGAAGCCGAAGTAGAGTGGCAAAATGATGTTGCGACTAGCAATCTCATCGAGCAATTAAAAAGTGATCCTAGTAGTTCAGATAAGTTTTGTTGGAAGGGAGATACTCTTTGGTATAAAGAGCGTTTGTATCTCTGCAAGAATTCCAACCTTAAAATCAAGAATCTCACAGAGTTGCATGAGTCTCCAATGGGTGGTCATTCAGATTTTGAAGACATATCACCGAGTCAAGGCAAGATTTCTTGGGAAGGGCTAAGGGTGATATGTTAAAAATTTGTATCAATGTTTGGTGTGTCAAAGGCATAAAGGGGAGACAATTAAGGCACCAGGTCTCTTGCAACCCTTATCTATTCCTAGCCAGCGTTGGGAAGAGATATCCATGGACTTCATCACAGGGCTTCCCAAATCTAAAGGTCATAATGTCATCATGGTGGTGTTTGATAGGCTCACTAAATATGCACATTTCATTGCATTAGCACATCCTTTTACAGCAAGTGCAGTGGCTAGAGCTTTTTTGGAGAATATCCAAAAGCTACATGGTACACCTAAAGTTATTGTTAGTGATCGTGATCCTATCTTCACTAGTCACTTTTGGAAAGATTTATTCTCATGTTTGGGCACTCAATTGGCTCTTAGCTCTTCATACCACCCTCAATCAGATGGGCAAACAGAGGTTGTTAATAAGTGTTTGGAAGGATATCTACGTTGTTTCACTTCAGAGAAACAGTCCCAGTGGGTAGATTGGCTACCACTTTGCGGAATGGTGGTATAACACTTCTTTTCATAGCTCATCAAAAATGTCTCCATTTTTGGCACTTTATGGATATCATCCTCCTTCCATCACATCATCAATTAAGGTCTCCCCAAGAGTTCAGGCAGTAGAAGACCACTTGCTTCATCAACAACAAGTACTTTCAGGACTCAAGGAGAATTTAGCCATGGCACAAAATCGAATGAAACAACAGGAAGACCAACATCGTACTGAAAGAAGTTTTGAAGTTGGGGATTGGGTCTTCTTGCGATTGTAGCCTTATAAGCAAATATCACTAAAGCAGCAAAGAAATAATAATAAGTTGTCACCAAAGTATTATGGTCCATACCAAATCATGCAGAAGATTGGTAGTGTTGCCTACAAGCTTAAGTTGCCACCTACAACAAAGATACATCCAGTTTTTCATGTTTCCTGTTTGAAGAAGGTAATTGGGCATAATATTCCCACTCAAACAACACTTCCTGAGCTGGATGAGGAAGGGAGAATCATTTCGGAACCAGAGTGCATTTGTCAAACACGCACAAAGAAGCTAAGGAATAGAACTATCACTAAGTATCTCATCCAATGGAATAATTTACCAGTTGAAGATGCCACATGGGAAGATGAGGAGTTCATTCAAAAGTTTCCAAACTTGATTAGCATTGAGGACAATGCTTCTTTGAAGAAGGGGGGCATGCTACGCCCTTAATATTATTGTACATCGGGCTATGAATAGTCGGCTTGTGGCTATCTTAACTCTCTATTAAGTCATATTATCATTAGTATATTGTTATTTAGTTGTTTAGGTCGGCCTAAGTCTTATATAGGTGTGTCTAAGTCAGCTTTGGTGATATCCTTGGCATAAATAGGTATATATAGGAGGTTGTGAGTCTTATTTCATCATGAAGTTGTGAAGTGTGTTCTCATTAGAGATATTTGGAGGTTTGCCCCCTTGAAGTGGCTTGTTATTCTTAGTTATTATCAAGTATTTGCAGCATATTTCATATCATATTCTTATTTTGTACAAGTTATTTCATAACACCAAATGACATCCTAACATACACATAGGTGCCCATTGAATTGTAAATGAATCCTTGTAGTCCTCAAAATCCTTCAATTTTACTTGGTTCTATCTAGAAAAACCATCCATCATTGATAATAGCTCACAACTAGTTACCTTCTACAAGATGGCCTCCATGTTTGGCAGTGGATAGTTATCCTTCAATGATGATATGTTCAAATTTCTAAAGACCACACATAATCTTATATCACCATTTTTCTTCCAAAATGGAACTAAATTAGACACCCATGAGGAATGTGTAATAGGATTTATAATGCTAGCATCCCTTAGCTTAAACAATTCCTCCTGCATTTTAGAGCTAAGGTTGGATTGATGGGTCTTTTCTTTTGCCTAAAAGGCTTGGAATTTTCTTTCAAGGGAATCTCATGTTAGAAAAATTCCTCTCTATATGCTTTTAGTTCATCATATGACCAAGAAAATACATGTTTATATTTTCTCAATAAGGAAATCAACATTGCCTTGATTTTGGGTTTCATCTTTTTCCCACATCTTTTTAAGGGAATTTTTAGTCCCCAAGTTCACTTCTTCTAGATCCTCTAGATGGGTGGCAATTATTTTAACTTTTATTTTTTCCTGATTGTCAAAGACTCTCTCTAATGCAACAAGGCCCTTGGGAATCTTATTTGTCTTCAGCTAAATGACTTCATTTCCAAAGACTATACCCTTAAGATCTATATTTTCAACGAAATCCCCAAATTCAATCTCCAAACTCTCATATTCATCAAAACACTTGAAAAAAATTGAAAATATCTTCATCATCATTGAATATTTTCAAATTATATACATTATTAGGGATTGATGGCCTTTCTTGTACCTCAACCTTGGAGATACATGCAAAATTTATGTCATCAGGTCTAAGTCCAATGTTTGCAAGAAAGGTTGTCACTCTATTCTGACCTCTCTCCATCCAGTCAATTCTGAATGCATTGAACTACTCAATATAATTGATGTAGATCAAGGGTAGGGATCTCTTATTAGACACAATCTTTCAATCATCAAAACCCCAACTTGGTATCTAACTCACAATTTATTCATATTTCCTTATAGCACATCAAAACATGAAATTTGGGCATATCTTTTAGAGAAGGCCTCAAACCCATGAAATAAATACCATTCAATATATCCTTTATGTTATTCTTGAACATCCCAAAGTTAAGCCTAGGTTTTTTTTAGAACATATTCTCCTAAATTGGATTGCTATGCTACCCCTTAAGCCAATTGGGCCTCCTTTAAAAATCAAGTGTGTGATATTCCTCTCCCAGATCACCAATCTTAATTCCAAAACTTTAAATAGGACACAAATGGTCTAAAACCACATATTTTACCACTTGATTCAACAACCAACTCACCTAACCACAAAACCCTACTTCTACCTGTAGACACATAAAATGTACTGATTGACATTATGCATCTGATCCTCACCACTAACATCGTTTCGTATTGAATCATCCTTCGGTATAACAATTTAATCAAATACCTTTATCTAATTAAATTAATCAATATTCCTCTCTTAATTAAATTAATCAGTTATCTAATTAGGTCACCTCTTCTCAATAATTCAATTAACCATTTTGATCTAATTATCCTATTTAATTAAATAATTAATTTTATTTGGTTAAATCTCTTAAGTCTATCTGTATTTCTGGAAATTTATGTTTGATTAGGTTAGAATTGCTAAATCTAATAATCCAAATAAAATAATGGAGTGCAAAGGAGAAAATATGAAAATAAATAAAACAAAGTTACCCAAATCTTCAATCTCCATGGCTGACCTCCATTACACCTTCTAGCTTGCTGCAAGTTGAAGAGTGCCTTTAGATTCTTTGAGAAACTTTTAGATTATGCCATGTCCTACACAGGTGTTGAAGGATTTTTCTATGCAAATATGACTCTAAGTGCCTAAGAGAAGTTCTAAGTATGCATGAAAATGTGTTGTGAAAATGAAGATCAAAAGTTCGCCTGCAAGCTTGAGAGAGAGAGAGAGGAGGAAGAAGACCAAATGAATTCAAAATTTACATTTTATAAGAAAAGGAAATTTTGAATGGATGGATGAGATTAATATTCTAGAAATATTCCAAGATCAATGGTCCAGAATTAATGCACCAAGAATATGCTATTCTTGGATGAATCATAACAGGAAGACATGCAAAGACATGCAAGCTATGACAGACATGCAGACTATGACAGGCATGTAGGCTATGAGAGACATGCAAACTATGACAGGAAATGAATGTTATGATAGGGGATTATGACAGGGCATCTTTGACCAAGTGGTGCATAAATAATTTATTCAAAAATGGAGGAAATGGACAAGTGGAAAACAATTAATTTATTCAAATTATTTATTTGAAAATGGAGGAAATGGACATGTAGAAAATAACTAATTTATTCAAATTATTTATTTGGAGAAAATGAAAAGAGGAGCATTTAATTAAATTTATTAATTTAATTAAATGGAGAGATGAAAATTAGACCTTAAATAATTAATTTAAATTAAATATTTAATTAGGGGAGGTGGCATGGGATAGTTAAATGATTTTAATAATTATTTAACTATGGAAGAATTAAAGGACCATGAATAGATAAATAGTTAATGGTAATTATTTAACTATAGATGAAAGATGACAAAATAATTTATTTAAATATTGAAGAAGAGGAAGAAATTAGTGACGAAATTAGTTTATTTAATCGACTAGGATAGAATAAATAGACATGAATTAATTAAATAATTAAAATTATTTAATTAATAGATGAAAATGGACCGGATAACATAATTAAGTATCTTAATTATGCTAGGACGAAAGTGGCGAGAAATGGAGCTTGCAGGCCTAGGTCAATTTTCAGTGTCTACATTTTACCCCTCTTTGTCATAATGTAGCCTGTCACATTGTGACAAGGACAAATAAGTCAAAAGTATGCTCTGGTGCAAAATAAGATGAGGAAGAATGATGAGGAGGGTTACGGTATGCCCCCTCGAGAGGACAGATGGGTTCCAAGAACACGGGTGTGCTCTCAAAATTGATGAGAAGACTAGAATATGAAGAGATAAAAAAAAAATTCAGTGCCAAAGATATAGTTGATGATATGGATGCAATGCCTATATGAGATGGGCAAGGGAAGATGACAAAACAGAAGGAGATGCATGTTAGTAAGACGAAAAATATCCTTCAACACATTGCCATAGAACTACTAATTGTTGCTCTTAATCATCATAGGGAAAATTATCGTGATGGCCAACAAACACCATGATATGAAGTAAATCAAGGTGCGCAAGGTCATACCATCACTTGAATTAAACAGTCACAAACAAGGATGATCATGACTCATACAAAAAGCACATTTTCCCTAGTCTTTTTGTCATAACCAACCGCAAGTAGAAAAAGACAAGAAGGACAAAATAAAGCCAAAACCATCCTCATGATACGTTGCTACTTTTCTAAATCCTGGAGTCAGGACATCACTGAGAAACTAGTAACATAAGTGTCAAAAGACAAGAAAAACGTCATGATAGGTCGCTGCTTCTTTAAATCCTATTGTCGGGATCTCGCTGAAAAACTAGTAACATGATGAAAAATCAATGGACAAGTGCCAAGTGTTTGCCAAGTGTTTTAATGTCGAGATGTCTGTTTTGATGTCAAGATGCCAGGGTGTTAAGGTTTTGATGATGCCAAGATGATGAGTGCCAAAGATTGCCAAATTTAAGGACACATCCTGAATAATGTTGATGTCAAGAGGAGAAACCCCCAAAAGTCAAGAGGATCCCTCAAAATACTAGGTGACAGTGACGATGCCTAGGAAGGACACATCCTAAGGCATAAATGATAGGGGTTGTTCTTCAGAAGGACATATCTAAAAGAACATTGATGTCAAGAGGAGTGATCCTTAAATGTGAAGAGGAGTTCTCAAAATGTCAGATGACGATGACGATGCCTAAGAAGGACACATCCTAGGGCATGATTAAATGATGGGCTACCCTTCAGAAGGACACATGTGAAGAGTAAGCAAGATTTGACTGGCTTGACTATGTTTGACCAAGATTGATCGATTATGATATGCCAAGATGATTGTCATGTTTTGTTGACAGATTGTCGAAGTTCACTTGGGTAGACTGTTTGTTCAAATTTAAAGACTATTTCATGTGTGTGCCAAAATTGTGTAATGAACCCTAATGGACTGACCTAGTACAGCCTCAGGGGCCCATCGACAGATGGCCTTGCCTACGTCATGCACTTAGAGACCTTGTAGTTTGACACGACCAAAGACTTTTTCTTGTTGACGAAAGATTGAGTCATGATTTATTTTGACAAACCTAATAGGACTGACCTAATGTCTCGGGGGCTCGAAGATGAGCCTTGCCTATGTAGCAAATGCATAGAGACAATGTAGTTCGACAATGACAAAGACTAATCAAGACTTGAATGGATGTAATTGTGTTGACTGACATGACTATGTTTTGGAAGTTTTGTGTTTTCTTTAGGACATTTTTCAATTTTTAGGTCTTTTTTACAGACATTTTTTTGATTTTTAAGTCTTTTTTCAGGACATTTTTTGATTTTTAAGTCTTTTTTCAGGACATTTTCTGATTTTTAGGTCTTTTTACAAGAATTTTTTATTTTAGGTCTTTTTTCAGGACATTTTCTAATTTTTAGGTCTTTTTTAGGACTTTTTTTTATTTTTAGGTCTTTTTCAAGGATATTTTTTGATTTTTTAGGTCTTTTTTCAAGACATTTTTTAATTTTTAGGATCACGTGCGGTACCCACTGTAGTCTCATGATAAAATTTTCCCCCTAGTCAAGTTCAGTATGAGCCAGGGAAAAATGAAATGTAAAGAAAATGCATGACTAGCATGGATAGTGGACAGTATGCAAGACTTGATTTCAACCATTATCAGCCATGGACAAAAATATCATGATATCAAGACAAAGTGTTATGACGAATGTCAGAAAAGAGTATGTTCATTAGGGACAAAGGTAGCTAGAGTGACAGTAGATGGCATAACAATGACTAACTACACATGGTGCTTGTTTGCCAGGTTTTCACCATGGTACTTATCCAAAGTGCCTGTTTACTAGGTTTTCATCAAGGTGATGATTTTTTTGATTTTCCAATTTTTTTTTGTATTTTTTACCAATTTTCGGATAGGCTTTCCAACCCTTTGCATAGAATTTGCACAAATGTAGACGGTTGATTAGCTCTGTCAACTGTTCACCTTCAGGAGTAGCTAACTAATATGCTCTAGAACCAAATGATGCTATGATGACGTAAGGGCCTAGCCAATTGGGCTCAAATTTTCTTGGCTTTTCTCTATTTGACTGATTATTGGGATTCTGCATGAGAACTAGGTCACCAATGTCAAAATTTTGAGCCATCACCCTTTTGTTATAACTTCTGCATAGACGATTTTGGCATGCTTGTAAATGATCCAATGCATTGTGTCTGTGTTCATCTAGCATTTCTAACTCATGCAGTCTTGATTGTCTATATTCTTCATCAGTGGTAAGGTTTTTCATGGAGACTCGCAAAGATGGAATTTCAACCTCTATGGGCAAGATGGTTTTGGCTCCAAAGACAAGGGTGAAAGGTGTGGCACCGATGGGGGTATGGATGCTCATGCGGTATGCCCACAAAGCAGGGTTGAGTTGGATGTGCCAATCATGACCAGCATCATTGAATGTCTTTTTGAGGAGTTTGATAATGGTTTTATTAGATTCCTCAGCTTGACTATTTCCTTATGGATAGTAAGGCATCAAAAAGCAATGGCTAATAAGGAAACGTTGGCATAATTCACGGACCTCCTAATTTTTTATGGGATGACCATTATCCGTGATGATGGATTGTGGAATGCCATACCTACAAATGATATTTAATTGAGGATGAAATTGGATATTTGTTTTCTAGTAATGTAAGTGAGTGGAATGGCTTCGATCCACTTAGTAAAATACTCAGTAGCGGTGATAATGAATTTATGTCCATTGGTGGATGTAGGATGAATATTTCCCACGAGATCAAGTCCCCATTGTGTAAAAGGCCAAGGAGAAGTGATTGGCCTCAACTCTTGTGCTGGAGCATGAACTAAATCACTGTGAATCTGACATTGGCGACATGTTCTTACAAATTCTAGTGCATCCTTTTCTAGTGTCCGCCAATAGTACCCAAGTCTCGTAATCTTTTTAGCCAAGGTTGGGCCACTCGAATGGGACCCACATATACCCTCATGCACTTCCCATAAGGTCATTTTTTCTTCATTCGTGTTGAGACAATGAAGAAGGGTATTGTCAAAGCTACGATGGTAAAGGGTGTTGCTGATGATGGTATAACATGTAGCTTTGTGGATAAAGGACTTCCTTTGGTTATTGGAAAAGTTTTGGGGAAGGATCTATGAATGAAGGTAGTAAAAAATGTCCTTATACCATGGAGAACTAGAACCAACAAGCTCACAGACCATTTCTGATTCGGGGACATCATAAGCCGGAACCAATAACTACTCAGCCAAAAACTCAAATTGTGGGAAATTGTTGGGAATATCAAGCAAAGCTCCAATAGTTTCCATAGTGTTAGCAGCCTTATTATGTGTTCTTGGAATCAATTCAAAGGATAGTCTATGAAAATATGTCAGGAAATTGTCAACCATTCATTTATAAGGCATTAGCTTCTCATCTTTGGTTTCATATTCATCATTATCTTGGTTTATAACTAGTTGAGAATCACCGAGGACCTGCAAATTCTTGATTTTCCACTTGATAGCCATTCAAATCCCTATAATTAGTGCTTCATACTCTACCATGTTATTAGTGCACGAAAATGAAATGCAGAATGACCTTGGGATGGAACCTCCTTGTGGAGTAATGAATAGTATTCTAGCTCTTGAGCCATGATTAGTGTGAGATCCATCAAAGTATAATTTCCAAGGTTGTTGGGACTCCACATGAAATATGGACTCATCTAGAATTTTTGTTGTAAGAGGATGATTATCTGGTATTTGTGTGTTTGCAAGTTGGTCTGCTATTACTTGTCCTTTGATGGCTTTCTATTCAACATATTGAATATCATATTCACTGAGGACTGTGACCCATTTTGCTAAACATCCTGTCAATGCTACTCTACTCAAGAGGTATTTCAAGGGATTGATCTTGGCTACCAAGTGTGTCTTATGGTTTAACATATAATGCCTTAATTTTTGGGCTGTGAATACAACTGCTAAACAAGCACATTCAACGGGTGTGTAATTTAACTCATACCCCACTAGTGTTTGACTGATATAATATGTGGCCCTTTATTTTTCTTCATAGTCATTATGTGCTAGTAATGCCCCCAGTGCTAAAGTAGTTGCAGAGATTTACAAAATTAATGGTTTTCCTTAGATAGGAGGCATGAGAACTAGAGGTGATAATAAATACTGTTTGATCTGGTTGAATGCTTCCTGACACTTATCTGTCCACACAAAGGGGATCCCTTTGCATAGAAGATACTGGAATGGTTGAAACCTATCTGTGAGTTGAGAAATAAACCGTCTGATAGATTGAAGTCTACCTTGTAGTGTTCTTAGGTCACTGATTCCCTTAGGAGGAGGCATATCCAATATAGATTTGACTTTAGTGAGATCAACTTCAATTCCTCTATGGGAGACTATGTATCCCAATAACTTGCCTGATGCTACACCAAAAACACACTTTTTCGGGTTTAACCGAACCTTATACTGTTCCAACCTCCTGAAAAATTTGTCTAATATTGAAAGGTGGTCTTTTCTTGTCAATGACTTTTCCAAAAGGCCATCTACATAGTCCTCCATTAATGTGTGTATCATGTCATGGAATATTGTTGTCATTTCCCTTTGATATGTAGCACCTACATTTTTAAGACCAAATGGCATTACAGTCCAACAGTAT
This sequence comes from Sequoia sempervirens, assembly GCA_007258455.2. Classification (NCBI taxonomy): domain Eukaryota; kingdom Viridiplantae; phylum Streptophyta; class Pinopsida; order Cupressales; family Cupressaceae; genus Sequoia; species Sequoia sempervirens. The sequence continues at coordinate 308,508,323 of VDFB02000017.1, read as the reverse complement.
GTACCCCAAGGGCATGTGAAAGAAGTTTTGTGTTGATCTTCAAGGGCAATATGAATCTGATTATAACCCGAGAAACCATCCATAAGGGACAACATCTCATATCCAGCTGTAAGGTCCATAATGATGTCAATGTTCATCAGGAAAATCATCTTTAGGACATGCTTTATTGAGGTATCAGAAGTCTGTACATACACAAATCTGTCTAGTATACTTAGTGATAGGTTCGAGGTTGGATATCCACTCAGCATAGTCAACTGATTTGATAAAACCCACATCCAACAACTTTTTGAGTTCAGCTTTAACCAACAATGCCACTTGCGGGTGCATTTTTCTTAGCTTTTTTTTACTAGCTTGGCATCTGGAAATAATGGAAAGTGATGCAATACTAACTCAGGATCTAATCTCGGCATGTCAGCATAAGACCATGCAAATTTTACCTTGCGTTCTGAGAACTTTTGAAATTATGGTTGTTCAACTTATGTCAATGATGCCATAAAGAGAACCATTTTGGGGTCTTCCACAGTATCTATATTAGCTGGTATGGTGTCTTCTACAGGCATTGCTGATTTTTCTCTATCTACGGGGAGAAATTCTAATCCTCTACCCTTGGGTGCCTCAAGGAGGTTTTCACCCTCGGATACGTCCTTTATTTTTACTATTTTGTCGTCAGAAGGTGCCTTTCAGTTTTCACCTAGAGACGTGTCATTTTTTACTTTATTTTTCTTTTTAATTTTGCAACTAGAGGATGGAACAGTCTCCCCGAAATAAGCAACACAATCCAAGTCAATGGAAAATCCAACTTTGTGATCCCCATTTGGAATTCCCTCACGTAGTCCTAGAAATTCTACTAAAGCCTCATCATTTTGAAAAGTGTCCATTACTGGTGGGCCTTGTTGGTTCCAATCAATTAGGTCAAGGTAAACTAAAGATATTCCATCATTAGCATTTACAAGTTGAGGAGATGACGTGGAGAGCATGCAAATGAATGCTGAGATGTTAAAAATGAAATTGTCATCGTTTGGCTCTATGTTAGATTCTATCTAGTATTCTCCTTCGCTTGTTTCATACTCACCAACGAAATAAGGGACAAAGAGAGTAGCATTAGAGTCAAGATCACTATTGGCAAGTGATGGTTTAGGTGGTTTCGAATGATTGTCATCAATTTGGTATGACTAGGCTGGTATGTCGAGGCTGGGACGAATGGGAATAGAACATGATCTAGACTTGACATCATTTGATGTTGTATCACTCTTAAACATTTTCCAAAATCGTTCCTCAAATGTAGGATCACCAGGTTCTAGGAACAACTCATCCAGGCAACAGTCACTTAAGGATTGCTGAGAGCCAAATTCCCATTCGTGAGAGTCAGTTTCAAAGGAGGTGTCCTCAATTGTCTCAACATAGTCTGAAGCATACACTAACTCACATGGAAGTACATTGGTACTTGGATCGCTAGATTCTCATGGACCTAACCCTAACCCAAGATGTTTTGGTCTTTCTAAAACTGATAGTGGCTCACGCCTTCCATTTTTATCCTTTCCAAGACCGCTTTTTCCATCATAACCTTTTTCTTTTATTATGTTGTATCCTTTTCCATATATTGTTACTGGCAAGGGAGTTAAGTCTTGTGATTCTCTATAAATCCAAGATAGTATATCATCTATGTCCTCTTGAATCATTTTACCCCACTTTATGAAAACTATTTTTGGAGGAACCTTGAAAGTTTCCTTTGCCTGTATCCTAAAGCAAGGTTTGCCATAGACCTGGGGAGACTTGGGCATCTTGGTTATGCAATAGGACATATTCATCTTGTACTCTCCACATCCTTGATCCTGAATTTGGAACCTCGGGTTGACACTTGGGGTGATACATGAAGTAGAAGGTGTTATGGAGATGGTCATGGTGGTGGAAGAAGGATAAGTGGATGTGGTCGATGAAGAGGCAGGAGACTTTACGAGTGCTGAGGGATCAATGAATTTGGAAGACAAAGATGTCAGAGCTTCCCTATTGATAGGGACTTGACATTCCAAGACACCCCATAAGTTGGTACAATATTGGAATGGATTAGGGACTTCGTATATAGTTATCTCAGTTCCTTCAGAAGGAAACTTCAAGCACTAGTGATATGTGGAGGCAATGGCTTTCAAAGAATGGATCCAAGGTTGGCCAAGTAAAATGTTGTATGGTAGGTCCAAATCTAGAACTTGACAAATGGTGTCAACAATGACTAGCCCAATCTGAACTGGGAGTGTAATTACGCCCTGAGAGGAACATTCTTCATCATCATATGCCTTGATAACAATGTTTCTTGTGGTGTCTATGCAAGCATCAGAAAAGCCTAATTCCTTGACCAATTTTAAGGAACATATATTAAGTCCTACTCCGCCATCTACTAAGACTTGTTTGACCTTATGTTTATGAACAAAGACTTTGATATGAAGGGCATCATTATGGTTGGATTTGGATGATGAATAGTATTGGTCAGAAAAGGTGATATGGTGGGGTGTCATGAGATATCCTACCATGGATTTGAATTGGATGACATCAATATTGTGGGGAATAGAAGATTGTTGTAGTGTCTTATCTAGGATAGCTCTATGGGCAGGCGAGATGCGTAACAACTCAAAAATAGAGATTTGTGCGGGTGTTTTTCCAAGATGGTCAATAAGATTAAATTTTCCTTTAGGTTGGGATTGCTTGTTTTGTGGACGCGATTACGACTGTGAAGTGGATGGACCAACTATTGTTACCTTTGGTTGTCTAGGGGGAGGAGGGTTGGCTATGGTGATCTTTCTTCCACAAGTGGTGACATTGTATTCAGGGACCTTTCTAATAGTGAACATGCAAACATGTTCCTCGGTTGTTCTAATGTGATGTATAATAGGTCCCCCAGAATAGTCGTATCCAATACAGGCATGGTTGGCTTGAGTATTGTTATTAAGGTTTGATGTAGAAGGGTTTCTTGAACCATGATCCTACAATGGGTTCTTGTGTATTGTATGATCCACATTAGAGGAAAACTGTGGCCTTCCAACTTCAATGATACATTTTTCAATAAGGTCTTGTACTAGATTTTTCAATTGTTTACAGGAAGATGTTTTGTGTCCTTTTATTTGGTGATAGTCACAAAATGCATTATCATCCCACCAAGATGGTTTAAACTATCCAAGGTCATATGGTTTGGGGTCCTGAAGTGTGATGAAACCATTATGAACGCATTTCTTGAGTACTTCGTCAATAGGTTCATCCAAAGGGGTATATGTGTGATTTCTAAGGAATTGTCTTTGTTGTCTAGGCTGCCCTTGAATTTGATTATTTTGATCGCCTTGGTTATTCTAATTTGTCTGGATAGTATTAGTAGCATAGGTTTGTGTCATCATCTGTGTGTTTTGTGGTTGTGTCCCTTTTAGAGTAATCATAGAACCCATAGTGTTGACAGCCTTAGCATCGACTACACCATTGTTGGTGACATGTTTGTTCTTAACCCAGAATTTGGTTTTGTCAGCAGAAGGAGGGTTTGCCTTTTTGTTTTTAGGATCGTATTTTAGTCTTCCTTCAGCTATGAGAGCTTGTTCAACTTGGACGCCTTGTTCAACTAGGTCTGTAAAAGTTGTGCAACAATGAACACGCAAGCCATTTTTCAATAGGCCCATTAACATTTGTATGAACATGTCAAATTTTTCCTTTTTAGGTATGTCTATATGACAATGACTCACTAGGCCCCTCCATTTTTGAAAGAATGGTAAAAAGGTTTCACCTGAATCTTCTTGTGTGAGCTGCATAAGTTGTAATGGAGGTGTCTGTCTCAATGTTGTATGTGTAATTTTTCACAAATGTTTTAGTAAGTTCTTTCCATGATTGAATTCCAGGTTGCAATGTATAAAACCATTCTAGGGCTGGCCCTACGAGTCTTTTAGGAAATAGTCACATTAGATATGTGTGCTCATGAGCAATATCCACACAACTTGTTACAAACTCTCTGATGTGATCAAGTGGATTTGTTTTACCCTTGTATTTGTTGAAGTTTGGAGCCACATAACCATGTGGAAATGGTGGCATGTACAATATTTTATCAAAAGGATATGGACATAAGTCATATGGAATTTGCATCTTCTTCTCAGAAGTTTTCATATTTTCCATTTGTTTTTGAAGGTCATCCACTTTTGCTAGCAAGGTGTGCACGATGGGATCATTGGTTGCCTGAAAGTAAGGTATGTTTTGTTGATATTGCCAATTGTGATTGGGGATATGTTGTTGAGTATGAATCTAGGATGAGTATGTAGGAATATGTGACCCAACCATGTTTGTTTGTATTTGAGGTCCCAGACTTGCTTGATGTCCAAAGGTATGCATTTGTTGTGTCATTTCAGTTCCTTGTACTTGTGGAAATAATTGTCCATGTGGTATGGTAGTGTTTGGTCCTTGAAAGTGTCCATGTGATATATGTGTATTGTGCCCTTGTCTGTGTGGGATGTTCATTTGTGATGATGTGTTAATGTTGTGCTGAGGACCTTGAATGAAAACATGTCGTGAGTTTCATCCAAATGGATTAAATGAGGTTCCACCATAAGGATGTGATGAAGATGTCGCCATTGTCATAGATGAAGAACCAGTCATAGGATTTGAGGAGGTGGTGCCTACTGATGTAGATACAAAGGTGGCTCCTATCATTTGTGAAGATAATGTGGAAGTTGTAGGCATGGACTGTGAAAAGGTAGCTCCTAGAATTTGTGAAGATGATGTGGACATTGTAGGCATGGTCATAGTAGATGTTCCTCCAATAAGTGTTGTATTAGTTGAGGTGGGGGTGTTTTGATTTGTGGTGCCAGTAGGTGTCACATTAATGGTGGTAGTACCAACTTGTGTAGTAGTAGAAATGTGATTGGTCAAGGTATTGTTTGTGTCATATGATTAGGAGAGACAAGCCATATGGTATTAATGTCAAAGCCTTTTGGTAATCTTGTACCTTGGTCTAAGAGCATAGCGAGGTATTGTTCAGGATCATTCAAGACCAAGTCTTCGACAAACAAAGCGACTACATGATTTTGGGCTACTGCCTCTAAGTTTTCAATGTAAACTTGTCCGTTTTGGTCTCTTTGTATGAATTGTTCAAAAAGTGGATTTTGAAAAGAATTTGACATGTTCATGGAAGATTGTGCATTCAAAATGCCAAATGGGTCATCAAAGATCGATTCGTTGGGATTGGTGTTGATATTTGTGTTGTTAAAGTCTTCTCCAAAGTCTGCCATTTGTTTTTTCTTTCGTTGAAGTCTTGTCTCCACCATCAAAGGAAATTGCTCAAATGAAGATAATGACAATGCAAGTATGACACTAGCCTATGTTTTTGTCTTTTTGTGTGATAAGGATGACAATGCAATGAAATGATAATGCAAGTATGCGAAAAGCCAAGGTGACTAGGATGATGATGCAAAGAGAAGATAATGCAAGTATGCCAAAATCCATGGTGACTAGGATGATGATGTTGACTTGGATGACAATGTTGATTAGGAAAATGACAATGTGGACTAGGAAAATTGCAAGGTCAAGGTGCAAAATGAGGATTAATGAGGGAACTAATGCAAGGTATAGGTTCAAAATGATAGCTAGGATGAACAATATTTTTGAATTTTTTGGGAATAAAGTATGCAATGTAGGAACTAAAATGAATGCAATTTGGAGAAAGGGGTACCTAAGCACTCTAAGTTTAATCCCTGTTTTCAATTTTGGTTACCAAAGGACTTGTTGAAAATGACAAAGTGACAAGGTCAAGATGACTAGTGAGTTTTCCTAACTAGACTGCTGAGTTGGAAATCCTCACAAAAGGGACAATGACTGAAAATAGAAATGAATGCCAAAGTCCAAGATAACCTAGTTTTGAAAGCAATGATTTTGCAAATTGTGATAAGGTTGGCCTAACCCAAAGTATGCAAAAATGAAAAGCTATGGTCAAGCTAATGTTGAAAATGATGATTATGAAACCTAATGGATGCAACTAAAATTTGAAAGATTAATTCTATGGTCAAGAATACAAACTAATGGTTGAATAATGAGGATTTTGAGCAATTTCAAAGTTGATGTCTGACAGAGACCTCTTAGAAAAAAATGTTTGATAGCAGGTTGAGACTGTTGTTTTGATGTTTTATTGAAAAGTCTGAGTTGTCGAAGGTTGATTTGTCCAATTTGTGAATGTTGTGTATATTGTTTGAAAATCCAAAAGCACTTGACAAGCACAATGTTTTGGTGTATGCAAACGCAACATGAGACAAAGCACATCCTAATAGGCCAATAGGCCAAGGGTTTGTATATACTCTTGATATAGCCCACCCATATACCCCCGTGACAGGCAAACACCTTCCTTCTCGAGAGAAAAATAGCTAGGAAGTTTGGTGGCACCGGCCTCCACTAGCCATTAACATCATTCTGCACACCTCAACTTCGATTCTATCAATAATTTCCCAAGAACTGCTATCTCTACTCAAGGGAGTCAAAAGAGAGTATCTTTGGGCATGATATCGCACTGCACTATACCAAGAAATGGCCAAAAAGGTTGGACTCTAAAAACAAAAGGTGTTTAGTACTGTGCATTTCTACCTCCGTAGGGCATGATCCATGGAAGCGCAGAGTCCCTTGGATCCACATCCCATCGTAATCTCATACACGCGGATTCTTGGCTTCCCAAGAATCCACTTTTATATACCAGCTTGGAAGTCCATCGAAGTTCATGGTGTTACCAAATTGAAGTCATCTTTGGGGTGAGTACTTTTTCCCTTAAGGCAGGCTCATTTCTAGAAATAATAACCATTTCTCTTACACCCAGGATCACTCAAAAGTGCAAGGGGAGAGGATACTTCGATTATTAAGTCATGAGGGTGACAAAAAAATAAGGTGGGTCTAGTTTTCTGATCACCTAGTTTTCACAAGGTGAGAGCATAATCACCTACCACCTTCAAGCACAATCAAACAGAATCAAACACATGTTCATTTTAACGCTAATCAAAGGGAGTGAAATGAATCTGAAATCATGAACATGAAAGGAATGGAATGGACGAATGGAATGGAATGGAATCCTGAATCCGAGCGGATTTGAGCGAGCCAAAAGAAGCAATTTTTGGGAGCCCCCCTCCAAAGCCACATGCTACAAACAGAAGTTTAGTAAAAAAATTTAAATGAAAAAAAAAAACTAAAATAGTGATAACTTTCTTAAAACTAAACAAAATTTTAAACCGTGGATATCTATGGAAAGCTAAGACATAGACCTTAAAAACCCAAAAAATATTTTGCAAAATCCTACAAGACAAAAATGTTATAAACAAAAGAAAATTCAGGCTTGAACAACTAAATCTTAAAAGCTGTGGTCACTAAAACTAGCATAACTTTCTCAAATCTTAACAAAATTTTAAACCATTTAAAGTTTCGGAAAGCTGAGAATGAGGGCTACAAAATCCAAAAAATGTTTTAAAATATTTTATGTTCTCATTTTTTTGTTCTCAAAAGAAGATAATGGGATTTCATATGAATTCTTGGCTATAACCTGCAAAACAGCAAAAACAAACAAGAAAACAAACCAATTTCTCTACAAGAAAATAAATGTCGGGTCCACCAAATGTATCTCTAAAAATTTATGTTTGATTAGGTTAGAATTGTTAAATTTAAAAATCCAAATAAAATAATGGAGTGCAAAGGAGAAAAACATGAAAATAAATAAAACAAAGTTACCCAAATCTTCAATCTCCATGGTTGACCTCCATTGCACCTTCTAGCTTGTTGCAATTTGAAGAGTGCCTTCAGATTCTTTGAGCAAATTTTACATTATGCCATGTCCTACACAAGTGTTGAAAGATTTTTCTATGCAAAGATGACTCTAAGTGCCTAAGAGAAGTTCTAAGTATGCATGAAAATGTGTTGTGAAAATGAAAATCAAAAGTTCGTGTGCATGCTTGAGAGAGAGAGGAGGAAGAAGACCAAATGAATTCAAAATTTCCATTTTATAAGAAAAGGAAATTTCAAATGGACATATGAGATTAATCTTCTAGAAAGATTCCAAGATCAATGGTTCAAAATTGATGCACCAAGAATATGCTATTCTTGGAGGAATCATAACAGGAAGACATGCAAAGACATGTAGACTATGACAGACATGTAGACTATGACAAGCATGCAGGAGCATACAGGCTATGACAGACATGCAAACTATGATAGGAAATGAATGTTATGATAGGGGATTATGATAGGGCATATTTGACCAAGTGGTGCATAAATAATTTATTTGAAAATGGAGGAAATGGACAAGTGGAAAATAAATTATTTATTCAAATTATTTATTTGAAAATGGAGGAAATGGACATGTGAAAAATAACTAATTTATTCAAATTATTTATTTGGAGAAAATTAAAAGATGAGCATTTAATTAAATTTATTAATTTAATTAAATGGAGAGATAAAAATTAGACCTTAAATAATTAATTTAGATTAACTATTTAATTAGGGAGGTGGCATGGGATAGTTAAATGATTTTAATAATTATTTAACTATGGAAGAATTAAAGGACCATGAATAGATAAATAATTAATGGTAATTATTTAACTATAGATGAAAGATGACAAAATAATTAAATAAATAATAATTTATTTAAATATTGAAGAAGAGGAAGAAATTAGTGACACAATTAGTTTATTTAATCGATCAGAATAGAATAAATAGACATGAATTAATTAAATAATTAAAATTATTTAATTAATAAATGAAAATAGACCAGATAACATAATTAAGTATCTTAATTATGCTAGGACGAAAGTGGCGAGAAATGGAGCTTGCAGGTCTAGGTCAATTTTTAGTGTCTACACTATCTACCAAATTAACTAAATTAAAACCTTATTTACTTTAGTCCAACATCATCTCTTTTAATTAAATAAATCAAAATCTTTATTTAATAAATCCCTTATCACATTCTTCTCATATTTGATTTAAATAAATCCACAAATTTAAGTCAAATAGGTCACATCATTTAACCCCCTTCATTAAATTAATCAACTTTGATTAATTTAATCTCTTCTTATGTCCCATCCTCTAGCTTTTACCACTTTCACATGAAAATTGATTTAACTGATTTATTAAATCTCTATTTGCCTCAACAAGGCATCTTTAAAGGAATATTCTTCAAGTTTGAATTCAAAATCCAAGTTGACATGTACATCCAACAAGGAATTTACTCTCTTACATGTCCTTTCCCTTGAGCCAAGTGGCATTCAATGCATTCTTCCTTCCCTCTTGTTGTCATTTCAACAAATTCAAAATTCAAAAATATGCATTTATTGACACAATCCTCAAAACTTGCACATCCTCCATCCACTCATAGGTTGACAAGTGGCACTTATCCATTGGTTAATTCTTAGTCCCACATTTCTCTATTTTGGACATTCATCCATCTTCTCATTCTATTAATAAGAGGCTAATCTCCTGATTTCATCATCCACAGTTTGAATAAACTTACTATGCTCAAATATTTAGCAATCTCCATCCACATTTTCAAATTTGTAGCTAGATTATGCAGATTTTGGTCTTGAAGGACTCACCATTCTTCATCAAAGTGGATCATTCATCAATATTCATCAATCTTGCATCATAGGAGTTGGGAAAGGGCCAATTTTCACATCAAATTGGCACCAATTCCTCCATGGGATCAAAGTTTGCATTGTCTTCAATAGGATTTAGCTTGCTTTATTTCTCTTTCATTTGATTCTTGTTTCATTTCCTATTTTAAACTTTGCTAATGGATTTCATGGGGAATCCTTGTTCTTACTTTCATTTGATATCCTAATGTGTTTGTTCATTGTGTTTTGCAGGTATTAGGATTGGGGTTTGAAACTACCTATCAAAGCCAACCTAATACTTAGAGATATTAGTCTGGTTCTTGCATAAATAGGGCCCTAACATGATCCCCTACAACTTCTATCCTATCGAACATGAAAATTTACCTATCTAGTTCCATTCCACTAAGTTATAGATAATTCCATTGGTGGAATGGGCTTTTATTCCATGATTTGTCCTTAAACCCTCAATGTTCAAGGTTTCTAACCAATCCTTAGTAATTTTCTTTCTAAATGCTTCAAAATTGATGAAAATCCTTCAAACCAAAACCAAAATGTTCCTAACTCATGTCATCACTAGTTCCAATTCACCTTATTGCATCTAAAAGTTGTATGGAGCCATACTTGTGCCTATAGCAACATATTTACTAGAAAAACACATAAAAATTTGAGTATTGTTATTGTTTGTGCATCAAAAATTCCAACAAAACCTGCCTCAAAATTTGTGAGTCCTTTTTAAACTTGTTCAACCTCGAAACAATGGTTCATAATTGTTCTTTTGAACTACATGACTATTCACCACCAAAAATGTCAATTTTGTAAAGTTGTAAAGCAACTTTTTAACAACTACAAAACATAACAAAATGTACTCAACTGAACCCAATGAGACCCAATACATTTAAAATGGTCTATTATCAACTTATTACATCCAAACAAGACTCACCAATACAAAACTTAACATTATACCCAAAATTGCATAGTTTCACTAGATGCCACTACACCATACACCCTTGGCAAAAAGAATCTCAGGCTCCACCTGAGATTAGGTCTTGAAGAGTTGTTCCATTCCTTATAATGTGATCCTATATCATACATGTTGCATATTCATGAGGGAGACCCTACCATTTCACAAGATATTCATTATAAACTTTGTATCTTGTTCTCTTCAACTCCCTTGTGTCCAAAATCCCTTCAAGCTTCACAAGTTGACTTGCTTGTAGGTCCTTGACCCAATCTTCATCAAGCACCTTAGATGCACCTGCTTCTTCACCTACAAACACAAATCCTTTCAAAATATAAAGGTTAGAAACATTAAAGGTTAGATAGATAGCAACTCTAGGAGGGACTTCTATCTCATAACCATTCTCACTAAATATGTGGACCAACTTGCATGGCCCAATTTTCTTCATCTTCAACTTTGTGTATTTTCCCTTTGGCAACCTTTCCTTCCTCAAAAGTGCAAGTAATAAATCCCCTACCTTGAATTGAACATATCTCCTTATCAAATATGCATGTTTCTTGTCTTTTTCAATACTTTTCTGAAGATTTTCTCTAACTTGCTAGTGTATTTCCCTCATGGCCTCTACAAATCCTTCTCCCTTAGTAATCCTCTTCTCCATTCCACTCAAATCCTTGAGCTCAAACACACCTCTAGGTTTTATTCCATACACCACCTCAAATGGGATTTTTCTAATGCATCTATTGATAGAATCATTGTAGGCATACTCAGCTTGTGGAAGAACCAAGTCCCATTGTTGTCCATGCTCCTTTCTGAGACACCAAAGTATATTTCCAAGTGATATATTGACTAATTTATTCTACCCATCTATTTGTGGATGATAGGTAGTACTAAAGGTCAAATTTGTTCCAATTTTACTCCAAAGGGTACTCCAAAAGTGACCTACAAACTTTGAATCCATGTCTAATACAATTGTCAATGGGAGACCTTGAATTATAACTACCTCTTTGAAAAGAAACCCTACAATATAAGAATAATCACTTGCGCACTTGCATGGAATAAAATGAGCCATTTTACTAAATCTATCAACAACAACAAACACATTGTCATAACCCCTCTGATTTTTTGGAAAACCTTACACAAAATCCATACTGAGAGACTCCCATGGTCTATTAGGTACTTGTAAGGGATGGTAAAGACCTACATTGGAACTAGAACCCTTGGCTCTTTGGAAAATTACACAAATTTCCACAAACTTTTTGACATCTACTTGTATCTTTGGCCAATAGTAGAATCTTCTTACTTGCTCCAATGTTTTATCCACCTCAAAATGACCTTCCAAGCTACCACAATGTTTCTCTTTTATCAAATTAGTTCTCATGGATCACTTTGGAACACATAACTCAGCACCTTTGAAAAATAATCCATCTTGTAATAGAAAATTAGAGAATTCTAAAGCATTGTTAAACTAATCACAAACATCATATACCTCTTTGAAGTCTTCATCTCCTTCATAATACCTTTCAAGGCATATATTCCCACACTATGAAGTTGAATTTCTTGCACCAACATTGACCTTATGCTCAAGGCATCTACCACTTTGTTTGATAGTCCTTTTTTGTTCTTTATACTAAAAGTATAGCTTTGTAGGTACTCCACCTACTTCATATGTTTATGGCTCAACTTGTCCTGGCTGTTCAAGAAACTCAAAGCATGATTGTTAGTGAAAGCAACAAATTCTTTTGGAAGGAGATAGTGTCTCCACTTTTTTAGTGCTTGGACCATTGCATATAATTCTAGATCATATGAGGAATACTTCTTTTTTTCCTCATTAAGTTTCTCACTAATGAAAGCCACCAGTCTTCCCTCTTGACTCAAAATTGCACCTATTGCGAACCCACTTGCATCACACTCTATTGTGAAGACTTTGTTGAAATCAGGCAGTGTAAGGATAGGTTACTGTGCCACTCTATTTTTTAGATATTGAAACTTTTTCTCTACCTCATCTGTTTATTGAAACCTTTTTCTTTTGTCCCCTTTGATGGTATCAATAATTGGAGATCAGATATGATTGATTTTTTTATAAATTTCATATAGAAACAAGCAAGACCATGAAAGCTTCTTACCTCCCCTACTGATTTTGAAGTTGGCCAACTAATAATTTCCTCTACTTTGGTGGGATCCATCTTCAATAAACCTTTAGAGATTACAAAATAAAGGTACACTAGTTCCTTTTTAATGAATTCACATTTTTTAAGGTTTATCCTCAACTTATCTTCATATAACTCCTACAAAACCATGTCAAGATGTTGCAAGTGTTCTTCTTTGGTCTTACTAAAGATAAGTATGTCATCTAAATACACAATAACAAATTTCCCTATGAAAAGCTTCAAAACATAGTTCATTAACCTCATAAAAGTGCTTGGAGTGTTTGAAAATCCAAATAGCATTACCATCCATTCATACAAGCCCTCATTGGTATTAAAAGTATTTTTCCACTCATTCCCATCTCTTATCCTAATCTAATGATAGCCACTTTTGAGATCATTTTTTGAAAAATAGCAAGCTCCCCCTAAACAATCCATCAAATCCTCCATTCTAGGGATTGGAAACCTATATCTTATTGTGATTTATTTGATTTCCCTATAATCAGTGTTGTGTCATAGAAAAATGGTCCCTAGTCATTTTCATAGCCTTTTAGGTCTTGTTTCATGGTGTTGGAACTATGTTGCCCTGATTTTATGTTGTGAAATGACTTGAACATGCTTATTTAGGTAGTAAAACTCAAATAATGATGTCTTGTGAAGTGTTGTAAGACATTTCTACACTCTTCTAGACTTTATTAATTACAATTCATCTAAAAATCATCTTTTTATTCATTATTAAGTCCTATTTTGAAGTGTTGTAAAGTCTTGTAACAAGATTTCACACTCTTCTAGTCATATTTTCACTATTTATCCCTTTCTCATGCTTTATTTGACACCTTTATGCTCTCATATGCTTAATTAAGTGTATTTTTTAGTATTATCTTGATAAACAACATTAAATACAACATATTTCCTGACACTTGTTTTTAGGTCCTAGGTGGGACCCATTTGCCATGGGTGGCAAATGAGTCCCCCTTGGCCCCAAATTCAAAATATTTTAAATTTCATTTTGGGATTTTATTCAAAATCACTTGATGTCCGCCTATGATGAGGTATGAATGGGTAACTAGGGAACAAGTGTGTATAAATAAGTGTTTTTCACCTCATTTTACATCTCCTACAATCTCCTCACTCATTCAAACATTTCATCTCATATTTCAAGCATTCAAGCATTCTACAACATCATTTCAAGCACTATTCAAGAACTTTGAAGTAGCCATTGACATTTCTTCAAATTTACATCATCAAGGGTGTGGTAAGTTAATAGCAATTGGATGTTGTTAGTTTATCATTCCCTTTCATTTCATTACTTTATTGAAGGTTTGATTACCAAAAGAGGGGTTTGACCAAGGAAAACCTCTATTCACTAACCTTAAACCATTTTTCCCTATTGCATGTTTTTTTGTAGACCTAGGTATGGAGATTTGACAATATTTTTGGTGTTGAAGATTGGTTTACAAGTCAACTAGGTGTTTCAAGTCAACTCAAGTCTATTTCAAGCTTGCAGAAGGTTTTCTACCTATTTTCTATGGAATTGACTTTAGTAACCCAAAAAGTAGTGATTTCTAGATCTGGTGTTGCAGAGTTGTCTCCTAATTTTTCAAAATTTTGGGAGAGGACTAACTCACCACCTATGGTGAATGAGTCCTACCTTAGGACTAAAAATCTAAATTTTTTCAGATTCTAGATCTCGACAGATAGAAACTTGTTTCCGATAGTTTTTCACTAGGTGGAGGACTAATTTTCCACCCTAGGTGAATGAGTCCCACTATGAAAAATCAATAACTTCCACCAACATTCAAAACATTTCATCCAGGTGCATTCAAATTTATCTTGTTTCTTTTTATTCTACATTATTTCTTCATTTACTTTATTGTTTGCATATGAAAACGTGTTTTCAAACATAACTTTAATTTCACCTTTGGATTCATTTTCATACATTCAAATTAGTCAATTTCATTTAGTTAACTTCATTTAGGTTATACTACACAACACACAACATTATTTGAATGAACTAGTTAGCATATTTTTGACTAATTCTCTCCTTTTAGGTGAAAAACCCTAGAAGAGTTAGATAATTCCTAAGAGCCAAAAATCAATGGTTCATTTTGGTGAAACAGACTTTTGAGCACTTTTCATTTTTTATTTCATTTACATATTGCATCCTAGTTTGCAATTACATTGTTTTTTTTTCATTCTAGGACATTCTATCTTGCATTGGTGAAAACTTCATTTAGCTTTAATTTTTGCATTGCATCTCATTGAAAAAAGTAAAAATATGCATTTTGCATCACTGTTTGCATTCTTTAGGACATTACATTCATCTTAAAATTTCTATAAAATATAAAAAAATTGCATACTGGGACTCATTCACCACCCAAGATGAATTAGTCTCCTTGCACTTTTTAAATAGCATTTATGTCATCTTTTTAGCATTTTTTTGCATTACTGCTTCCTACTTCTGCATTCTATTTTCATTTATAGATTCTTTGTTCTTCATCATTTATTTCCTCTTAGTTTATTTGAATCATGGAATTTTCTTTCAATAAGTTTTGGAATTCATTAAATTCATTGGTAGACATGTCCAATTGTGCCTTTGGTTGTGACCCTAATGACCTCGAACAACCTCATGCTCCTTTAACTCCTCATGATTTTCCTCCACGTGAAGTAGACATTATTGGAGAAGATGATTCCAACATGAACAAGTTCTACAATGATTTCCTTGATCACCTAGAAGCAAATGCAACCTTTTATCACTCCATGAGGTCACAAGATCTTCCCACTATTGCACCTCCTGATCACTTTTACTACTTACATCTTGAAGCTACTATATGACCTAAGGTTCCTCCCTCAAGTGGACCTAGTCCCTCTCACCCATCACATTCACACCCCTTTTATGATCACAAAGTCACAAACACTCCTATCAACCTTGAAGAGACATGTGCTAAAGGAATCACTATCTTAAGTAAACAAGTTTGTGACACAAAACATGAACATGAAATCCATCAACTTCTTGAACAACAATCAACCAAAGCACACACAATAGGATTAGGCTATCAAGATCCTTCTCATCCTGATAGATATCCTCTTCAACTTAAGATACTTTGGGATGTTGGAACAATGATATTGAACACTCCTCCTAACTTAAACATTCTCCTTCCATGTGAAAAACCATTATCTCCTTCTAATGAAAAGGATGTGAGGATACCTATGGGTCCTCTTCCTTCTTCTATTCATGCACAAGGTGAATCTAGCAAGCGAAAAAAACCTTACAAACTCAAAAAAATCAAGCTTCCCACACATCCTCCACCTGAATGTGAAAGGAGACTTCAACTACTCTTAAATAAAGGTTTGATACTTCTACCAACTATGAATAGGTTGGTTATTCATTCGAAAGACTCTAACATACCATTTTGCAAATATCATTGCATCCTTGTACATCGTACTAAAGAATGTCATACAGTGAAGGATGTTGCTTAGGGTTTATTTTTAGGTTTTGTTTAGGGGTGTTAGCAGAAAATCAATGAATGACAGAGAAACCCAATGACCTATCGAGTACAAAGGAAATTAAACAATAAAACAGTTATACCTGTAAATCAAATTTTCCATGATTACCTCCATAGTACCTTCTTACTTGCTGGTTGATGTGTTTCCCTCAGATTTGTTATGTGAGCAAGCCTTGACGAAGTCTTACACCAAGCTTTGAAGCATTTGATCACATGTCTAAAGCCTATGCCTAAATGACTAAGAATGTCTATGCCTAAAGATGTCAAAACTCAATGAAATATGCTAACAATTGCTATGAAAAGTCTTAAGCGTGCAAGTGTGAAAGTGCATGAAGTGGATATGTGTATGTGTCTGATCCAAAAATGAGAGGAAAATGAAATTTTATTGAAATGCCATCTTGAATGGATAGATGAGATGAGAGATTGAGAAAATGCCCTAGAATCAATTGTTAAGATTCGAAATGGAAACTCTCAATTACAGTTAGGGAAAAATTCTCAAATGTGTGAATAAGATTTAATTAAATAAATTAAATCAAGGATAAATGTGACAGTTGAGATGAAATTAGCAAAAATCAGAAGATAAGAAGATGGGATTTTAGAAAATCAGTAATTTTAGAAATTACTTGATTTGTAGAAGAATATTTCCATTTTGAAATAATTTAATTCAAAATTTGGATTTTGTGAAATAAGGAGGAATTGATTTTTGAAATTAATTACTAAAAGAAGAATCAGTTAACTATGTGAGATATTTTTAAATAAATTGCTTTATTTAAAAATAAAGAAGTGTCACATACAACAAATAAATAATTAAAATAATTATTTAATTTAGAAGAAGTGGTTAATTAATTAAATAAATTAGTAAATCTATTTAATTAACAGAGAGGATTTAGAGATTAGTGACATATTGAATAAATATATTAAAATATATTTATTTGATAATCAAGAGCATATTAATGACAAAGATTACTTAAATAAAATGAGAACTTTATTTAATTATGAGCTGACTTTAGATAATTAGTGACGCATTAAATAAATATGATTTATTTATTTAATAATCAGGAAGAATTGAAGACCCTGAATTAATTAAATAATTGTGAATTATTTAATTAATAGTTGAATATGGGTTAGGAACATAATTAAAGTGTCATAATTATGCTAAGACAAAAAGTGGTAAAATGAAGCTTGCAGGCCTAGGTCATTTTTATGTGTCTACATTTTGCCCCTCTTTGTCATAATGTAGCATGTCGCATTGTGACAAAGAAAATAAGTCAAAAATATGCCCTATTGCAAAATAAGATGAGGAAGAATGACGAGGGTTATGGTATGCCCTCTCCAGAGGACAGACAGGTTCCAAGAACATAGGTGTGCTCTCGAAATTAATGAGAAGATTAGAATATGAAGAGACAAAGAAATGCTAGTGCAAAAGATATGGATGATGAGATGGATGCAATGTCTATATGAGACAGGCGAGAGAATATGACATGACTAAAGGAGATGCATATTAGTTCTTAGACCAAATCCTTCAAACCATTGCCATAGGACTTTAATATTTATTGCTATTAATCATCATTGGGCAGTAAAATGACACAAATGGACAACAAACACCATGATATGACGTAGACCAAGGTGTGCAAGGTCATCCATTTGAAAAACAGACAGTCACATACAATGAATGTCTTAACTCAAACTAAGGGCGAAGTTGCCCCAGTCTTTTTGTCAAGACAATCCACAGACAGCAGTCAAAGAAAATAAAATAGGCCAGGAGACATCATCACACCTCTAAATCCTTCATGGGACATCCTTGAGGTAGCTAGTAACATGACCAACAAGACAAGACAATAAAATTATAAGACAAAAATAGACAAAATAGTCAAAAGATAAGACAAGATAGACCAAAAATATTAACAACCATTTTATTTTGTTTGCCAATGTTTGTTTGTCAAAGATTGATTTCTTGTCGATTTGATAGTTTTGACAGTTTAAGAGTTTTTCCAATTTGACGGTGTTGACAGTTTGATGGGGCCTATTGTCAGGAAGGACACATCCTGAAAAAGGCAAAGGACATTTTGACAAGGTCCAAATTCGAGGACACATCTTGAAAAGGACCAAAGAGTGACGAGACTAACATTGTTTTGACTAATATGTTTTGGCAAGTTGATTGATGTTGACTGTATGATTGATTGGACTGTGCTATCTGATTTTGACCAATTTTGACATTGGCATTTCAAATGACTGTCTTGTGTCTGAGTTTGACTATGTCTGACTTATTTGACTGATGTGACAATTGTGACAAATGCCAAGATTTTATTTGGACCAACCTAAAAGGACTGACCTAATGTCTTGGGGACTCATCAATTGATGGCCTTGCCTACATAGCAAATGTGCAGAGACAACATAGTTCGACAATGAAATAGATTGACTGACATGACTGACTTTAACTCTTTTTTTAGGATTTTGACATTGATTTGGATGATTTTGTGTTTTTCCTTAGGACGTTTTATGATTTTTAGGTCTTTCTTCAGGACATTTTATGATGTTTTTGGTCTTTCTTCAGGACATTTTATGATGTTTTTGGCCTCTCTTTTTTTAAAGACTTTTTGCCATGTTTTTGTCTTTTTTTAGGACTTTTTGTGATGTTTTTGTCTTTTTTCAGGACCTTTTGCCATGTTTTTGGTCTTTTTGAATGGTTTTAAGAGGATCATGACAAATGTATGTGACTGATGCCTACACATGAGAATCCAAGGACAAACATGATTGTGCCCCTAGTCAAGTTGAATACCAATTGACAGGTGATAACAACATTGTTTGACGTGGGAAGGATGCATCCTGAAACAATGTGAGGACAACGACGATAATGTGATGAAAGTATCAAGGTCTACAGCTGGGCTAGGAACGCAGTCAAGTACAATTATAGATAATATGCTTGTATGGATTAGAATCGTTGCATTTGGAATGACTTGGTTAGGACTAGATGGGATGATGATTATCCTTAGACCGTTTGACAAGGGAAAGCCAAGACAGGTGACAGACATGAAAGGATGAGAGATGGCCTTAGTAAAGGACAGGGGACATGAGACTAAGGGATTTGTCATATGATTTTCAAGGACTATGTCGTGTAAGGACAATAAGACTATGACGGTCAATGACATGATGTTTCGTGAATCGTGTATGACCGAAGGATAGACATGTTAAGAGTTTTCCCAAAGCATGATTTATGTGTGCTAGTTTTATGTCAAGACCGAGGTAAGTGGGAAAAATGTGTGGAGATGATAGGGCTAAGATGGAAGGATGTCAATGTCATGAGGAAGGTATGGGAAATGAGACGACATGCCCCCAAGTGTAAAAGTCCACATAGACGATTTATTTTACACATGATGCTTGTTTGCCAAGTTTTCATCATGCTACTTATCTAGGGTGCCTATTTGCCAAGTTTTCACCATTGGATGAAATTTTTCTCTTTACTATTTTCTTGAATTTTTAATTTTTTTGATGTCACCAAGACGCTTGTTTGCCAGTTTTCATTAGGGTGACGATTTTTATCATTTTTAATTTTTTTTTATTTTTTTGTAGATAGCTTGGATGCTTTAGATGACTACTAACTATCCTGAATCCATTGATGGTGTCAATGTAGAGACTGGTACCATGATATGGCAATAATGTCTTATCTGAAGTAGTTGTCTTGTCAAAATTGTAGTGCATGTATACAACTGATCGATGTCATTGTGGTCCTTTTTTATACTAGAGTTGGCCTTATCAGAATACACACATCACAATAGAGTGCCATGAGAGTCCTTGCAGTAAAGAGTTACTACCAAGATATGATGGATGTGTGACGTGGGATTTTTGGACTTCAGACGAGATGTAGGGTTATGACGAATGATGGTAGACGTGGAAAGGTTGTTTGGACATTTGGATGAATGAATTTTTATTTTCCAAACTTGGGATGGTGTTTCGAACCAACACCTTTAGATGCCTTGCTTGATGACCATTTTGAAGGAGGTGGACATTTGTTGTATGTGGGAGTCCTCTTGTCTTGTGGCTCCACATTGTGATTGACTTTTTCTTTTGACATATTTTCTTTGCTCGATCCACTTGTCTTTGGGATCCATTTTAATTTCATTTGTCCACTTGTATTTTTGTTTGATTCAATGGCCTTTGACATTTGATTTTGATCTTTTGATTTGTATGAATTTTGTTTTTGTTGGTTCCAAAGGGAAGGCTTATTTATGATGGAATGACAGTTTATGGTGTGGGTGGAGGGGGTGTTGGAAAAAATCTTATGACAAGGATTTCTCATGGACTCCATTTTGACATTTGTATCTGAAAAAGTTTCCCCCAGTATCGAGGAGGTACCACTAACATCGTTTGATTTACTAACTGAGGAATAGCCAAGACCTTGATGTCTATAATTTTCTTGAAGCTATATTGGAATTCCTTTCTCGTGTATGCCTAGTCCTTTGCCTTGATATTGCATGCTTTGACAAATTCTATTTGCGATGGGATATTTTTTGTTTTGAAAGCAAGATGCTAACCCATCATTAGGTATGTGGATACTGTCACTTGTAATATTTTTGTCTACAAGAAAGCTTGCTCTGACAAAGATAGATGACCCTAGTTGATAAAGTGTCTTAGCTTCATTGTCATGTTGGATAAATTCTTGACTAATATCTTTGGTCTGATCATGTGACATGTCAGGTTTAGATGATTCTGCTGGTGCTTCCAAGGCAATGCCAAAACCATCATTATGTTTAGTGTCATAGAGTCCAATGATTTTAGCTATAACTTGATCATATGCGAGCATGTCCCTAGTGGAAGATTCTTGTTCTGGAGGAATATCGTCTATGTGTCCCATGGAGGCAAGTGCCTCATTGTGGGAAGTTTCAATAGTCAAGGCCTTTATAAGGTCGGCAAGTGTTTGATCATGAATGGCGTAAAGGTCAAGGAGTGGATCGTTTTGGACTTCTTGGTAAATGGTAGGGTCTTGGTCAAAGATGGGGTTGTCATGGATTTGGAATTCTTGGTCAATGATGGGGTCTTGGTCAAAGATGGGGTTGTCATGGATGATATAGTAAAAAATAGAGTCGTTGTCAAGGAGAGGTGTGTTTTGGATGTCATGATTGTCTTGAAGGACTTCATGGATGGACTGAAAGATAGGTTCATGGGATGAACTATCTTGTTCTTGACATGAGGGTGGCATTATAAGGTCATGCTTTGGGCTTTCATTTTGACATGTATCCTCAAGTTTATTAAATGGGATTTGACTTTGAGTAATGACATAATTTTCATAACTAGATGTGGCTTGTGGGGGGATGACCTGAAAATGATTAATGAATGACGGACTAGGATAGGACGTGGGGACTTGGACTAGACTAGTATGTGAAGGACTAGGGTATGACATGGAGACTTGGACCGGATATGACATGGAGTCTTGGACCGGATATGACATGGAGTCTTGGAATGGATTAAGATGTGGTGGCATAGAATGTGACATGGAGACTTTGACTATATTAGTTGGTAATGAAATAGGATATGACATAGGGACTTGGACTAGATTGGAGTAAGGTTGACTAAAATGGGACATGGAGACTTGGGCTGAATCGATATGGTATGATGTGGGGATGTGACATGTGTTGGTAGATAGTTGATAAGGCATGTAGACTTGGATGGGATTGATAGGTGAAGGGTCAGAATATGATGTGGAGGTTTGGAATGGACTAGTTGATAGTTGGCTTCCCTTGTCAAGGTTAGGATAAGGGTGATAAGTGGATGTTTGTTGTCAATTATTAGTAGGATTTATGTCAAGTGACTGTTGATGGTGAGGGTAGATGGATGGAGGTGTCACAATATTTATGTCAAAGCCACGTGGTAACTTAGCCCCTTGGTCCAAAAGTATTGCTAAATATCTCTAAGGATCTTGTAAGATTGATTTTTCTACAAAGGAGGCTATATCAGGATTTTGCATTGTAGCTTCTAAGTCTTCTACATATACTTGTCCATTCTGGTCTCTTTTTATTAATGGCTCAAAAATGTTTTGTGATGAAGATGGCATGTTCATGGAAGATTGCATGTTCATGTTGTGAAATGGGTCATAAAAGGTCCAATGTTTGACTTGGTTGTTTCTAGATGTTTGACCGTTGTTTGGTTTATTTCAGTATCCATAAAACACTTGCAAGCATGATATTTTGACTGTAAGCAAGCACACATCAGATAAGCACAATCCTAGGTTAGGCCAGGACAACATTCGCTAGATTCCATGTGGGTTTCCCCAACCGCATATCTATAGTGTGTGAATTCAGAAGCTTGGCTGCACGGGCTCCCCCTTATAGTGCACTACTTCTCAGGCCAACCAAGCTTCCAACCCCCATGAAACTCCCATGGCAGATTGATCACCTAATGTAGAGCATGGAGGAGGAACAATCAACCAAGCTTTGAAAACCAAACACCAACTCAAAATCAAATAACTAGCACAACTTCCATAGGGTCAGCTCTATGGCTTCCCAATTCACAACTGAGCAACTAAAAGACCAATTCCTCAAAGAAAACTATAAGAACACCCACTAATCATCCATATAGCATCCATATTCCATCAAAAAGACATTTCCAAGCTTACAAGTAAGATTCATTTGTCTAAACATAGAGAAACATTAAGACACCGTGTCTAAGGGCTAGTAGAATTAGCCCACATTTACAAACAAAGTATCTTTTAAACTTCATTTCACCTTACCAACTCTTGGAAAATCACAAATTGTGGCACAAAACAAAAGATTCACTGATCAAAACCTCCATACTGCCCTTCTATACTACTGCTCCAACAAACCCTCCTTTTCCTTCCTAAAAACTAGGGCTTATTGAAAGTCCTATACCCAGATCACTTGCAGACCTAAAACCACTTGAATCCTTCATATTCTCACCTACACATGCTCAACACATCTTAATATTTGACTACCCTCACATTTTGCACATACTTCCTTTGTAAACCACCTAGTTTTCCACTCTTTTGACCCCTTTACCATAGGTTTTCTAACTTCCTTACACAACCAGTCACTTACAGCCACTCAAAACTTCTAGATAACATTAAATACACCTACCAAGGCTATCTTCTAGGGTTTCTACCCAGATTTCATTCCCTATAGACTTTTTCACTTACTCTAGCCTTGACTCCAAGGCCCAAAACTCAGTTTTACAACAGGGCAGTGTTAATCTACTTTAAATACTCTTCCACCACAAGGAGGCTCATACTTACACTTACCCTACTTTACATAGGCCCATTCCTCTGAGTTACAGCCTGCATAGAAGGAGGAATGGCCCTTCAACACACATTGAACTTCAAAACCCTACTGCCCCTATTTCAAACCAGTCAACAACAAATTCACTTCAATAGGCTTAATTCACAATAAGAACTCTCAAGAAATAATAGAAAATAGTGTAAAATCTATCCTCTAATGGATTTAAGGAATTTCAAAGTTTAACCCTGCTGTACAGAACCGTACACAGGCCAAGAAATGAAAGAAAAACCAAAAAATAACTGGAAAATAGAACTTTATATTAATTTTCTCTTTTCAAATGCTACAACCAACCCCTCTCAAGCCTTCAAGAGGCCATTTAAACATTTTACAATCCAAACTATCCATGAAATGCCTATAACTGACCACAAAACTACCTTAACCCTTACATTGCTTAATTTTGCATTGTTTGACAATTTGTTAACAACAAACACAATATTATGCAACCTTTTGCACTTTTGGAACAACTAACCTTAAAAACCCCCAATTAAATGAAAAATAGTCTCAAAAACCTTATTTAACATTAATTTACTCAAATTCCCCTAAATTCCTAATGCCTTCCTTCAAAGGATAAATTGTTGAAACTGTGTGTATTGGGTGCTCCTACACCATCACCTCTACTACAAACTATGAAAGTGTGGATGCCTTCACACCGACCAGTGCTGCACTAGCAAATAGAAGGTTTTTGGCTTACTACACAATTTTTTTTAGT